>CM060686.1:160420518-161143018 GCA_030686995.1 Artemisia argyi | reverse complement strand
CATAAAATGAAAAATGCTTCTAGTGAAGTCAACTGTGCTCGAAAGTTAACTGCATATTCTTCTTCCCAAGTCATTTGAAGGTTAATGCGGGTGTATTATCTTAGTACCTGCGTCAGGTTATCAATTCATCATCATGTAAGACAATAAGGAAACTAAATAGAAAGAAAATGTACAAACACCATATGTTTTATTAGGAAAGCTATTACAATCTACATATTGACCTTTGAAGTCAAACTTATTCCTTTCAAGTTTCAAAAATGGCAATCATTTTCAACCCGTTGCTAATTAAGTGATTATATAAAACTTAATGTGATTGACATGTCCAATAATACTTTAGAATTAGTGAAGTTACGAAACACCTTTTTTTTCGCCCAATTTATGAAAGAATACACAGTCGAAATCTTAACTTTTTCCAGGTCAGACTTATGACTTTCAGAATGTACTGAAACTAAAAAAACTAGATTGACCGGCTACTCACATGTTTCCTCTTTGTGGATATGTGAGTTTCCAAATGCCAAGAACAATAAGGAGAAACTCCATACCGATCAAGTGAGCACGTGAAGTGCAAAATGAAGGTGATAAGGGATTGTTTTTTACATGTGACTTTATGTAAAGATCAAACATCTTTCAAAGGAATGAAATGAGTGTTAGGACTATTAGCTTTGGATTAATTGCTTTCTGATTTGGTAGGAGTACGTGGCTGTTCCAATTTAGAAGACAAAGGTTTAGTCAAAAAGATAGATAAAGATTGTTGATCATATTTTTTTTATTGAGTTTAAAGAACTCCAAAAAGTCACTAACGACCGATCATTCTCATCTCAGCTGCATAAACAATCAAATGTTTCAAACGTTATCACTCTTTGAAACTTGCATCTTTTTTCTTCCTTCAAAGTTGTTTTATCTGACCTATATATTCATTTTACCAACTTCACTGGAACTATGATATACATAACCACTTTTAAGTACTTTATCGACTTTACCAAACATCCCAACACGAAGCATTAATGTGAGCTAATTATCTCACAAAACTCGTTGTTTTGACTCAACATTATATTACTACTTCATTTCCACATTTGGCCTTTTGCCTAAGCAAATAAACAGTTTCAGTAAGCAACCTCTTGTTGTTTAGGAAATTCTGATGGAAAAGCAATGTTAAATTTCATGTTCATGTTCATACTAAAGTACAAAACTCGACAAATAAATTCAATATGAAGAAAAATAAACACAATAGAAATATAGAATTATGACATTCAATTTCTGTTTACGAGTTAAAATCTTTGGTGAGAAATGTTATTTAGTTTTATATTTACTGTCAAAATAACTTTATAGATGATAACAATTTTAGGTTTGAATAGAAATGGGCACTATCAAACTAACTCATATAAAAACTATAAATTACCCTCGTGATAATGTTGTGACAATACATATGCGGTAGCTTGTAATATTGTGGAGGTATGAAGTCAAATTGGTTGACAATGACATATAATCGTAAGTGAGTATGAAATAATGCCCATTTATTACATTTATACGGAATAAACATATACATCTACTAATCACTAAAAATAATATTTTTATTTTAAAATTTTGAACCAAATCCTTTTTTTAAAAATATTTGCGTGAAAAAAAAAATAGTTCTACAAATAACACGGTTTGAAGTTTGTTTTTATGTTAACTTGTTGGCATTAACACTTGTAATGTTCTTACAATATTTATTATAAAAAATGTAATTGATGCATTTATATGTAGTATAGATATGTGTAATATTAAAGATATATATTTCACTAAACACTTTACACCTTTTCATCGTTTTACTTTAATAAATTCGTCTAATTTTTATACAAAAAATTATTTTGATTTTGCGATAAATTGTTACCAAAAATTAAAAAAATTATGTCATCGAAATATTAGAAAATTAAAGATAACGCGACGGCGTATATAACACGCTCATAACTTCCACTTCCATCGAAGAAACTATGTAGTGTTTTATTTATTTATTTATTTTAATATTATACTTTTAAATTAATTTTAATTTTAATACTTTTCTTATGAAGGTGTATTTGAAGATACAATGTTTGTGAAGTTATTGGGGGGTTTAGTGTTTTTTATGTTGATGGATTTTTACAGCGAATTTTTTCTTATTTTTTTGAGTTTTTACTATGTTTTACCTTTGTCTTTATGGATGTGCTTTAGATAAAATAAAATTTAAGGTTTTTGATTTAACCTATTTTATAAAAAAAAAAAAAAAAAAATAGAGTTTTCATTTTGTTATTTAATTATTTACTGTATTTATTTTTAATTTTTTTCGTGAAGTTGTTTGTAGGGTTTTTTTACAGCTTTGGTTTGAATTTGGGGGTTTAAAGGGACTTCTTAAGTGTGTTAAATTTTGGTGTAATTTTTTTACTATAATTTTTAATATTATTTTTTGGGTCTAATTTCGGGTTTGTAATTGTGTTAAATTTTGATGTAATTTTTTTTATCATAATTTTTAATATTATTTTTTGGATCTAATTTGAGGTTTTATCTTATTTCGTAAAATGGGATTTGTTTTTCTAGGAGTTTTGTTTAAGCTTGTTTTCGAGATTATTTGACATGGTTTATATTTCATTACCCCATTTTCTTCGACTTATTTTTAGCTTATAGCTTATTTTGCATCTTTAAGTCATAATAAGCTATAAGTCAAAAAAATAAGTTGGGAAATTGGGCTTATGAAATGCAAGTCGACTCAAATATACTCATAAGACCAATATAAGGTTAAACTAACTTATTGGCCAACGAAGTATGTTTTAGTTTGCACCAATTCGCCTATATTTATTTTAGAAGAGCTATGGATTATAAATATAAACATACGTTTGACATATTAAAAAGTGCGGATATTAAGTTAAAATGTAAAACACCAGTTCACCCATCATGATGAAGGGTAATCGGTATTTTACATTTAACTTATTAGTGGTGTTTATTGTTTATCTTTAGGTTCATATATGTCATCTTATATTTATTGAAACAAATTTGGACTGAATTTCGTATAGACGATAATAGGCACATATTTTGGTGGTCTATAAGCAAGTTTAAATTAAAAAAAAAAGTCAATAGTTGGTCATTGATGATCTTCACATACATTATTCCGTTTTTTAATATGTGACAACTGGCAAAATAGGGAGCCGTTTTTAAAACCCGTATTACATTAAAAATTATAATTTTGAAATTTTTGAAAAGTTTATTGGACGAGATGTTTTATGAACGTTGGAATGTATTTTTGATCGTACGTTAATTATGAGGATTTATTATTTATTTATGGTTTGGTTTGATTCGTTCGTGATGATTTATTTTGAGATTGTTACTTTGGCACTACATTGACTCCGGCACTAGGTTAACCTAACAATTTTAATTATATTTTTAATATTGGTTCGGATATTATTATTATTTTTGGAACGAGTTCGGTTTGAGAAAGTTGTTTGGTTATTTAAGGTTTCGGGTTTGGCCGTGTATTTACACCGGGCTACTTAACCCACCACTACACCTCTCACTATTATTATTATTATTATTATTATTATTATTATTATTAAAAAGGGTTTATTTTTTTTAAGAGTAGATTACATGAAATCGTCCCTGTGAAAGCAACAAAACCACAACACCCTCATCACCAATATTCACTCTCTCTCTCTCTTCTCACAACATCAACCATCACCGCACCCTAATCACCCAAATCGCACCACCACCGCCACCCTCTCATCAAATCTAACACCACCACCTTAACCATCTTCTTCCGATCTATCTTTTAGTGCAAACCACGCGCGATTTGGACCACCCTAACACCCTTTTCGAATTAAAATCACCGCGTTATCACCACAAAATCGTTATTTCTTGTCTTGGTTTTTGAAGATCCGTTCGAGTTGTCTTGGGAATCGAAGGTAGGTCGAGCTTGGCTCGTGTTTTGGTTCGAACCGTGACCTAGGGTCACGGGTTTGGTTCTTTTCGGGTGTTCATGGATAATAACGAAAGATTTTTATGGGTTTTGAATGAAATGAATTAAAGAAAAGGTTTGGTATCCGGGTTTGTATTTGTTTCGATGGGTCGAGGTTCAACCGAGAGCTATGGCTCTCGGCTTGGGTCTTGGATGTGCTATCTTTGGCCATTTGATGATTATCGGATTATTTGGTGCTTGTTTGTGATGTTTGGATCGACCTAGTGGTCGTTTGGTTCTCGGCCGACACCCCATAGTGGGCTGTTTGGTTCGGTGTGGCTCGATAGAGCTAGCCGAGACCTATTGGTCTCGGGTGAGACTCCTGTATCTTGTTTCGGGCTTATGTTGACCCGGGTTGACTTGGTAACTCAACCCGTAACTTATTTTGTTTTCGGATATATTGTTACTTATCGGATTATTATTATTGTTGTTGTCGTGGTTGTGATGTTTTGACCATGGATACTTATTGGATTTATTATTTTGGACTTGAGTGGCATATTTGGGTTACGAGATATATTGGAGATGTGTTGTCGAGTGTGGATACTTGAGGACCGATTGTGAGACGGTCATTAGATGACGGAGATAGGTTAGTTGGGTGCCGTAGTCGGACCCTCATGTTGTAGCACGTAGATATGGGATTGAGTTGGACGGAGATGATATATTTATTTTGACTTGATTCTTATATTGGACTTGGACTATGAGCCGAGAGTCATGACTCGGACATGTGACCAAATTCTATGACTTGATAAATATTTAAAAGTCAATATTAAAAATAATACTCGTAATACTATTATTGAGAATATAATCGTTTATATACGTATATAGACGTGATAAACGTATATATATATATATATATATATATATATATATATATATATATATATATATATATATATATATATATATATATATATATATATATATGCGTATATTAATAATAAAACGATCACGAGTAAACGTTATAATAATATAACGATAGTTATTATACTATGCAAATAGTGTAATAAATGTCGGACTATTGTTATAAATGATAACTACAAATAACGGCGAAATAATAAGTCGGGTAAATAATAATTAAAAACGTGATTTTTATAAATTTAGAAACTTATCGAGTTATACGAGTTGTGGTTATTTAAAGTCCAAGTGGACTTTATATTGTGACTTTTGTGTTGTCACGGATATATGACGATTAATATAAACATTTTCTATAGCAAGTGACTTATTTAATCGACGGATTAGATCGAGTTATTTGATTATATAAAATGAGTATATTAATGGGCATCGTATCCCACGACGCCCATAGGTTGTGGTATATGTTTTAGGGTAATAAATTACTATGTATCTCGTGGAATTTGGCCAATTCGACGATATATATAGGGAATTTATAGGACTACGATATATACCAAATAGAATTCTTTGTGCTATGTGCTTTAGGTCGGGTATAATTTTGGAACGATATATTACGTAAATAAATATGGGAGATTACCAAATCAACGGATTTGATAAGCTTCGATGATTATTTAAATAATATGTTGGGCTAATATTAGACCTATAGTTGGTTTATTATTTCGTTTGTTGTAGCTTTTTGGTTTGAGTTGTGTCGACCCTTCACCCATATGGATACCAAACGTCGAATTTCAAATTAATATGAAGTTAATTCGAGAAATGGATATTTTTTTGGAAAATAAAATGGAATACGTTCGGGAATGGGAATATTTGATTTTTGAAGGAAATGATTTCTGAACGAGTTTGATATTGTTAGGAAGTGCCGAGTCTGTAGTTGCTGTTACGTGAGTTGCTTAAGTCTACTTACGTCTTTCTTCTATCGTTTCCGTTTGAGGATTTTTGGACTTGAGGTGAGTCATAGCCCCACTTTTTCTCTTGAACTTTGTTTTCAATACTTGGGGTGAGAAACGTGCAAATGTTTTATGTGGACTATTATCGCTTTATTCATTTATTTCAAAACTTGCTATGCTTATAGAACTAGGTAGGATTAAGCGAGGCCTAGTCCCGAACTAGGTAAGCTATTGATTTAGTTGTTGTGCGAGGCCAAGTCCCGAACTAGGTAAGCTATTGGATTGATTATAGAGCGAGGCCTAGACTTGAGCTAGGTAAGCTATTGATTAGATTGATTTGAGCTATAGCGTGCACCTATAGGGTTGATTTGATTTGGTTGGATTATCTTGGTTGGATATTTTGGTTGGATGATTGAGGCCTAGTCTAGCTAGCAAGCGTTTTGCGTATATGTCCACTATATCGAATTATGAATTTAAACCTATGATCTCACCAGCGAAAGCTGACTTTTAGCACGTTTTCTCAGGTAATTAAGTGATGCTCTATGGATGCTTGGGATTGGAGGCTTGGCAATGGCACCGGTTATGGATCTATTTTTCTAAAACTCTGATAACTACTGTGGACCTATGTTTATTTCTTTTGGGCCTTACTTTGGATAATTCTTGGGATAAATGTAAACTTTAAAACCCGTTTTGGTTGTGTTTTTCTTATGTTTACTTTATCTCGTTCTTTCATGACTTTGAATGGATACCAATCCCCGTAGCACCCCGAAAGCTTGTTGAGTCTTCCGCTGTATCAAATTTTGGGGGTGTTACAGATTGGTATCAGAGCCAAGGTTATAGAGAACTAGGTAAATAGACACCTAAACTATAACCGATTTTTATAGAAAACGATCCTCGACCATTGCCCGCCAGCCCGCCAAGCCGAAGCATCATTATTATTAATGAGGTATATTGAGATGATTATTAGATTTTGGATTCTTGAGATGATTTGAGGATTTGAGGTTTATTGATTTAATGATATGATGGCGTTTTGGGGAATTATATGTGTTTTGAGGAATTATATGGCTTAATTGTTTTACGAATGATTTTAGTAATGCGGTATTTTAAATCTTTCTTGGTTATATATGATTTGGGATTATATGATGATGTTGATATGGTATTTTGAGTTCGCGGTTTAGTTGTTTTGAAACACTTACACCTACCCTACGCCGTTGTCATAGACTATGGCCTCCCGTACGCCCGACGTTGTTGAGGATATTCTTACTGCACCGGTATTTCCAGCACAGTTCACCATGGCTCCTGATGATCCTTACCAGGTAGCCATGCATTCAGCTACTGTGACACCGACAGGTTCTACTTCAGCACCACCTGCTGCATCTACGCAGGGACCCTCATCTTCTCTAGGGCTCCCTGGTACATCAAGGCAGCTTACTCTTCATCAGGCTTTGGCTCGTGTGGCTCCACGTTTTGCCCACTGAGCTACGGCACATATGTCGGTACGCCCTACTTCACCACCTTTACAGATAGATGCTCACTCTCTTCTGTCAGAGGAGCCACCTGCATCATTGCATCGTCGTCCTAGATGTAACACCCCCAAAATTTGGTACAGCGGAAGACTCAACAAGCTTTCGGGGTGCTACGGGGATTGGTATCCAAACACAAGACATAAAAGAACGAGATAAAGTAAACAAAATAAAATGCAACCACGCGGGGTTATAAAGTTTACATTATCCCAAAATCATCCAAAGTCAGGCCCAAAAGAAATAAATATAGGTCCCCAATAGTTATCAGAGTTTTAGAAAAATATAGATCCATAACCGGTGCCAAATGCCAAGCCTCCAATCCCAAGCATCCGCAGAGCATCACTTAATTACCTGAGAAAACGTGCTAAAAGTCAGCTTTCGCTGGTGAGATCATAGGTTTAGATTCATAATTCAATATAGTGGACATATACGCAAAACGCTTGCTAGCTAGACTAGGCCTCAATCATCCAACCAAAATATTCCAACCAAAATAAATCATCCCTATAGGTGCACGCTATAGCTCAAATCAATAGCTTACCTAGCTCAAGTCTAGGCCTCGCTCTATAACCAATCTAATAGCTTACCTAGTTCGGGACTAGGCCTCGCTCAACAGCCAAATCAATAGCTTACCTAGTTCGGGACTAGGCCTCGCTTAATCCTACCTAGTTCTATAAGCATAGCAAGTTTTAAAATAAACAAGTGATAATAGTCCACATAAAACATTTGCACGTTTCTCACCCCAAGTATTGAAAACAAAGTTCAAGAGTAAAAGTGGGGCTATGACTCACCTCAAGTCCAGAAATCCTCAAAAGAAACGATAGAAGAAAGACGTAAGTAATCTCAAGCAACTCACGTAACGGCGACTACAGACTCGGCACTTCCTAACAATATCAAACCCGTTCAGAAATCATTTCCTCAAAATCAAATATTCCCATTCCCAAACGTATTCCATTTTACTTTCCAAAAATATCCATTTCTCGAATTAACTTCATATTCATTTGAAATTCGACGTTTGGTATCCATACGGGTGGAGGGTCGACACAGCTCAAACCAAAAAGCCACAACAAAGAACAATAATAAGACAACTATAGGTCTAATGTTAGCCCAACATATTATTTAAATAATTATCGAAGCTTATTAAATCCGTCGATTTGATAATCTCCCATATTTATTTACGTAATATATCGTTCCAAAATTATACCCAACCTAAAACACATTGCACATAAGTTTCTATTTGGTATATGTCGTAGTCCAATGAATTCCCTATATATATCGTCGAATCGGCCAAATTCCACGAGGCATATAGTAATTCATTACCCTAAAATATATACCACATCCTATGGGCGTCGTGGGATACGATGCCCATTAATATACTCATTTTATATCGTCAAATAACTCGATCTAGAATAAGTCACTCGATATATAAAATGTTTATATTAATCGTCATATATCCGTGACAACACAAAGTCACAATATAAAGTCCACTTGGACTTTAAAGACCCACAATTCGTATAACTCGATAAATTTCTAATTTATAAACAAAATCACATTTTTAATTATTAGTTATCCGACTTATATTTCGCCATTATTTATATAGTTATTATTTATAATAATATCCCGACATTTATTACACTATTTGCATAGTATAATAACTATCGTTTTATTATTATACGTTTACTCGTGATCGTTTTATTATTAATATACGCATTTATATATATATATATATATATATATATATATATATATATATATATATATATATATATATATATATATATATATATATATATATATATACACGTTTAACACGTCTATATAAGTATATAAACGATTATATTCTTAATAATATTATTACGAGTATTATTTTTAATATCGACCTTTAAATATTTATCGAGTCATAGAATTTGGTCACAAGTCCGAGTCATGACCCTCAGCTCATAGTCCAAGTCCAAATAATAAAATCAAGTCACAATAATAAATCAACTCCGTCCAAACAATCCCATATCCACGTGCTACAACATGAGAGTCCGACTACGGCACCCAACTAACCTATCTCCGTCATCTAATTGACCATCTCACAATCGGTCCCCAATTCCATACTCGTCAACACATCTCCAAATCACAATACAAGTAAACCAATGTCCAAATGCTTCGGTCCAACATAAACCACAACATGAAATATTAACACCATATGAACCAAAACAAAAATATACCAATTACACGGGTCGACTTACCAAGTCAAACCCGGGTCAACTTATGAGGCCACAAACCATAAAAATAACCTCACCCGAGACCTCTTGGTCTCGGCTAGCTCTAAAGAGCCTCTCGACCCAAAACAGCCCGCGAAGGGGGTGTCGTCCGAGAATCAAAACAACAACAAGAACAAGTCGAGAGCCATAATCGACCAAAACTCCAACTAGCAATAAACCAAATCATCAAGAAGCAAAAATAATAGAACCACAACACCTCCAAGACTCTCAATCGAGTCGAGGAGTGATCACACCAAGACCTAGGGTCTCGGTCAAGCTCAATACGAGCCACAACCCAAACCAAACGCGTCCAAAAATCCAAATCCGAGCACCAATAATCGAGAATCGACCTCCATGGATACCAAACTCGTTTTTATATCAAGACCCATCTTCATTTCAATTTTAACATCCCAAAAATACCAAGATTCAATTCGGGTTCGACTCAAAATAGTCAAACCCGACCCAAAACTCATGTTTTCTCACCTTCAAATCGAATGAAAACCAAGTTAAATGATGATGTGGTGGCGTGTGGTGTGTGGGGCGGCGGTATTAATAAAAACGAAGGGGGAAGGCGCGTGTTTCACACCACAAGAACAAGAAGGTGATGGGGAGTATTTTGGTGGTGGCGGTGTGTGGTGGTGACCGGCGGTGGTGATGGTGTCGGGGTGTGCAGTCGGCGGCGACAAGAGGGAGGAGAAAGAGAGAGTGAGGGAGGTGATATTATGAGGGTGAAGGGTTAGGGTTAGGGGTAATATACCCGAAATTTGCATATTAGTCCCTCAAGTTTCCCTTTTCCAAAATTAGCCACAAATACTTTTAGTTTTAGGTGAATATCAATAAACGGTTCTCCCATAAGACGATTACTCGATCATAGAAGTATTAAATTCTCGCCAAACATATTCGTACACGTCATAAATGATTTTCCCAATCAACATTTCCCGAAATATATAGATATGTATGAAAGACATAATATTTATTTAACGGTGAATCGCTACCGTTTTGTAAAAGATTAAAATTCGTTAGGTTAATCTAGTGCCGGAGTCAATGTAGTGCCAAAGATAACGATCTCACAATAAATCATCACGACCGAATCAAACAAACCATAAATAAATAACTAAATCTCATAAATATCGTACGATTAAAAATCAAGTACCAAGGTTCGTAAAATATCTCGTCACAATAAACTTTCAAAAATTCCAAATTTATAATTTCAATGTAATGCGGGTTTTATAAAACGGCTCCCTATTTTGCCAGTTGTCACATCCTCCCAGCCTCAGAAGGAACCCGTCCCGGGTTTCTCTCGAAATAACCCATCTACGAAGTGAAAAACTTCGGATATCTCCTTCGAAACTCATCCTCATGTTCCCACGTAAATTCCGGTCCGTGCCGCGAATTCCAACGAACTTTGATGAGCAGAATACGACTCCTCTTGAGTCGTTTGATCTCTCTATCCATTATCTCAATCGGCTCTTCCACAAAATTCAAACTTTCATCCACACGAATATCCTTGATTGGTATAACTGGTGTTTCCTCTGAAAGGCATTTCTTCAGATTGCTAACATGAAACACATCATGAACTTTACTCAGTTCCGTAGGTAATTCCAAACGATACGCTACGGGCCCAATTCTTTCCTAAATACGAAATGGTCCAATGTAGCGGGGATTAAGTTTCCCACGTTTTCCAAAACGTATCACACCCTTCCAAGGCGAGACTTTCAACATCACTTTGTCTCCAACCTGGAATTCTAGGGGTTTACGCCTCTGATCGGCGTAGCTTTTCTGCCTATCTCTAGCTGCTTGCAGTCGATCTCGAATTTGCGTTACCTTCTCAATAGTCTCCAAAATAAGCTCAGGGCCTGTGAGTTGGCTATCTCCAACTTCTGCCCAACCAATAGGTGAACGACATTTACTACCATACAAAGCTTCAAATGGTGCAGCCTTAAGACTTGTGAGGTAGCTATTGTTGTAGGAGAACACCGCAAGGGGTAGATATTTCTCCCAGCCTTTACCAAAGTCTATGATGCATGCACGAAGCATATCCTCCAAAGTCTGGATAGTTCTCTCGCTTTGACCATCGGTTTGGGGGTGATATGCAGTACTCATATCAAGTCTCGTCCCCAAAGCGGTTTGAAGTGATCGCCACAATGCTGACGTGAAGCGGCTGTCGCGATCCGAAATAATCGATATCGGAACTCCATGACGAGAAACAATCTCCTTCACATACAACCTCGCAAGTTTATCCACACTATCATCTTCACTAATCGCCAGGAAATGAGCAAACTTAGTCAAACGATCCACAATTACCCATATAGCGTAGCAACCGCTAGCTGTCTTTGGTAATTTGGTAATAAAGTCCATCGTAATCCGCTCTCATTTCCAAACCGGAAGTTCTGGCTGCGTCAATAATCCTGACGGTCTTTGATGTTCGGCTTTAACCTTAGAGCAAGTCAAGCACTTACTAACATACAACGCTATATCTGCCTTCATATTTGGCCACCAATATAGCTTTTTCAAATCTTGGTACATCTTGTCGGACTCAGGATGAATAGAGTATCTTGACTTATGCGACTCATGCATAATCAACTCTCGAATTCCTCCATACAATGGTACCCAACTTCGCTCTCCAAAACATAATACTCCATCAGTACGCCTAACAAATCCCTTCTCATTTTCTGCCATCCCAAAATATGTTCTCAGCAGCTCGATTCTCTGCTTTCAACGCTTCCGTTTGAGCTTCTAATATTTGAGACGGTAATGGCGATACGATAGTCATTCCTAATGACCTAACTCGTAACGGTGGAATTCTCTCCTTTCGACTAAGAGCATCAGCAACAACGTTTGTTTTACCCGGATGGTAGCGAATTTCACAATTGTAATCGCTTAGCAGCTCAATCCAACGTCGCTGCCTCATGTTAAGCTCTTTTTGGTTCAGAATGTGTTGCAGACTTTTGTGGTCAGTAAACACTACACACTTGGTTCCATACAAGTAATGTCTCCATATCCTCAAAGCAAAAACCATAGCACCTAACTCCAAATCTTGGGTGGTGTAGTTTTTCTCATGCTTCTTGAGCTGTCGGGAAGCATAAGCTATCACTTTCTCTCGTTGCATTAACACAACTCCTAAACCTTTATGTGAAGCGTCACAATAGACGACAAAATCCTCGTTACCTTCGGGTAACGCCAAGATAGGAGCACTACACAACATCTCCTTAAGTAATTGAAATGCTTCCTCTTCCTTATCCCCCCATTCATACTTAACACTCTTTTGAGTCAATTTGGTCAACGTTTTTGCTATCTTCGAAAATCCCTCAATGAATCTTCGGTAATAACCGGCTAATCCCAAAAATTGACGAACTTCTGTCGGGGTCGTAGGTGCAGCCCAATCTTTAATTGCTTCAATCTTAGCAGGATCAACATGAACTCCTTGTCTATCAATCACATGTCCTAGAAATTGTACCGTCGGAATCCAAAATTCACATTTCGAAAACTTGGCATACAGTTTCTCCTTCCTGAGCAATTCTAAGATAAGTCTTAGATGTTCCTCATGCTCCTTCTCGCTCTTCGAATATATTAGAATGTCATCGATGAACACGATCACGAATTTATCTAAGTAAGGCTTACACACCCGATTCATGAGATCCATGAATACCGCCGGTGCGTTAGTCAACCCAAACGGCATCACCTGAAACTCGTAGTGCCCGTAACGGGTTCTGAAAGCCATTTTCGGAATATCTTCCTCGCGCACTCGAAGCTGATGATATCCCGATCTCAAATCGATCTTCGAATACACACTCGATCCTTGAAGTTGATCGAACAAATCGTCGATCCTCGGTAACGGGTATCTATTCTTCACCGTTAACTTGTTCAACTCTCGATAATCAATACACATACGAAACGATCCATCCTTCTTCTTCACAAATAAGACCGGGGCTCCCCAAAGAGAAGAACTTGGTCTTATGAATCCCTTTTCGGCTAACTCCGCTAATTGTTTCGACAACTCTTCCAATTCAGTAGGTGCAAGACGATAAGGCGCTCGTGCTACAGGTGCAGCACCAGGTATCAACTCAATTTGAAATTCCACTTGTCTATTAGGCGGAATTCCCGGCAAGTCATCGGGAAACACATCCGAAAAATCACGAACTACAGGTACATCTCCAATGCACCTTCCTTTCTTCTCCTTCTCTCCTTTCTCAGAAATTTGGGCTAGGAAAAGGTAACTTCCTTTCTCCATTAGCTTCGGCAACTTAGTGCAAGATATGACCGCTAATCTAGATGGTCCTCTCAAATCCTTTATATCTCCTGGTATGTTCAGAATTTCCTTGCCGTAAGGCACACGCACGATCTTCTCATCGCAAATTATATGAGCACGATACTTCGACAACCAATCCATACCAATAATGACATCAAAACTTCCTAACGTGAGGGGTAGAAGATCTATGTTGAAAGGACGGTTCAGAAAGTTTAATGTGCAACCGTGAATGATAGTCTTAATCCTCTCTATGTTTCCATTAGCTAACTCTACATCATAACCAATTCCTAAGGCCATCGGGGGTTTCTCAAGTAAGGGTGCAAACTTAGTGGACACAAAACTCTTATCGGCACCAGTATCAAATAGTATGGAAGCATAACGATTATTGAGAAGGAACGCACCACTAACAACGTTCGGATCTTCTCCTCTCTCGTTCCCAAGTGCATACACTCTCCCATGAGCAGCTCCAGCTTCCACACGTTGAACCCCATTATCTTGTCGTCCACGGTTTCCTCCAGCTCCACGGTTTCCATTATTGTACCCATTACCACCCGATCCTTGATTTCCTCGGTTCCACGATTCCCTACACTCATTCCGATAATGTCCTTTCTTTCCACATCCATAGCAAGTAATATTTGCTTTGTTCATAGTTTCAGGAGTAGCTTGAACCATAGCAAGGGGTCGAGCTCTACAATCCTTAGCTATGTGTCCCATCTTAGAGCAATTCTTGCACATCACAGTACATCGACCAGAATGATGCTTGTAACATCGGTTACATTTGGGTGCATCTCCATTGTAGTTCTTCTTGTCTCCATCTCCCATGGCATAAGCTCTAGTAGTTGTTTGCCTCTTGTTTCGATGATCATTACCCTTAGAGTGATCATCCCTCTTTCTCTTTCCATTCTTATCCTTTTCAACTTCTTCCAATTCCAAAGAGTCCATCAAATGTTGAGTGATAGTGATAGCCTCATGAATGTTTGCAGGCTTAGCAGAAATCACATCGTTCCTTGTAGCTACCGGCAATCCATCGGTATACCTCTCAATCTTTTGGGTCTCAGTCCTAACCATATTGGGACAGAGTAAGGCCAACTCTCGATAACGGCGATTGTAAGTTGCCATATCGGTACCTTTCAGTTTGTGGTTCCGGAACTCAATTTCCAACTTCTTAATCTCATTCCTTGGGCAGTAAGTCTGAATCAACAAAGACTTAAATTGCTCCCAAGTCATAGCATAAGCCACATCACTCCCAACTGAGTTACGGTAATTGTTCCACCAAGTTAAGGCTTCATCCTTGAAGGTAAAAGAAGCAAACTTTACCTTCGTATTCTCCGCACAACCACTGACATTAAACACAGACTCAGTCTTCTCTATCCACCTAACCAAGTAAACCACTCCTTCAGTTCCACCAAACTCAATAGGTCCACAAATCTTAAACTCCTTGTAGTTACATCCATTAGCACGAACAGGTGGAAATGTTCCAGCAGAATTGTTGGAATGATTTGACTCAGCTAGTAGCTCAGCAACTTCGTTGCTCCACAAGTTGATTGATCATTGCTTGATCCACAGTAGGTGCATTAAGTGGAACATGATCATTGTCTCCCTGAACATCAACATTTTGATTCCTGTTGTTGCGGTTAGTAGTGTCCAGGTTATCAGGAGTAGGGGTCTCAACATTTCGAGTAGGACGGCGACCTCGACGACCAGGGGTAGTTGTTGCAGGTCCAGTTCTGGTAGCTCTAACAGGGTTTCTTCGTGGGGCCATTGATCTGAAACATCACACAAGTTCGTGAGTCTCCGATGGAACTTATCAATATGCTCAACAAAAGAATTTCAACGAAGCCAAGTCTCGGAAAGAATAGTAACAATACACCATGAAACATCAATAAAACGGATAAGGACTCAATTTCCATAACACCCAAAATCACATAATACCATATACTGATAACCATCAACCATACAATAGCGATCTAACATCGTTCCAACTACTGGATAACACAAAACGTACTAATCGTTCCAAAAGAGACGAATACTGAACAAATACATCAAAACATGATAACTAGCTTTGCTAACCGAACACTCCTCGGTTAAGAAAGCAACAAGACAACATAATCCAAGCAACTAGCCACGCTGCTGGCGGAGGCTCCTCAACTCCTGCCTCAAGCCATCAAGATCCCTCCATAACGATCCTAGCTCCAAGCTATGGGTGTCTCGGTCTCTCTTGAGGTCAGCCACCTCCTTCTCCAGCTCGGCATTCCTTTGCCATAGCTTGCGGTCGGCCTCTCTAGCTGTAACAAAACCTCGCTGTAAACTGTCGATATACTCATGAACCTCCATCAAAACTCTCCTCATCTCAGTAGTCCTGCCCACAACCACAGTCATATCCACTCTCAGATCCGCTATTAACTCTCCAATAACCCTCTCAAGTCGATCAGATACGTGTGCAACTCTCTCACTAAGCTCAGTAATCCGAGCCCACAACCTACCAATCTCACCTAATTCTGCATGCTCAGCAGAAACCTCAGAAGATGCATCCGACTCAACGGGACTACCAGGCGGCAACTCAAACAAAAACGGATGATCAGGTGAATCAGGCTCAATCGGATGTACGGGTGAATCAGGCTCCTCAGCCTGAGCTGGTGGTACTAACACATCATCATCATCAGGCATCTCATCCTCCTGAGGATCATCCTCCTCCTCAGGGTCATCATCATCACCCTGCTCAGCCTCCTGAGGGTCATCAGCCTCATCCTCACCCTCGTACTCCTCCTCCTCATCGGAAGAGTACATCATCAATCGTCGTCGCCTAACAGGTGAACCATGTGGTGAAGGGGTAGATGATCTAGGACGACGACGCAATGATGCGGGTGGCGCCTTAGACAGAAGGGAGTGAGCATCAAACTGTAAAGGTGGTGAAGTAGGGCGTACCGACATACGTGCCGTAGCTCGGTGGGCAAAACGTGGAGTCACACGAGCCAAAGCCTGATGAAGAGTAAGCTGCCTCGATGTACCAGGGAGCCCTAAAGAAGATGAGGGTCCCTGTGTAGATGCAGCAGGTGGTGCTGAAGTAGAACCTGTCGGTGTCATAGTAGCTGAATGCATGGCAACCTGGTAAGGCTCATCAGGAGCCATGGTGAACTGTGCTGGCCATACCGGTGTAGTAAGAATATCCTCAACAACATCAGGCGTATGGGAGGCCATAGTCTGTGACAACATCGTAGGGTAGGTGTAAGTGTTTCAAAACAACTAAACCGCGAACTCAAAATACCATATCCAAAAATCATCATATAATTCCAAATCATATATAATCAAGAAAGATTTAAAATACCGCATTACTAAAATCATTCTCAAAACAATTTAGCCATATAATTCCTCAAAACGCATATAATTCCTCAAAAACGCATATAATTCCTCAAAAACGCCATCATATCACTAAATCAATAAACCTCAAATCTTCAAATCATCTCAAGAAATCCCAAATCTATAATCATCTCAATAATCTCATAATACCTCAATAATAAACAATGATGCTTCGGCTTGGCGGGCTGGCGGGCAATGGTCGGGGATCGTTTTCTATAAAAATCGGTTATAGTTTAGGTGTCTATTTACCTAGTTCTCTATAACCTTGGCTCTGATACCAATCTGTAACACCCCCAAAATTTGGTACAGCGGAAGACTCAACAAGCTTTCGGGGTGCTACGGGGATTGGTATCCAAACACAAGACATAAAAGAACGTGATAAAGTAAACAAAATAAAATGCAACCACGCGGGGTTATAAAGTTTACATTATCCCAAAATCATCCAAATTCAGGCCCAAAAGAAATAAATATAGGTCCCCAATAGTTATCAGAGTTTTAGAAAAATATATATCCATAACCGGTGCCAAATGCCAAGCCTCCAATCCCAAGCATCCGCAGAGCATCACTTAATTACCTGAGAAAACGTGCTAAAAGTCAGCTTTCGCTGGTGAGATCATAGGTTTAGATTCATAATTCAATATAGTGGACATATACGCAAAACGCTTGCTAGCTAGACTAGGCCTCAATCATCCAACCAAAATATCCAAAAAAATATTCCAACCAAAATAAATCATCCCTATAGGTCCACGCTATAGCTCAAATCAATAGCTTACCTAGCTCAAGTCTAGGCCTCGCTCTATAACCAATCTAATAGCTTACCTAGTTCGGGACTAGGCCTCGCTCAACAGCCAAATCAATAGCTTACCTAGTTCGGGACTAGGCCTCGCTTAATCCTACCTAGTTCTATAAGCATAGCAAGTTTTAAAATAAACAAGCGATAATAGTCCACATAAAACATTTGCACGTTTCTCACCCCAAGTATTGAAAACAAAGTTCAAGGGTAAAAGCGGGGCTATGACTCACCTCAAGTCCAGAAATCCTCAAAAGAAACGATAGAAGAAAGACGTAAGTAATCTCAAGCAACTCACGTAACGGCGACTACAGACTCGACACTTCCTAACAATATCAAACCCGTTCAGAAATCATTTCCTCAAAATCAAATATTCCCATTCCCAAACGTATTCCATTTTACTTTCCAAAAATATCCATTTCTCGAATTAACTTCATATTTATTTGAAATTCGACATTTGGTATCCATACGGGTGGAGGGTCGACACAGCTCAAACCAAAAAGCCACAACAAAGAACAATAATAAGACAACTATAGGTCTAATGTTAGCCCAACATATTATTTAAATAATTATCGAAGCTTATTAAATCCGTCGATTTGATAATCTCCCATATTTATTTACGTAATATATCATTCCAAAATTGTACCCAACCTAAAACACATTGCACATAAGTTTCTATTTGGTATATGTCGTAGTCCAATGAATTCCCTATATATATCGTCGAATCGGCCAAATTCCACGAGGCATATAGTAATTCATTACCCTAAAATATATACCACATCCTATGGGCATCGTGGGATACGATGCCCATTAATATACTCATTTTATATCGTCAAATAACTCGATCTAGAATAAGTCACTCGATATATAAAATGTTTATATTAATCGTCATATATCCGTGACAACACAAAGTCACAATATAAAGTCCACTTGGACTTTAAAGACCCACAATTCGTATAACTCGATAAATTTCTAATTTATAAACAAAATCACATTTTTAATTATTAGTTATTCGACTTATATTTCGCCATTATTTATATAGTTATTATTTATAATAATATCCCGACATTTATTACACTATTTGCATAGTATAATAACTATCGTTTTATTATTATACGTTTACTCGTGATCGTTTTATTATTAATATACGCATTTATATACACACACACACACACACACACACACATATATATATATATATATATATATATATATATATATATATATATATATATATATATATATATATATATATATATATATATATATATATATATATATATATATATACGATTATATTCTTAATAATATTATTACGAGTATTATTTTTAATATCGACCTTTAAATATTTATCGAGTCATAGAATTTGGTCACAAGTCCGAGTCATGACCCTCGGCTCATAGTCCAAGTCCAAATAATAAAATCAAGTCACAATAATAAATCAACTCCGTCCAAACAATCCCATATCCACGTGCTACAACATGAGGGTCCGACTACGGCACCCAACTAACCTATCTCCGTCATCTAATTGACCGTCTCACAATCGGTCCCCAATTCCTTACTCGTCAACACATCTCCAAATCACAATACAAGTAAACCAATGTCCAAATGCTTCGGTCCAACATAAACCACAACATGAAATATTAACACCATATGAACCAAAACAAAAATATACTAATTACACGGGTCGACTTACCAAGTCAAACCCGGGTCAACTTATGAGGCCACAAACCATAAAAATAACCTCACCCTAGACCTCTTGGTCTCGGCTAGCTCTAAAGAGCCTCTCGACCCAAAACAGCCCGCGAAGGGGGTGTCGGCCGAGAATCAAAACAACAACAAGAACAAGTCGAGAGCCATAATCGACCAAAACTCCAACTAGCAATAAACTAAATCATCAAGAAGCAAAAATAATAGAACCACAACACCTCCAAGACTCTCAATCGAGTCGAGGAGTGATCACACCGAGACCTAGGGTCTCGGTCGAGCTCAATACGAGCCACAACCCAAACCAAACGCGTCCAAAAATCCAAATCCGAGCACCAATAATCGAGAATCGACCTCCATGGATACCAAACTCGTTTTTATATCAAGACCCATCTTCATTTCAATTTTAACATCCCAAAAATACCAAGATTCAATTCGGGTTCGACTCAAAATAGTCAAACCCGACCCAAAACTCATGTTTTCTCACCTTCAAATCGAATGAAAACCAAGTTAAATGATGATGTGGTGGCGTGTGGTGTGTGGGGCTGCGGTATTAATAAAAACGAAGGGGGAAGGCGCGTGTTTCACACCACAAGAACAAGAAGGTGATGGGGAGTATTTTGGTGGTGGCGGTGTGTGGTGGTGACCGGCAGTGGTGATGGTGTCGGGGTGTGCAGTCGGCGGCGACAAGAGGGAGGAGAAAGAGAGAGTGAGGGAGGTGATATTATGAGGGTGAAGGGTTAGGGTTAGGGGTAATATACCCGAAATTTGCATATTAGTCCCTCAAGTTTCCCTTTTCCAAAATTAGCCACAAATACTTTTAGTTTTAGGTGAATATCAATAAACGGTTCTCCCGTAAGACGATTACTCGATCATAGAAGTATTAAATTCTCGCCAAACATATTCGTACACGTCATAAATGATTTTCCCAATCAACATTTCCCGAAATATATAGATATGTATGAAAGACATAATATTTATTTAACGGTGAATCGCTACCGTTTTGTAAAAGATTAAAATTCGTTAGGTTAATCTAGTGTCGGAGTCAATGTAGTGCCAAAGATAACGATCTCACAATAAATCATCACGACCGAATCAAACAAACCATAAATAAATAACTAAATCTCATAAATATCGTACGATTAAAAATCAAGTACCAGGGTTCGTAAAATATCTCGTCACAATAAACTTTCAAAAATTCCAAATTTATAATTTCAATGTAATGCGGGTTTTATAAAACGGCTCCCTATTTTGCCAGTTGTCACACTAGATCACATACCCCTTCACCACATGGTTCACCTGTTAGGAGACGACGATTGATGATGTACTCTTCCGATGAGGAGGAGGAGGAGTACGAGGGTGAGGATGAGGCTGATGACCCTCAGGAGGCTGAGCAGGGTGATGATGATGACCCTGAGGAGGAGGATGACCCTCAGGAGGAGGAGATGCCTGATGATGATGATCTGTTAGTGCCGCCAACTCCGGCTGAGGAGCCTGATTCACCTATACATCCGATTGAGCCTGTTTCACCTGATCATCCATTTCTGTTTGCTTCACCACCTGGTAGTCCCGTGGAGTCGGATGCACCTTCTGAGGTTTCTGCTGAGCATGCAGAGTTAGGTGAGACTGGTAGGATGTGGGCTCAGATTTCTGCACAGGGCGAGAGGATCTCGCGATTATCTGATCGACTTGAGAGGGTTATTGGAGAGTTTATAGCAGATTTGAGAGTGATATGACTGTAGTTGAGGGCAGGTCGACTGAGATGAGGAGAGTTTTAATGGAGGTTCACGAGCAGATTGAGAGTTTACAGCGAGGTTTTATTACAGCTCGAGAGGCCGACCGCAAGCTATGGCAAAGGAATGCCGAGCTGGAGAAGGAGGTGGCTGACCTCAAGAGAGATAGTGACACACATAGTGTGGAGTTAGGATCATTATGGAGAGATCTTGATGGCTTGAGGCAGGAGTTGAGGAGCCTCCGCCAGCAGCGTGGCTAGATGTTTGAGCTATGTTATCTTGTTGCTTTCCTAACCGAGGAGTGTTCGGTTGGAAAAGCTAGTTATCCTATTTTGATGTATTTTCAGTTGATTACCCGTCTTGTTGGAACGATTATTATCTTTTGTGTTATCAGTAGTTGGAACGATGTTGGATCTTTATTGTATGGTTGATGGTTATTATTATATGGTATTATGTAGTTTTTGGATATTATGGAAATTGAGTTCCTATTCGCCTTATTGATGTCTTGTGGTGTACTGTTGATATTCTTTCCATGACTTGGCTTCGTTGATTTAATTCTTGTTGAGCATATGATAAGTTCTATCGGAGACTCACGAACTTGTATGATGTTTCAGATCAATGGCCCCACGACGAAACCCTGTTAGAGCTACTAGAACTGGTCCTGCAACGACTACCCATGGTCGTCGAGGACGCCGTCCTACTCGAAATGTTGAGACCCCTACTCCTGATAACCTGGACACTACTAACCGCAACAACAGGAATCAAAATGTTGATGTTCAGGGAGACAATGATCATGTTCCACTTAATGCACCTACTGTGGATCAAGCAATGATCAATCAACTTATGGAGCAATGAGTTGCTGAGCTACTAGCTGAGTCAAATCATTCCAACAATTCTGCTGGAACATTTCCACCTGTTCGTGCTAATGGATGTAACTACAAGGAGTTTAAGATTTGTGGACCCGTTGAGTTTGGTGGAACTGAAGGAGTGGTCTACTTGGTCAGGTGGATAGAAAAGACTGAGTCAGTGTTTAATGTCAGTGGTTGTGCGGAGAATACGAAGGTAAAGTTTGCTTCTTTTACTTTCAAGGATGAAGCTTTAACTTGGTGGAGCAATTACCGTAACTCGGTTGGGAGTGATGTGGCTTATGCTATGACTTGGGAGCAATTTAAGTCTTTGCTGATTCAGACTTACTGTCCAAGGAATGAGATTAAGAAGCTGGAGATTGAGTTCTGGAACCATAAGGTGAAAGGTACCGATATGGCAACTTACAATCGCCGTTATCGAGAGTTAGCCTTACTTTGTCCCGATATGGTTAGGACTGAGACTCAAAGGATTGAGAGGTATACCGATGGGTTGCCGGTAGCTACAAGGAACGATGTGATTTCTGCTAAGCCTGCAAACATTCATGAGGCTATCACTATCGCTCAACAATTGATGGACTCGTTGGCATTGGAAGAAGCTGAGAAAGACAAGAGTGGAAAGAGGAAGAGGGATGATCACTCTAAGGGTAATGATCGTCGAAACAAGCGACAAGCAACTACTAGAGCTTATGCTATGGGAGATGGAGACAAGAAGAACTACAATGGAGATGCACCCAAGTGTAACCGATGTTATAAGCATCATTCTGGTCGATGTACTGTGATGTGCAAGAATTGCTCTAAGATGGGACACATAGCTAAGGATTGTAGAGCTCGACCACTTGCTATGGTTCAAGCTACTCCTGAAACTATGAGCAAGGCTAATGTTACTTGCTATGGATGTGGGAAGAAGGGACATTTTAGGAATGAGTGTAGGGAATCGTGGAACCGAGGAAATCAAGGATCGGGTGGTAATGGGTACAATAATGGAAACCGCGGAGCTGGAGGAAATCGTGGACGACAAGATAATGGGGACCAATGTGTGGAAGCTGGAGCTGCTCATGGGAGAGTGTACGCACTTGGGAACGAGAGAGGAGAAGATCCGAACGTCGTTACTGGTACGTTCCTTCTCAATAATCGTTATGCTTCCATACTATTTGATACTGGTGCCGATAAGAGTTTTGTGTCCACTAAGTTTGCACCCTTACTAGAGAAACCCCCGATGGCCTTAGGAATTGGTTATGATGTAGAGTTAGCTAATGGGAACATAGAGAGGATTAGGACTATCATTCGTGGTTGCACGTTAAACTTTCTGAATCGTCCTTTCAACATAGATCTTCTACCCGTCACATTAGGGAGTTTTGATGTTATTATTGGTATGGATTGGTTGTCGAAGTATCGTGCTCATATAATTTGCGATGAGAAGATCGTGCGTGTGCCATACGGCAAGGAGATTCTGAACATACCAGGAGATAGAAAGTATTTGAGAGGCCCATCTAGATTAGCGGTCATATCTTGCACTAAGTTGCCGAAGCTAATGGGGAAAGGATGTTACCTTTTCTTAGCTCAAATTTCTGAGAAAGGAGAGAAGGAGAAGAAAGAAAGGTGCATTGGAGATGTACCTATAGTTCGTAGTTTTTCAGATGTGTTTCCCGATGATTTGCCGGGAATCCCGCCTACTAGACAAGTGGAGTTTCAGATTGAGTTGATACCTGGTGCTGCACCTGTAGCACGAGCGCCGTATCGTCTTGCACCTACTGAACTGGAAGAGTTGTCGAAGCAACCAGCGGAGTTAGCCGAAAAAGGATTTATAAGACCAAGCTCTTCGCCTTGGGGAGCCCCGGTCTTATTTGTGAAGAAGAAGGATGGATCGTTTCGTATGTGTATTGATTACCGAGAGTTGAACAAGTTAACGGCGAAGAATAGATACCCGTTACCGAGGATCGACGATTTGTTCGATCAGCTTCAAGGATCGAGTGTGTATTCGAAGATTGATTTGAGATCGGGATATCATCAGCTTCAAGTTCGCGAGGAAGATATTCCGAAAACGGCTTTCAGAACCCGTTACGGGCATTACGAGTTTCAGGTGATGCCGTTTGGGTTGACTAACGCCCCGGCGGTATTCATGGATCTCATGAATCGGGTGTGTAAGCCTTACTTAGATACGTTTGTGATTGTGTTCATCGATGACATTCTAATTTATTCGAAGAGCGAGAAGGAGCATGAGGAGCATCTAAGACTTATTCTAGAATTGCTCAGGAAGGAGAAACTGTATGCCAAGTTTTCTAAATGTGAATTTTGGATTCCGACGGTACAATTTCTGGGTCATGTGATTGATAGACAAGGAGTTCATGTAGATCCTGCTAAGATTGATGCGATTAAAGATTGGGCTGCACCTACGACCCCAACAGAAGTTCGTCAATTTTTGGGTTTAGCCGGTTATTACCGAAGATTTATTGAGGGATTTTCAAAGATAGCAAAACCGTTGACCAAATTGACTCAAAAGAGTGTTAAGTACGAATGGGGAGATAAGGAAGAGGAAGCATTTCAGTTACTTAAGGAAATGTTGTGTAGTGCTCCTATCTTAGCGTTACCTGAAGGTAACGAGGACTTCGTCATCTATTGTGACGCTTCTCATAAAGGTTTGGGATCTGTGTTAATGCAACGAGAGAAAGTGATAGCTTATGCTTCCCGACAGCTCAAGAAGCACGAGAAGAACTACACCACCCATGATTTGGAGTTAGGTGCTGTGGTTTTTGCCTTGAGGATATGGAGACATTACTTGTATGGAACCAAGTGTGTAGTGTTTATTGACCACAAAAGTCTGCAACACATTTTGAACCAAAAAGAGCTCAACATGAGACAACGACGTTGGATTGAGTTGCTAAGCGATTATGATTGTGAAATTCGCTACCATCCTGGTAAAGCAAACGTTGTTGCTGATGCTCTTAGTCGAAAGGAGAGAATTCCATCGTTACGAGTTAGGTCATTAGGGATGACTATCGTATCGCCATTACCGTCTCAAATATTGGAAGCTCAAACGGAAGCGTTGAAAGCAGAGAATCGAGCTGCTGAGAACATATTTGGGATGGCAGAAAATGAGAAGGGATTTGTTAAGCGTTCTGATGGAGTATTATGTTTTGGAGAGCGAAGTTGGGTACCATTGTATGGAGGAATTCGAGAGTTCATTATGCATGAGTCGCATAAGTCAAGATACTCTATTCATCCTGGGTCTGACAAGATGTACCAGGATTTGAAAAAGTTATATTGGTGGCCAAATATGAAGGCAGATATAGCGTTGTATATTAGTAAGTGTTTGACATGTTCTAAAGTTAAGGCAGAACATCAAAGACCGTCAGGATTATTGACGCAGCCAGAACTCCTAGTTTGGAAGTGGGAGCGCATCACGATGGACTTTATTACCAAATTACCAAATACAGCTAGCGGTTGCGACGCTATATGGGTAATTGTGGATCGTTTGACTAAGTCTGCTCATTTCCTGGCGATTAGTGAAGATGATAGTGTTGATAAACTTGCGAGGTTGTATGTAAAGGAGATTGTTTCTCGTCATGGAGTTCCGATATCGATTATTTCTGATCGCGACAGCCGCTTCACGTCAGCATTGTGGCGATCACTTCAAACCGCTTTGGGGACGAGACTTGATATGAGTACTGCATATCACCCCTAAACCGATGGTCAAAGTGAGAGAACTATTCAGACTTTGGAGGATATGCTTCGTGCATGCATAATAGACTTTGGTAAAGGCTGGGAGAAATATCTACCCCTTGTGGAGTTCTCCTACAACAATAGCTATCACACAAGTCTTAAGGCTGCACCATTTGAAGCTTTGTATGGTCGTAAATGTCGTTCACCTATTGAGATCGACTGCAAGCAGCTAGAGATAGGCAGAAAAGCTACGCCGATCGGAGGCGTAAACCCCTAGAATTCCAGGTTGGAGACAAAGTGATGCTGAAAGTCTCGCCTTGGAAGGGTGTGATACGTTTTGGGAAACGTGGGAAACTAAATCCCCGCTACATTGGACCATTTCTTATTTTGGAAAGAATTGGGCCCGTAGCTTATCGATTGGAATTGCCAATGGAATTTAATAAAGTTCATGATGTGTTTCATGTTAGCAATCTGAAGAAATGTCTTTCGGAGGAAACGCCAATTATAAAAATCAAGGATATTCGTGTGGATGAGAGTTTAAATTTTGTGGAAGAACCGATTGAGATATTGGATATAGAGATTAAACGACTTAAGAGAAGTTGCATCCCGCTCATCAAAGTTCGTTGGAATTCGCGGCATGGACCGGAATTCACGTGGGAACGTGAGGATGAGTTTCGAAAGAGATATCCGAAGCTTTTTACTTCGTAGATGGGTTGTTCCGAGAGAAACCCGGGACGGGTTCCTTCTGAGGCTGGGAGGATGTGACAACTGGCAAAATAGGGTGCCGTTTTTAAAACCCGCATTACATTAAAAATTATAATTTTGGAATTTTTGAAAAGTTTATTGGACGAGATGTTTTATGAACGTTGGAATGTATTTTTGATCGTACGTTAATTATGAGGATTTATTATTTATTTATGGTTTGGTTTGATTCGTTCGTGATGATTTATTTTGAGATTGTTACTTTGGCACTACATTGACTCCGGCACTAGGTTAACCTAACAATTTTAATTATATTTTTAATATTGGTTCGGATATTATTATTATTTTTGGAACGAGTTCGGTTTGAGAAAGTTGTTTGGTTATTTAAGGTTTCGGGTTTGGCCGTGTATTTACACCGGGCTACTTAACCCACCACTACACCTCTCACTATTATTATTATTATTATTAAAAAGGGTTTGTTTTTTTTAAGAGTAAATTACATGAAATCGTCCCTGTGAAAGCAACACAACCACAACACCCTCATCACCAATATTCACTCTCTCTCTCTCTTCTCACAACATCAACCATCACCGAACCCTAATCACCCAAATCGCACCACCACCGCCACCCTCTCATCAAATCTAACACCACCACCTTAACCATCTTCTTCCGATCTATCTTTTGGTGCAAACCACGCGCGATTTGGACCACCCTAACACCCTTTTCGAATTAAAATCACCACGTTATCACCACAAAATCGTTATTTCTTGTCTTGGTTTTTGAAGATCCGTTCGAGTTGTCTTGGGAATCGAAGGTAGGTCGAGCTTGTGATACGTGGGAATCGCACCAGGCTTTACCTCTCAAGGGATCTTGAGAAGCTTACAACCCCCACCAGGCAGTGTACCTGATCGTTGTAGTATAGTATAGTGACAAGTACCGGAGGATTGATCGTTCAGCTAGGAATAGTGTCGCTAGGATTAGAAAACCTAAATACTGGTTCTAAAGATGAGGGATGATTATTTTTGTATTTTATTATTTTTTAGAAAGCAAGTTAAAATCTCAGGTTTGAAGGATTTGGGCGGAATTAGTTGCTAGTCAACTAACCCAATACTAAGATGCAATCAAAATAAAATACTAAAAATGAAATTAAACTAAATTATACTAAAGTTGTGAGCAATAAGTGGAGAAAATGTGTTTACTTAGATTTCACTACTCCCTAGACATCTTTTACACATTAATTACTTGTTATAGTTGCATGGATGACGGATTGTATTCCTTAATATCATTAATGGGGTGACGCACTTAACTCCCCAATTCTATGAGCTCTTATCTCCTCCTATAACATGCCCAGCACAACCATAGGGATTATAAACAGTGGCTCATGCATTAAATACAACCAATAAAGACCTAGTGCATATCGGTTCATATTTCTTAAGACGTTCAAGAATGTTACCATTTGGAGATCTGCCAGTTTTCTTAAGCCTAACATATAAATTCATTCATCCAAAACAAACTATAAACAAGTAATCAACACATAATTAACATTTAGGTTTCATTAGATCCAAGCAAACACAAGATAGATCTAGCCTAACATGATGGAATTAAGACAAGAACAAGATATAGACAACCAACACATAGACATATTGATTGAATTAAAAGAACACTTATCTCAATTACACATGAAAGGTATCAAGGGCTTAGAACCCTTGAAAAACCTGTAAAATTCGCACCAAGTTCGTACTTAGGGTTTCTCCAAAACTTCTCTCCTCTTTTAATGTGAAAATTAGAAAACTATATATAGGAAATAGGGTCTGACGGCATCAAGACCAATATTGTGACGCAGTCACCTCGTCGCCAAAATAATTCTCGGACTGCCTTGATCTACTTCTGACGCCGTCATGTGTTATGTATTTCCAGGCCGTCATGCATTTTCCTCTTGACGCCCTTCCTTGTGACGCCTTCAAATCAGTTCTGGATCGTCATGGAAATTACTCTTGACGCCGTCAGGATGTTACTCTTGACGCCGTCACCTACTGTTCGCAGCAAGGAAAATTAAGACTTTGGCGTTTTCTTCACTTTTATGCTCCAAAAATGTCCGAATTGCTTCCTTTTCCAGATTTCTCTCCCAAAGTACCTAAAATCACAAAAGGAACGATTTAGGGCAATATTTGATCAAATAAATTCAATTCCGGGCTTAAATGACCCCCTAAAAGTGGTTCATTTTTCGCCTCATCATATACCCTTACACTTGAGATTTGCTTGTCCTCAAGCAAATGCGCTTTTATTCTACTCAAAATACAAGTTAGGGGTCATTTAACACTAATATAAAAGTAACTACAACAAATAATCATTCCACTAAAGACCAATAGACAAGCACGGAGGTCATACACAAGCACCTCACAAATAGTGTTTAGATACTCACATCTCTCGGGTGTAATAAAGTATAAATTACAATATGGAAACGGAAGATATCTCTCACTACCTGTCATAGCAAAATAGATTACCATAAGCTTGGGAAAGGATCAAACCTCCACCACATGGCGTAAGCACCTAGGATAAACTATCAAAGAGGTCTTTTTTAAAGGGTTGTAACGTTAGGTGTAGGGATATGAAATACACGGTTTTGTTGGATAAAGGAAGTTTTTTACTGGTGGCGAGTTAACAATCTTAGTTAATTACATGTACAATATGGCGTTGCTAAGCCAAGACTAGACTCGACTTAAGCTAATAAATGAAAAATAACAAAAGCATAAAATGAACATAGAATGAAAAGGGATGGTAGTCCGTATGTTTTTCTCTTTTTTTCGATTTTTCGAAAATTTTCATACTCTCTTACCCTACCATCCAAAATAATACATCATAGGGAATGGGAATTCCCCTTACACTTGAATCTTTACATACTTTACAATAAACTAAACTAATGACTCGAATTAAGAAAATCAAAACACTTGGAGCACTTTTAAGATTAACATACATATAGGGGTAATATATGATGTTCTTCCCCATTACTCCATAAAATAAGTACTTACCCATGAGTCCCAATTGTCCCAAAATAATATGTACAAGGATATGACTCGACTTAGCAACCATGTAATCAATTAGAAAGTTAACTTAGGGTTTAACAAATAACAATAATGCACTAAAAATGAGCGCATACACGGAAGGCTAAGGCGATTTGGTTGTACATTTAAGTGGGGTGTAACAAATTCTTCCTTTAAGTAAAATGCTTAAAGTTAGAAACGAAAAGATAGGCTCGGAGGGGTGTACTAGGGGTTTCGTGTACTAAAAATGAGTACAACGCTAAGGGTTTGGGAAAAATTAGTTGACTTAACTAGCCAAGTAATATGACTTAAATGGTCAAGTAATTATAATACGGGTTTAACACAAGGGTGATCCTAATGCCTCTTATCATGTAGTAAATCCTACTACACGAATGTAGTCTCACTAGCGGTCTCGGGATGCATCACTAACGCAAGTTCTAGAATCTAAATGCTATCGGTACACTCATAAGCACTAATAGTAAATGCTTTTCCTATCAAATCTAAAGGCGAACCTCACATATTTGGGTGGAAAATTTTTTCTGAATATACGGTTATGTGCTAGTCATACAATCTCCTATCCATGAGACGCTTGCTATGGCTAAAGTTTCACTCCTAAATGTTGTAAAAAATTTTAAATTTGGCGCTAAAATTGCACTAACAAGTATTTCTTACAGTTTTATTACACATCTACTATTAAACAAAACAAACTCAAGCGAAAGTGCATATGTAAGGTATCATCTTTTAACCCTCCCCTTACACTTAGGATGAACATTGTCCCCAATGTTCAAGTAAAGAATGTAAAAGTTAAAAAGTAAAAAGAATGAAATCAAATACTCCCTGATTCGATCGGTATGGATAATAAGGTGGCCAGGTTAAATCTTCCTCCAAGAAAATGAACAATCAAAGCTTCCCATCCAGAATATAAATCATCTTCTTTTCATACATAACCTGTAAATCCTAAGAAAATAGACAAAACAACCTCGCATAAAATCGGCGGCATCCTATATAAGTTACTAAATCCTAGAAAACAAGATAAGATATAATGCTTGTGGAATGAAGTTTGCAGATTTCCTGGAGATTATAAAACTTAATAATTCACAAAAACCATAAGACTTCGTTAGAAAAACAAAACTGGTAAAATTTCCAGATTTTTACACTTGACGCCGTCAAGAGTTAACTCTTGACGCCGTCAGGATTGACCTGCAGAAATTCTTATGTTAAGTTTCCGGAAAATTTCTGGAAAAACTTGGTCCTACTTCCTGGAAAATCCTGCAAAACTTCATTATGACTCAATACAAGCATTTGACTCTAACAAATACGAATATACATGTTCATTTAATATTGTGGAGAATCATGATCGGTTTGTTTCTTAAAAACATATTTGGGGTTTCCCCTTACACTTATCTTTTGCAAAAATACTTTTAGGTGGAGTTAAGACTAGGCCAAAACAACAAAGTAAAGTATTTCCACATTTTAATTAAGAAACATGATCTACCAACAATAAAAACAAAGCATGCATACGGAAGCAAATAACAAACAAACAAAAAATAAAATCACACAAAACATGGGTTGCCTCCCAAGAAGCGCTTGTTTTTGTTCGAGTCACGAGCCTGACTCTACCCTTATTTAACGGAAATAGGGGAGGCTTTCCCTACACTTAGGATTAAGTGCGGGTGAAAGTAGCGATACACACCCTTAGGGTAGAAATATGCTTCGTGAGGAAAGAGTGGTGGATGAATTATATGCTCAAAGGGGTGTGCTCCTATCATCATAACCTTACCCAATTCAATCGGGTTAGTGGGTGGATTAAGATTTTCTCCTAGAAAGGGATCATTTTCTATCAACTTCGAAAGACTCCTAGTTGGGGATCCATCTTGACCTAATAAACCCAGTTTAAACCCATAATGTTTCTTGTGATCAATCATAAATGGGTGATGTAAGCATGTAAGGTCATTTTCCACTCCTATATTGGCTTCCTCTCTACAAGGCTTAGAGTCCACTACTTTGATCCTAAGACTACCCGGACTATATGGTTTGATGGGTGGATCGGAACCTATTTCAATTCCTAAATTTTCATCCAAGGATGGAAGATTAGGTAACGGTTTTGGTTGAGGCTCCTGTTCATCAAAACTAGGAACTTCCCTAGAACTAAGAGTAAGGTTATCATTATAAGTATTCAAACCTATATCCTCTAGTTGTGTTTGGTTCAAAGGTTCTACCTCAATTGGGATTCCTAAAGTCTCTTCTACTTCATCCGAATAAGTCACGGGCAGTGTGTATGCCTCAAATGATGGTAGGACTTGTGGGGTACTTGGTGGGCTTAGATTTTCAACTCTATCCTCCATCATATCAAGATTACCAATGTGCTCAGCTTGTATTGTGGTGAAATCAAACCACTCTGTATGCCCAGTTATCTCATCTATAGTTTTATCCCCAAATAAACTTCTTGCTTGTTCCCTCAAACTTACGATTAATTCATCTGTAACAATGTTTGTTGGGTTGTCCATTTTTTTGGCAAGTATGGCACAATTCTCTATGGTTTCCCATGCTTCATCAGCACTTAATCCCCAAAGGTCCCCATCTGCGGCATGTTCAATGTCCATTTTGGTATAGTGGTCGACACGATGGTAAAATATTTCAATTTGGGACCACAGATCGAAATTATGATGAGGGACTTTTCAGAGTAAATATTTAAAACGAGCCCATGCATCATAGATAGGTTCATCTACATGTTGTTTAAACATCAAGATGTCATTAGAAGTGGGTGAATTTTGTGGTCGGTAGTATGGTGGATTCGCGTTCTCCATAATGGCTAACGGAATAGTCAATGGAAAGGTTTTTACGAACAAAGACACAAAGAAAAAGATAGACTAAAGAAAACCTAAAAATAAAAATAAAATCTTGCTAGAAAGGAATCTAACAAGTAGACCTAATAAAAAGAGATTCTAACCTAGACAATAACTATTCCCCGGGCTGCGGCGCCAAAAACTTGATACGTGGGAATCGCACCAGGCTTTACCTCTCAAGGGATCTTGAGAAGCTTACAACCCCCACCAGGCAGTGTACCTGATCGTTGTAGTATAGTATAGTGACAAGTACCGGGGGATTGATCGTTCAGCTAGGAATAGTGTCGCTAGGATTAGAAAACCTAAATACTAGTTCTAAAGATGAGGGATGATTATTTTTGTATTTTATTATTTTTTAGAAAGCAAGTTAAAATCTCGGGTTTGAAGGATTTGGGCGGAATTAGTTGCTAGTCAACTAACCCAATACTAAGATGCAATCAAAATAAAATACTAAAAATGAAATTAAACTAAATTATACTAAAGTTGTGAGTAATAAGTGGAGAAAATGTGTTTACTTAGATTTCACTACTCCCTAGACATCTTTTACACATTAATTACTTGTTATAGTTGCATGGATGACGGATTGTATTCCTTAATATCATTCATGGGGTGACGCACTTAACTCCCCAATTCTATGAGCTCTTATCTCCTCCTATACCATGCCCAGCACAACCATAGGGATTATAAACAGTGGCTCATGCATTAAATACAACCAATAAAGACCTAGTGCATATCGGTTCATGTTTCTTAAGACGTTCAAGCATGTTACCATTTGGAGATCTGCCAGTTTTCTTAAGCCTAACATATAAATTCATTCATCCAAAACAAACTATAAACAAGTAATCAACACATAATTAACATCTAGGTTTCATTAGATCCAAACAAACACAAGATAGATCTAGCCTAGCATGATGGAATTAAGACAAGAACAAGATATAGACAACCAACACATAGACATATTGATTGAATTAAAAGAACACTTATCTCAATTATACATGAAAGGTATCAAGGGCTTAGAACCCTTGAAAAACCTGTAAAATTCGCACCAAGTTCGTACTTAGGGTTTCTCCAAAACTTCTCTCCTCTTTTTAATGTGAAAATTAGAAAACTATATATAGGAAATAGGGTCTGACGGCGTCAAGACCAATATTGTTACGCCGTCACCACGCCGCCAAAATAATTCTTGGACTGCCTTGATCTACTTCTGACGCCGTCATGTGTTATGTATTTCCAGGCCGTCATGCATTTTCCTCTTGACGCCCTTCCTTGTGACGCCTTCAAATCAATTCTGGATCGTCATGGAAATTACTCTTGACGCCGTCAGGATGTTACTCTTGACGCCGTCACCTACTGTTCGCAGCAAGGAATATTAAGACTTTGGCGTTTTCTTCACTTTTATGCTCCAAAAACGTCCGATTTGCTTCCTTTTCTAGATTTCTCTCCCAAAGTACCTAAAATCACAAAAGGAACGATTTAGGGCAATATTTGATCAAATAAATTCAATTCCGGGCTTAAATGACCCCCTAAAAGTGGTTCATTTTTCGCCTCATCAACTTGGCTCGTGTTTTGGTTCGAACCGTGACCTAGGGTCACGGGTTTGGTTCTTTTCGGGTGTTCATGGATAATAACGAAAGATTTTTATGGGTTTTGAATGAAATGAATTAAAGAAAAGGTTTGGTATCCGGGTTTGTATTTGTTTCGATGGGTCGAGGTTCAACCGAGAGCTATGGCTCTCGGCTTGGGTCTTGGATGTGCTATCTTTGGCCATTTGATGATTATCAGATTATTTGGTGCTTGTTTGTGATGTTTGGATCGACCTAGTGGTCGTTTGGTTCTCGGCCGACACCCCATAGTGGGCTGTTTGGTTCGGTGTGGCTCGATAGAGCTAGCCGAGACCTATTGGTCTCGGGTGAGACTCCCGTATCTTGTTTCGGGCTTATGTTGACCCGGGTTGACTTGGTAACTCAACCCGTAACTTATTTTGTTTTCGGATATATTGTTACTTGTCGGATTATTATTATTGTTGTTGTCGTGGTTGTGATGTTTTGACCATGGATACTTATTGGATTTATTATTTTGGACTTGAGTGGCATATTTGGGTTACGAGAAATATTGGAGATGTGTTGTCGAGTGTGGATACTTGGGGACCGATTGTGAGACGGTCATTAGATGACGGAGATAGGTTAGTTGGGTGCCGTAGTCGGACCCTCATGTTGTAGCACGTGGATATGGGATTGAGTTGGACGGAGATGATATATTTATTTTGACTTGATTCTTATATTGGACTTGGACTATGAGCCGAGAGTCATGACTCGGACATGTGACCAAATTCTATGACTCGATAAATATTTAAAAGTCAATATTAAAAATAATACTCGTAATACTATTATTGAGAATATAATCGTTTATATACGTATATAGACGTGATAAACGTATATATATATATATATATATATATATATATATATATATATATATATATATATATATATATAAATGCGTATATTAATAATAAAACGATCACGAGTAAACGTTATAATAATATAACGATAGTTATTATACTATGCAAATAGTGTAATAAATGTCGGACTATTGTTATAAATAATAACTACAAATAACGGCGAAATAATAAGTCGGGTAAATAATAATTAAAAACGTGATTTTTATAAATTTAGAAACTTATCGAGTTATACGAGTTGTGGTTATTTAAAGTCCAAGTGGACTTTATATTGTGACTTTTGTGTTGTCACGGATATATGACGATTAATATAAACATTTTCTATAGCAAGTGACTTATTTAATCGACGGATTAGATCGAGTTATTTAATTATATAAAATGAGTATATTAATGGGCATCGTATCCCACGACGCCCATAGGTTGTGGTATATGTTTTAGGGTAATAAATTACTATGTATCTCGTGGAATTTGGCCGATTCAACGATATATATAGGGAATTTATAGGACTACGATATATACCAAATAGAATTCTTTGTGCTATGTGCTTTAGGTCGGGTATAATTTTGGAACGATATATTACATAAATAAATATGGGAGATTACCAAATCGACGGATTTGATAAGCTTCGATGATTATTTAAATAATATGTTGGGCTAATATTAGACCTATAGTTGGTTTATTATTTCGTTTGTTGTGGCTTTTTGGTTTGAGTTGTGTCGACCCTTCACCCATATGGATACCAAACGTCGAATTTCAAATTAATATGAAGTTAATTCGAGAAATGGATATTTTTTTGGAAAATAAAATGGAATACGTTCGGGAATGGGAATATTTGATTTTTGAAGGAAATGATTTCTGAACGAGTTTGATATTGTTAGGAAGTGCCGAGTCTGTAGTTGCCGTTACGTGAGTTGCTTGAGTCTGCTTACGTCTTTCTTCTATCGTTTCTGTTTGAGGATTTCTGGACTTGAGGTGAGTCATAGCCTCACTTTTTCTCTTGAACTTTGTTTTTAATACTTGGGGTGAGAAACGTGCAAATGTTTTATGTGGACTATTATCAAAACTTGCTATGCTTATAGAACTAGGTAGGATTAAGCGAGGCCTAGTCCCGAACTAGGTAAGCTATTGATTTAGTTGTTGTGCGAGGCCTAGTCCCGAACTAGGTAAGCTATTGGATTGATTATAGAGCGAGGCCTAGACTTGAGCTAGGTAAGCTATTGATTGGATCGATTTGAGCTATAGCGTGCACCTATAGGGTTGATTTGATTTGGTTGGATTATCTTTTGGTTGGATATTTTGGTTGGATGATTGAGGCCTAGTCTAGCTAGCAAGTGTTTTGCGTGTATGTCCACTATATCGAATTATGAATTTAAACCTATGATCTCACCAGCGAAAGCTGACTTTTAGCACGTTTTCTCAGGTAATTAAGTGATGCTCTATGGATGCTTGGGATTGGAGGCTTGGCAATGGCACCGGTTATGGATCTATTTTTCTAAAACTCTGATAACTATTGTGGACCTATGTTTATTTCTTTTGGGCCTTACTCTGGATAATTCTTGGGATAAATGTAAACTTTAAAACCCGTTTTGGTTGTGTTTTTCTTATGTTTACTTTATCTCGTTCTTTCATGACTTTGAATGGATACCAATCCCCGTAGCACCCCGAAAGCTTGTTGAGTCTTCCGCTGTATCAAATTTTGGGGGTGTTACATAATAGATGTATATATTTTGTGGATTTTGTGACCATTTTGTAATTCTTAGCTTACTCTGTGTTAAATTCGTTGTTTTCTCAGGATTTTGGCCGCTGATCTTCGCAAGAAAGGTATACCGCCTTTCATATTTTAAAGCATTTTTTATTGTTTTTAGACTCTTGTTTTCTCATGCATGAAGGTTATGTTGCTGTTTCTTCTGTTTTGAATGTTTATAGTTTAGGTTTCATGACATATCACTTAGTTGAGAGTTTATTTATTTGTTTGATGATATAATAATGTCAGCGTAAAACCCCTCTCTCGCTCTGTGTGCCGAATTGTTTATGGTAGTTGGCTTCCTTAAAGTAATGTTGTTTATATGTTTAAACGATAACAGAATATATTATATTTTGTAAGTTGCAACTATCTTCATATCGTAGTTTAATTTTGTTAGACACCTTCCATTACTTTGCTAAACACTGTATATAAGCAAAGTTGGCACATGGTTTTGATTTTGATTCTTTCTGTTCAATTGTTGATTGATCATGGGTGTTTATATTGTGTGACGTACTGGTGAGGTGAAGGTGTGAGGCTGTTGGCGGGTGAAGGTGAACGGTGTTGTGTGTGTGCAACTATTTTGATCGGCTATATATCAAAAGTAAAATGAGGTCAACTTTTTTATACTTTATACAAGACATATACTAGTATTATTGTGGCTTAATCGACAAATATACTTATATTAAGGCCTTTCCGAAAACTAGAGCAAAATACATGTAATCATGTATGAAGACATTTGCCCATTCTGGTCACAGCATATATAATCATGTCCTATGAATGAACAAGTGAAATTTTGTATCCTGAAGTATACTTGTGTTCAAAACATCTCTGCATAAAAAATCATAGCCTCTAATTTTATTTATTTCTGTTTTTTCTTTCAGATGTTGCTCCAAGCTTTTGCAGTCCTTTTTTCTGCTTTGGCGATATGCGTGTTAAAGTTTGCTGTGGTCTTTGTTGGTAGTTTTATCCCAGGGTACGTGTTCCTGTTCATCAGCTCCTATAGCCTGCTATAATCTAATTAAGATATGCTGATAGCTGATTTCATTGATCATTTGTTATAATTTATCTTATTTCAGCCGAGGAGAGAGGGTCGAGAAGCTGTTTAAAAAATGCACTGTGTCTGGACTTAGGTTTATGGTAGATTGGTAGGCGCAATCTTTGCTTTGGTTGGTGTCCTTAAAGGCACAAATATTATGGATGCTTCGCCACTTACACACCTTTACCTTGGGGTTCTGAATGTGGTGGGGTTTTTCGGTTTCTTTATAGGCAGTACTATGGTTGGCAGACGTTCCATCTTCCTATTCTATTCGTTTCTAGCCATCAGTGCTCGTCTTGCGATGATGGGAGTTTTATCCACCCATCTTATCTTTGCTGATAGATACGGGTTCATTGTGGTTCTGATGTCACCTCTCTATGTGCTATTGATGATCTTCCAGAGGTCGATTGCCAACATGATGGTATACATCTGTTTTAACCTTAGACTATTACTGCATATTTTTACATCCCTCTCCTTATTAATATTTTTATTATTATTATTTTATTTTTTTGTAGAAGAAACACATGTTTGGTGTTGTAACTACTGAACCACAAGCAGCCCAGCTCTCCCAAACAGATCATGACATTTTCCTTGAAAGCATGGCTAAAGATGGTGTAACTTGCACACCTGTGATTGGCATTGCACTTTTGGGTGTTTGCTACATGGAGGACGATATGAAACATACTTCAACCCCCATCTGGTTCGCGTGCTACAATTTCGGAGCCTTTTGGATGTATCAAGGAGCAACGTTATTGGAATGTGGACTCCTTTTCGAGACATGGGTTGTGGGGGGTATGACCATGTCTATTGCAATGATCATGTTCTGCTTAATGTCCCTGTTCACGCCAGAACCAAACCATCCTATCATCCTTTTCTTAACCGCTGTACTCATCATCTCTCATCTCAAGTTTGAGTGGATTAAAAGGAATTTGGTTGATAGGTATGTGGATCGTGGCATACTGCCTCAAGCCGCACATGAAGACTGAAGGTATATTTTCACATTATACATCTATTCCTGGACTTTATATTAATATGACTCAACTATTGAAATATTCAATATCTTTTAGTACACCACAAACTAATCACACACCTCTTCACCATTTTTCTTTTTGTTTCAGGTTACACCTTACAGCTGGAGAAGGTTCAAGTTTAATACCAGATTTAGTAATCTTTTTCATTAACAACATTGGTTATTGTAAGTTGAGTGTTGACCAACTACTTTTCGTTCCACGACATGCCTTTAGTTAGGTTCCTTGACGTCTTTTTACTTATTTCGTGTGTATGTTGTCATGTCCGATGACATTTGGAACTATAAAGTTTCTTCCATGTTTGTTACATATATGGATGTGTGTAATCTTTCGACTTGTTCAGCCCATTTACCTATCTATATGTTTACCTCGTTTTTATTTGACGACAAAAATAAAAATAAAAATAAAAATAAATAAAAAAAATCACTGATTCAACTTGATCACAACACTCATCAAAAAGCTTAAGGTTGCTAAGTATGGTACTTTTTTTTTTGCTTTATGCTTGTGGTAAATTCCATCATCATGGTGATTTAGAATCCGATTTTTGTTAGTGATTTAGTCACTTGTAATATTGCTATTAACATGATGGTACAAGTTCATGCTAATGCCATTCAAATGTACACTTGCAATTTCTGCCTTGTGTTCATAGTACGATTCTTGCCATGATCACATAACTGACAATAGGGAGGAAAATTAGTGTTAAATCAAAATGTTGACCATGTTTTTTGCTGTGACCCTATCCGGCCTCACGTCCATCTTCACTCCAGGATCAAACCATCCCGTTATCCTTTTTTTTGCCCGTTGTACTCACCATCTTTCATCTCAAGTTTGATTGGATTGATAGAAACTTAGGATGAGTATACTGCATCAATTCACACAGGAAGACGAATATTTTCACGTTACACATCCATTCTTGGATAAAACATATGAGATTGATGGATAAAAATGATGTATACATCAAATATGATTGTTACATAACATTACAATAAATAAATGATCTTTACTCGATATTACATAGTCTGAAGTCTAAACATTTGAATTTCGAAACCCCAAAGAGTGAATAGATGAATAATATATTATTATTTTCGAGAAACAAAAATTTCTTCTAAAACTATTGAAATCCTGCTGATGAAGGGATTTATTTTTCTGGAACATATTCCAGAATCCCACTTCATATGTGCCACTACTAAACCCTATACTCTCATATAATTAATCCAAAAATAAGAAAATCCACTACACATGACTAACAACATACACATCTGCATACATCCTATACTTTCAGCTATACCTATAAGTAGAAAACCATTTGATCTCTCGAGCTTTACACGTTTCTGGATCAAAAGACTTGTTACCATGAAACAAGGTTTTACCTCAAATCTTGATTTGTAACAATGTGTAGCAACTAACTGCAGGACCACAGCATAGGTTACCTTTGATTAGACTTGACCTACGCAGTCAACATTGCAAAAACTTTGAACCTTTGGGCGAATCCCCTTTTACATATTATGCCCGAGACATTGGAGAAAATGGTGGATTGATGAGAAATGAAGGTTGGATATCGTTCTTGCTTGGTTTTCTTTTGTCCTCCTCTGCCATAACGTCAATCAGGTGTTTGACTTCATCCTCAGCAAAGACTCTCATAGAATCACATTGCAACCTTTCTCTATCATTATTTTGATCAACAATATCTGATGATTCTGTAATGTGCAAGATAGCAACACAAATGGAAAACGCTTGTAGTGAAGTTAAACGTGCATGAAAGTCAACTGCATATTGCCCATCTACGGTCATTTTCATGGTCAATGCAGGTGTATCCTCTTTAGTTCCCTGTGTCAGATTAAGATCATTTAGCTACATGAGAAAACAAATTAGATAGATAGAAAGACCATCTTTTTTTATCAAGAGAAATTTATCCTGCATATTGACTTTTGAAGTCAAACTTATTTTAATCGAGACTTAAAATAGACATATGTTCAAATTTTGGCATCTCTTATAAACATTTAGGGGTGTTCAAAATTTCATATTTTAGTTTATGCTTAAGGTTTATAAGCACTTCAAAATAAGCGCCTCTCCATGTGCCTATCTAAAAGTGCTTATGTCCTCAAAATATAAGCAAATAGACCAATAAAAACTTGGCAAGCCTAACATTTCATAAGCGCATATTTTGTTGAAAATAATGCAATAAGCACTTGTAAAATGCTATCCAAACACCTAATGAAGTTACAAACACACACATTTCAGTATAAAGGACATATAGTCAACAATTTGACTTTTCAGGTCAAACTTACTACTTTTAAAATGTAATGACATGACTATAGAAGCTTTACCTGCAGGAAAAGCTCGACTGGCATCTTACGTGCTTTATATTTCTGGACATTCGAGTTGCCAAGAACAATTAGAGGACACCCCATATCCCATCCTCCGCAATCACAACCACCACCTAATCTCCATCGATCAAGCAAAGGTGAGGGCCCATGACTTTCGTCACTTGGCAAACTATGGTTACCTGAAGGGATCACAACGCGCACTTTTGTTGGTTCACTTTTCTGTAGCTTCATTTGAGAAAAATTAAACAAGTCGTCACTTTTCATGTCCCCTTGGTTGCATTTCAAGCTTTCTCCTTTCTCAGTTGGAAACTGTATAACAATAGCCGCGGTTTCAAGGTCCGGATGCAAATCTGCTACAAATTTCTGCTCAACATAGACCTTTGATTGACCTGTTGACTCTTTTGACTCACAAGTTTTTTGTGGTATCGGAGAACCAGATTTTCTTGAGTGTGCAAGATCATATAATACAAACTCGGAGACCATGGAGTTATCCGCATTAACTAACTCTGTACATAAATAACATGAAACTCGCATTTGACCAACATCTTTCAACCGTTGTCCACTAGCATTAATCTTTTGTTTATTCACAGTTGTGTGAAATGTATAGACCCAGTTGCAACCGTTTTCCAATTTCTGTGTCTTCGCCACCAAAACATCATTTGGACTTTTTACTAAGAACTCAAAATAAGGCAGCCTGTTCTTGTTCCTTAACTTCAAAACACCATTCAAGTGAGTGGGTGAAGAACAACAAGATGCTGATGATGAAACAATCGAGCTGCAAGAATCTTTCTTAATAAAATTAGCATTTTTTTTGGCGTTTGAGGAATTGAGTATAAGGGGATTCCTCACAACTGTGTTCTTGCTGACGCTAATTGGACTTTTCTGAGGTTTTGACTTCATGAACGGGTCAAACATTTTTTTAAAAGGAGTCAAATGAGACTTGGGACTATTAGCCTTCGACGAATCGTTTTCTGATTTGGTAGGAGAATGAGGTTGTTCTAATCTAGAAGATAAAGACATGGGCAAATGGATTGATGAAGATTCTTGATCTTCTTGTTTACTCATCGAATTTAGAGACATTTTAACAAATGTACTTGAAAATGAGGCTAACGGGGCATCACCCTCATCTAAATTGCATAAAGAATCAAATATTTCAAAGGGTATGGGATCACCACTTCTTGAAAATTCAATCTTTTTTCTCCCTTGAACTTCTTTTTCACTAATCTTATTCATTTTATCTACTTCATTGGAACTTTGATTTACAGAACCCCTCTTATGTGCTTTATCGACTCCCATCCTAGTTGACCGAACATCACGACATGATGCACTACGGTATCGTCGCAAACTAATCTCAGTAAACTCCATGTTTTGACTCAATAATACTTCATTTCCAATTTTGGTTTTTCTTCTAACCTTTCTCTTTTCGACTTTGGACTTACGAGGAGATAAAAGAACTGTTTTGGGACTTCCATCTACCACACAATACTTTTCAAAAGCCAGCTCTAAGTCCTGAGCCATTTATAGATTTACAATCTACAAAATATGAACAAATAAAAGAATACTCAGAGTCTAATACTTAAAACCAAGAGTAGTTATTTGCACGAAATCACATAATCAAAGTCCTGCACTTGAATCAAAAACCGTTGCCAATTATGCTGGGGGTGCTTGGGATTGCTTACAAAAGATCCTTTTACTTCCTGAAATAATCAGATAAGCAACAACTCAACCTTAATATATAACACTGACTATTTCAACCTCAGATCGAGATAATCATATAAAAGCAAGGCCAAACACCCTTAAAACTGCTTATATGATGTCTCAAAACACAGTAAGCACATAAGCAGTTTTAATAAGCAATCCCAAACACCCCCTAAAAGTTGGGCTGTTTGAATAGCATCATTTAAGTTCAGACAAACTATAGGTGCAAAGATATTCATGCTTATGTTCAAGAACAGAACTCAAGAAACAAATTAATATGGAAAACAAAACACAATAGAATAGAATTATGAAACTTACCCATTTTTCCAAATTTTAATGATGAATAGCAACTTTCTCAAATCTCAAAGCACACAAAATAATCTTTGATCTATCTACAATCAAAGCAAAAGCATAAAGAACACATACTACTTAACAATGCATGTGACTTTAACAACTAGAAAGTTATAAAAACCACATGAAAAGATTCAATGCAATACCACTAATTTAAATTCCAACTAGCATAAAACCCCACATAATAAAAAATCATCTACCACATTTAGAACAAAGTATCAACCATTATTAAAGAAACATAAATGATTAAAAAGTAGATACCTTCATATACACTCTTCTTGTATTCCAACTCAAATGACAATGTCCCACCACTCACTAGATCTCAATGAAGTGTTCTCAAAGCATTCATAAGACATATATTCCTTAAAGAAAACAAAAAATCATGTCTTTCAAAATCTTGAAATATATAAAGAACCCATGCAGCTGAACTACTTATGTGAACATTGTTCAAAATACTAAATTTTGTTACATACCCATTTTCAAAAACTTACTCAAGTTGATAATTGAATTATGGTAGTGAGCTAATCAAACAACAGAAAAGCACAAAAAGATTATTGTATAGAGTGAGATATAGTTGCTATTTTGTACTGTTTATTTCACCTGTGTTTATATATATGTGTGAAAGTGTGTACTATATTTTATGTACACACATGTGTGTTTGTCACAGTTTTTCATATTTTTATGTGAAATGAATAATAAAAGAGTGAGATTGGCATGCTTTGTTTTTGTTATGTCCGCCAAAAGCAACTTGTTTCCTTTGACTCAAATTTCATCATTTTGCAACTTTATAACTTTGGGCATGTAGTATTTTTTGGACCCTTATAAATTGAGAAATGAACAATTGAACCCCTATTGATTTTGAAGTTTATGTCATTTGAGAGAGAGAGTGAGAGGTGTTTAGCTAAGCTTTTTGAAAAGAGCTTATTATGTTTTATGAACACACATTCTGAGGTATGTTGTCGAAACACATCTTTCTACCATTTAAAAAGATAATAAGCATTTTCTTAGGAAGTGTTTGAAAATGCTTATTGTGTTACGTTAATACAATAAGCATGTAAGTCAGTTTAGTGGAACATCTTTTAACATGTGTTACGTCTTTACTTCGAACAATTTGCTCTAGTTAATAGCTGTTTAATTGGCATTTATACATGTCTTTGGTTTTATATTTTGCTATTTATCTTATGCAATAATATTGTTTTGTTCTTGTAACGTTTCACGATTTCACTAGACCCGGAGCTTCTTAAGCTTGAATATTGCTTGATATGTAATAATCCGGATACCTTTTAGTCTATTGGTTCAGCCAGCTAGATTTGAGTATTTTGCTCATTTAAATAAATTATTTTTAATTCTGTAATTAGCATCTTTACTTTTAGTATTTAGGAAGTAACACTTTTTATGTCTTTAGAGAAGTCAATTGACAATGTTCTTTTCTTCAAGGTGAAATTTGACATTTTTTAAGAATAAAGGCATATTTAATAAAATTTTCAAATAGCAATATTGCTTTTTCCTCCCTTCAATGAGGCTAGGATTTTTGGATAATAACATAAAGAAAAGCCATGTCTAAAGACATAATTACCCTCTTAAAGTGTTGCTCATACAATGTATGCCATGGTCTAGGTTTGTCATTTTCCAAACCCAACGCTATCATATCATTATCAATCATTAACACTAAAATGCCACAAAAGTCATGTGTGTTTATTTATTTAAAAAGTGTGTGTTCCCCACAATATAAATGGGATTGAAACATCTATATATATAGGGTGTATAGATGATTGAAAAGTTGCATCTGATAAGATGTAAATATGTAGAACATTTGTCTGATTACAATTTGTTGAACTAAAAATCTGAGACTAATCACATACGGTTACAGTTACAATAACCTTTAAGAAATTTCTAAAGATATGATGCATGACTTCGCTATGTACAAATTTTCGTGATACATAAATAAAGAATGAGAAATTTCACACTTTTGGTCATTAATACTCAAAAGTGAATTAATACAATCATATTTATATCCACCCTTTACAAGGTCGGAGATCTTTTTCTACCTTTAATATAACCGAAAGCAGCCTCTCTACCTTTGTTAAGGGTAATTGGATTACTTTACTTTTTATGTTGGGATAATGATTTTTAAATGTATCCAACATGCCACGATTTATTGAGTTGTGTATCGAACTATTAATTTTGCTTAGTTGGGTCTAAACTTACTAATCTTGGCTATGTTGTGTACTAACGGGGTGATTAAGGTTTCCGTTAGAGTTATTTTCATAAATCGTCCTTCTCGTTAGTACCAAATTGCAATGCTAGTCCTTATTATTTAAATAAAACGTCCTTGTGGTTAGCCCCAAATTGCAGCGCCACGTGTCATAATGTGATTGGTGCCACGTGGCATTGGGTCTGGTCTGGGTCAGGTCGGTAACAGGGTTGAGTCAGACATGGGTTCGGGTTGGGTGCCACGTGGACCACTGAGGTGGTGCCACGTGGCAGGGATAATTTATCCCCATTTTGCAACTGACGGGAGTCGAACCCGGGACCTCAAGGTTGGAGGTCAAGCATGCGTGCCAACTGAGCCATGCATAGCTTCAGTTATTATATGCAATGTTTAATATTTAACCCACTTTAGTGAACTAGTCCATTTAGCTCTAATTTGACCTGTCATTTAAGCGACTTTTGGACCGGTTCAAAATTATAGGAAATTACTGTCGGACTCATTTTTTGTGCTCTTTCTAATGGTGTGCTCAGGGAATTCTTTCGACTTCATCTGAGCCTTGTAAAACGAGAAAATGTCATCGAAACTTATCAAAAAATCACCGTTTTTGCTTTGTTTTCAAACCTTTGTACTTGCAAGATATAATAACGCATTCCAAATATATTTGCAATATAATTTAGCATATTTCATGGTTATTAGTCCGTTTTATCGTGTTATCGAGTATAAAAATGATGTTCTCGAGTATAAAAATGATGATAAAATGGACTAATAACCATGAAATATGCTAAATTATATTGCAAATATATTGGAATATGTTATTATGTATTGTAGATACAAGGGTTTGAAAACAAAGCAAAAACGGTGATTTTCGGATAAGTTTCGATGACATTTTTGCATTTTACGATGCTCAGACGAAGTTGAAAAATTCTCCGAGCACACCATTGGAAAGAGCACAAAAAAACGAGTCCGACGGTACTTTCATTTATTTTTGAACTGGTCCAAAACTCCGATAAGTTGAACCTTTTTGTTACTTATATACGGATTGTCGCAATTGGCCCTTAAAAGAAACAAAAGAAGTATTATTAACGGAAGCTATGCTTAGCTCAATTGGCTAGCATGCTTCATTCCCGCACAACTCACCCAAGTTCGAACCTAGTGGGAGCCAAAAGGAGTATTAATACTCCATGCCACGTGGCACCCAACCCGAACCCATATCCGACCCGACCCGTTTACCGACCCGACCCAGACCATTGACCGGCGTTGACTGGTCGCCATGTGGCATTGCCACATGGCACTACTCATGTGACGACCGTTAGGACTTATTTTGCAACTTGGTACTAACGAGAAGGAAGATTTATGTAAATAACTCTATCAGAAAACTTTAATCACCCCGTTAATACACAAGATAGCAAAGATTAGTAAGTTTAGACCTCAACTTAGCAAAATTAAAAGTTCGATTCACAACTCAGTAAAACGTGGCAAGTTGGATACCTTTAAAAATCATTATCCCTTTTATGTTTATATCCACAGGTGCGTTGTGACATATGTTAACAGGTCGGGATATGCACCTATGCAGGCTGCCCAACCGCACAGGCCCAAGAACTTTGAGGGGCCTTAAATTTTGATAAAAAGCATGTAGCTAAAGGTATAATTTGGGTTGTATAAGGCCCATTTTATCTGGCCTGATTAATTCTTACACTTATATAGTTATAAGGAAGCAAATAACTTCATATAATCAACTCATCAAGCGATGTGGGACGTGCATCTTTTTCATTTGCTTTACATTAGTGCAACTTGATTAGAAAAAAATAATGTGTGTGTGTATATATATATATATATATATATATATATATATATATATATATATATATATATATATACTGATTTGCTACATTTTCAAAGAAGCCTTGTATGCTTCCAGTTGGTTTTTAAAAAACAAATAAAATTTTCGTTTAAGAAAGCCTCTTTTACAATTACGGCGCAGGGCCCTCGAAATTCATGGGACTGCCATGCATATGTATCATGTATGTCGATGTAGTTAGCACGCTTTATTTGCTTCAATATTCATTCGCTAGATTGATCCATGATGCATGATTGCTATCGGAATAGATACGTGATTAAATATGATGCTTGCTAAAGGACACGTGATGTGTTTGATACGAGGGACAATTCAATACTCAAAGAATGATCGAGTGGCTTAAACAAACCGGATTTGAGACATTGCAAAAGTGCAACTCTTTCTTTACGGTTGGAATGGAAGATCCCAGCCTTCATGTGATAGATGCTATCATATTCAAATTGTACGTCTATCATATTCAAATTGTACAATTTAAAGAATGTACAATTTGAATATGATAGCATCTATCAAATGATGGAATGAAAGAACCCAATGTTGGAATTTATGAATCATAACAATTATATAAATAAACACATAACATCATCAAAGCATACATTGGAAGTAAAGATCAAATACTTGTAATAAATTAACTGAATTAAAAGGATATGCGTACCTTAGTGATTTCTAGCCAAACAAGAAATCAATAATCAAGAACAAGTAAAACCCTAATTTAGGGTTTATGGAATTCGACTATCTCCTTAGTCGAATGGTTAAAATCACTAACAAAAGTATGTTAGTCCTTCATTCTTGTACACACGTATTAGTAGCGTTTCAATGAGAAAAACTAGGTTCTTGAATCACAATAGATTTACCAAACACTTTGTAATGTTCAAGGTTACTCGCAAATCCCTTTACTTGGGGCTTCACTCGTAGACCTCTGAACAAGTGAGGAGAAAAGAAGATGTTTGGCCTTCTATTGAAATCAAGTATACCAAGGGATGAATACACATGGATGTATTTATACCCTTATGGTTGAGATCAAGTTTACGATATTTTTCGATGTGGGATTCCATTGTTTGGCCATAAATAAGCCAAGAGAGGATTTCTAGAACCTTCTCTTGTCTTGTTTCATTTTCTTCGTATCCGGTTGACATTTACCGACCGTTAGTCAATTCCATTAATTACCTAACGCTATTTAGTCGTTTATTGTGAATTTAATAATTAATCATAACTTAATATATTAATTATTAAAACATTGAAACTAATGTGTGCAATCCTGAAGTCTCGTGTTCGAATCCGGTCATAATACATTAATTTTTATCCACAAAACTAACAGCTCCCACTTGGATATACATTAATGTAGTAATGACATTGGTTAGTCTAGCATAACACCCAATGCCCCTAGAACGATCATGAGTGTGGTTTCTTGGAAAAACCTTTTGATGAATCATCATCATACTTATCCTTTTATTTCTAATACCACGTTAATATGGATATGGATCTAAGTCATTCCATAATTAACTATTTTGTTTCTCGTTATTTATGATCAAGCAAGATTACCAACTCATCTGAACATATTCTAGATAGACCTTAGACGTGCACACACAAACATCTTGTCAACCCTACGAGGGGCCTAATAGTATTATACTTCAAAACAAATTTGAAGGAACAAATACTTTATTGACTACAAGCATAACCCATGAACTTTGCATCACCTCTGAAAATAGCCCTTATAACTACTAGTTACGGATAGCGTTAGACTATCTTACAGAAAATGAGCTACATCCACAGTAGTTATCTGGTATCTCAAGTCTGAGGATAAATATTCATGATTTACTTTAATGATAAAGATCCATAAAGTATAATCATGCGGTTGGGATCTGTCCTATATTCAATTTATTCAATCTATTGAATATCATGTGAATTTGGCATGTCTCACGCATCAATATACTTTAAGTATATTATACAAAAACTCAGATTTGTCTTAATTCAATGATATTCCCATATCATTAATTGACAACGGACTATTTAGAATAACACAAGTTATTCATGGATTAAACATGCAAATATGGGATACAATCTATTATTAATGAAAACAAACGTACACAGTACTTTAATTCATTATTAAATAATAATTGCTTAACATCCCTTATCCAAATACTAAATAGATCAATTGCATGAAAATTCTAGTTAATGAATTTTGTCTCAAGTAATAACAATCATACTTGTTGACAATTATGCCTCAAATAATGACAATCATACTTGTTGACAAGGCACTATTTCAACTAACTTTGATCTATCGGATTTTGAAAATACTTATTTCAAGAATTCAATTAGCGAAGTTCTTGTTATGTGTGCATTCAACTGTCTTGATATTTCCACATAATATTTCATAAATGGTATAACATCCTCAATCACCAATTTATGACAATCAAACTTTCAAACATTTTAACGTTTAAAGTATTTTTATTCTTTTATGTATAATGCAACTATACTCTTAGTTAAGCATAACTAGTACACATGGCTATAAATAAGGATGAAATCCTACCATGACTAGTATTGAGTGTCATCTCAATTTCATTAGCATCATTGTATTCAAACAACAACATGCTCTTTAAAATTTTCCGTAAACTTTAATATCTATTGTGTAATGTTTGATGCCTTCCAAACTTTCAAGTTTGTTGGCTATGACAATTTTCACAACAATTGACAAATTGTTCATCTATAGAATCTGGAAGTTGTTCCAGACTGAGGATGTGATTCTATATCCAAAATATATTCCTTTAGAATATTCAGTATACAAGTTATCTAATAACTTTCAATTATATATCAATGTTGTTAAATCACCTTTTGTCCAAGTCACTTCATGTCCATGTCTAAAAATGTAACACCCCTAAAATTTGGTACAGCGGAAGACTCAACAAGCTTTCGAGGTGTTACGGGGGATTGGTATCCATTCCAAGTCATGAAAGAACTAGATAAAGTAAACATAAGAAAAACACAACCAAACGGGGTTTTAAAGTTTACATTTATCCCAAATTTATCCAAAGTAAGGCCCAAAAGAAATACATGTAGGTCCACAATAATGTATCAGAGTTTTAGAAAAATAGATCCATAAACCAGGTGCCAAAGCCAAGGCTCCAATCCAAGCATCTAAGGGCATCACTTAATTACCTGAGAAAACGCGCTAAAAGTCAGCTTTCGCTGGTGAGATCATAGGTTTGAATTCATAACTAAATCAAGTGGACATATACACAAAGCGCTTGCTAGCTAGACTAGGCCTCAGTCATCCAACCAAAACGAACCAACAAAAACTAACCAATCCTATAGGTGCACGCTATAGCTCAAATCAATCCAATCAAAAGCTTACCTAGTTCATGACTAGGCCTCGCTCCATAACCAATCCAATAGCTTACCTAGTTCGGGACTAGGCCTCGCTCAACAACCAATCAATAGCTTACCTAGTTCGGGACTAGGCCTCGCTCTATAACCAAATCAATAGCTCACCTAGTTCAGGACTAGGTCTCGCTCTATAACCTACCTAGTTCTATAAGCATAACAAGTTTTAAAATAAACAAAGCGATAATAGTCCACATAAAACAATTTGCACGTTTTTCACCCCAAATATTGAAAACAAAGTTCAAGAGTAAAAGTGGGGCTATGACTCACCTCAAGTCCAGCAATCAGCAAAAGAAATCGATAGATGTAAGATGTAAAGCAACTCAAATAACGGCAACTACAGACTCGGCACCTCCTAACAATATAAACACGTTCAGAATCATTTCCTCAAAGTCAAATATTCCCAATCCCGAACGTATTTCTTTTTACTTTCCAAAAATCCATTTCTCGTATTATTCTCATATTAGTTTGGAGTTTGACGTTTAGTATCCATGCGGGTGGAGGGTCGACACAACTCACAACAAGAAGCCACAACGAGAAAGAACAAAATAAACACTCTATAGGTCTAATATTAGCCCAATATATTATTTAAATAAATAATCGAAGCTTATCAAATCCGTCGATTTGGTAATCCCCATATTTATCTACGTAATATATCATTCTAAGATTATACCCAAACCTAAATCACATAGCACGAAGAATACTATATGGTAAGTATCAAAGTTTAATAAATTCCCTATATATATCGTCAAGCTTACCAAATTCGTCAATTTAGCCAACTCCACGAGACATTTAGTAATTCATTATTCCTGTACACGTACCACAACCTATGGGCGTCGTAGGATACAATGCCCATTAATATATTCATTTTATATAACTAAATAGATCCTATTTAACTCGTCGATTAAATAAGTTACCTAGTTATAGAAAATGGATGTATTACTCGTCACATATCCGTGACAAACACAAAAGTCACAAAATAATAATATAGCCCACTTGGACTCAAGCGACCACAACCCCGTATAACTCAATAGTTTTCTCGTTTATTTAAAAATATATTGTATTTAATATAATCATTCAATGTTATAGATTTCGTCGTTATTTATAGTTGTTTATTTATAATAACGCCCCCGACATTTATTACACTACTCTCATAGTATATTACTTATCGTCACGTTATTATAATATATTACTCGTTATCGTTTTATTTTTAATATACGCATTTATATATTTATATATACGTTTTTCACGTCTATATACTTATATAAACGTTTATATTACCAATAATATTATTACGAGTTTTATTATTAGCGTTTGATTATAAATAATTATCGAGTTATATAAGATGGTCAAGTCAAACCAAGTAATCAATCTTCGTCCAACAATTCCCAAAACACGTGCTACAACAATAGGGTCCGACTACGGCACCCGACTAACCTATCTCCGTCAATCTAATTTAACCGTCTCACAATCGGTTCCCATTACCACTTCGTCAACACAACTCCAAAATCAATATCACACGTCCAAATGTTCCACTTCAAGCTCAAATATATCAATGAAACGATAATAACTAAAACAACAAACAAAATAATCCGACAAGTATATATGACAACCAAATAACATATCACACATACGGGTTGATTTACCAAGTCAAACCCGGGTCAATATTACACCACAATAATCGTGGGTCCCACCTGAGACCTCTAAGGTCTCGGCTTGCTCTAGTTGAGCCAAACCAACCCAAACGAACCCCTTTGGGGTGTCGGCCAAAGGTCCAATCGACAACAAGAGTCAACCATAACCAACCAAGAATCAACCAAACATCACCAATAAGATCCAAACATCCTCAAATCGAACAACAATGATCAAGAATCATCACGTATAAAAAAAATCTAAAAAATGATACAAACCGAGAGAATTTGCTCTCGGGTACACCTCGACCCAACAAGAAAATCAACAACCTGGATACCAAACTCATTATTTCATCCATTTAATCAAAAACCCACTTGAGTTTCATGTTTTTAACCATCAACCCAAACGAATATATTAAACTCATGACCCTTGGTCACGTTTTTCACCAAAATACGAGTTGAAACTCTTCTCACCTTCGATTTCCAAGACCAAAACGTGATAAACTTCAAAAACAAGAAAGATGGTGATGATTTTTATGATAAAACGAGGTGAAATAGTGAGGTTTAGGGCACGTGTGATAGTAGATCAAGAAGGGAATGAGATGGGGAGTTGATTGGTGGTGGTGATGGTGGTGGTGCGGCGGTGGAGCGGCAGCAGGGGCGGCGGCTGCTTGGGGGTTAGGGTTTGATGATGGTGATGATAATATAGAGAGAGAGAGAGATTAAGGTTGTGTTTGTTTATGTTTGTGTTTGTGTGTGTGTGGCGTGGGTGTGTAATAAACCCAAAACAAAAACCGGCCCTTGGCCTTTAAAATATATATATATATATATATATATATATATATATATATATATATATATATATATATATATATATATATATAATAATAATAATAATAATAATAATAATAATAGTATAGGTAAGTGTTTAGTCATGAGACACGGGGACCAAACCCGGAAACCTTTCAAAAATAACACCACATCATCAAATCCAACTTGTTCCCAATAATTATAAAATACCATGATACGTTCCAAATATATATATATATATATATATATATATATATATATATATAAAACCCGAAAATCTAAAACATGTGAAATTCCCAAAATACCCTCTAATTTTGAATTTATAAAAAGCCGAATAATAATGTGAAACATTACATTATACTTTAATCTAAATATAACCTAAATATTTAAGACGTTAATACTTAAATGATACGCTACTTACCTGTACCTATAACTTACGATAAGTTAAGAATTTACATAACTCATACACGTTTTATATATCACACGTTTAATAAGTATCATGAACCAATTAGAAATTAAAGTTGTGACACTCTTTTATTCGAATATGGAAACACTAATGTGGTTCATATCTCTTAATAACTTTCCATAATATTTCATGCAAATCATTATCTCATCACCTTAAATCTTGACAAAATCACTAGGCAATCATACCTATGATTTGCAACTAATTTCCTAGTTTAGCTCCCCTCTACACGTTTTATTAAAACAATAGCATTTTGAAGATTTGGTCACCAACTATTCCGTATACTCAGTCCTATTTTCCGGTTTATATTCCGAAATTTGTTTCTCCTATTTCCATTCGTATACCACTCTCACACACACAAAAAAACCCTAAAACTAAACACCTCCAAACCAGCGGCCACTATTCTCCTTCTTTTTTCTGTTCGATCGAGAAGACGCAAGGGAGGTTCGATTGTGTTGCTGTAGGAGGATGTGTGGTGTAGCCATGGTTGTGTTCCTGTTCGACAAGGGTGATTCTGGTTCGAGGTTTTGGTTTGGTCGTGAGTTTTTGCTGAACCGAGGGTGCTGTTCGTGGGTTTGTACCGCTCGAAAAGTGGGGTAAACGTGGTTACGTGGGTAGTAATTATCTCGGTTTGGTGATGATCTGGTTGGCTCGGGTCAATTATTGTCGGTTGATTCTTCGTTTCTCATCCCACTCGCGACGAAGGTAACGGTATCATCCTTGTTCGGTTCTTCGTTCGTTTTGAATTCAGTCGTTACGTTAAAGCATGTCACATAAAAGTTATATGGATCGTATTAGGGATATATGTTTGTGTACGATTGCTATCACATGAAAGAAAGATTTTAAAATCTATCTATTCAGGAAATGGCTGTTTGATTTTATATTGTGTCAATCTGCTATTAGGACTAACCTAAATCTAATAATAAGTTAATAACATAAGAAGACTGCATGCATGCTTTTCGAAACGAAAGTCGCATAAAATAAGGGGGAACCCACGACAGGTTTGATTGGTTTGAAATGGGACTTTAAAAGAAAATGTCATACGTAATTAATTTATGAAAGGAGTATGGCGGTTCGAATCGATAAACATGCAAAATACAATATAAATAGGAGTGTAAGTAAATATTTAAAGGTCAAATTGGAATAACAAAAATGAACATGTATCTCGGCTTAATTTTAAAAAGGATGTCGCGATTTTAATGGATCGTCGCGGCATAAATAGTAATATCGTGGGTACGTTAATAAATTGCATAAAACTATAACGTCGAGGTCCAAAATTATTATCCTAATATTAATTTATTAAAATACACTTTAAAATAATTCTACTCGACTTTTAATATTTAATTTTCATAATTTACATTTTAGACCCTAAACTTATAATATTGACATTTCAAGACTCAAACTATTATATTGGTCATTACTAAAAGAGAAAACTTACTATTTTTGGAAAGTTATTATTTTTTTTAAAAGCTGCTATAAAAGGAAAGTTATAAAAAAAATGGAAAGCCGACTAAAATGAGAAATATGATTTAAAATAAGTTATTAATGGAGACGATCATGAATTCGTGTAGATCCACTGAAGAAGAAGTTGCTTCCGATCCTTATGTTTCTGTTATGTTTGCACTTACGGTCTAAGGTACAGATATTCCGTACTCTTTCAGTAAGAGTGCACACTTCCTCTCTCTTGACTTTGTATTTGATTTGTTATCGTATTGTGATTTCGTTTGATCTTGATTATGATCCTTCGTAATTGGCTCTATGATCGATGTGTTTCACTGGTATTTGCGATCCTATTGTTATTCGTTTGAACCCTTATGATCCGTTCGATAACCTTTTGTGACCTTAACCTTTTAACCTTTGTGAGACTTTAGATACTCTTTGGGATATTTTAAGGGGAGGTGAAACCCTTGTGAGACTTTGAATGTTCTTTTGGGATAATATAATGGGAGGTGAAATTCCTTTTCTTAATTATGACATGGAAACATTTAAAGGAGAAACTATTTTATAACAACACTTTTAATAAGATTTAAGACCACTTATCCATGGGATTATATAAATTCTTAAAGACCACTTTTGAAGAATATCGTATGAAAAACTTTATTAAAGATCACTTTTATAAATGTCATCTTTTGGAAGATCTTTTCTAAATGAACCTTGTTATAAACTTTTAAATGGGATTGTACTACGAACCTTTTTAAACAAGTGATGGGAACCTGTTAAATTGATCTTTTATTTTAAGCTCTCATTATGACCCTTTGATTTATGAACTATGGGACTTTGGAACTTGGAATAGTGAACCTTGTGGATTGGGAACTTTGGCTTTGACCTCTCCATTTTGACCCATTGATATTACATCTTTGATTGATCCCTTTGACATTGACCTTTGATATTGAACCTTTGATACTGAACCTTTGATATTGATCCCTTTGACATTGACCTTTGACATTGAACCTTTGAACTTGACTTGGCACTTATGCTTTGATATTGAACCTTGACTACATGAACCTTCAGTATTTACCAGGTATTACTTGTTGTGGAGTAGCCACAACCATAGCATTGATGCACCAGTGTTATGTACTCTAGTGTGGTTGAAGAGATGTACCACACCATCCCTGATTATTGTTATCGACTACTGTTGTGATTATTATTTGCCTGCTAGGCGTATGGATGCATCCTAGATTTGATTGATTGATTGATTGATTGTGATATTGACTACATTGATTATTGCTACATTGATTGGTGACTGGGTGTGCGTGCATTGCAACCCCTCACATATTGGGAGCTAGCTACTCCATATTGGGCTACTATTGCATTGTATTGATTGATTGATTGGGCCTGGGAAAATTCTGAATTCCAAACACTTAACCTTTATACTTAAACTTTGGCAACCTTTGATTTTCCATTGACACCGTATGTAAACTATCTTCGTATTCCTTTGCTTATCATATCTCTTTTGTATTGTTTTGTTATTGTTTGATATCTGTTCACTGAGCTTTGTAAGCTCAGCCGCATTTCTTTTCCTGCGGCAGGTTTAGTAGGAAGCTGGGTATTGGATTGAAGAGTTTGTTTGCTTTTGGGCTTAGAAGACTTCACCCTGTTAGATACTTGTTGGACTTAGAGATGTTTAGAAGATGTTATGTTTGGGCTTAGTATCTTATGTTTTGAGCTTAGTATGTTGTTGCCCCTTTTTGTATCCTGTACTTTGTTTTGTTTTCCCTTGTAACCTTTTGTAAGCTTTGTATTAGAATTGTATCTCCATTTCACTTGTATTCTGATTTGACTCCATAATGTTACACTTTAGCCCTTCTCGGGTTGGGGTGTTACAATTGTGGTATCAGAGATACAGGTTTGGATCGGCGGATGCAACATCCGTAGAGTTTAGGCTATGACCTGTGAGTTTTGGACCATTAAGCTTCTACTGTCGGAACATAGGAAACCGCTTTGAGAACTTGCCTTAGGAATCCCCTATATGAACTTAAGTTTTAACCAATAAGGAATGGGTAGACTTTAAGATTCTTCTTATGTATATTTGCTTCCACATTACTCTGATTCGTGCCTTACGTGTAGCTATGCCTTTTTGGAGTCAGCCTTTTGGAGTTAGAAATCCTTGCACCACCTATGTTTACCACTAGTAAGTTTGAAGGTATTTAATACTGCATGGAAATGCACAACGCTATTTTGATTTTATCTTCGATCCCTGATCTATTTGTTAATCCTTTTGACATCTCTTTGGGCATTCTGAGAATCTACATGGCGATGACATGCTTGATGCACTCTATGTTCGTATCTTGCGTTTGGTAAATCCTCTGTAAGTTTTCTGACGTTATTTGATTTTGTTTTACTCATCCTTTCCATCTTTGAGGAGTCGGGTGGTGTTTAACCACGAGTGTGAGAATGTTTCTTTTCCTTTCGAACGTTAAAATCTGATGTGTTAATCTGCCTTTCTTTTGAAAGTCAACCTCAAATTGATCCTGATATGAGTTTTGATTGCTTAAGCATTCGAGATACTGACGATTGTTCTGCTATGTCTCACCTTTGGTGTTTTAAATTATTTTGAAAATCCTCTACCATGATGTCCGATCATTAAACTTTTGCTATCATTATTGCCTTGGATACTCGTACGTTACTTTTGCGGTTATGAAGTTCCTTTGCACTTATTTTGTCCACCAAGGAATGAACATTATTGTGTGAATTATTTTGGCACCCTGAAATTTCGGATATGATTCTTGTTGAAACACTAAGTTTTTCCACCGGAGGATGGAGTTGGATAGAACCTGAAGAGGACGAACGACGCTAACTATCCTGGAGAGTTGATGACATACCCCGCAAGACGGAAGAGTGGACGAGCAGAACGCAGGAACCTGGTCAAGACGGCGAACCTGGAGCTGATTAAGAACATACATTTCCACTTCCATATTCATCTTGGTTGTACTAAGATGAATTAAGAGTGAAAGCAGACTGGATGATGAGGAGATTGAAGACCGTACCAGAGATTCACATTGCTCAGTCACATTCCAAGAAGAAACTGCAGAACGCTTGAGGAACCAACTCAAGATAATGATGTCGTTTCACCCTTAAACTGGAAGATGGACGAAGATTGACTACTTGGACATAAGAAGATTTTGAAGAGACGAATTTTGAAACGAACCTTTTGATGGAGGAATTGATGCCTTAGTGACATGTTTCTTTCTGATGATGATTAATTGATTTTGTTACGTTTTTCCGAGCTTCGTTTGTTTTGTTTGACATCATTTTGTTATTGATCTTTGAATAGGACTAACCTAGGAGTTAGTTGGATTGATAGGTGGAATTGTAGATTTGTTTCACTAATTGAGACAAAGTATGACCATCATGAGGGCATATTTTTATGATGCTAGTATTATGACGCCTGGCCAACGTGATAATACTTACATCATATAACATGCACTTGTTGTGTTCATAGGATGTCTTGAGAAGTGCCTTAGTGGAGACTTAGATTTCTGTTTCGTTTGCGACAATCTGCGAATAGTGAGACCTTTAGGATTCTTTCGATCTGTGCGTTTGATCTACCTTATCGCCGTACATTTTGGTATGTTTGGTTACGCGTCACGCAATTGTTTGACTTCTATGTCTTGATAAATCCTAACTTCCTGCCATTTGATATTATCGAGCAACTTATCTTCTGCCTATATGGATTTTATTCGTTACTATTGAGAGCTACACCTATGTTTTGCTATGTATCGCTTCTTATTCAATGAATCTGTTTCATCATAATATGTTATGAGTTAAAATATGAGGTTTTGGATTCTAAGAATCAAGATCTGTCGGGTTACCGTTGAAAGGTTGTATTGAAGACGAGACTATTTGAGAATCTGAAGAGTTAAGTGTATATATCATCCTCATATCCTTTGCGATTCGATACATTCTCATCTGATCTTTCTAATCAAATTCCACGGATGATATATCCGTCAAATCCTACGGATTCCCAGTATCTCTTTCGAGGGGATCCGATTATCTTCTGTTACGTTTGGTATATTATTCTTTGATTTGGATTCAGTATGGTTTTTCTTTTCTGAGGAAGCCGAAGCTATTTGATCAACAAGATAGAGTCATGAGAAACAAGTATTTCACACTTCTATTCAGAGTCCGTTGCGTTTTCCGTTTCGTTTCACTTCAATTTTCGAGGACGAAAATTTTCTTTTAGAGGGGAAGAGTTGTAAAACCCGAAAATCTAAAACATGTGAAATTCCCAAAATACCCTCTAATTTTGAATTTATAAAAAGCCGAATAATAATGCGAAACATTACATTATACTTTAACCTAAATATAACCTAAATATTTAAGACTTTAATACTTAAACGATACGCTACTTACCCGTACCTATAACTTACGATAAGTTAAGAATTTACATAACTCATACACGTTTTATATATCACACGTTTAATAAGTATCATGAACCAATTAGAAATTAAAGTTATGACACTCTTTTATTCGAATATGGAAACACTAATGTGGTTCATATATCTTAATAACTTTTCATAATATTTCATGCAAATCATTATCTCACCACCTTAAATCTTGACAAAATCACTAGGCAATCATACCTATGATTTGCAACTAATTTCCTAGTTTAGCTCCCCTCTACACGTTTTATTGAAACAATATCATTTTGAAGATTTGGTCACCAACTATTCCGTATACTCAGTCCTATTTTCCGGTTTATATTCCGAAATCTGTTTCTCCTATTTCCATTCGTATACCACTCTCACACACACAAAAAAAAAACCCTAAAACTAAACACCTCCAAACCAGCGGCCACTATTCTCCTTCTTTTTTCTGTTCGATCGAGAAGACGCATGGGAGGTTCGATTGTGTTGCTGTAGGAGGATGTGTGGTGTAGCCATGGTTGTGTTCCTGTTCGACAAGGGTGATTCTGGTTCGAGGTTTTGGTTTGGTCGTGAGTTTTTGCTGAACCGAGGGTGCTGTTCGTGGGTTTGTACCGCTCGAAAAGTGGGGTAAACGTGGTTACGTGGGTAGTAATTATCTCGGTTTGGTGATGATCTGGTTGGCTTGGGTCAATTATTGTCGGTTGATTCTTCGTTTCTCATCCCACTCGCGACGAAGGTAACGGTATCATCCTTGTTCGGTTCTTCGTTCGTTTTGAATTCAGTCGTTACGTTAAAGCATGTCACATAAAAGTTATATGGATCATATTAGGGATATATGTTTGTGTACGATTGCTGTCACATGAAAGAAAGATTTTAAAATCTATCTATTCAGGAAATGGCTGTTTGATTTTATATTGTGTCAATCTGCTATTAGGACTAACCTAAATCTAATAATGAGTTAATAACATAAGAAGACTGCATGCATGCTTTTCGAAACGAAAGTCGCATAAAATAAGGGGGAACCCACGACAGGTTTGATTGGTTTGAAATGGAACTTTAAAAGAAAATGTCATACGTAATTAATTTATGAAAGGAGTATGGAGGTTCGAATCGATAAACATGCAAAATACAATATAAATAGGAGTGTAAGTAAATATTTAAAGGTCAAATTGGGATAACAAAAATGAACATGTATCTCGGCTTAATTTTAAAAAGGATGTCGCGACTTTAATGGATCGTCGCGGCATAAATAGTAATATCGTGGGTACGTTAATAAATTGCATAAAATTATAACGTCGAGGTCCAAAATTATTATCCTAATATTAATTTATTAAAATACACTTTAAAATAATTCTACTCGACTTTTAATATTTAATTTTCATAATTTACATTTTAGACCCTAAACTTATAATATTGACATTTCAAGACTCAAACTATTATATTGGTCATTACTAAAAGAGAAAACTTACTATTTTTGGAAAGTTATTATTTTTTTTAAAACCTGCTATAAAAGGAAAGTTACAAAAAAAATAGAAAGCCGACTAAAATGAGAAATATGATTTAAAATAAGTTATTAATGGAGACGCTCATGAATTCGTGTAGATCCACTGAAGAAGAAGTTGCTTCCGATCCTTATGTTTCTGTTATGTTTGCACTTACGGTCTAAGGTACAGATATTCCGTACTCTTTCAGTAAGAGTGCACACTTCCTCTCTCTTGACTTTGTATTTGATTTGTTATCGTATTGTGATTTCGTTTGATCTTGATTATGATCCTTCGTAATTGGCTCTATGATCGATGTGTTTCACTGGTATTTGCGATCCTATTGTTATTCGTTTGAACCCTTATGATCCGTTCAATAACCTTTTGTGACCTTAACCTTTTAACCTTTGTGAGACTTTAGATACTCTTTGGGATATTGTAAGGGGAGGTGAAACCCTTGTGAGACTTTGAATGTTCTTTTGGGATAATATAATGGGAGGTGAAATTCCTTTTCTTAATTATGACATGGAAACATTTAAAGGAGAAACTATTTTATAACAGCACTTTTAATAAGATTTAAGACCACTTATCCATGGGATTATATAAATTCTTAAAGACCACTTTTGAAGAATATCGTATGAAAAACTTTATTAAAGATCACTTTTATAAATGTCATCTTTTGGAAGATCTTTTCTAAATGAACCTTGTTATAAACTTTTAAATGGGATTGTACTACGAACATTTTTAAACAAGTGATGGGAACCTGTTAAATTGATCTTTTATTTTAAGCTCTCATTATGACCCTTTGATTTATGAACTATGGGACTTTGGAACTTGGAATAGTGAACCTTGTGGATTGGGAACTTTGGCTTTGACCTCTCCATTTTGACCCATTGATATTACATCTTTGATTGATCCCTTTGTTATTGACCTTTGATATTGAACCTTTGATACTGAACCTTTGATATTGATCCCTTTGACATTGACCTTTGACATTGAACCTTTGAACTTGACTTGGCACTTATGCTTTGATATTGAACCTTGACTACATGACCCTTCAGTATTTACCAGGTATTACTTGTTGTGGAGTAGCCACAACCATAGCATTGATGCACCAGTGTTATGTACTCTAGTGTGGTTGGAGAGATGTACCACACCATCCCTGATTATTGTTATCGACTACTGCTGTGATTATTATTGGCCTGCAGGGGCGTATGGATGCATCATAGATTTGATTGATTGATTGTGATATTGACTACATTGATTATTGCTACATTGATTGGTGACTGGGTGTGCGTGCATTGCAACCCCTCACATATTGGGAGCTAGCTACTCCATATTGGGCTACTATTGCATTGTATTGATTGATTGATTGGGCCTGGGAAAATTCTGAATTCCAAACACTTAACCTTTATACTTAAACTTTGGCAACCTTTGATTTTCCATTGACACCGTATGTAAACTATCTTCGTATTCCTTTGCTTATCATATCTCTTTTGTATTGTTTTGTTATTGTTTGATATCTGTTCACTGAGCTTTGTAAGCTCAGCCGCATTTCTTTTCCTGCGGCAGGTTTAGTAGGAAACTGGGTATTGGATTGAAGAGTTTGTTTGCTTTTGGGCTTAGAAGACTTCACCCTGTTAGATACTTGTTGGACTTAGAGATGTTTAGAAGATGTTATGTTTGGGCTTAGTATCTTATGTTTTGAGCTTAGTATGTTGTTGCCCCTTTTTGTATCCTGTACTTTGTTTTGTTTTCCCTTGTAACCTTTTGTAAGCTTTGTATTAGAATTGTATCTCCATTTCACTTGTATTCTGATTTGACTCCATAATGTTACACTTTAGCCCTTCTCGGGTTGGGGTGTTACAATATATATATATATATATATATATATATATATATATATATATATATATATATATATATATATATATATATATATATAAACCGAACCAATCATTTAAAATATTAACTTTTCGTTTGGTTATTGATGCAGGGGCATAACATCGTTATCTCAAGTTACTAGACATCTCACATCTCCTATTTTGAAGACTTATTTGCTTTCCTTATATCTAGTTATTTGTTACAATAAATATTGATTAGGAATTATATTCCTACTCAATTTATAAGTCCATAAAACAGGAAAGTAGGTCGACTCCGTATTTGGGTTGATTTTCTTTTCCTATAAGTATTGTTCTGTTTCTTTTTTGTGAGACGATGTTTTTGAGTTTATTATAAATGGAAGCCTACGGGAAGTTTCCTCATAGTTCTCTTATCTTCGTTTGTGTGTGTGGTCATTTGATTGTCGATCCGCATTATTTGGTAATCAGAGCCATTGGTATCCAAATGGTCGGGCGTGGTAGACCTCCTTGTAATACTCGCAGAACCGCCGACCGAGGCAGCGATGTTGAACCGAGAGACCCACGCGATATTGAGATCGAACGCCTGCAACAAAGAATCCGAGACCTCGAGATACAACACGAGATTCATGACGAGGAAACTTTATCGAACCCGAGTGACTGGTATGATGAAGAGAACCATTTTGGTGTGCGTCGTCAGAATCTTCGTGGGATGAACCGTGATGACCCTTTGCGCAACTTTGGAATGAAGTTAGAAATTCCAGAGTTTGTGGGAAAGGCACATCCTGATGAGTTTATTGATTGATTGAGCACAGTAGAAAGGATCTTTGACCTACGGGATATTCCCGAGAAGTTGAAGGTGTAACTTGTTGCAATTAAGTTGCGTAAATCAGCGTCGCTATGGTGGGATCATGTGAAAAATCAACGATTGAGAGAGGGAAATCCAAAGTGGAGACAGGGGACAAGATGAAGAAACTGTTGCGCGCAAAATTTCTTCCCGTTAATCATAGACAAGAGGCCTTCCTCGAATACCATAATTTTTCTCAACGCACTTCATCATCTGTTGAGGATTTTATTGCTGAATTTGATCGACTTCGTATGAGGTGCGCTGTGGATGAAGAAGAAGAACAGGTAATTGCTCGGTTTTTGGGTGCTCTTCAGGCGGATATTGCTGACATAGTACATCTGCAACAATATTTGACATACGTGGATGTGTGTCAGTTGGCACTTAAAGTTGAGAAACAGTTAAAGAACAAGGGACGATCCACGGGAACTCGATTTACCGCTTCGTCTCGTTTGATACCAACAGCACCTATCAAGACATCTACAACAAAACCCGATACTCCAATCATTTCTTCAACACAACGTGTCTTACGGTGTTTTAAATGCTAGGGAATGGGTCATCTCACAAGGGAATGTCCGAACAAACAAATGGTGACTTTAGTTGAAGAAACAACACCTGTATACGACACTGATAATGAGGAAGAAGCAAATGAAGAAGATGAAGTTGTATAGGCTGATTTTGGTGAGGCCTTAGTAACACAACGTGTTCTCAACGTAGCGGTGTCAAAAAGTGTTGATGACGCGTCATGGCTACGAAATAACATATTTCGAACTAAATGTACCTCTAAAGGGAAGGTATGTAGTGTCATCATCGATGGTGGCAGCTGTGAAAATATGGTAGCCACAAGCATGGTCGAGAAACTAGGTCTTGATGTGGAAGATCATCCGGAACCGTATCAACTAACATGGTTAAAAAAAGGAAATGTCGTTAAGGTTAGTAAACGTTGTCTAGTTCATTTTTCAATTGGCAAAAAATATAAAGACAAAGTGTGGTGTGAAGTGATTCCCATGGACGCATGTCACATTTTGTTAGGAAGGCCTTGGCAATACGATAGGAGAACCAAACACCATGGGTTTCTGAATACATATAGTTTCAAAAAAGATGGAATAAATATCATGTTAGCACCACTTGACACAAGACAAGACCCTTCTGATGCACTTATAGTTAGCAAATCTCAGTTCGTGGGTTTAACTAAACTTAACCCACATTCTGTCACACCTTCGAGAAGTTTTTTCGGTTTTGCGGGAACAAAAATTGTATGCAAACGGGAAGAAGTGTCATTTTCTTACTAAAGAAATTACCTTTCTTGGCTACTTAGTTTCAGGCGATGGATTACGAATGGATAGCACAAAGGTGGAAGCGATTACAAGTTGGCCTACACCCACTACGATTCACGATATTCGTAGTTTTCACGGGTTGGCATCTTTTTACAGGCGTTTCATTCGAAACTTTAGTAGCATTATCGCCCCTATGACGGAGTGTATGAAAAGTGGGAAATTTCAGTGGACTAAAGAAGCAGGAGACGCATTTGATGAGTTAAAACGAAGGGTTACACAAGCCCCTGTTCTAGCTCTTCTGAATTTTGACGAAGTGTTTCAAGTTGAATGTGACGCTTCCGGGCTTGGTATAGGTGGTGTGTTAAGCCAAAATCAGCAACCAATCGCTTTTTTTAGCGAAAAGTTTAAGGAAGCTCGTCGCAAATATTCGATATATGATAAGGAATTTTATGCCATTGTATGAAGTTTGGAGTATTGGCGTCATTACTTGTTGTCTAACGAATTTATTCTTTTTTCTGATCATGAAGGTCTCAAATATATCAATGGACAACACAAGCTCAAACCCCGTCATGCCAAATGGGTTGATTTCTTACAAGCTTATTCCTTTGTCATCCGTCATAAGCCAGGTGCGTTTAATATCATTGCCGATGCTTTAAGTCGATGACATGTTCTAACTTCAGCAATAAAGGTTCAGGTATGTGGTTTTGATACTATTCGAGAATTATACCAAGATGACCCAGACTTTAGAAATGTTTGGAGCCAATGTCACAGCAAACCCTTTCAAGATTTTTACAAGCATGACGGATATCTTTATAAGGGTGCTCGTTTATGTGTCCCATTGAATTCATTACGTGATTCAATCATTTTAGAAAGCCACGCAGGGGGTCTTGCTGGTCACTTTGGGAGGGACAAGACCCTGGACTTGATCCGTTGTAATTTTTATTGGTCAAATATGGACCGAGATGTTACACGAATCATTACCCGATGTCGGGTTTGTCATGTCGCTAAAACCCACCGCACTAATGCAGGTTTGTACACTCCGTTACCTGTCCCCGAGGCTCCTTGGGAAGACGTTAGTTTGGATTTTGTAATGGGTCTTCCTCGAACCCAAAGACAAAATGATTCAGTTATGGTTGTTGTTGATCGGTTTTCTAAAATGGCTCACTTCGTGCCTTGTTCCAAAACATATGACGCGAGCCAAATTGCAAGGTTGTATTTTTCTGAGATTGTGAAACTTCATGGAATTCCAAAGACACTAACTTCAGATCGAGATGTCAAATTTGTGAGTCATTTTTGGCGCACCCTTTGGAAACGTATGGGTTCGAAATTACAATTCAGTAGCTCTCACCACCCTCAAACGGATGGTCAAACAGAAGTAACAAACCGAAGCTTAGGAAATCTGTTGCGTAGTCTCATCGGTGATAACCCCAAGCAGTGGGATCTCACACTTGCTCAAGCCGAATTTGCCAATAATCGTTCAACTAATCGTACTACTGGAATGAGTCCTTTCATGATAGTTTATGGGCGAAATCCGTTTACTCCGCTTGACTTAACACCAATTCCACTTGTCGAGCATGTTAGCATTGAGGGAGAAGCTCAGTCTAAACAAATTAAAGAACTTCACCAGAAAGTGCGTGATCAAATTATAAAACATAATGAACAGTACCAGAATCAAGCAAACAAACATCGAAAGCGGGTTTTGTTCAAAGAAGGTGATCTTGTTTGGATTCATTTACGAAAAGAGCGTTTTCCAGCTGGACGGTTTGGCAAGTTGAAACCACGTGCTGATGGTCCTTTTCGAGTTCTTAAGCGAATTAATGACAATGCATATAAGGTCGAGCTTCCAGGTCATTACAATGTTTCAGCCACCTTCAATGTAGTAGATTTGTCACCATACATTGGCTCTAGTGATGACGAAATGGACTCGAGGGCGCGTGTTTTTCAAGGTGTGGAGGATGATGCAGGGGCATAACATCATTATCTCAAGTTACTAGACATCTCACATCTCCTATTTTGAAGACTTATTTGCTTTCCTTATATCTAGTTATTTGTTACAATAAATATTGATTAGGAATTATATTCCTACTCAATTTATAACTCCATAAAACAGGAAAGTAGGTCCACTCCGTATTTGGGTTGATTTTCTTTTCCTATAAGTATTGTTCTGTTTCTTTTTTGTGAGACGATGTTTTTGAGTTTATTATAAGAAGAACCCTACGGGAAGTTTTCTCATAGTTCTCTTATCTTCGTGTGTGTGTGTGGCCATTTGATTGTCGATCCGCATCAGTTATCCTAGTGCCGGAGTCAATGTAGTGCCTAATAAATATCTCAAAAATAAATCACCACGAATATACCAAACCAAACCAATAATTAACAATCAACTTCCATAAATATCACGAAGTTTAAAACCACGGTTCAATGTTTACAACTCCCATTACGAATAAATTTTTCAAATATTCTAAAAATCATTAAATTTAAAGTAATGCGGGTTTATAAATTGTTTCCCTAAATTACCAGTTGTCACACAAAAGAAGATATAAACTGTTATAATCTCATTATATGTTATAAATCATTGATCAATTCAATGACTTCTTGTATACGTCTTAATTAAAAAACATAACAAGTCAACGTCTTACTTTATTACAAGTCTTGTAATAGTTAAAAGACATCATGTTTATAAGAAGATATAAACATGTATAATTGATGAGTGTGTAAATACTCATCATTTTTGTCATATCTGAACTACCAAAACATCCAAAAATACTCAAATATGCATCAAAATACTGAAAATATCACAGGATTGTGTTTTATATGTTTCAGATGCAAAATGATTAAAAATAGATGAAAAATGAACAAAGTTTGCATAATTGGCAGTTTCAGTCCCCAAACTTGCAGAAATTGACAAAATCAGTCCCTGAGCATTTGTTTTGTAAGAAAAGTCACCAAAGGTCCTTTTGAAATCACAAATTGGCATAATTAGTCCTTTGATGAAAATTTTCAAAAGTTTACAAGTTTGGTCCTTGTACTTTCAAAATTGGCAGAAATGGCCCCTGAGCAATTATTTTGGATGGAAAAGTCAACAAAAGTATTTGGAAAATCAAAAGTTGGCAGAAATGGTCCTTGGATGAAAGTTTTGAAGAAATTACACATTTGGTCCCTGAGGTTTCAGAATTGGCATGTTTGGTCTCTGGAAAACGCAAAAAGTAGAAAATCTCAAATATGGACCTTTTACTATTCAAGATTGGCAAGTTTCATCCCTTTGAGAACTTTGGAAGAGTGCCAAGTCCAGTCCCTCATTTTCAAAAATTAACAATATTGGTCCTTGTGTAATTGCCATAATCAAACGGACCCTATCTTTATTATTACTCCCAAAAATTCCAAATCCAACCCAATCATACCCCTTAATACAATCCACCACAAACCAGGCCCAACTCCCCCTAGCCCAGTCCACCTCCACCCCCCCCCCCCCCGTTTTATTAATAAAAATGGGTCAACGCCCAAGTTTTACTCCACTTCCTTCCCTCCACACCCTGCCAAAACCACATGGTATCACCACCCCCCACTTGACCTCCACTTGCTCTGCTCCACCGCCCAAACCCATCACCTCTGCTCACCCATCATCTCCACCACCCCTATAACTCTACCCTGCACCTCCACAGGCCCTAATTGCTTATATTAGTTTTGGCACCAAAATGCCATTCAATGGCTAGGATCAAAATAAGTCATCCAACGGCTGTGGGAATTGCTCAGGACCCCACCTCAGTGCTTATAAGTAAAGAAAGAAGAAAGATGAATAGGCAGTTAGTGTAGAATAGGTTAGAATAGTGTAGTCAATGTCAACTTAGTTTAATTATCCACTCTTATTGTAATTTTTGGCTTAAAACTCTTGTACTAAGTATTGCTAGTGTATTTGAAACTCATTTCCATTATTAATTTGAAGTTCTCAGCTCTTAATTCCAAATTTACAATTTTAAGTAGAAATTTCAATTTCTTGTAAAAATGTTAAAAGCTGTTGTTTAGTGTTTGTTTAAGTTCATTTAAGCTTATTAATAAGTTTCTCAAAGTTTTCAAAGCAATTACAATAGTCTGAATCAGTTAACTCAAAAATTCTCAAAAATACAAAAAAAAAATAGATAAAAAATAAAAAATCCAGATTGAAGGTGGCACAAGCATTGGTTCAAGATTGATTTTGGATTACAGAGGTATTAGTACCTCAGGGGAGGTGTTAGGATGTTTATTGGTTCACTGGTTCACTTGTTTACTATTTGGAAATCACTTGTAAGCCAAATCTCATATTCTTGCATTCTTACTGTAGCCTAGCTTATAATAACTTATCTATGTCTTGTTGTGTTTAATTGGAACATGTCAAGTGTTATACTGCTTAATAAATCATGCTTGCTTAGTAGAATCTTGGGTTACTCATGTTCTCATTCTCACAGTCAATATAGCATAACTAGAGATTTATGAGTTATGTTGTTGTTATTGATATTTTTCTTCTTAAATGTTCACACAACATCATATTAATACCTTTGGAATCAAATTTGTGGCTTAAATCAGTAAGATCCTTTGGAAATCTTAAAATTCAATAATTAAGGGAGTGTTTTGTTAATGGTAGTTAACTGTGGTGTGGTAGGATACATAGGGTAAAATTGATTCTAGTACATTGCATTAGGTTAGTATAGGTCAGTTAGGTTATTAAATCTTTGGTTATTTCATCAAAAAGTCAAATTTAGTCTTTAAGCTTGGTGGCAGTTTCACTGTTGAAATTTTGAGTAAGGATAATCTTTATTTGGGTTCAAATCTTGTTAAACTTGCTTGGAATAGTCTCATATAAGCTAAATACACTAATCTCAGTCATCTAGGATCCTTTAAAACTCATCAAAGTCAAAGTAAGCTTACAAGTTAAAAAGTCAAAGTTGCATAGCTTCTTAAAAATCCAAAATTTCTAGGAATTTTCTAGATTTTTGTGTTTAGAATTAGGGTCTGAAATTTTTACAGGGTAAAGTCTCCTAGCTAGACTTTAGGAATCCACCCTCATCTTATTTATTTATTTTTTTTTCTTCATAGCTTATTTAGTTGCTCAAAACAACATGCAGGGGAAGCATCTCCCCTGTGCACCAGTTTGACCCATTTTTCCCTAGGCCACAAATTGCTCATCAGTTGACCATTTTGTTTGATGATTGGTGTTTTAGAAAGCTACATGAGTTATCTTGATGGTTGTATATGTGATTTACCCTATATTGCTTATTTTGAGTGCTTATTTTTTACCCTTTTGATGCCTATTTGCTTCTGATTATCACTACCACATTAATGGCATCTGAGCTTGTTGATTCCTTTGCTTTTGCTTAAATCCAGTGTAGTTATGTGTTTATTAGACCTTCTGTCTCACCATTTGGATTGCACATTGCTTATTAATAAGCCCTAAATAAGTTGCCTTTGTAAAAGTCTCATGTTTTCAGTGTAAAAATAGTTTTGTAAAAGAAAATTCAAGAAAAACCAAATTTAAAAAAAGTGATAGCTTCTATTTAATAGAATTTATCTTTTTAAAATTTCTTTCAGCTTATTATTAAGCACTTTTTCATTTTTATATTTGTTTTTAGATTTCTTTTATATTAAATTATTTTTATTAATTTTTCTAGATTTTTCTCTTTTCATTTAGTATTTATTATAATTAATATTAGTTTAAATAATAATTAAGTAATATTAGTATAATAAATAGTTTTATTAATTTTTCTTTAACAACAGTTTTTTTTTATATTTTTCCTAAGTTTTATATCTCATACAATAATTTTAGGAAATTTTTCATAATTTTCACTGTTCATTTTCTATTTTTCTTAATTAATTTAGTTTAAATAGTTTTTAATTAATAATTAAGTTAATAATTAGTAAAATAGTTTAAAATTAATTTTTATAAACTTTTTATAATTTTTTAGGATTCCTGTGATGGTTAATTAGTTTTGTAAAAAATTTCATAATTATCTAAGTCATGTTAGTATTTTTAGTAATTTAAATTATTTTAATTAGTATAATTAATATAATTAGTATAATTAATATAATTAGTAATTAATTAATATTAAATTCAGAAAAAGACAAAAAGTCATATTTTTAGTTTTTATATTATTTTTAAGTTATTTCAGAATTTTTAAAAATAAATTTTCATTTTCATAGTTTTAATTTAATATTATATTACATTTAGTATAAGTTAAATATTAATAATAAGTAATTAAATAGTTTTAATTAATAATAAATAATAAAATAATCAAAAACATATTTTTCTTTTTAATTTAATTTTCTTTTAATATTAAGTTTATAAAAGTTTCATTTCACCCCCTGTAGTTTTAATTTGTGTAAAACTCACCTTTTCTTCTGTCTGTAAACGTTTCTGATTGTTAATTTGTTTACATTTGTTTATATCTGTAATTTTGTAATTGTTAATACTGTTTCATTATGTAAATCAATCCAAATCTTTATCTGGTTGCTTTCCCGATCACTAAATCATTTAAACGTTTCCCAAAACACAATTTTAATCTCGCTGGGACATAACGACCCGGGGAAACTCTGTACTATCCGGAAGCATTGGTCTATGTTGTTTGACTATATTGACCACATCTGTGGTTGACTTTAGTTGACTGTTTAGGCTCTATCAAATTTTGGTGCCGCTGCCGGGGAGGTTGTTGCGTGTTTTAAAATGTTTTTAGGTTTAGTGATTTTTCAAAACCCTCCTTGTACAAATTTCACTACTTTGTAAAAAGTTTTTGTAAAAATCTCAATCATATCAGTAAAAAGTTCATTAACACTTTTCCTAAAGTGTTAAAAACACCAAAAAAATCATAAACAACAAAACAAATCGTGAAGTTAAATTACTTCGGTTTCTTTAAGATTACAACCTACACAGGTGGAATACGGAAGTTCTGACATTAAATTGCAAACTAAAGAGAGATCCATTCTTCTCTCCCGCCACCCTGTGAGTAATTTTAAAGAAAACGATTTCGGTTCATGAATCAATACCAAAAATATTTCCAAAAGTTTTTTACACACACACCCAAAAAGCCAAAAACATTTTGTTTTCTGTTAACAATAAGTACATAAAATATTACCACCGCAAACCAAGGCAGAATATCTACCAATTGGGGGTATGATCATTAATAAGTTCCTAAACTAAAGATTAAAACTTGTCTTTGTATCCTTGTGAATTCGTGTACCTTTTTTAAAGAAGCCATTCATATTGTGATTATTGATTTAAGTTCTCTGTTGTTTTGCCTCGGTCTTGTTTTAATTGGTTTTGTTTTTAGTGCATACGCACCCGTCTTATCTTAAACTATTTTTCCGTCATAAAAATCCAAAAAGAATCTTCGTTATCCTCTTAAATGTTTAATTCTCATATTTTCACCCTCTGATTGTTTAAATCTCCACAATGATTGATTCCTCACCATATCATTCTGATGAGGCGAAAAATGAACCGTTTTTAGGGGGTCATTTAAGCCGGAATTGAATTTATTTGATCAAATATTGCCCTAAATCGTTCATTTTCTGATTTTAGGTACTTGGGGAGTGAATTCTGGAAAAGGAAGCATTTTGGACGATTTTGGAGCATAAAAGTGAAGAAAACGGCAAAGACTTAATTTTCCATGCTGAGAACAGTACCTGACGGCGTCAAGAAGAAAAATGTGACGGCGTCAAGAGTAAAATCCGTGACGACCTAGAGAAAACCTGAAGGTGTCAAGAGAAGGGCGTCAAAAGTTAATATTGTGACGGCCTGCATAAGGAGTACACATGACGGCGTCAAACCCAGATCTAGGCAGTCCAAGAAATTATTTGGCGGCGAGATGACGGCGTCAGAAATATGTTCTTGACGCCGTCACCTATCAGAATCTATATATAATTTTCTATTTTTCATTCATTAAGAGAGGAACTTGTGTGGAGAATTCTAGGGCCGAACCCTAATAACCCTAGGTCGTTTTTTTATAGTATTTTCAAGGGTTTTCACCCCTTGAAACCTTTCATGTTCAATTGAGATAAGTCTCCTTTCAATTCTTTCAATATGTCTATGTGTTATTTGAATATATCTTATGCTTGTCTTGATTTCAACATGCTAGGCTAGATCTTTCATAGGTTGATTGCTTGTTTATAGTTGTAATGGATGAATGATTTCAATGTTAGGCTTAAGAAAACTGGCAGATCTCCAATGTGTAACTTGCTTGAACATCTTAAGAAATATGAACCGATGTGTACTAGGTTTTATTGGTTGTATTTAATGCATGAGCAAATTCTAGTGATCCCATGTTAGGAGCTTCTTAGCCGGCTCGACATAGGAGTGAAGTAGGCGCTTATAGGATTGGGCAAGTAAGTACGCCACCCCATGAATGGTATTAAGGAATACAATCCGTCATCTACGCAACTGTAACAAGTAATTAACCTGTAAAAGATATCTAGGGAGTAGTGAAACCTAAGTAAACACAATTCTCCCATATATTGCTCACACCTCTAGTTTAATTTAGTTTATTTTTAGTATTTTATTTTGATTGCATCTTTAGTTTTTGGGTTAGTTGACTAGCAACTAATTCCGCCCAACTCCTTCAAAACCGAGATTTTTACTTGTTTTTATAAAAACTAAAAAAATACAAAAAGAATCATCCCTCATCTCTAGACCTAGTCTTTAGGTTTTCTAATCCTAGCGACACTATTCCTAGCTGAATGATCAATCCCCCGGTACTTGTCATTATACTATACTACATCGATCAGGTCCGCTGCCTGGTGGGGGTTGTAAGCTTCTCGAGATCCCTCGAGAGGTAAAGCCTGGTGCAATCCCTACGCATCAAGTTTTTGGCGCCACAGCCCGGGGAATGGTTATTGTCTAGGTTAGAATCTCTTTTTATTAGGTCTACTTGCTAGATTCCTTTCTAGTAGGATTTTATTTTTATTTTTTTAGGTTCTCTTTAGTCTATCTTATTTCTTTGTTTCCTTTGTTTGTAAACTAACTCGATTGTTAACAATAACATTGATCATTTGATCCCTGTTATTCGTCGTAGGATTTTCCAAATGCCCGCCCCAATCCCTTTAGTGGAAAATGAGAACCCACCGAACCTATCGCCTAACCACCACTTTGACAATAATTCTGAAATGGAGGAGTCTGACCATGATGATGACCATAGGGCTAGTCCTTTTTACTATTCAGACTCCGATGAGGATCTAGGTGATGGTGATGTGATTAATGAGGATAGGATGGAAGAGGAAGTGAACCCTCTTAGGTATGTCGACCCTAGAACAAGGATTGAGAGTGATAGCTCATTCAATATGCAATTTCCTTGTAAGATTGGGTTTAGGAACTTTGATGCCTACCTTAACTCATATCTCCCAATGAACCTAATCTCGCGTAATGAATATAATAAAATCATGGTAGATGAGTTAGAATACAAAGGAGATAATATCATTGCTAGGGCAATGTCATTGCATGTGTTTGTAGGAAGCTTTGTTTATCTTGTTGAGTTCATGGTTATGGAGAATCTAGGAGAATTTATTGATGGTAAGTTAACCCAAGTTGTGTTTGGAAAACCTTTCAAAAGGTTGACCAACCTTGATGAAAAACTTATGGAAGGGTTAATTACATTCTCGGATGGGGATGAAGATTTTGTCTACCAAATGCCCCGTGCACACCCTAGGTTCAAGGATTTTTCCATGGAGAAGTGTAGTAGGTATCCGCCCATAGAAATGCTAAGTGAGAATGATAAGAGAAAAGGGCTTAAATATACTCATGAAAAGAATAAAAGGTACTATCGTGGATGTTTAGAGTTAGGAGATGATTATAAGAAAGATGAGGCGACTATTAGATGGCTCACGCTTGGTTATATGAGCATAAGCGATACACGGTAACCCATGACCTTGAGTCTAGCTACAAGACTCGTAAATAAAGAAAAGCGCTTCTTGGGAGGCAACCCATGTTTTGTGTGATTTTTATTTTTGTTTGTTTGTTATTTGCTTCCGTATGCATGCTTTATTTTTATTGTTGGTAGATCATGTTTCAAAACTAAAATGATGAAAATACTTTACTTTGTTGTTTGGCTTAGTCTTAACTTCATCCAAAGGTATTTTTGCAAAAGATAAGTGTAAGGGGAAACCCCAAATATGTTTTTAAGAAACAAAACTCGATCATGATTCTCCACAATATTTAGTGAACATGTAAATTCGTATTTGTTATAGTCAAATGCTTGTATCGAGTCATAATGATGTTTTGCAGGATTTTCCAGGAAGTAGGACGAAGTTTTTCCAGAAATTTTCCGGAAACTTAACATAAGAATTTCTGCAGATCACTTCTGACGGCGTCAGGAAGAAATCCCTGACGGCGTCACGTGTAAAATTCTGGAAATTTTACCAGTTTTGTTTTTCTAACGGAGTCTTAAAGTTTTTGTTGAATCATTAGTTTTATAATCTCCAGGAAATTTGCAAACATCATTCCACAAGCATTATATCTTATTTTGTTTTCTAGGATTTGTTAGCATATGTAGATTACCGCCGATTTTATGCGAGGTTGCCTTGTTTGTTTTCTCAGGTTTTACAGGTTATGTATGACAAGAAGATGATTTATATTCTAGAAGGGAAGCTTTGATTGTTCATTTTCTTGGAGGAAGATCTAACCTAGCCACCTTATTATCCATACCGAGCGAATCAGGGGAGTATTTGATTTCATTTGTTTTACTTATTTCACTTTTACATTCTTTACTTGAACATTGGGGACAATGTTCATCCTAAGTGTAAGGGGAGGGTAAAATGATGATACCTTATAAATTTAAAATACTTGTTAGTGCAATTTTAGCACCAAATTTAAATTTTTTTACAACATTTAGGATTGGAACTTTAGCCATAGCAAGCATCTCATGGATAGGAGATTGTATGACTAGCACAAAACCGTACTATTCAGAAAAATTTTCCACCCAAATATGTGAGGTTCGCCTTTAGATTTGATAGGAAAAGCATTTACTATTAGTGCTTATGAGTGTACCGGTAGCATTTAGATTCTAGAACTTGCGTTAGTGATGCATCTCGAGACCGCTAGTGAGACTACATTCGTGTAGTAGGATTTACTACATGATAAGAGGCATTAGGATCACCCTTGTGTTAAACCCGTATCATAATTACTTTACCATTTAAGTCATATTACTTGGCTAGTTAAGTCAACTAATTTTTCCCACACCCTTAGCGTTGTACTCATTTTTAGTACATGAAACCCCTAGTACACCCCTCCGAGCCTATATTTTCATTTCTAACTTTAAGCATCTTACTTAAAGGAAGAATTTGTTACACCCCACTTGAATGTACACCCAAATCGCCTTAGCCTTCCGTGTATGCACTCATCTTTAGTGCATTATTGTTATTTGTTAAACCCTAAGTTAATTATCTAATTGATTACATGGTTGCTAAGTCGAGTCATATCCTTGTACATATTGTATTGGGACGATAGGGACTCATGGGTAAAGTACTTATTTTATGGAGTAATGGGGAAGAACATCATATATTACCCCCGTATGTGCGTTAATCTTAAAAGTACTCCAAGTGTTTTGATTTTCTTAATTCGAGTCATTAGATTAGTTTATTGTAAATTATGTAAAGATTCAAGTGTAAGGGGAATTTTCATTCCCTATGATGTATTATTTCGGATGGTAGGGTAAGAGTGTATGCACAAAAAAAAAATAGAAAAAGAAAAGAGAAAAACATACGGACTACCATCCCTTTTCATTCTATGTTCATTTTATGTTTTTGTTATTTTTCATTTATTAGCTTAAGTCGAGTCTAGTCTTGGCTTAGCAACGCCATATTGTACATGTAATTAACCAACATTGTTAACTCGCCACCTGTAAAGACTGCCTATATCCAACAAAACCGTGTATTCCATATCCCTACACCTAACGTTACAACCCTTTAAAAGACCTCTTTGATAGTTTATCCTAGGTGCTTACGCCATGTGGTGGAGGTTTGATCCTTTCCCAAGCCTATGGTAATATATTTTGCTATGACAGGTAGTGAGAGATGTTTTCCATTTCCATAATGTTATATATACTTTATTACACCCGAGAGATGTGAGTATCTAAACACTATTTGTGAGGTGCTAGTGTATGACTTCCGTGCTTGTCTTTGGTCTTTAGTGGAACGATTATTTGTTGTAATTACTTTTATATTAGTGTTAAATGACCCCTAACTTGTATTTTGACTAGAATAAAAGCGCATTTGCTTGGGACAAGCAAATCTCAAGTGTAAGGGTATATGATGAGGCGAAAAATGAACCGTTTTTAGGGGGTCATTTAAGCCCGGAATTGAATTTATTTTATCAAATATTGCCCTAAATCATTCCTTTTGTGATTTTAGGTACTTGGGGAGTGAATTCTGGAAAAGGAAGCATTTTGGACGTTTTTGGAGCATAAAAGTGAAGAAAACGGCAAAGACTTAATTTTCCTTGCTGAGAACAGTACCTGACGGCGTCAAGAAGAAAAATGTGACGGCGTCAAGAGTAAAATCCGTGACGACCAAGAGAAAACCTGAAGGCGTCAAGAGAAGGGCGTCAAGAGTTAATATTGTGACGGCCTGCATAAGGAGTACACATGACGGCGTCAAACCCAGATCTAGGCAGTCCGAGAAATTATTTGGCGGCGAGATGACGGCGTCAGAAATTTGTTCTTGACACCGTCACCTATCAAAATCTATATATACTTTTCTATTTTTCATTCATTAAGAGAGGAACTTGTGTGGAGAATTCTAGGGCCGAACACTAATAACCCTAGGTCGTTTTTTACAGTATTTTCAAGGGTTTTCACCCCTTGAAACCTTTCATGTTCAATTGAGATAAATCTCCTTTCAATTCATTCAATATGTCTATGTGTTGTTTGAATATATCTTATGCTTGTCTTGATTTCAACATGCTAGGCTAGATCTTTCATGTGTTTGCTTAGATGTAATGAAAACTAGATGTTGATTATATGTTGATTGCTTGTTTATAGTTGTAATGGATGAATGATTTCAATGTTAGGCTTAAGAAAACTGGCAGATCTCCATTGTGTAACTTGCTTGAACGTCTTAAGAAACATGAAATGATGTGTACTAGGTTTTATTTGTTGTATTTAATGCATGAGCAAATTCTAGTGATCCCATGTTAGGAGCTTCTTTGCCGGCTCGACATAGGAGTGAAGTAGGCGCTTATAGGATTGGGGAAGTAAGTACGCCACCCCATGAATGGTATTAAGGAATACAATCCGTCATCTACGCAACTGTAACAAGTAATTAACCTGTAAAAGATATCTAGGGAGTAATGAAACCTAAGTAAACACAATTCTCCCATATATTGCTCACACCTCTAGTTTAATTTAGTTTATTTTTAGTATTTTATTTTGATTGCATCTTGTTAGGAATACGATTATTCAGTTAAAGACTCGGTCACCCCAAGTATTTCTAAGCATTACATAGCTCGTAGAATTATCCTTATTATAGTTAGTACGTAGATTATTAGTAGTTAATATATGTAAATAGTATTCGTAGAGTGGGTCGGGTCTTTACCCTCTGTCAGCTCACTCTACAGCTCGTTTCATGGAGCACCAAGTATTGTAGTATATATACCCTCTCCCACCCAAGGGAGAGGGTTGGACCTTTCATTACAAGCTAATACATTTCTAGTTTCTCTCAAGGCTCCCAACTCTTTCTCTCTCTAATCTCTCTCTCTAAAACTACACTAGTTGATCCATACATGCAACACCATACGAACTTAAGATTATGTATATTCTTCAATTGGTATCAAGAGCCAAGGTTTCATCTTAGGGCCTTGTAGAATCGGATTTGGTGTGGTTTTGTGTAGTTGTTGTGAGTTAGAAGAGTTTTCTTTGAAAACATCATGGTTTGATCTTTCTTGTGTTATTTGACATGTTAGTGATGTACTTTTATGATCATAGGTGTTAGTTGAACATTGTGTTTCAGTTGGCTATACCATATCTTTAATCTATTTGAAGTTTGGACTTGATTTTGGGCGTATTTCATAGTTGCGGTTAAGTCTACTGTTGCATTGCTTATCTCCGTTTAGTTTCTGATTTCTGCGGTTAGTTTGCTGCGATTACTATTTTAGGAATACAAACAAATCGCAAGGAAAGTGACAGATTTGGATTTTTGTATACTGCGATTAGCTCTTGCGGTTAAGTGGTCTGCGGTTAGTTCATTGTGGTTAGCTTTCTGCGGTTAAGTTGTCTGCGGTTAGCTCATTGTGGCTAGCTTTCTGCGGTTAAGTGGTTTGCGGTTAGCTCATTGTGGTTAGCTTTCTGCGATTAAGTGGTCTGCGGTTAAATCTTTGTGGTTATCTCTCCTGCGGTTAACTCCCTGCGGTTAGTTGCTCCCTGTGGTTAGTTACTCCCTGCAGTTAGTCACTTCCTGCGGTTATCTCACCTTGTGGTTAACTCACTTTGTGGTTACCTTTCCTGCGGTTACCTTGCCTGGTCCTGCGGTTAACTCTGTTTGACCATAGTTGACTTTTTACGTCGAAACTTCAAACGGTCATAACTTTTGAACCGTAACTCCGTTTTCAGCGAATTAGCTGTCAAAACGTCCGGAACAGGCTGAATATTGTGAGGCTTCACCACGAAGTCGTGAAACGAATTTTTCGAGGCCCAAATCACCTCCGGAGTGAAGTTATTGAGGTTTTAAGTTTTCTGACCAAAAATTTCACCGTAACAACTTGCATCAACCTAACCAAATTACGACTAAATAACATACAATCACTGCTATGGAACCTTCGTGCTCGAATTCTAATGATAATATGCTTCATCAACCAATTAAATTGCCCGATAATGCAAAGAATAGTCGCATTGAATGTTTTCGATCACTCCATTCACATCTCAAGGTTCTCTTTGCAAAACCTGGATACTTGGGAGGTTTCAATCGTGCATTCGCAACACTCTTTGGTCAAAATGTTGAGACTTTCACAGTCAAAATGACTCTACACTTAGATCAACTTCAACAACAACTTGAAAAGAGTGAATTTTCTGAAGATAGATCTATGGCTGCATTCTGTGTGATCAACAACCAACTCCAAGCGTTCATTGATTCACGTTTCACTGAGGAGTATGATCATGAGTGTCAAATGACGAAAAAGAGCTTTGCTACTCATACAGGAATTGAAGTTGACGTTTTCAGAGTCACACTACTCCAACTCATGGGTAATGTGAAGGAGTACATTATGGAAAGAGCACAACACAAACTCAAGCATGAAGACAAGGTGAAGGCATGTCGGGAGCAATCAAGTGATAATATTGTGGGATCAGGAAAAGCATCAGATGCTGGGACAGTTATCATCGAAGGCAGAGGATCTGAGACTGATAAGCTTGACACAATGAACAGTTCAATGACTCCTACACGTGATGTGGATGAATATATCAGACCAGTAAAAGAACATGTGTCATGTGCTAAGGTACTCGAACTGTGTAACTTTGTTGATGAACAAAAGATTCCTAACAAAGTACAATCGACAAACGATGTCGATTCAGATGTTGTTGACATGGGAAATAGCAATGTTGACTCATGTGAACAACATATGAAACACAATGAAGTGTCTGTTGTACAATGTAGTGCATCTTCTATTTTAAATGATGATTGTGTGCTGCATGAGAACACTGCCTATAACCCTGATGACTCCTTGACCACTAGATTTAATATCCTTAAGGATCAGGTAGCAATGTATGAACAACGTGCTAGATTTGAACTCACTGGACGTGAGCAGAACATGGAATGGCAAATGCGTGCATACATATCTGAAAATAATGTATGAACAACATATGAAATACAATGAAGTGTCTGTTGTACAATGTAGTGCATCTTCTGTTTTAAATGATGATTGTGTGTTGCATGAGAACACTGCCTATAACCCTGATGACTCCTTGACCACTAGATTTAATATCCTTAAGGATCAAGTGGCAATGTATGAACAACGTGCTAGATTTGAACTCACTGGACGTGAGCAGAACATGGAGTGGCAATGTATGAACAACGTGCTAGATTTGAACTCACTGGAAGGAAATTCACTTTAGGAGAACAGTGCCCTTTAACTAGGATAACCAACTCTAAAGTAGTGCCTATTAATGATGGAAGCCAACTAGTAGAACTTTCCCTTTGGAGACCCAATGTCCTTTAACTAGGCCCGTTGCATCTACTAGTGAAATTTCCACCATTGAAACGAATGCACCTAAGGTCTTAGTAGCTCCAAAACTTGTTTGTACTAACCAACTGGAACCCAACTCAAATTGGGGATCCGACGCTCCAAATTTTCTGCTCTCGTCTGTTTCCAAATGCAGGTCGTACATTTCGTCCTTTGATATTTGGACTCAGGCTGCTCTAAACCTATGATTGGGGATCGCTCAGGGCTTGAGAATTTCGTGAATAAGTTTATCGGGATAGTTAGATTCGGGAACTATCATTTTGGGGTAATTATAAGTTATGGAGATTATGTTTCCGGAGAAAGCTAATTTCCTGGGTATACTACGTGGAAGGACTTGGGTATAATCTGTTCTCTATTGGTCAATATCTTGATTCCGATCTTGAAGATTGCCTTCAGAAATTACACATGCTTCGTCTGAGAATTGGATGGTATTGATCTTCTTTAAGACAGTCATGGCACATATCTATACACATGTTCTATCGAAGACGTGATGCGGTCCTCTCCTATTTGCCTTTTCTCAAAGACCTCAAAGAACAAATCGTGGCTATGGCAACAAAGTTTCAATCACTTGAACTTTGGTACCATATATGATCTTGCTCACAATGATCTTGTATGAGGTCTACCCAGATTAAAGTTCAAAAAAGAACTTCATTCGGCTTGTTAACTGGGTATACGAAAGAAGCATACTCACAAACCTAAAATTGTCAACACCAACATGGATGTTCTTTACACCCTTCACATGGACCCAGGCAGACCAATAAGTGTGAAGAGTATAAATGGGAAGTAATGTGTACTCGTTGTTGTCGACGAATACTCTCGGTTTACATGGGTAAAGTTTTTGAGAACCAAGGACGTAACTCCAGAAGTTATCATAAAACTCATCAAACAACTGCTAGTAAGACTCACATAATCGTCAGAATCATTCGGACAAACAATGGAATGGAGGTTATCAACAAACAACTCGTTCTACTTCTCCAAGGCACCGATGATCCTATGGGCGGAAGCAATTGCTACAGCTTGTTACACCGAAAACCGATACTTGATACATACTCTTCACAACAAAACTCCATATGAGCTGATATATGGCAAGAAACCGGATCTCTCCTCTCTATTTGTGTTTGGTGCTTTATGCTACCCTACAAAATGACAGTCAAGATCTGGGAATGTTATCAGCTAAAACTGGTATTGGATTCTGCGTTGGTTACTGATGCGTGGGAATCGCACCTTGCTTTACCTCTCGAGGGATCTCGAGAAGCTTACAACCCCCACCAGGCAGTGTACCTGATCGTTGTAGTATAGTATAGTGACAAGTATCGGGGGATTGATCGTTCAGCTTAGGAATAGTGTCGCTAGGATTAGAAAACCTAATTAATAGTTCTAGAGGTGAGAGATGATTATTTTTGTATTTTTATATTTTTACGAAAGCAAGTAAAATCTCGGGTTTTAGAAGAGTGGGCGGAATTAGTTGCTATTCAACTAACCCAAAGCTATTAAAATAATTAAAATGAAATTAAACTAAATTAAACTAAGGTTGTGAGCAGTAATTGGAGAAATTGTGTTTACTTAGACTTCATTACTCCCTAGATATCTTTTATATGTTAATTACTTGTTACACTTGTATGAATGACAGATTGTATTCCTTAATACCATTCGTGGGGTGGCATACATAACTCCCCAACTCTATGAGCTCTTATCTCCTCCTACACCATGACCCAGCACAACTATAGGGATTGTAAACAGTGGCTCATGCATTAAATACAACCAATAAAGACCTAGTACGCCTCGGTTCATGTTTCTTAAGACGTTCAAGCATGTTACCATTTGGAGATCTGCCAGTTTTCTTAAGCCTAACATATAAATCATTCATTCAAAACAAGAATAGACAAGTAATCAACACATAATCAACATCTAGGTTTCATTAGATCTAAGCAAACACAAGAGAGATCTAGCCTAGCATAATGGAATTGAGATAAGAACAAGAGATAAACAACCAACACATAGACATATTGATTGAATTGAAAGTACACTTATCTCAATTACAATGCAAGGTCTCAAGGGTTTGGAACCCTTGAAAAACCTGTAAAAGAGGCACCAAAATCGTCTTTTGGGTTTCACCAAATCTTCTATCCTTTTTTAATGAAAAAACTAGAAAACTATATATAGGAAAAACAGTCTGACGGCGTCAAGAGTTAATTCTGACGCCGTCACCTCGCCGCCATATACTTCCTCGGACGGCCTAGATCCACTTATGACGGCCTATGTGACGCCGTCACCACCCACGGTATAATATTTTAGCCACTTTGACGCCGTCACCAGTCCATCTGACGCCGTCACCAGCTACGATGTTTAATTCTCCATGTCTGACGCCGTCAAGAAGGTAGTCTTGACGCCGTCACCTTGTATCTTCAGCATGGATTTTTGGTACTTTGCCGTTTTCTTCACTTTTATGCTCAAAAAACGTCCAAAATAGCTTCTTTTCCAGAATTCACTCTCCAAACACCTAAAATCACAAAAGGAACGATTTAGGGCAATATTTGATCAAATAAAGTCGGATTCGGGCTTAAATGACCCCCTAAAAACGGATCATTTTTCGCCTTATCATATACCCTTACACTTGAGATTTGCTTGTCCTCAAGCAAATGAGCTTTTATTCTACTCAAAAGACAAGTTAGGGGTCATTTAACACTAATATAAAAGTAATTACAACAAATAATCGTTCCACTAAAGACCAATAGACAAGCACGGAGGTCATACACAAGCACCTCACAAATAGTGTTTAGATACTCACATCTCTCGGGTGTAATAAAGTAATATAACATTATGGAAATGGAAGATATCTCTCACTACCTGTCATAGCAAAATAGATTACCATAGGCTTGGGAAAGGATCAAACCTCCACCACATGGCGTAAGCACCTAGGATAAACTATCAAAGAGGTCTTTTAAAGGGTTATAACGTTAGGTGTAGGGATATGAATTACACGGTTTTGTTGGATAAAGGGAGTTTTACTGGTGGCGAGTTAACAATCTTAGTTAATTACATGTATAAGATGGCGTTGCTAAGCCAAGACTAGACTCGACTTAAGCTAATAAATGAAAAATAACAAAAATATAAAATAAACATAGAATGAAAACGGGATGGTAGTCCGTATGTTTTTTTTTTTTTTTCTTTTTTTTTTCTTTTCTATTTTTTTTTTTTTTTTTTTTTTTTTTTTTTTTTTTTTTTTTTTACACTCTTACCCTACCATCCAAAATAATACATCATAGGGGTATGAACGTTCCCCTTACACTTGAATCTTTACATACTTTACATTTAACTAATCTAATGACTCGAATTAAGAAAATCAAAACACTTGGAGCACTTTTAAGATTAACGCACATATGGGGGTAATAAGTGATGTTCTTCCCCATTACTCCATAAAATAAGTACTTACCCATGAGTCCCAATCGTCCCAAAACAATATGTACAAGGATATGACTCGACTTAGCAACCATGTAATCAATTAGAAAGTTAACTTAGGGTTTAACAAATAACAATAATGCACTAAAAATGAGCGCATACACGGAAGGCTAAGGCGATTTGGGTGTACATTTAAGTGGGGTGTAACAAATTCTTCCTTTAAGTAAAATGCTTAAAGTTAGAAACGAAAAGATAGGCTCGGAGGGGTGTACTAGGGGTATCGTGTACTAAAAATGAGTACAACGCTAAGGGTGTGGGAAAAATTAGTTGACTTAACTAGCCAAGTAATATGACTTAAATGGTCAAGTAATTATAATACGGGTTTAACACAAGGGTGATCCTAATGCCTCTTATCATGTAGTAAATCCTACCACACGAATGTAGTCTCACTAGCGGTCTCGGGATGCATCACTAACGCAAGTTCTAGAATCTAAATGCTACCGGTACACTCATAAGCACTAATAATGAATGCTTTTCCTATCAAATCTAAAGGCGAACCTCACATTTTTGGGTGGAAAATTTTTCTGAATATACGGTTATGTGCTAGTCATACAACCTCCTATCCATGAGACGCTTGCTATGGCTAAAGTTTCACTCCTAAATGTTGTAAAAAAATTTAAATTTGGCGCTAAAATTACACTAACAAGTATTTCTGGTAGTTTTATTACTCATCTACTATCAAACAAAACAAACTCAAGCGAAAGTGCATATGTAAGGTATCATCTTTTTACCCTCCCCTTACACTTAAGATGAACATTGTCCCCAATGTTCAAGTAAAGAATGTAAAAGTTAAAAAGTAAAGAGAATGAAATCAAATACTCCCCTGATTCGCTCGGTATGGATTTTAGTTGGCCAGGTTAAATCTTCTTCCAAGAAAACGAACAATCAAAGCTTCCCTTCCAGAATATAAATCATCTTCTTGTCACAAATAACCTGTAAATCCTGACAAAAGTAGACAAGGCAACCTCGCGTAAAATCGGCGGCATCCTATATAAGTTACTAACTCCTAGAAAACAAAGTAAGATATAATGCTTGTGGAATGAAGTTTGCAGATTTCCTGGAGATTATAAAACTTAATAATTCACAAAAACCATAAGACTCCGTTAGAAAAACAAAACCGGTAAAATTTCCAGATTTTAACTCCTGACGCCGTCAAGAGCAAGCCCTGACGCCGTCAGAATGAACCTGCAGAAATTCTTATGTTAAGTTTCCGGAAAATTTCTGGAAAAACTTTGTCCTACTTCCTGGAAAATCCTGCAAAACTTCATTATGACTCAATACAAGCATTTGACTCTAACAAATACGAATATACATGTTCATTTAAATATTGTGGAGAATCATGATCGGTTTGTTTCTTAAAAACATATTTGGGGTTTCCCCTTACACTTATCTTTTGCAAAAATACCTTTAGGTTGAAGTTAAGACTAGGCTAAACAACATAATAAAGTATTTCACATTTTAATTGAGAAACATGATCAACCAACAATAAAAACAAAGCATGCATACGGAAGCAAATAACAATCAAACAAATAAAATCACACAAAACATGGGTTGCCTCCCAAGAAGCGCTTTTCTTTATTTACGAGTCTTGTAGCTAGACTCAAAGTCGTGGGTTACTACGTGATCTCATCATTGGTTCCACTCTCTAGGTCGTCTTCTAAACCAGTTTTGTATTCCGGACCTAGTTGCAAGCATTCTTTGTAGAAACCAAGCATCCTATTTCTAACATACTCTACTCCTCTACGTCTATCCTCATCATTCCTATAATAAGCCGCTTGCTTACGTTCCTTTTCGAAATTAGAGAGAAGGCGGTATTGCTCAATCTTGTAGGGCATTTGATAAGCAACCTCATCATTGTCTTTCTTGAACCTAACTATCCCTAACGTCGGATCATAACTCATCCTAGTGGCCTCAACAAATGGTTTCCCAAATATTATATGACTTAGGCAAGCATCTATCACCGGACGCGTGTCTTCCACTATCATAAAATCAATCTCATAGGTGAGATTCCCTATAATCACATGTACTCCCTTAACTCTTCCTGCAAAATTACTTATCCAACTTTTACCGGGCATTATCCTAAAATTGAGTTGCTTCTTCATCACCCAATTGTAATAAGTCCTAGACATGATGTTCACGGGGGATCTAGGGTCTATGTAAGCTTTCCATACATGCATGTGCCCGATATTGCATGGGATGTTAATGTTAGAGGGGTCTCCCATTTTGATCAGGGGGTCGCCAAAGATATATGTTGTCTCAGGACTATCGAATAAATCCTTATGGTATTCCCGTTCTTCCTTGGTTGGCAACTTATCAAAATACTCCTCTATAGGTTCTACCTCCTCTAATTCCTCATCCTTATTAACCTCAACTTCTCTACTCTCATCCTCACTATTGGCTTCTATTCTAACTTCATCTTTGTCACTCTCCTCTATCTCCCTATCTATCGGCTTAATGGTGACAACATTGACAAAGTGGACAGGTTTGGATGATGAGGGGTCCTTAACTTGGATTCCACTATTGGTGTCCCTAGTGTCCTTCCTAGGTGTGGCTAATGTTTGGTTGCTGAGGGCTTTCAACAAGTTGTCGATCTTGTTGGTCATCTCCGTTTGTTGTTGGTTGAATTCGGTTTCAAACCTAGCTATGCGAGCTTCTTGAGATACCATAAATTTCGACATCAATCCTTTAAGATTGTTGGTACTACCATAGTTGTTAGAAGGATTGTTGTTGAAGGTACGGTTGGATGGGGGACCGTTTGATTGGTAACGATTAGGCGGATTGGAAGAATTTGGTTGATTTTGTTTCCACCTAAGGTTTGGGTGATTTTTCCATGAGGGGTTATATGAATCACCGTATGTGTTTGGCTCGGGCTTGAAAGTGTACCACTTATCTCCCGCTTCGTCGGTACGCGTGGATGCATAGTCCGCAAAAGCTGTTCCGGGGAGTTCCACACAATCACGAGTGTCATGGGGACCACTACATAATTCGCATGAAGAAGTGATTTTGTTCACTTGGCTTGAATGCTTCGGAGCTTCGTAAGATTTCATGAGAAACTTGACTTGGTCCTCAAGTTCCATGATCCTACGGTCAGAAGTGCTTGAATTATTTGAAGGCAAAGATATTGCCTTGACTGTTTTGTTCAAATCACGGGGATCATTCCAACTTTCGTTGTCATAGAGAGCAAGATCTTCTATGAGTTCCCATGATTGTTCCGCACTAAGATCACGTAGCTTACCACCGGCCGATTGGTCAATGGTTCGCCTTGTGGAGATGTTGATATGGTCATAGAAGATTTGGACTTGGAGCCAAAGATCTATGCCATGATGAGGGACTTTTTGGAGTAAGTCCTTGAAACGAGTCCATGCTTCATAAAGAGATTCATTTTGACGTTGTTGAAACATCAAGATGTCATTCCTAAGTTTAGTAGTTCTCCCCGGTGGGAAAAATTGAGCAAGGAAACGAGTGGTGAGATCATCCCATGTGGTGATGGATCCCGCGGGTAAACGCTCAAGCCATTGACTAGCTTGATCCCGTAGAGAGAATTGGAATAGGCGTAAACGGGTAGTCTCTCTAGTTTCAACACCTAGGTCTATGGAATCTACGATTTTGAGGAAGTCCTTAAGGTGTTGGTTTGGATCTTCGGAACGAAGTCCATGGAATGCACATCCGCTTTGCACCAACCGGATGGTGTCGGATCGCAAGGGGGTCACATTGGCTCCGGTGAGCTCAATGGTGTTTCGGTAGCCTTGGTGGCTGGGTCGGGAATACTCTACTAAGGTTCGGGGCCTAAGGGGTTCTAATGGTGGGTTTTGTTGTGGTGGGATGATGGGTTCAAAGATGTTACCACCTTCCATGATGTCGGATGGTAAAGAGTTACGAACAAAGGCACGAAGAAATAAGATAGACTAAAGAAGACCTAAAAATAAAAATAAAAATCTTACTAGAAAGGAATCTAGCAAGTAGACCTAATAAAAAGAAATCCTAACCTAGACAATAACTATTCCCCGGGCTGCGGCGCCAAAAACTTGATGGCGCCGCACTCTTTTGCAAAAGTTTAGGAATAAGTGTAAAGATAGACAATCCCCGGCAGCGGCGCCAAAAACTTGATGCGTGGGAATCGCACCTTGCTTTACCTCTCGAGGGATCTCGAGAAGCTTACAACCCCCACCAGGCAGTGTACCTGATCGTTGTAGTATAGTATAGTGACAAGTACCGGGGGATTGATCGTTTAGCTTAGGAATAATGTCGCTAGGATTAGAAAACCTAATTAATAGTTCTAGAGGTGAGAGATGATTATTTTTGTATTTTTATATTTTTATGAAAGCAAGTAAAATCTCGGGTTTTAGAAGAGTGGGCGGAATTAGTTGCTATTCAACTAACCCAAAGCTATTAAAATAATTAAAATGAAATTAAACTAAATTAAACTAAGGTTGTGAGCAGTAATTGGAGAAATTGTGTTTACTTAGACTTCATTACTCCCTAGATATCTTTTATATGTTAATTACTTGTTACACTTGTATGAATGACGGATTGTATTCCTTAATACCATTCGTGGGGTGGCATACATAACTCCCCAACTCTATGAGCTCTTATCTCCTCCTACACCATGACCCATCACAACTATAGGGATTGTAAACAGTGGCTCATGCATTAAATACAACCAATAAAGACCTAGTACGCCTCGGTTCATGTTTCTTAAGACGTTCAAGCATGTTACCATTTGGAGATCTGCCAGTTTTCTTAAGCCTAACATATAAATCATTCATTCAAAACAAGAATAGACAAGTAATCAACACATAATCAACATCTAGGTTTCATTAGATCTAAGCAAACACAAGAGATATCTAGCCTAGCATAATGGAATTGAGATAAGAACAAGAGATAAACAACCAACACATAGACATATTGATTGAATTGAATGTACACTTGTCTCAATTACAATGCAAGGTCTCAAGGGTTTGGAACCCTTGAAAAACCTGTAAAAGAGGCACCAAAATCGTCTTTTGGGTTTCACCAAAACTTCTCTCCTTTTTTAATGAAAAAACTAGAAAACTATATATAGGAAAAACAATTTGACGGCGTCAAGAGTTAATTCTGACGCCGTCACCTCGCCGCCATATACTTCCTCGGACGGCCTAGATCCACTTATGACGGCCTATGTGACGCCGTCACCACCCACGGTATAATATTTTAGCCACTTTGACGCCGTCACCAGTCCATCTGACGCCGTCACCAGCTACGATGTTTAATTCTCCATGTCTGACGCCGTCAAGAAGGTAGTCTTGACGCCGTCACCTTGTATCTTCAGCATGGATTTTTGGTACTTTGCCGTTTTCTTCACTTTTATGCTCAAAAAACGTCCAAAATAGCTTCTTTTCCAGAATTCACTCTCCAAACACCTAAAATCACAAAAGGAACGATTTAGGGCAATATTTGATCAAATAAAGTCGGATTCGGGCTTAAATGACCCCCTAAAAATGGATCATTTTTCGCCTTATCAGTTACGCTCCAGATAGTAAGGGATACCGAATCTACAACGAACGAACCCGATAAATCCTGGAAACCGTTCACGTCACATTCGTTTTGCTGACTGAGCATATGGCTCCTGTACACATCTGTGCAGGACCCGCGTCCAAACTTTTGTCCCCTGAACCAATCTGTTCAGGCCTTGTACAGTATTCCACGCCTGCAGTACTTTATGTACCTCCTAGAAATGAGCATTTGAAGATCTTATTTGAACCAATGTTTGTTGAATAATTTGAGACACCTACTGAAAATACCCCGACACCACCAGCTGCTGCTGCTCCGGTTCGGTACAACTCAAATGGTCCATCAGTGTTTACTTGAATTGATCAAGAGGCTCCATCTGCTAGTTATTCACCATCATCATTAAATCTTCAATCTCCTTTAGTACATCAAGGCACTGCAGTCAACAATTCTTTTGAAGTGAATTCATTTGCTCCTCATGAGTATGCTCTGTTCAATAACCTATTTGATCTTGAATCTTCTTCTGAGACACCTTCTTCAAGGGATACAAACATGACTTCCTCAGGTTCCTACCCTCAACCACATCAAAATCTCAGAAAATGGACTGATGATCATCCGATTGACAACATTATTGGGAATCTTTCTCAACCGGTGTTCACACGAAGACAACTTACCACCTTTGCCTTATGGTGCTTTTAGAATTCCGTACCTTCCAAAGTCGAACCCAAAGATGTCAAAACTACTATCTCTAAAGACTGTTGGGTTAATGTGATGCATGAAGAAGTTAGCATGTTCGATCGACTTGAAGTATGGGAATTGGTACTATCTCCAGACTGTGCAATGATTATTGCTCTAATTGGATTCTTCGACGGTGTGGTGGATTAAGTTGAGAAAGGGCAGTGGTACTTTTACTTTGTGAGGATAGAATTTCAGCTGGCGGATTCCTTCACAAAAGCACTTCTGAGAGAACGGTTTCAATTCATTTTCTCATGATTTGGAATGAAGAGTCCTTCGCCCGTTTCTCTCAAACGTCTTCAGGAAGAAAATGAGGAGAAATGGTTTTACTTCACATATCCTTGTATATATCTTATACCATAATGAAAATAGAAAAATGTAAAACCTACAAAACCCATAAAAAATCAGAAAAATCATAAAAATCCAAAAATATTCTTCTCACGACATGTCTCTTGTGTAATCAATATTATGTACGTTTCTAGAAATGTCATTCAATAATGACACGGAAACATACATATGCTTGAGCAAGAGTTTTTTTCTTTTTAATAATGTTTTTCTAAAACATGTCGTCTCTAAAAATATTCTTTCAAGATGGTTTGCTATTACTTCAGATAGCAACCCGGTCTTAATATTGGGGAAAGTTCGTTGCCAAAAAGACGAATGTTCCTAACAAAGGCATGAATTACTTTATATTTGTGCATTTCCGATCTAATGTACGTTTCAGTTCATTATTTCTTGTTTAAGAAGAGAAGTCTTCTTTTTATCAAAACAAATAATTTTCTTTTATGATTCTTCGGAAAATTATTTGAGTAATACATGGTGGTAACGTGTTGTTTGTAAATCAATCAGTCTTAGATACTTCATACAATTTGTCACTCAATTAATGACAATAGGTCATCAATTGAGGGGGAGAGTGATTTCCAATTTTTATCATCAAATGGATTTCTTGGTTGTCTCATAATTGTTATAAAAGGTTTTGTAGTTAATGGGGTATTAGTTGAAGAGGAACTTACTAAGCTTTATCTTAAATGGCCAAATGTGTTAGTTGTTAGAAAGTTTAAGGCATTATGTGCTATTTGCGTATAGTTTCCTAGCTTTATGTAACTAAAAGGTCCATTTGTCTCACGTTGGTATCCTTGCTTAATCCCCTAAATACGTTTTAATCCAAAATCTTAATGATGTTAGAAAACCATTGTGTTTGATGCTCTTGTTCTCTCCTCTGGCATTCGTATAATCTGATTGATTGTGTTTCGTTTGTTGTTTGCTGATAATTGTTTGATTGTTGCTTATTATGTGTTCGTGTTCTCAGGATTTGCTTAGGTATGTAGTTACCGGGTTAGAATCTTATTCCTAAGCTCCTGATTTGAATGTTGAAAACATGCGTGAATTGCCATGTTAGTGATTGTTGTTTATGTCTGATAGAAACTTGCAATGAATGTTCATGATTGCCAGTTTCTCTTCATGCTAGATAGCATTTTGATGAGTTGCTTGAATGTTCTTTGCTCATGATATGAATATGGTATTATGAGTAGGGCAGCTGCTACGTGGTAGCAGTTAATTAAGAGTGAATTTGTATGTATGCATATCTTTGTTGATACTCTTATGCAGATTCCATGGCTGATGTGAATGTGCCTGCTCCTGCTCTAACCATTTGATCAGATGTTCAAACTGCATTGACTGGCTTTGATTTCACCACAACAACAACATCGGTTGCAACAACGACAACAACTCTTTCACCATCACCACCAGTTATCTTGTGCGTCATAAGTAGTGTGGTATCAAATGTTATGTGTTAGTACATGATTTTTTATTTCATGAGTTTCTCGTTGAACTCTAAATCATTTATAAACTCATCATCTCTAACACATAACATGCTCCCTCAAGGATTGAGGGGGAGCAAATGTATCGTCTCAAAATCAGTCATTCTTAAATCTGACACATCTTTCTCCCAAAATCTTTAAACTTATTTAAATCACTTGGGATCACAAATCTCAAATGGTTTGAAATTTTTGATCGGGGGAGAAAATGTGATTTAAATATGAAAATCTGATTAAAATGTGATGTGTTGAACCTTAATGAATGCTATGAATGCTTTCCTATATGTGCTAAACTCTTTTGTATATCAATGCACATATTGAGGGGGAGCAAATGATTTGTGAAAAAGGATCCTTGCATCTTATGAGATCGAGTCTCAGACTTAACCAATGAATTGACGAAACAAAAACCGTCATCAATCGAAAGGACTAGTCCTGGCCGGGTAATAACTTCAAGCTGGGTTAACCAGTGATGTAAGCGTGTCTCGAAGAGGACTTGTCTGAGTAGAGTGTACCGTTTCGAGAAACCTATGTGGACTTGACCAGGCCGGGTAATAATTTCAAGCTAGTCTAACTAGTGATGTAAGCGTGTCTCGAATGCCTATTAATGTTTACTAAAGGTGGATCAATTCTAAAGTGCAACTCTTCCCGACATGTGCAAATTCATCATCAAAACATCGGTGCACATGTTAAGGGGGAGCATTTGAAAATGACAAAACTCTCAATGTGTTAACAAAATGTGTTTCTCAATTATAAACACGTTGAGAGAATTTTCAATGATTTGGTGTATGGCAACATAGGATAGTCATGAAGGTATAAGGTGGCTAAGGTTAGGAAAACCGTCCTATGATCCGCCAGAGCCGGAGGGATCTACCCATGGACAATACCAAATAGATAGTATTAGAAAGTCCGTAGGTATAATTGTGAAAAAAGGAGAAATGTGAGAATGGAGAAAGAAGGGGTTGAAGAATTAAAAAGAAATGAAATGAGAAAGGGTGAAAAGAAATAGCCCTCCAATTATTCAACCTTAGGGCAAAAACCGGGTTCAATTCATAATCTACTGATGGTTGCTAAGGCGACATCGGTATTGAAGACAAGACGTCATGGACCCAGTGATGCAATGCACTAAACCTTCTAGCCACTCAAGTTCTCTTAAAAGAACTTGTTTCATTCTCACGGGGAACCAATGTAATCTATCGACATATCTCTTAGAGATGGTTGATATTGAAGCAGGAGACCTCTCCCTAATCTCCGCATAGGAAAACCAAATGCACTTATTGAGTCTAGAGCCTCGAGATGCATACCAAGATCTCATAGGAACACGTGCTACTTCTACCCTGGTTGTTCAAACATTAAGGACACCAGTGGTAAACTTATGAGTCCTATGCAGATCTTAGCAACCTGCCAGAACATTTATGAGGGAAGTTACTATTGTAACTCCTAGTGATTGAATGGAAATTCCTGCCAGGGTCAACATCAAGCAGCCCTGAAAGTAGGTCACTTAGGTAATTCCTTGTGGATTACGCTTAGTGGTCACGATGGTTACAAACGGTCAACAGTCGTGGAGTGATCTCCAATGACTCACCCAATCGTTGATCTACTTAGGTAGATCGTGTGAATCCTTTCAGGGTTTGCCGATTGGGAACGGTCTTGGTAAGGGTTAGAAGGAGTCTTCACACTATGCTGTTGACAATCTCTAATTCCAAACCTATAAGCACCGGACGATTTATTGCTAACTGTCTGCCTGCAGGAAATTTTGACGATTGTTGTCGATTGCAGAAAAGATGCTGATCCATCACCACATGCTCGCACTTCAACATCACTATCCAAGAAATCATGATCATTGATTGGGCCTCATCTATGCTTTCACAACTCTGATGCAAAAGATCATGATCCAGAAAAGTGTGAGCATGTCAACTCAAAGATGTTCAAATCACATGGAGACATTACTACTCAAAGATGACTTGCAGATACTCATTTGGATGATGAACTCGAAGTAATGCCAAAGATCATCCAACTCACTGAACAAGTCATCTAGAGTCTGCTGCTGAATGTATAAAGACATGTTTGAAGAATCAAAGTCTACGAGCTACAAGATTTCAAGGATGCAAGAATTCTGTACTTATCTTCTGGGGTGACCCCTTAGGGGGAGATTGTTAGGAATACGATTATTCAGTTAAAGACTCGGTCACCCCAAGTATTTCTAAGCATTACATAGCTCGTAGAATTATCCTTATTATAGTTAGTATATAGATTATTAGTAGTTAATATATGTAAATAGTATTCGTAGAGTGGGTCGGGTCTTTACCCTCTGTCAGCTCACTCTACAGCTCGTTTCATGGAGCACCAAGTATTGTAGTATATATACCCTCTCCCACCCAAGGAAGAGGGTTGGACCTTTCATTACAAGCTAATACATTTCTAGTTTCTCTCAAGACTCCCAACTCTTTCTCTCTCTAATCTCTCTCTCTAAAACTACAATAGTTGATCCATGCATGCAACACCATACGAGCTTAAGATTATGTATATTCTTCACATCTTTAGTTATTGGGTTAGTTGACTAGCAACTAATTCCGCCCAACTCCTTCAAAACCAAGATTTTTACTTGCTTTTATAAAAACTAAAAAAATGAAAAAAGAATCATCCCTCATCTCTAGACCTAGTCTTTAGGTTTTCTAATCCTAGCGACACTATTCCTAGCTGAACGATCAATCCCCCGGTACTTGTCATTATACTATACTACATCGATCAGGTACACTACCTGGTGGGGGTTGTAAGCTTCTAGAGATCCCTCGAGAGGTAAAGCCTGGTGCAATCCCTACGCATCACATTCCCATGATCCTCGGACCATGGAGGATTTCTATCATCCAACACTTATTGGTAGAGGAGGACCAATAACTCCAACATCAGTTCCAGGAACCAATTTCAAATTGAAAAGTCATATGGTTCGACTGATCCAACAAAATTGCCAATTTCACGGATTTCGAGATGAGGATGCAAACGAGCACCTAAACAAGTTCATATCTATCACTCAATCCATGAAACAAAAAGGAGTTTCACAAGATAGCATTCGTTTGAATCAATTTCCATTCTCTTTATCCCACAACGCTGAATCTTGGTTTTATGCTCTTAAAACCCACTCAATTCATACTTGGGAAGAGATGTTCCTCAATTTTATATCAAAATACTTTCCACATTCTAAAACGGTGCAGCTTAGGAAAGACATTCTGAATTTCTGACAATTGCACATGGAAACCGTATTTGAAGCTTGGGAAAGATTCAAGTCTTTGTTATGGAAATGTCCTAATCACCAGATTTTGCTTCTTGATCAAATCATAACCTTTTATCATGGTATAACTTCGATTGATCGAGACAAAATCATGTTGGCTGCCGGTGGCAATCTCATGCGGAAAACGCCACAAGAAGCTTATGATTTAATCGAGAATATGACACTTCATCACTATCAGTGGGATACTGAAATTCATTATCCATCCACCACTGATTTGAGTGCTCATCATTCTGATTACATTTCCGCGGAAATTGCACAAATTGAGGTCCTTGGCAATCACAAAAGTTATATGAACCAATATTGCCAACAAGGACTAGGTCATCCTAACACTAGTTACTTTTCATACTCCGATTAGAGTGACGAGGATGAACCTTTTGAAGAAGATATAGTTCACTCTACGAGTGGCAATCCCACTCCATCTTCTGAACCAATCATTTCCAACTCTTCCCCTTCTCTCAAACCGATTGAGGGAAGTAATATCACCATGGAAGAGCTCGAGGTCTTCTTCGAGGATGATCCAATCTCATAAAAGAATGAAGAATGTAGTCTGGGGGGAGACATCCCTTTACTTGAAAAGATGATATCCGATGAACCATCTCTTCCCCCAATGGATGATTATGATAAGCCGTTAGATCCTCTGGAGCCCGAGCTCACGGATTCTTTACCTGATTTTGAAAAATATACGTTTGATACGGCAGAGGAGTGTGATTTACCTCCTATTGACAATTCAAACGATCATGATGAGATGTTCTCCGATTCTGATGACAATGATTATTCTTTATCTTGTGGAGACATCGATTACGTGGAGGAGTTACCTTCTGAGCTTGTCAGCTTAGAAGAAGAGAATGATGAAGATATTGATACGAAAATCCAAGATGAAGCTCTTCATGAAAAATTATTGAATATCAATCTTCTCATTTCAAAGATCGAATCATTAAGTGGCAATCCCACTTCTCATCCCAAGTATTCTCTCCCGACTTACGAATCATTCATTTTTGATTTCACAGAAGAGACGAGTAGTGGCAGTACCACTACTCATGCTTATCTTTCTCTTCGGGAGTATGATTCGTTTACCTTTGATCTTGATCATGAGGAGTTCTCCGGTGAACTCACTCACGTCATATCTCCTCTGGAGTATGATCATTTCTACTTTGATCTAGACAAAGATGCTTTGTGTGACCCGGGGGGAGGCATTCTCAATCATGAGAATTTGCTTGATGACAAAATCCCGACCCTCTCACCCGGTACATTTCTGGATCAAATGAGCTTAAAAGATGAGACTCATCATATGGAAATTATGAAGTCTCCTTTTGAAGATGATGATCTTGTCATGATTGTTATCATGACCTTCTTTCTGTTTCTCACATTTGATGTGACTTCTCTTCTCCGTTACTCCTTCGGGAGTGAGGATACCATCTTTGACCCCGGCATCACCGCTTATAGTTTCTACTGTATTAAGCCGGGTATATCTCATCGGTGTGGAACTTTCACGAACTTCAATGTTTATCCAAACACCTTGAATGAAAGTCCGATGGAGATTGTCTCTTCCGCTTGCTTCCCCAAGAACCAATGAATTCGGGGATCGAGTCAAGCTAGTGACTCGGTGAACAAAAATTAGCACTACATGGGTTTTCACCCATATCTCTGACTTCTTTCTCTTTTCTAAAAACCTAAGTGTGGGGGAGTTGCCCATGCTGTTGTTACCATATATATAAGTTTCAAAAAAAATGATGTTACCACACTTGCCCAAATCTAAAAATTTTCAAATCTAAGCTTTTCAAAATATCGGCATAATAGTTGGTACTTTGAATATTGAGGGCAATATTCAATTCTAGTGTGGGGGGGGGGGGGAATTCTGGCGAATTTGATCACATTTTGTACCTTATAGTGCCATAATACCCCCGTTTTGGCCAAAAAAATTTTTTTAGTGGAAGTGCTTTGCACTAAACACAACAAATGGTTATCAGTCCACCATGTCTAACCCATATAAGGACTGGCTAATCCAAGAGCAAACGGCTCTAGGTAAAGATTTCTCAAAACCGTTAATGGCTGACAATTTGCCAAAAAATATATGGGATTCAACTTACCATATCTTTAATCGTGAAGAGTTGGCTAGTCCAGAAGCAAACGGCTTTTGGTAAAGACAAATCTAATCCGTTAACAGCTAATGGTTTGCTCAAAATCTTTTGGTTATCAGTGTACCAAAGTATTATACTAAAACATTTGGCTACTCCAGAAGTAATGGATTTTGGTAAAGAGACATCAAATTCATTAAATTTTTATAAAAGATTGCTAGGGACTAGCAATATTTTAGTGTGAGGGATTGATGAGTGTGTAAATACTCATCATTTTTGTCGTATCTGAACTGCCAAAACATCCAAAAACACTCAAATATGCATCAAAATACTAAAAATATCCCAGGATTGTGTTTTATATGTTTCAGATGAAAAATGATTAAAAACAGATGAAAAACGAACAAAGTTTGCATAATTGGCAGTTTCAGTCCCCCAACTTTCAAAAATTGACAAAATCAGTCCCTGAGCATTTGTTTTGTAAGAAAAGTCACCAAAGGTCCTTTTGAAATCACAAATTGTCATAATTAGTCCTTTGGTGAAAATTTTCAAAAGTTTACAAGTTTGGTCCTTGTACTTTCAAAATTGGCAAAAATGGCCCCTGAGCAATTATTTTGGATGGGTCAACAAAAGTCTTTGGAAAATCAAAAGTTGGCAGAAATGGTCCTTGGATGAAAGTTTCAAAGAAATTACACATTTGGTCCCTAAGGTTTCAGAATTGGCATGTTTGGTCCTTGAAAAACTCAAAAAGTAGAAAATCTCAAATATGGTCCTTTTGCTATTCAAGATTGGCAAGTTTCATCCCTTTGAGAACTTTGGAAGAGTGCCAAGTCCAGTCCCTCATTATCAAAAAATAACAATATTGGTCCTTGTGTAATTGCCATAATCAAACGGACCCTATCTTTATTATTACTCCCAAAAATTCCAAATCTAACCCAATCCTACCCCTTAATCCAATCCACCACAAACCAGGCCCAACTCCCCTAGCCCAGTCCACCTCCACCCCCGTTTTATTAATAAAAATGGGTCAACACCCAAGTTTGACCCTGCTTCCTTCCCTCCACAAAACCACTCCACACCCTGCCAAAACCACATGGTATCACCACCCCCCACTTGACCTCCACTTGCTCTGCTCCACCGCCTAAACCCATCACCTCTGCTCACCCATCACCTCCACCACCCATATAACTCTACCCTGCACCTCCACAGGCCCCAATTGCTTATATTAGTTTTGGCGCCAAAATGCCATTCAATGGCTAGGATCAAAATAAGTCATCCAACGGCTGTGGGAATTGCTCAGGACCCCACCTCAGTGCTTATAAGTAAAGAAAGAAGAAAGATGAATAGGCAGTTAGTGTAGAATAGGTTAGAATAGTGTAGTCAATGTCAATTTAGTTTAATTATCCACTCTCATTGTAATTTTTGGCTTATTAATTCTTGTACTAAGTATTGCTAGTGTATTTGAAACTCATTTCTGTTATTAATTTCATGTTCTCAGCTCTTAATTCCAAATTTGCAATTTTAAGTAGAAATTTCAATTTCTAGTAAAAATGTTAAAAGCTGTTGTTTAGCGTTTATTTAAGTTCATTTAAGCTTATTAATAAGTTTCTCAAAGTTTTCAAAGCAATTACAATAGTCTGAATCAATTAACTCAAAAATTCTCAAGAATACAAAAAAATAGATAAAAAAATAAAAAAAATCCAGTTTGAAGGTGGCACAAGCATTGGTTCAAGATTGATTTTGGATTACAAAGGTATTAGTACCTCAAGGGAGGTGTTAGGATGTTTATTGGTTCACTGGTTCACTTGTTCTCTATTTGGAAATCACTTGTAAGCCAAATCTCATATTCTTGCATTCTTACTGTAGCCTAGGTTATAATAACTTATCTATGTCATGTTGTGCTTAATTGGAACATGTCAAGTATTATACTGCTTAATAAATCATGCTTGCTTAGTAGAATCTTGGGTTGCTCATGTTCTCATTCTCACAGTCAATATAGCATAACTCAAGATTTATGAGTTATGTTGTTGTTATTGGTGTTTTTCTGCTTAAATGTTCACACAACATCATATTAATACCTTTGGAATCAAATTTGTGGCCTAAATCAGTAAGATCCTTTGGAAATCATAAAATTCAATAATTAAGGGAGTGTTTGGATAATGGTAGTTAACTGTGGTGTGGTAGGATACATAGGGTAAAATTTATTCTAGTACTTTGCATTAGGTTAGTATAGGTCAGTTAGGTTATTAAATCTTAGGTTATTTCATCAAAATGTCAAATTTAGTCTTTAAGCTTGGTGGCAGTTTCACTGTTGAAATTTTGAGTAAGCATAATCTTTATTTGGGTTCAAATATTGTTAAACTTGCTTGGAATAGTCTCATATAAGCTAAATACACTAAACTCAGTCATCTAGGATCCTTTAAAACTCATCAAAGTCAAAGTAAGCTTACAAGTTAAAAAGTCAAAGTTGCATAGCCTCTTAGGAATCCAAAATTTCTAGGAATTTTCTAGATTTTTGTGTTTAGAATTAGGGTCTGAAATTTTTACAGGGTAAAGTCTCCTAACTAGACTTTAGGAATCCACCCTCATCTTATTTTTTTGATTTTTCTTCACAGCATATTTAGTTGCTCAAAACAACCTGCGGGGGAAGCATCTCCCCTGTGCACCAGTTTGACCCATTTTTCCCTAGGCCACAAATTGCTCATTAGTTGACCATTTTGTTTGATGATTGGTGTTTTGGAAAGCTACCTGAGTTATCTTGATGGTTGTATATGTGATTTACCTTGTATTGCTTATTTTGAGTGCTTATTTTTTACCCTTTTGATGCCTATTTGCTTCTGATTATCACTGCCACATTAATGGCATCTGAGCTTGTTGATTTCCTTGCTTTTGCTTGAATCCAGTGTAGTTTTGTGTTTATTTGTGATTGTATGAGCTTGTATTAGTTTGTGCTTGCTTTAGCTTTTGCTTTTGTGCTTAATTGATCTCACTGCTTGTTCCAAATCTCACTTTAAGCTTCAATCCTTAACTATTGGTTACCATAAGCTTGTATAAGCTTGTGTGATTTTTAAAATGGGGTTGGTTATCTATTTTAAGGGTCATTTGTAACTTGTGCATTGATTTCTAGCTCATCTAGATCCCTAGTGAGCTTTTGAGTATCCAAGCCTATACTGATTGGTCTCATCCATCAGTGTGCTTTCAAGCTCATTTTACAAGCCTCTATCTTGCTCATCACTTGAGCTTTTCCTAAGCTTGTGGGTTTTTTTGGAAAGCCTACTGAGTAAAATTGTTGATTCCACCTTCCAATTGGTCTAAAGGGCTTATCCTCAGGGCTTATTTTAGGCCTGCAATAGCCCTTAAGTGCATGTTTGGTTTGAAGAATTTGGACATTGCTTATTTTGCTTGTTCTTCTTATTTAGTGTGGTTTTATTGTTAAATAAGCTCATTCCCAGTTCCTTTAACTTATGTCTAGCTTATTTTAGCCTTGTTTCTCAGTTGATAGCTTTTTGCTCAAAAATCCAAGTGTCACTAGCTTATTAGACCTTCTGTCTCACCATTTGGATTGCACATTGCTTATTAATAAGCCCTAAATAAGTTTCCTTTGTAAAAGTCTCATGTTTTCAGTGTAAAAATAGGTTTATAAAAGAAAATTCAAGAAAAACCAAATTTATAAAAAAATGATAGCTTCTATTTAATAGAATTTATCTTTTTAAATTTTCTTTCAGCTTATTATTAAGCACTTTTTCATTTTTATATTTTTCTTAGATTTCTTTTATATTAAAGTACTTTTAGTAGTTTTTCCATATTTTTTTCTTTTCATTTAGTATTTATTATAATTAATATTAGTTTAAATAATAATTAAGTAATATTAGTATAATAAATAGTTTTATTAATTTTTCTTTAACAACAGTACTTTTTTATATTTTTCCTAAGTTTTATATATCATAAAATAATTTTAGGGAATTTTTCATAATTTTCACTATTCATTTTCTACTTTTCTTAATTAATTTAGTTTAAATATTTTTTAATTAATAATTAAGTTAATAATTAGTAAAATAGTTTAAAAATAATTTTTAATAAACTTTTTATAATTTTTTAGGATTCCTATGATGGTTAGTTAGTAATTAATTAATATTAAATTCAGAAAAAGACAAAAAGACATATTTTTAGTTTTTATATTATTTTTAAGTTATTTTAGAATTTTTAAAAATAAATTTTCATTTTCTTAGTTTTAATTTAATATTATATTACATTTAGTATAAGTTAAATATTAATAATAAGTAATTAAATAGTTTTAATTAATAATAAATAATAAAATAATCAAAACAATATTTTTCTTTTTAATTTAATTTAATTTTAATCTTAAGTTTATAAAAGTTTCATTTTCACCCCCTCTATTTAATTTGTGCAAAACTCACCTTTTCTTCTGTCTGTAAACGTTTCTGATTGTTAATTTGTTTATGTTTGTTTATATCTGTAATTCTGTAATTGTTAATACTATTTTATTATCTTAATTTCAAGCAATTTGTAGTGTAAATCAATCCAAATCTTTATCTGGTTACTTTCCCGATCACTAAATGATTCAAACATTTCCCAAAACACAATTTCAATCTCGCTGGGACATAACGACCCAGGGAAACTCTGTACTATCCGGAAGCATTGGTCTAGGTTGTTTGACTATGTTGACCACATCTGTGGTTGACTTTAGTTGACTGTTTAGCATCAATCAATAATTAAAGTATTTGTGAACATCACCATTTGGTTTCAATAGTAATTTCAAGTTAATTTATTTACTTCATTTATTTATGTCATTATAAGAATACGTAAATATTAGAGATGAAGTCGTCTTGTTATCATATTGACATATGTTCTAAATAAGATAATCTTACACATTAAATGTATAAGTCCTATTAGAACATAGATCACTTACCTTACGTTTAATATAATCCTATAATCATATTTCTATGTGTTGTTCCTTTGCACACAATAAATAATTCTCCCAATTGTGCATGGAACAATATCATGTAGCAGATAAACAACACGTCACACGTTTGTTTATGTGATTCAATTTGATTTGTGTTATAGAATTAACAAGTAGATGTAGGATTCCATTGTCTAATTGGGAAACGCACATGGCTATCCTAAAAACATGAGTGTCTACAATTGGAAAGTGATTATCTTGAGATAATCTGGGTTACTACCAAGATGATAAAGCTTGAAGCTCCTTCTGAATTAGAGAACACTACAATAATTCCTTATTCAATAATTAACACAATGCTCCCACTGGATTTGACAACATTTAAAATGTTTCATAACCAGTAGTAGCAAATAGTTGTGCTATTTACTTTCCTACTCCTTGAATAAAACCCATACGTAACAATTACTTAGGTATTAAAAGAGTATTCTACTATGTATATGATGGAATATGAATTATCCATCAACGCTATTAACTTGAAGAATTTTGGAATGCAATTTCTTCCTTAATAGGTCTATCATCCCTACCATGTATGTAGCACCTATAAATGGTCAAAACAAAACAACCAGATAAATATACTAGTTTGTCTTTTATCATTTTGCGGCAATTAGTCTAGCTTCTAACTTTAATAACTCATAAAGTTCAAATTAACCAAATGTCATATTTGTTAAAAAGAATTCAATCACCAAAATAGAAAAATGAAATCTTTATAGAAAATGCGCAATTCTTAACTATTAAAGTTTGCCATAAGTTATATTAGAATTTAGACAACTATAATGTTCCTATCATACCTTTCTCATTAATGAAAAGGAATATGATTAAATCTCACTCTTCTTATATGGAAAGGAGACTTTGTTTGTCTTTTAAGTAAATTTTTATTAATCAAACATTTGTTTGAAAACAGAACTAGATCAATTTACCAAAGCTCAAACTATATTTACGGTTTAACGTTGCATTAATACATTTAAAAGAATTAACAAAATTCAATTTTTCGTATTTTCGATAATAAATTTTCAAGAAAATTAAATACACATGGTAAATATACATATAACCATTTAATTTTCATTGAAAACTAGGATCCAAATTGACATAGTTTTATCACATCAGTTGATCTGCTAGTGATGAACGTATTCAACAAGGTACGATTCGAACCTCAATTGCCAATATTCAATTTCAATTCCTATAAGTGATGGGATTTACATATTTGCCAAGTTCAGTTGCAATGTAAGCATGTTTTATCCCCATCTTATGCCTTGAGTGATCAACTCTCACTATCAACTCAATTAAGTTAACCAATTTAAGAAACTGCAAACTCACATAATTCCATTACATCTGTTGATCTGCTAGTAATGAAATCATGTAGTTTACCCTTCCATTGCAATCTAGCCACGTTACACCCTGGCATAAATTACAACTTCAGGTGTTTCCATTTCATTGGATGGCATATAACTTAAATTAAAGGGTAGAAGTTTTGATATGTGTAATAAAAAATATGTACAAATTCATCTTTATATCATAGGTTCATATAAAAAACTTTTACTCATTAGTTTCTTTACAAAGCTTAAATCAACAAAGTTTTTATTGAGGCGTTGAGAAACTTACAACTTTGCTTTAAGATGTTTCGTACATAGATAATGGTTGTATTACGGTAAGAGTTCAATATGACGCACAAGCGGGCGCAGAAACAAAGGTCAGTGCAAAGCTTATTATGAACCGTTTCCACTAAAACCCACCACATAGTTTGTCAAATCAAGTCCGCCATTTCGACCATTATAAGTACAGTCGCATCAATTAATTAAAAGTTCAAGATTTTACAGCTCAAAATAAATTTCACCATTATTTAGTCCAGTTTATAGTTTCTATTCGAAAAATTACCCTTTTGCTTACTATCAAGTCACAAACATATATAAACAAATACGCAATTAATAAAACAAATAAATGACATAAGTAATGTACATGCTAAATAAATCAATAAACATGTATATATCGATCTAAGACTCCCATTGGTTTTCAAGCTAGGTACCAATGGACCACATACACCAATAATTGGTTAAAGTCGAGATTATTTGATCAAACATTGCCCTAAATTGTTCCTTTTGTCATTATAGGTACTTTTGAGAAGAAATATGGAAAAGGAAGCATTTTGGACGTTTTTGGAGCGAAAAAGTGAAGAAAACGACAAAGTCTCCAAATCATGCTGAATGTGGTACCTGACAGCGTCAGGATTTACTTGTGACGCCGTCACTCATTGACAAAGAGGTGGATAATCAAGTCACACGTGACACGCCAGAATGTTTTTGGAGGATTTACATGGGACGGCGTCACCAAGGTCGTCACGTACAAAATGCAAGAGATGGCCAAGAGATAAATTACACATGACGGCGTCAGAATTGGATCTAGGCAATACGAGAGTTTTTATGGCGGCGAATTGACAGCGTCAGGATTTACACGTGACGCCGTCAGACTCAAAAATCTATATATAGTTTTTGATTTTTCATTCATTGTGTGTAACTTTGGGAGAAGAACTTTGGAGAAACCCTAGCACGAATTTTAACTTATTTTTAATGGTCCAAACCCTTGTTTCATCCATGTTTAATTGAAGATAAGTTTTCCAATAATCATTCAATATGTCTATGTGTTGGCTGATTCCATCTTATGCTTGTCTTTACTTTAAAATGCTAGGCTAGGTTTTCTTTGTGTTTGCTTAGATGTAATGAAACTTAGTTATTGATTATTGGTTGGTTGTTTTTTTTATAATTGTTGTGGATGAATGATTTCGATGTTAGGCTTAAGAAAACTGGCAGACTTCCAATTGGTAACATGCTTGAACGTCTCAAAAAACATGATCGGATGTGTACTACGATTAATTGGTTATATTTAATGCATAAGTAACTATGATGAGTGCTCAAACACTCATCATTTTTGGTCAAATCTGAACTGCAAAACATCCAAAAACACTAAAAAATGCATCAAAATACTGAAAATATCCCAGGGATTGTGTTTTATATGTTTCAAATGCAAAAAGAGTAAAAACAGATGAAAAACGAACAAAGTTTACAAAATTGTCAATTTCAGTCCCCCAACTTTCATAAAATGTCAAAACTAGTCCCTGGTTATTCAAAATATGGAAAATTATCATCAAAGGTCCTTAGGGATTCAAAAGTTTTCAAAATTAGTCTTTTAAAAATTCAAGTTTGTAAAATGACAACTTAGCTCCCTGAAGTTTCAAAAATGTCAAAAATAGTCCTTGGGTGTAAAATTTTGGAAATTATCAAACAAGGTTCTTGTGTTATTAAAACTTGGCATATTCTACCCTTTGAAGGACTTTGGAACAGTTACATAACTAGCCCTCCATTTTCATCCGAATTACAAACTTAGTCCTTGTGAAATAATAAAACCAAATGGACCCTTGTCATTTATTTGATCCAAATCCAAACAAAACACAACCCAAAAACCATCCCAACCTGATCCACTCCACACACCAAGCCCAATTACAAAACAAACCCAACCCTCATTTAACATTAACAAGGTCAAACACCCTTTGAGCCTTCTCCCTCCCATACAACTTGCTCACCTGCTCATCCCCCCTCCTCCACCTCAGCTTCATCACTCCTTGTTCCCCCCAACTTACAAATACATCCAAGATGCATTAATTGATCACAAAAGTCCTCAAGTTATCTAGAGAGTAGGTTTGACAATTTGGCACCAAAACCAATCCAAAGGCTGAGATTACTCTAAAAGGATCCAACGGCTGGAATTGTTGATGGGATTTAATCAGAGGCATGTGGGAACCAAAAGAGGTCAATAAATACTAAAGAAAAGGAGGAGCAAAGTGTGTAATTTTTAGCCTACTTTTTAGTGTATGTCGAATTAGCATAATTTATCTTTCTAAATTGTAATTCCAAGTTTATTAGTGTTCTCTAAAACTCTATGATTGTATCTCAATGTTTAGTAATGAAATTTTCATGGTTAGTAATTTGAATTCAGCTTTTACTTTAATTTGGTGAAATTATCATTTGAGCATAAAAAATGTGGTTCACTGTTTCATAAGTTCAAATTAAGCCGCTCACAAGCGTAGGTAAGCTCAGTGAGTTTTTACACTTGTTTCAATTCAAAAATCCATTAATACTCAAAAAATCATAAAAAAATAGCAAATAAATAAAAACTCACTGTGGAGACTGATTGAAGCAAGGAGTATGATTGATGGTGGATTGCTGTGGGTATTAGATCCTCAAGGGAGGAATTAGGGTAGGCTTGGTTCTTCGGTACTTAGTTTTGGCTGCTCACAGGAACTTTGTAAGCAACCTTCTTATTTGTAGCATTTCACTGTAGCACTAGCTAATTCTATAATATTCTTGTATTCTGTGATTGATAGATGTTATTTATTAAGATTATAGCTATTGTGTTTACATTCCTCAGCCCAATCTCATGTTTACTTTTTTTTTTTGTCATTTCACTTCCAAAGTTGCACAATAGTATACCCTAGGAATCTGTGGTTTAGATCAGTGTTTTTGTGGTTCAATTAGCTTATAATAACAGTTAGTGTACTTGTAAATTAGTATTGTTGGTAGGAATCTACATATCCTTTGAAATTCTTAAATTCAGTAGGATAAAAAGGTGTTTGGATCAGTGGTTTCAACCCCTGTGTTCTATGTCTCAGGTTTTGCCAATGGTTAGATTACATCATATTAGGCCCTAATACACCAGTCAAAGCTTAAAATCCACATGTCCCTTGAGAAAAAATCAAAATGTCACTTAATCTCCCCTTATGTGATCACTGTCAAAATTTTGAGTAGCACAATCATCCATATCAGTTTAATATTGTTTAAAGTAGCCTAATCTCATGTCATTACAGCTTATTATAGCATTAGAAATTCAATAAAGTCAACTTAGGAATAACTCTTAGAAAGTCAAAGTTTATATCTGTCAAAATGGACAAATTTCCAGAGCTTGCACAGGGTTAAATTTGGATTGGAAATAAAAGATTTTTGTTGATTTGGGTTATTTGATAGCTTGTGCATCTGTGGTAACCAGAAAATTGAGTTTTGGAATTTATTTGCTTATTGGAAAGCTTATCCAAAGTGGCCACTTAAGCCTAGTTGTACCCTGCTCCAGGGTCACTGTCTTATCAGCCTAAATCAATAAGCTCACACCAAGCTCAACAGTGGATTTGAGCTTGTTAATTTTGGTTCCTTGTGAAGCTCATACACCAGTATCAAAGGTTCTGAGCTTATTTCAAGCTCAGCAGCTTATTAAATAAGCTAGTTTTGTCCTCCCAACTTGTCTCATTTTCTGTGTACACTGACCAATTCAGTGTATTACAAGCTTTTTCCCAAGCCTTTCATAAGCTCATTTGTGGACCCCACAGTGTGAGTTTTTTTTTTTTTTTTTTTTTGGAAAGGTCACAAGCCCCGCTTGCTACTTAAGTGCTTATTTTGTGATTCTCAGCTTATTTGGACCCCTGCAATTGGCTTACAAAAACCTTGCAGGCCTGCTTTTGACAAAGGGTAACTTGAATTTGCTTATTTGCTTATTTAAGCTTTTCAGTGTGCTTGTTTGGTTCTTGTAGCCTGTTTTCATTGTATTTAACTTGTCTCAGCCTATTTCATTTATTGGTTCCATCTATATAGCTTGTTGTGAACTTATTTGAAATTTAAATTTCATTTGAGCCTCAAAAAGCTCACTGTTGAGCTTTTTAGAGCTCACACAGCTTATTTCAAAGTTCCAAAAAGTTCACTTTCATAAAAGTTTATTATTTATAGTAGTTAAATGGATTTCCAAAAGAAAAACCAGAAAAATCCAAAATAATTTTAACACTATGTTCTCAAGATAGTTTTAAGGATGAAAGTGAAATGAAAGGGAAGAAAGTCAAATTTAAGGGTGTTCTTAAGAAATTTTAGAGGAATGAAATGGAATGTAAAGGGAGTAAAGTGAGTGGGCCTCTAAGGTTTTTTGCAATGTATACTTTCACACCGATTTTGGCCTGAAAGTGGGTGAAATGAACATTAGTATGTATATTTACTAAATTGTCCTTACTAACAAATATTATATTCTATCTTCTTCTACTTAAACATGAGGCTAAAATTGTCAAATTATTTATTGTTTTCATCACTTTACATCACTTCCCTTTTTCTTTTATACAACTAAAGAACGCACAATATTTTTACTTTTCTTTCTCCACCACTTACCACCCTCCCCTTTACCTTCCACTTCACTTCCTTTTCCCTCCAAATATAACTCGAGAACAGAGTGTAAGTGAAAGCTTCTATTTAATATTATTTATCTTTTTAATTTTCCTTTTTATTAAGTAATTTGAATTTTTATATTTTTCTTAATTTTCTTTTATATTAAAGTATTTTTAGGAATTTTTCTAGATTTTTCTCTTGTAATTTAGTATTTATTAGAATTAAATATAGTTTCAGTAATAATTAATTAATATTTAAGTATTAAATAGCATAATTAGTTTTTATCAAGTAATACCTAGTTTTTATATTTTTCCTAGCCTTTATATGTTATAAAATAATTTTAGAATTTTTACTGTTCATTTTCTATTTTTTTAGAACTTAATTAGTTTAATTAGTAATTAATTAATATTTAGTTTAATAATTAGTAGAATAGTTTAAAAACATATAATATAGACTTTTTATATTTTTCTAGGATTCCTGTGATGGTTAATTAGTTTTATAAAAAATTTCTTAATTTTCTAAGTCTCTTTAGTATTTTTAATAATTTTGTTTAATTTAATTAGGTAATTAATATTAAATTAGTAATTAATTAATATAAAAGCCACAAAAAGACAAAAACAATATTTTTAATTTTAAAATTTGTTTTTAGTTATTTTATAATTTTAGAAATTTAATTCTCATTTTTCTAGTATTAAGATAATATTATATTGTATTTAAGTTATTTAAATATTAATAATTAGTATTAAATAGTATTTAATTAATATAAATAATTAATTAGTGTAAAAATTCATTTTCTTTTTCTAAAAATTTTCTTTCATTCTTAGGTTTGTAAAAAAGTCATTTTCACCCCCTGAAGGTTTCCAGATTTCAGTTTTCACTTTTTATTTGGTACGTTGACGTTTATTTAAACTTAAACGTACCTTTTATGTTTTAAAACATTTTCACTTATCTGGTTTTTCAGTTTTTGTCCATATTAAGTATTTTTATCATTTGCAGCTAAAACTCAGTAGTATAATCATCCTAACCCTTTCCTGTGAAAATCACCCGATCACAAGCACACTTAAGTACCATTCACACCTCGTCGGGACATAACGACCTGGTGATACCCTATATTACCCGGAAGCATTGGTCTAGGGAGTTTGACTATATTGACCACATCTGCGGTTGACCTTAGTTGACTGTTTGGAGCCAATCAAATTTTGGCGCCGCTTCTGGGGAGGTGTGCGCATTTCTGAAGTGTCTTAGAGATTAGTGTTATTTCACCATCGTCACTGTAAAAATCCCATCATTTTGTAAATTTTAAATCAAAACAAAAAAAATAATTAACCCTTTTCCTAAAGTGTTAAAACACCAAAAAAGTAAAAAAAAAAAAAAAACAAACAAAACAGATCGTAACGTTTTCTATATCGGGTTTCTTTTAAGGTGATTCTTAAAGAGATACGATTTTGGTTAAACGTAACGATTCCAAAAATAATTCCAAAAGTTTTTCACATACACGCAAAAACCCAAAAACATCCATCTTTTTCTTGTGAATAATAATACATAAAAATAAACCGTCGCAAACCAAGACAGAACACCTACCAACTGGGGGTGTGGACATTAATAAGTTCTTAGACAAAAGATTAAAACTTGCCATTGTATCCCTGTGAGTGGTGTACCTTTCTTAAAGAAGCCATTCACTTGTGATTATTGGTTTAAGTTCACTGTCGTTTTGCCTCGATTTTGTTTTGAGTGAGTTTGTTTTTAGTGTATGCGCACTCGTTCTTCAAGGTCCACAAGCCCATTATGTGAGCTTGTTAAGAAACCTCGAAGAACTCGTAGACGTTCAGCACCAACAGCCGGATCTGAGATCCGTACTGTTTCTACCTCTGCTGTCACCATAGCGGAAGACGACCCCATGTGTGAGCTTCTCCAAGCCCCCATTGAGGGTATGGAGATGCTATCGTTGTTCCAGCCATCGTGGCTGATAATTTTGAGCTCAAAACCGGGTTACTCAATCTTGTAACCTCAAGTCAATTCTACGGTTTTGAGAGGGATGATCCTCATGCTCACATTCGATGGTTTAACAAAATCACGTCAACCATCAAATACAAAAGTGTCCCATGTGAAGCAATAAAACTTCTTCTCTTCCCATTCTCCCTCGAGGGGCAAGCCCGGATTTGGCTTGAAAAACAACCTCCTCGATCTATTGAGACATGTGAAGATCTTGTGAAAAAATTTGTGAATGAATTCTTCTCACCTTCCAAGACCACGAGTCTTAAAAACAAAATCACCAAGTTCATTCAGAAATATGATGAATCATTTGGTGAAGCGTGGGATCATTTCAAAGAATTACTTCGCAAGTGTCCACATCATGGTTTCTTCGAGTTGATGCAACTTGATACTTTCTACAATGATGTGAGCCAAGCTGATCAGGATTCACTCAATACCTCTGTGAGAGGTAACTTCTTGAGTAGAACCACCAAAGAAGCTTTAGCAATCATAGAAAACAAGTCCAAGGTCCGCTCTACACGAAGCAAGCCGGTTGTTTCCCAAATTAGTGCGGGTCCTTCTACTTCATAGAAAGTGGAAGTCTGTGTGATTTGTGGTGGGCCGCATGCCTACTACAATTGCACACCTACTGATGGTACTCCATATGAAGCTCATGCTGTTGCCGGGTCCCAAAATCAAGGAGGCAATCAATACCGCCCTCCTATGGACCCGAACTATCGTCATCACCACTACCCTAGACCTCCCTGTTTTAATCAAAACCAAAATGTCCAAAACCGTAACCAAAATCAAAATAGGGTGAACCAAGGTTTTCAAAACCAATGTAACTTCAATCAAGGTCACGGTTTTCAAAATCAAAACCAAGGTTTTCAAAATCAAGGAAACTTTAATCGAAACCAAGGTCAGGGTAATTTCAATCCCGGATATTTTCATGGAAATAACAACCTAAATCAAGGAAATTTCAACCAGGGTCCCAACCAAAACAATCTTGCTCAAAATTTTAATAATCCACCTCAAGCTATTGTTCCAACTAGGCCTTCATCTGACGAGTTGTTAAAACAATTCATGAAATCCCAAGAAGAGATGAACAAGTTGTTGGTTAGCCAGATTTCTGAAATCAAGAAGTCTTTAAATGATCGACCCTCGGGCTCAGGAACACTTCCGAGCAACACGATCGCTAACTCGAGGGGCGATGCTAAGGCGATCACAACAAGAAGTAGTGCTTCATATGATGAACCCACGATTCCTACTACCTCTTCTTCCTCTCCTCCAAAGGTAGTGGAACGTGAACCTGAGGTGACAACGGACAAGGTGCAATCTCCTAGCTCACGAAGTACCGCATACGTCCAACCTTAGGTTATTCCAGAAACCAAATGTAAGCCTGGAGTTGTCTTTGAACCACCAAAGACTCCAGTGGACAACCCTAAATACAAAACTTCTATTCCTTATCCATCACGTCTCAATGAACAAAAGCTCCGCGAAAAGGCTAGTCACCAAATGGATAAATTTTTCCAAATCTTTCAAGATTTGCACTTTGACATCAGCTTCGCGGATGCTATTCTCTTGATGCCCAAGTTAGCATCAACAATCAAAAATTTGTTAAATAATAAGGAAAAACTCTTCGGAATGGCTAGAACTCTGTTGAATGAGAACTGCTCGGCAGTTCTTTTGAAAAAGCTTCCCGAGAAGCTTGGAGACCCTGAAAAATTTCTCATTCCTTGTATTTTTCCGTGTATGGTTGAATGCTTCGCCTTGGCCGATCTGGGTGCTAGCATTAACCTGATGCCATATTCTATGTGGAAGAAACTCTCTCCTCCCGAACTTACTCCCATGTGCATGACTCTAGAGCTTGCCGATCGATCGATTTCTCGTCCACTTGGCATTGCCGAGGACGTATTCGTTAAAATGGGAAAGTTCCCTTTTCTGGTAGATTTTGTGATTGTTGACTTTGATGCCGATTCCAGGGTCCCTCTCATTCTTCCAAGGGGATTACTTAGAACTGGGAGTGCTCTCATCGATGTGTTTGAGCAAGAGATCATATTGCGTGTTGGAACGGAAGCCATCACCTTCAACCTCGATCAAACTTCGAGGTACTCCTCCAATTATGACTCTGAATCAGTTAACCGAATAGATGTCATCGATGTTGCTGCTGAGGAGTACCCTCAAGAGGTTTTAGGTTTCATTGATGATTCTCCGAGTGAAAACCTCACTCCATCTTCTCACCCCATCATTGCCAATTCTTCTCCTTCCCTCACTCCATTTGAGGGAAGTGACTTCGTCTTAGGAGAAATTGAGGCCTTTCTCAAGAGTTATTCGGCTCCCGATGGAATCGATAACCAAGAGATTGACCCCGAGAGGGATATTCTCTTACTAGAGAAATTATTAAACGAAGATCCATCTCCTCTTCCTTTTCTACCTGATGAGGCGAAAAATGATCCGTTTTTAGGGGGTCATTTAAGCCCGGAATTGAATTTATTTGATCAAATATTGCCCTAAATCGTTCCTTTTGTGATTTTAGGTACTTTTGGAGTGAATTCTCGAAAAGGAAGCATTTTGGAAGTTTTTGGAGCATAAAAGTGAAGAAAACGGCAAAGTCTTAATTTTCCTTGCTGGGAACAGTACCTGACGGCGTCACAAGATTCTACATGACGGTGTCAAGAGTAAAACAAGAGGTGAAGTGGATAGAGTCCGTGGCGATCTAGAGAGTTTTTACACTAAGGGCATGACGGCGTCACCATAGGCCGTCATGGTCCCATTACATGTGACGGCCCAGAGAAATTTTCTACATGACGGCGTCAGATCTGGATCTAGGCAATCCGATATTACTATGGGCGGCGAGTTGACGACGTCAGATATTTCTTCTTGACGCCGTCATGATGGAAAATCTATATATAGTTTTGTAATTTTCATGTTCAATTAAGATAAGTATCATTTCAATTCATTCAATATGGCTATGTGTTGTTTGAATATATCTTACACTTGTCTTGATTTTAACATGCTAGGCTAGATCTCTTGTGTGTTTGCTTAGACGTAGTGAAACCTAGATGTAGATTATGGGTTGATTGCTTGTTTATAATTGTTACAGATGAATGATTTCGATGTTAGGCTTAAGAAAATTGGCAGACTTCCATAAGTTAACATGATTGAACATCTTAAGAAACATGAACCAATGCGTACTAGGTTTTTATGGTTGTATTTAACGCACGAGCGAATTCTAATGATCCCATGTTAGGAGCTTCTTGCAGGCTCGACATAGGAGTGAAGTATGAGCTTTTAGAGTTGGGGAAGTACGTACGCCACCCCATAAATGGTATTAAGGAATATAACTCGTCATCCACGCAATTGTAACAAACTATCAACCTGTAAAAGATATCTAGGGAGTAATGAAATCTAAGTAAACACAATTTTCCCATTTATTGTTCACACCACTAGTTTAATTAGTTTTATTTTCATTTTTGTTATTTTATTTTGATTGCATTTTTAGTTATTGTGTTAGTTGACTAGCAACTAATTCCGCCCACTCTTCCAAAACCCGAGATTTTAATTGCTTTTATAAAAATATAAAAATACAAAAAGAATCATCCCTCACCTCTAGACCTAGTTTTGAGGCTTTCTAATCCTAGCGACACTGTTCATGAGTTGAACGATCAATCCCCCGGTACTTTTCACTATACTATACTACAACGATCAGGTACACTGCCTGGTGGGGGTTGTAAGCTTCTCGAGATCCCTCGAGAGGTAAAGCCTGGTGCAATTCTCACGCATCAAGTTTTTGGCGCCGCTGCCGGGGAATAGTTATTGTCTAGGTTAGAATTTCTTTTTATTAGGTCTGCTTGCTAGATTCCTTTCTAGTAAGATTTTTATTTTATTTTTAGGTTTTCTTTAGTCTATCTTATTTCTTCGTGTCTTTGTTCGTAATCTTTACCATCCGACATCATGGAAGGTGGTAACATCTTTGAACCCATCAACCCAACACAATAAAACCACCCACAAAACCCACCACTAGCAAACCAACCTCTTAGGCCCCGAACCCTAGGAGAGTATTCCCTTCCTAGCCACCAAGGCTATCGAAACACTATTGAGCTCACCCAAGGAGCCAATGTGTCCCCCTTACATCCGACACCATCTTGTTGGTGCAAAGCGGATGTGCATTCCATGGACTTCGTTCCGAAGATCCTAACCAACATCTCAAGGACTTCCTTAAAATTGTAGATTCCATAGAACTTGATGTTACAACTAGAGAGTCGACCCGATTACGTCTATTCCAATTCTCTCTACGTGATCAAGCTAGTCAATGGCTTGAACGTTTACCCGCGGGATCCATCACCTCATGGGATGATCTCACCACTCGTTTCCTTGCTCAATTTTCCCACCGGGGAGAACTACCAAGCTTAGAAATGATATCTTGATGTTCCAACAACGTCAAGGTGAAACTCTATATGAAACATGGACTCGTTTCAAGGACTTACTCCAAAAAGTCCCTCATCATGGCATAGATCTTTCGCTTTAAGTCCAAATCTTTTATGACCATATCGATCTCTCAACAAGGCGAACCATTGACCAGTCGGTCGGTGGTAAGCTACGTGATCTAAGTGTGGAAGAATCATGGGAACTCATAGAAGATCTTGCTCTCTATGACAACGAAAGTTGGAATGATCCCCGTGATTTGAACAAAACGATCAAGGCAATATCTTTGCCTTCGAACAATTTTAGCACTCCCGACCGTAGGATCATGGAACTTGAGGACCAAGTCAAGTTTCTCATGAAATCTTACGAAGCTCCTAAGCCTTCAAGCCAAGTGAACAAAATCACTTCTTCATGCGAATTATGTAGTGGTCCCCATGATACTCGTGATTGCGCGGAACTCCCCGGAACAGCTTTTGCGGACTACGCATCCTCGCGTACCGACGAAGCGGGAGACAGGTGGTACACTTTTAAACCCGAGCCAAACCCTTACGGTGATTCCTACAACCCTTCTTGGAAAAATCACCCGAACCTTAGGTGGAAACAAAGCCAAAACAATTCTTCCAATCCGCCTAATCGTTACCAACCAAACGGTCCACCCTCCAAACGCACTTTCAACAACAATCCTTCTAATAACTATGGTAGTACCAATAATCTTGAAGGATTGATGTCCAAGTTTATGGCATCTCAAGAAGCTCGCATAGCATAGTTTGAAACCGAATTCAATCAACAACAAACGGAGATGACCAATAAGATTGACAACTTGTTGAAAGCCCTCAACAACCAAGTGCTAACTACACCTAGGAAGGACACTAGGGACGCCAATAGCGGAATCCAAATTAAGGAACCCTCGTCATCCAAACACGTCCACTTTGTCAATGTTGTCACTATTAAGCCAAAAGATAAGGATATAGAAGAAAGTGACAAGGATGAAGTTGGAATAGAAACCGAGACTAGGTATGAAATTAAGGAAGTTGAGGTTAATAAGGGAGAAAAGTTAGAGGAAGTAGAAAACGTAGAAGAGTACTTTGATAAGTTGCCCACCACGGAAGAACGGGAATATCACAAGGATTTATTTGATGATCTCGAGACACCATATATCCTTGGTTCACCCCTTATTAAAGTAGGTGATCCCTCTAACATCAACATACCCTGAAACATTGGGCATATGCATGTATGGAAAGCTTATATCGATCCTAGGTCTCCTATAAACATCATGAATAGGACTTATTATAATTGGGTAATGAAGAAGCAACTTGGTTATAGGATGATGCCCAGCAAGAATTTGATAAGTAATTTTGTTGGAAGAGTGAAAGGATTGCATGTAATTGTAGGAAACTTCACTTATGTTACCGACTTTGTGATAGTGGAGGATACTTGTCCGGTAATAGATGATTGCCTAAGTCAAGTAGTGTTCGAAAAACCATTTGTTGAGGCCTCTAATGATTTATGATCCGACTCTAGGGATAGCTAGATTCAAGGAAGAGAATGATGAGATTGCTTACCAAATGCCCTATAAGATTGAACAATACCGCCTCTTATTAAACATAGAAAAGGAACACAAACAAGCGGTTTACTATAGGAATGATGAGGATAGACGTAGAGGAGTAGAGTATGTGATGAAAAAGATACTTGGTTTCTACAAAGAATGCTTGCAACTAGGTCCGGAATACAAAACTAATATAGGAGATGACCTAGAGAATGAGACCAACGATGAGGTCACGTAATAACCCATGACCTTGAGTCTAGCTACAAGACTCGTAAATAAAGAAAAGCGATTCTTGGGAGGCAACCCATGCTTTGTGTGATTTTTATTTGTTTGAATGTTATTTGTTTCCGTATGCTTGCTTTATTTTTATTGTTGGTAGATCATGTTTCAAAAATAAAATGGTGAAAATACTTTATTTTGTCGTTTGACTTCGTCCTAACTTCATACAAAGGTATTTCGCAAAAAGATATGTGTAAGGGGAAACCCCAAATTTGTTTTTAAGAAACAAAAATTGACCATGATTCTCCACAATATTAAATGGACATGTATATTCGTATGTGTTAGAGTCAAATGCTTGTATCGAGTCATAATGATGTTTTGCAGGATTTTCCAGGAAGTAGGACATAAGTTTTTCCAGAAATTTTCCGGAAACTTAACATAAAGATTTCTGCAGGTCACTTCTGACGGTGTCAGGAATTAATTCCTGACGGCGTCATGTGTAAAATTCTGGAAATTTTGCTAGTTTTGTTTTTCTAACGGAGTCTTAAAGTTTTTGTTAATTCTTTAGTTTTATAAACTCTAGGAAATCTGCAAACATTCATTCTACAAGCATTATATCTTACATTGTTTTCTAGGATTTATTAGTATATATAGATTTCCGCCGATTTTACGCGAGGTTGCCTTGTTTGTTTTCTCAAGTTTAACAGGTTATGTATGACAAGAAGATGATTTATATTCTGGAAGGGAAGCTTTGATTGTTCATTTTCTTGGAGAAAGATCTAACCTTGTTACCACACTATCCACACCGAACGAATCAGGGGAGTATTTGATTTCATTCTTTTACCAATTTTACTTTTACATTCTTTAATTGAACATTGGGGACAATGTTCATTCTAAGTATAAGGGGAGGGTAAATGATGATACCTTATAGGATACACTTTCACTTGAGTTTGTTTGTTTGATGGTAGGTGTGTAATACAACTAAGAGAAATACTTGTTAGTGTAATTTTAGCACCAAATTTAATTTTTTTTACAACATTTAGGAGTGAAACTTTAGCCTTAGCAAGCGTCTCATGAATAGGAGATTGTATTACTAGCACAAAACCGTACCATTCAGAAAAATTTTCCACCCAAATATGTGAGGTTCGCCTTTAGATTTGATAGGAAAAGCATTTACTATTAGTGCTTATGAGTGTACCGGTAGCATTTAGATTTTAGAACTTGCTTTAGTGAGGCATCCCGAGACCGCTAGTGAGACTACATTCCTGTAGTAGGATTTACTACATGATAAGAGGCATTAGGATCACCCTTGTGTTAAACCCGTATCATAATTTCTTGACCAATTAAGTCATATTACTTGGCTAGTAAAGTCAACTAATTTTTCCCACACCATTAGCGTTGTACTCATTTTTAGTACACGATACCCCTAGTACACCCCTCCGAGCCTATCTTTTCATTTCTAACTTTAAGCATCTTACTTAAAGGAAGAATTGGTTACAACCCACTTAAATTTACACCCAAATCGCCTTAGCCTTCCGTGTATGCACTCATCTTTAGTGCATTATTGTTACATGTTTAAACCCTTAGTTAATTATCTAATTGATTACATGGTTGCTAAGTCGAGTCATAACCTTGTACATATTGTTTTGGGACGATTGGGACTCATGGGTAAAGTACTTGTGTTATAGAGTAATGGGGAAGAACATCATATTATTACCCCTATATGTGCGTTAATCTTAAAAGTACTCCAAGTGTTTTGATTATCTTAATTCGAGTCATTAGATTAGCTTATTGTAAAGTATGTAAAAACTCAAGTGTAAGGGGAATGTTCATTCCCTATGATGTATTATTTTGGATGGTAGGGTAAGAGTGTATGCAAAAATAATAATAATAATAATAATAATAATAATAATAATAATAATAATAATAATAATAATAATAATAATAATAATAATAATAATAATAATAATAATAATAATAATAATAATAAAAATAATAATAATAGAAAAAGAAAAGAAAAGAGAGAAACATACGGACTACCATCCCATTTCATTCTATGCTTATGTTATGTTTTTGTTATTTTTCATTTATTAGCTTAAGTCGAGTCTAGTCTTGGCTTAGCAACGCCATATTGTACATGTAATTAACCAAGATTATTAACTCGCCACCAGTAAAGATTGCCTATATCCAACAAAACCGTGTATTCAATATCCCTACACGTAACGTTATAACCCTTTAAAAAGACCTCTTTGATAGTTTATCCTAGGTGCTTACGCCATGTGGTGGAGGTTTGATCCGTTCCCAAGCCTATGGCAATCTATTTTGCTATGACAGGTAGTGAGAGATATTTTCCATTTTCATATTGTGATATATACTTTATTACACCCGAGAGATGTAAGTATCTAAACACTATTTGTGAGGTGCTAGTATATGACCTCCGTGCTTGTCTTTGGTCTTTAGTGGAACGATTATTTGTTGTAATTACTTTTATATTAGTGTTAAATGTCTCCTAACTTGTATTTTGATTAGAATAAAAGCGCATTTGCTTGAGGACAAGCAAATCTCAAGTGTAAGGGCATATGATGAGGCGAAAAATGATCCATTTTTAGGGGGTCATTTAAGCCCGGAATTGAATTTATTTGATCAAATATTGCCCTAAATCGTTCCTTTTGTGATTTTAGGTACTTTTGGAGTGAATCCTGGAAAAGGAAGCATTTTGGACGTTTTTGGGGCATAAAAGTGAAGAAAACGGCAAAGTCTTAATTTTCCTTGCTGGGAACAATACCTAACGGCGTCACAAGATTCTACATGACGGTGTCAAGAGTAAAACAAGAGGTGAAGTGGATAGAGTCCGTGACGATCCAGAGAGTTTTTACACTAAGGGCATGATGGCGTCACCATAGGCCGTCATGGTCCCATTACATGTGACGGCCCAGAGAAATTTTCTACATGACGGCGTCAGATCTGGATCTAGGCAATCTGATATTACTATGGGTGGCGAGTTGACGGCGTCAGATATTTCTTCTTGACGCTATCACGATGGAAAATCTATATATAGTTTTGTAATTTTCATTCATTAAGAGAGGACAATTAGAGGGATAACTTGGAGAAACCCTAGCACGATTTTTGCAGTTCTTTCAAGGGTTTTTACCCTTTGAAACCTTCCATGTTCAATTAAGATAAGTATCCTTTCAATTCATTCAATATGTCTATGTGTTGTTTGAATATATCTTACGCTTGTCTTGATTTTAACATGCTAGGCTAGATCTCTTGTGTGTTTTCTTAGACGTAGTGAAACGTAGATGTTGATTATGGGTTGATTGCTTGTTTATAATTGTTACGGATGAATTATTTCGATGTTAGGCTTAAGAAAACTGGCAGACTTCCATAGGGTAACATGCTTGAACGTCTTAAGAAACGTGAACCAATGCGTACTAGGTTTTATAGTTGTATTTAATGCATGAGTGAATTCTAATGATCCATATTAGGAACTTCTTTCAGGCTCGACATTGGAGTGAAGTCGGAGCTTATAGAGTTGGAGAAGTATGTACGCCACCCCAAAAATGGTATTAAGGAATATAACCCATAATCCATGCAATTATAACAAACTATCAACCTGTAAAAGATATCTAGGGAGTAATGAAATCTAAGTAAACACAATTTTCCCATTTATTGTTCACACCACTAGTTTAATTAGTTTTATTTTCATTTTTGTTATTTTATTTTGATTGCATCTTTAGTTATTGGGTTAGTTGACTAGCAACTAATTCCGCCCACTCTTCCAAAACCCGAGATTTTAATTGCTTTTATAAAAATATAAAAATACAAAAAGAATCATCCCTCACCTCTAGACCTAGTTTTGAGGCTTTCTAATCCTAGCGACACTGTTCCTGAGTTGAACGATCAATCCTCCGGTACTTGTCACTATACTATACTACAACGATCAGGTACACTGCCTGGTGGGGGTTGTAAGCTTCTCGAGATCCCTTGAGAGGTAAAGCCTGGTGCAATTCCCACGCATCACTACCACAAACACTTCATAAAGAGGAAGTCAAAAATGTTGAAAAAACTGATGACTTTCCCGAGGTCGAACTTAAGGACTTGCCGCCTCATCTTGAATATGCATTTCTAGAGGGTGATGATAAATTACCCATCGTAATTGCTAAGGATTTAAGTGTTGAGGAAAAGACTGCTCTAATAAAGGTTTTGAAGTCACATAAACAAGTAATTGCTTGGAGACTCTCCGACATCAAGGGCATTGACCCAAAATTTTGTACCCACAAAATTTTAATGGAGTATGACTTCAAACTAGCAGTCTAACAACAAAGAAGGGTGAATCCAAAAATTCATGAGGTCATCAAACAAGAAGTTTTAAAACTTCTTGATGCCGGTCTGATTTACCCTATCTCGGACAGTCCTTGGGTTACTCCCATACATTGCGTTCCAAAAAAGGGTGGCATTACTGTTGTCACAAACGAAGAAAATGAGTTGATTCCAACTCGATTGGTTACGGGTTGGCGTGCCTGCATTGACTATCGCAAGTTAAATGATGCCACCCGCAAAGACCATTTTCCTCTACCCTTTATGGATCAGATGCTCGAGAGATTAGCGGGGAATGACTACTATTGCTTCCTCGATGGTTTCTCGGGTTACTTTCAGATTCCCATTGATCCGTAGGATCAAGAAAAGACCATTTTCACGTGCCCCTATGGAACTTTTGCCTATAAACGTATGCCATTTCGTTTATGTAATGCACCAGGAACATTCCATTGGTGCATGATGTCCATATTTTCTTACATGATCGGGAAAACCATGGAGGTCTTTATGGATGATTTTTCGGTCATTGGGGATTCATTTCAATCATGTCTCTCCCATTTAGACAACATGCACAAACGTTGTGAAGATACAATGTTATGTCTAAAATGGGAGAAGAGTCACTTTATGGTCAAAGAGGGCATTGTCCTCGGCCATAAAATTTCAAAAAAACGGGATTGAGGTTGACAAAGCCAAAGTGGATGTCATCGCAAAATTACCTTATCCTACTACCGTCAAAGGTGTTAGGAGCTTTTTGGGTCATGCCGGTTTTTATCGTAGGTTTATTCAAGATTTTTTTAAGATCGCCCGGCCTATGACCCATCTCCTCGAGAAGGATGCTCCTTTTATCTTCTCCCCCGAGTGCATTGAAGCTTTTGAAACATTGTAGAAAAAGCTTACTGAGGCACCGATTCTTGTTGCCCCCGATTGGGACTTGCCCTTTGAACTCATGTATGATGCTAGTGATTATGCAATAGGGGCAGTCTTGGGGCAACGCAAATCAAAACACTTTCAGTTAATACACTATGCAAGCAAAACAATGACCGAGGCTCAAGCTCATTACACCACAACAGAAAAAGAATTGTTGGCTGTGGTGTATGCATTTGAAAAGTTTCGGCCGTACTCAATGTTATAAATGGCGTGAGGCGTGGCGTGGCGGCAAGGCCACGCCTCAAGCCTTACGCGCCATGGCGAAGCCATGGCGTTTTTTGCGGCGTGACTAAGGCGGCGAAAAAATATTTATATATTTATCATTTATGTTATAATATCATATTTTATATGCATATCTAGTTTACAAAAGGTGAGTTTACAAAAGGTGAGTTTACAAAAAGTGATATGCAAAAGAAATAAAGTGAAAATTTGAACTATGTTTAGAAATTACTAGGCCCAAAATTTAAGCCCACATCACCCCCTTCTAAAAATGGCGCCACGCCATACGATAAGGCGCGCCTTGGCACGCCTTTTCGCGCCTTATTCCACGCCTTTTCACACGACGCCTAGACTTCACGCCTTGGTCCATTTCATGGCGCCGAGGCCACGCCTCGCGCCTTGGCGCGCCTTTTAGAACACTGGCCGTACTTGATCTTAACCAAATGCAGAGTGTATACGGATCACTCGGCTCTCAAATATCTCTTTGCAAAACAAGATGCAAAACCGAGATTGCTCCGTTGGGTTCTCCTCCTGCAAGAATTTGATATCATTATACGTGATAAAAAGGGAGCTGAGAACCTGGCTGTTGATCATCTGTCCCGTCTTGAAAACCCTCATCAGGATGTTTCTGAGAAAAAGGAAATAAATGAAATATTTCGTCTTGAAACCCTCAATGCGGTTTATTTTTGTGGAGATTCGACTACCCCATGGTTTGCCGACTTTGCAAATTACCATGCGAGTAACTTTGTTGTGAAAGGGATGTCATCCCAACAGAAAAATAAATTCTTTAAAGATGTAAAACACTATTTCTGGGACGACCCCTACCTTTTCAAAATCTGTGCGGATCAAGTCATCCGGCGGTGTGTTTATGGTCAGGAAGCCACTGAAATTCTAAAGGCTTGCCATGCTGGTCCCACGGGGGCCACCACAATCCAAACTACACCGCCAAAAAGGTGTTTGACTCCAGTTTCTATCGGCCCATGATTTACAAGGATGCCCAGGAATTAGTCAAATCATGTGACGCTTGTCAACGTCACGGGAATATTTTACAAAAGAATGAAATCCCTCAAAATGCAATTCAAGTTTGTGAAATCTTTGACATTTGGGGCATCGACTTTATGGGGCCATTTCCGTCATCTCATGGAAATAAGTACATACTCGTGGCTGTTTACTATTTATTAAAATGGGTTGAAGCGAAAGCTTTACCCACAAATGATGCCCGAGTTGTTGTGAAATTCTTGAAAGCTCTTTTTGCTCGATTTGGAACTCCACGTGCTATTATCAGTGATCGTGGTACGCATTTTTGCAATGAAAAATTTGATAAAGTCATGCAAAAGTATGGTGTAACTCACCATCTTTCTACTGCGTACCACCCACAAACAAGTGGATAAGTAGAAGTTTCCAATCGGGGCATTAAAAGAATCTAGGAAAGAACTGTTGCTGAAAATCGTGCATCGTGGTCGGATAAATTAGATGATGCACTTTGGGCTTTCCGTACAGCTTACAAAACACCCATCGGGTGCACGCCTTACAAGCTTGTGTACGGGAAAGCGTGCCATCTACCGATCGAGCTTGAGCATAAAGCCTATTGGGCCCTCAAGCATGCAAATTTTGACCTCAAAACTGCGGGTGATCACCGTAAAATTCAAATGAAGAATTGAATGAACTTCGTGATCAAGCTTACAAGAACTCTTTGATCTACAAGGAAAAGACAAAGAAGATTCATGACTCAAGAATCAAGAACCGCATTTTTAACGTTGGTAATCAAGTCCTTCTTTTCAACTCTAGACTCAAGATCTTCTCGGGAAAACTCAAAACCTGTTGGACTGGCCCATTCACTATCGCAAAGGTTTATCCTTATGGCACCGTTGAGTTATCTCAAAATGACGGACCAAATTTCAAAGTGAATGGGCATCGTTTGAAACATTACTTTGGAGAGGACATATCATCCATGGTTGTCCCTGATCTCCAAACTTTCCCCAAGAACCAATGAATTCGGGGATCGAGTCAAGCTAGCGACTCGATAAACAAACATAGTAGCACAATATGGGTTTTCACCCATATCTCTGACTTCTTTCTACTTTCTAACACCCAAGTGTGGGGGAGTGGCGGTCCCCTGCTGTTTGCAATGTAAATATGTAAATTTCAAGTAAAAAAAAAAGTGTTTGTACGTATATAGAAATAAAGTGAAAATCGATGTTCCCACAGTTAGCTTATAATATTGCCTTTTTTTGTTCAAAGAGTCGGCATAATACCTTCTAGTACCCCCCCCCCCCCCCCCCGTTTTTGGCCCAAAATTATAATTTTTTTTTCATTTTATTTCAAAAAAATTTGAGGTTATCAGTCCACCATGTCTAAGTGACAAAAGGACTGGATAATCCAGGAGCAAACGGCTCTTTGTAAAGATAACTCAAATCCGTTGATGGCTGACATTTGCCGAAAATTGTATGGTATTCAACTCACCATATCCTAAAAAGTAAAAGAGTTAGCTAGCCCGTAAGATTATCGCTTGTGGTAAAGGCAGTGGAAACCCATAATTGGTAATCAACTCACCAAGATGATGACCGTATTCCATCAAGAGTTGGCTAGTCCAGAAGCAAACGGCTTCTGGTAAAGATAAATCAAAACCGTTGACAGCTTGTGGTCTGCTAAAAATCATATGGTTATCAGTGTACCATAGTTCTTACTTGAACTGAAACATTTGGCTACTCCAGAAGTAATGGCTTTTGGTAAAGAGAATTCAAATCCATTAAATTTTCATAAAATATTGCTAGGGACTAGCAATAGTTTAGTGTGGGGGATTGATGAGTGCTCAAACACTCATCATTTTTTGTCAAATCTGAACTGCAAAACATCCAAAAACACTCAAAAATGCATCAAAATACTGAAAATATCCCAAGGATTGTGTTTTATATGTTTCAGATGCAAAAAGAGTAAAAACAGATGAAAAATGAACAAAGTTTACAAAATTGGCAGTTTCAGTCCCCTAACTTTCATAAAATGTCAAAACTAGTCCATGGTTATTCAAAATATGGAAAATTATCATCAAAGGTCCTTAGGGATTCAAAAGTTGTCAAATTTAGTCTTTTAAAAATTCAAGTTTGCAAAATGACAACTTAGGTCCCTGAAGTTTCAAAAATGTCAAAAATAGTCCCTGAGTGTAAAATTTTGGAAATTATCAAACAAGGTTCTTGTGTTATTAAAACTTGGCATATTCTACCCTTGGAAGGACTTTGGAACAGTTACATAACTAGCCCTCCATTTTCTGCCTAATTACAAACTTAGTCCTTGTGAAATAATAAAACCAAATGGACCCTTGTCATTTATTTGATCCAAATCCTAACAAAACACAACCCAAAAACCATCCCAGACTGATCCACTCCACACACCAGGCCCAATTACAAAACAAACCCAACCCTCGTTTAATATTAACAGGGTCAAACACCCTTTAACCCTTCTCCCTCTCACATAACTTGCTCACCTGCTCACCTGTTCATCCCCCCTCCTCTACCTCAGCTTCACCACTCCTTGTTCCCCCCAACTTACAAATACATCCAAGATGCATTAATTGATCACAAAAGTCCTCAAGTTATCCAGAGAGCAGGTTTTACAATTTGGCGCCAAAACCAATTCAAAGGCTGAGATTACTCTAAAAAGATCCAATGGCTGCAATTGTTGATGAGATTTAATCAGAGGCATGTGGGTACCCAAAGAGGTCAATAAATACCGAAGAAAATGAGGAGCAAAGTGTGTAATTTTTAGCCTACTTTTTAGTGTATGTCGAATTAGCATAATTTATCTTTCTAAATTGTAATTCCAAGTTTATTAGTGTTCTCTAAAACTCTATAATTGTATCTCAATGTTTAGTAATGAAATTTTCATGGTTAGTAATTTGAATTCAGCATTTACTTTAATTTGGTGAAATTATCATTTGAGCATAAAAAATGTGGTTCACTGTTTCATAAGTTCAAATTAAGCCACTCACAAGCTTAGGTACGCTCAGTGAGTTTTTACACTTGTTTCAATTCAAAAATCCATTAATACTCAAAAAATCATAAAAAAATAGCAAATAAATAAAAACTCACTATGGAGACTTATTGAAGCAAGGAGTATGATTGATGGTGGATTGTTGTGGGTTTTAGATCCTCAAGGGAGGAATTAGGGTAGGCTTGGTTCTTTGGTACTTGGTTTTGGCTGCTCATAGGAACTTTGTAAGCAACCTTCTTATTTGTAGCATTTCACTGTAGCACTAGCTAATTCTATGATATTCTTGTATTCCGTGATTGATAGATGTTATTTATTATGATTATAGCTATTGTGTTTACATTCCTCAACCCAATCTCATGCTTACCATTTTTTTTTTGTCATTTCACTGCCAAAGTTGCACAATAGTAGACCCTAGGAATCTGTGGTTTAGATCAGTGTTTTTGTGGTTCAATTAGCTTATAATAACAGTTAGTGTACTTGTAAATCAGTATTGTTGGTAGGAATCTACATATCCTTTGAAATTCTTAAATTCAGTAGGATAAAAAGGTGTTTGGATCAGTGGTTTCAACCCCTGTGTTCTGTGTCTCAGGTTTTGCCAATGGTTAGATTACATCATATTAGGGCCTAATACACCAGTCAAAGCTTAAAATCCATATGTCCTTTGAGAAAAAATCGAAATGTCACTTAATCTCCCCTTATGTGATCACTCTCAAAATTTTGAGTAGCACAATCATCCATATCAGTTTAATATTGTTTAAAGTGGCCTAATCTCATGTCATTACAGCTTATTATAGCATATTGAATCATTAGGTAGCATTAGAAATTCAATAAAGTCAACTTAGGAATAACTCTTAAAAAGTCAAAGTTCATATCTGTCAAAATAGACAAATTTTCCAGAGCTTGCACAGGGTTAAATTTGGATTGGAAATAAAAGATTTTTGTTGATTTGGGTTATTTGATAGCTTGTGCATCTGTGGTAACCAGAAAATTGAGTTTTGGAATTTATTTGCTTATTGGAAAGCTTATCCAAAGTGGCCAGTTAAGCCTAGTTGTACCCTGCTCCAGGGTCACTGTCTCATCAGCCTAAATCCATAAGCTCACACCAAGCTCACAAGTGGATTTGAGCTTGTTAATTTTGGTTCCTTGTGAAGCTCATACACCAGTATCAAAGGAAATGAGCTTATTTCAAGCTCAGCAGCTTATTAAATAAGCTAGTTTTGTCCTCCCAACTTTTCCCATTTTCTGTGTACACTGACCAATTCAGTGTATTACAAGCTTTTTCCCAAGCCTTTCATAAGCTCATTTGTGGACCCCACAGTGTGAGTTTTGTTTTTTTGGAAAGGTCACAAGCCCAGCTTGCTACTTAAGTGCTTATTTTGTGATTCTCAGCTTATTTGGACCCCTGCAATTGGCTTACAAAAACCTTGCAGGCCTGCTTTTGACAAAGGGTAACTTGAATTTGCTAATTTGCCTATTTAAGCTTTCCAGTGTGCTTGTTTGGTTCTTTTAGCCTGTTTTCATTGTCTTTAACTTGTCTCAGCCTATTTCATTTATTGGTTCCATCTATATAGCTTGTTGTGAACTTATTTGAGCTTTAAATTTCATTTGAGCCTCAAAAAGCTCACTATTGAGCTTTTTAGAGCTCACACAGCATATTTCAAAGTTCCAAAAAGTTCACTTTCGTAAAAGTTTATTATTTTTAGTAGTTAAACAGATTTCCAAAATAAAAACCAAAAAAATCCAAAATAATTTTAAGTGATAGCTTCTATTTAATATTATTTATCTTTTTAATTTTCCTTTGTAGCTTTTTTTTAAGTAATTTTACTTTTTATATTTTTCTTAATTTTCTTTTATATTAAAGTATTTTTAGTAATTTTTCTAGATTTTTCACTTGTCATTTAGTATTTATTAGAATTAAATATAGTTTAAGTAATAATTAATTAATATTTAAGTATTAAATAGCATAATTAGTTTTTATCTAGTAATACCTAGTTTTTATATTTTTACTAGCCTTTATATGTTATAAAATAATTTCAGAGATTTTTCTAGAATTTTTACTATTCATTTTCTATTTTTTTAGAATTTAATTAATTTAATTAGTAATTAATTAATATTTAGTTTAATAATTAGTAGAATAGTTTAAAAACATATAATATAGACTTTTTATATTTTTCTAGGATTCATGTGATGGTTAATTAGTTTTATAACATTTTTCTTAATTTTCTAAGTCTTTTTAGTATTTTTAAAAATTTTGTTTAGTTTAATTAGGTAATTAATATTAAATTAGTAATTAATTGATAGAAAACCCACAAAAAGACAAAAAAAAATATTTTTAATTTTAAAATTCATTTTTTAATTATTTTATAATTTTAGAAATTTAATTCTCATTTTCTAGTATTAAGATAATATTATATTGTATTTAAGTTATTTAAATATTAATAATTAGTATTAAATAGTATTTAATTAATTTCAAATAATTAATTAGTGTAAAAATTCATTTTCTTTTTCTAAAAATTTTCTTTCATTCTTAGGTTTGTAAAAAAGTCATTTTCACCCCCTGAGGGTTTCCAGATTTCAGTTTTCACTTTTTATTTGGTACGTTGACGTTTATTTAAACTTAAACGTACCTTTTAAGTTTTAAAACGTTTTCACTTATCTGGTTTTTCAGTTTTTGTCCATATTAAGTATTTGTATCATTTGCAGCTAAAAATCAGTAGTCTAATCATCCTAACCCTTTCTTGTGAAAATCACCTGATCACAAGCACGCTTAAGTACCATTCACACCTCGTCGGGACATAACGACCTGGTGATACCCTATATTACCTAGAAGCATTGGTCTAGGGAGTTTGACTATATTGACCACATCTGTGGTTGACCTTAGTTGACTGTTTGGAGCCAATCAAACTACTAAGGAGGCCATGTTAGGAGCTAGTAGTCGGCTCGACATGGAAGAGGTAGAAGCTTATAGAGTTAGGGAAGATCGTACACAGCCCTACGAATGGTATTAAGGAATATAACCCGTTATCCATGCAATTGTAACAAACTAATCAACTAGTAAAAGATAGCTATTGAGTAGTGAAATCTAAGTAAACACATTTTTATTTATTATTGTTTTTCTTCACATTTACTTTAGTGTCATTTTATTTTATTTCTATTGCATTTGTAGTTATTTGGGTTAGTTAACTGGCAACTAATTTTGCCCATTCTTCCAAACCCGAGATTTTTACTTGCTTTCCATAAAATATAAAAATACAGAAAGAATCATCTCTCACCTCTAGACCTAGTTTAATTGAGTTTTAACCCTAGCGAACACTATTCTTTGAGTTGAACGATCAATCCCCCGGTACTTGTGACTATACTATACTACAACGGTCAGGTACACTGCCTGGTGGGGATTGCAAGCTTCTCAAGATCCCTTGAGAGGTAAAACCTGTTGCAAGGTTGCAAAACCACGCATCAATAACACACATAATTGATTTAATATAATTATTTATATATGGGGTCTTCCTCAATTTTAGGTCTTCCCGAATTACATAACTAATTCACTTTTAGTAATTAAACATGTCATAACAATATATTACTAAAACCCTAATTAATTAATTTCAATCGCATAATTAGCATGTAATTCACAAAACAATCAAAATCATATCAAATACATCATAATCCATGACAAAACTTGCATGTATTGGTCATGGATTCCCACATAGCACATATTATTACAATAATCAAGTCAAGGATCGCATATCAATTAATGACATATAGCAAATATCCATTAATTATCACATAAAAATTACATGCATCCTAGGGTTTTTACAAGTTTCACAAAATCAAAAACCCAACTCTAAAAAAAATAAGGTAATCGACCCTTTATTAAAAAAAAAATTGGGTTTACAATTTTCAAAACCCTAGAAAACCATAACATGTAATAATCAACTAAGATCCAATTTTATGTGTTTCGGTAATTAATTACAAAGTATTAACAGCTCATGATGCCACTGTTGGAATTTATGAATCTTAACAATTATATAAACAAACACATAACATCATCAAAGCATGCAGCGGAAGTAAAGATCAAATACTTGTAATAAATTGACTGAATTAAAAGGATATGCGTACCTTAGTGATTTCTAGCCAAACAAGAAATCAATAATCAAGAACAAGTAAAACCCTAAATTAGGGTTTATGGAATTCGACTATCTCCTTAGTCGAATGGGTAAAATCACTAACAAAAGTATGTTAGCCCTTCATTCTTGTACACACGTATTAGTAGTGTTTCAATGAGAAAAGTTAGGTTCTTGAATCACAATAGATTTACCAAACACTTTGTAATATTCAAGGTTACTCACAAATCCCTTTACTTGGGGTTTCACTCATAGACCTATGAACAAGAGAGGAGAAAAGAAGATGTATGGCCTTCTATTGAAATCAAGTGTACCAAGGGATGAATACATAGGGATGTATTTATACCCTTATGGTTGAGATCAAGTTTACAATGGTTTCCGATGTGGGATTCCATTGTTTGGCCATAAACAAGCCAAATTTCGGTGTTGGTTTTTAACTGATTTGGAGGTTATTAGTTCTTAGGTAACTTGTTGTTTTGGGCATGCTATATTTAGAATGTCTCTATTGGTTTATATTATATGGGTTGGCCTCTTACATCTCATGATTAATTAGTTACACTGATATTAAAATTTAAGCCATTAAAAAAAAAAAAAAAAAAAAAAAAAAAAAAAAAAAAATTGGTCACACTAATAATATATTGAAAAAACGGGATATCATGTTTTTTGAGTAAAAACGACTAATGTGCCATTATTATCGCATTAGTTTTGAATTAATATTGCTTTCTTATAGTAAATATTAGTAATGTGATAATCTGCCATTGATATATACTGACTTATGACTATTAGTTTCTGTTGATTTGATCTGGAAAGGAATTGATACCAACAAATTTAAAAAAGGAAATTTTTGCATATAATCGTTGTAGTGACATGATAACATAAAAGTTTAAGTATATCAAATCTGAAATAGAAATCAAAATCAAACACAAGCAAAAGATGCAGTAAACTGAAAGACATAATGCATTCTAAATCTCATTGCATACTAATGTGCTAAACATGACTCATTCATTTCTACACATAACACTTTAGAATCTAAGGTTAATATCGAGCTATCGTTTAATTCTAAGTACCCATACTAACGGCGGATACTTAAATCCTTCAAACCAACGGTTTGATACCAACTTGAAATGCTCATGATTTTTTTTTTCTTTTTCTTTTTTTTTTTTTTTTTGTTAAACCAAACTACATATACACCGTATAGGGCAACACCCTATACCATGTATAGGGGTTTGCCCTATATGCCTTATGTTAGTCGATATATTTATGTAGCCTGTGGGCTTGTAGTAGTTTGTTAGTCTTGGTCCATTTACATGTTTATCCAGAATAGTCTTTTGTACATTATATATTGATTTGGGTTGAATTATACAAGGCAAGGCTCTCTGTGATCCAAAAACTCATTTTTCGGAAATAGTACCTCTACTTGATGTAAATTCTTGAAACCTAGAATGCATACCTCTTTTATACTAAACACCATAATTGTATAAATTTTTACGTAAACGACGCACGAAAGCCTTGTTTCTCAAAATGTGAGAGTTATCCCAAACACTCAAATATGACCCAAAAACTACTAGACTTATTCATAAACATACAATTTGACCCATAAACTAACTACAATCTGTTTAGACATCAAAAGTACTACTAACATAGTGGGGCGTTTACATGCTGACAATCAAAGTGATGCATATGAGATGCTCATCACCTAAACCCGCAATGCTCCTTCTATCAACTAGCCCCAAATCTACTTTAGGTAACTACATAAAAACATAATTATAAACTGCAAGTCATTTAGAATTAGTGAGTAAAACGGAACTAATGCTATATTAATCATAATCTTCTTTTTATTCTGCTACCGAACCACCCATTTGCTACTAAGGTCATATTTCAACTAAAAACGTGATATTATTACTATGGGAAAACTTTTGGATGTCTAATTCTTGGTTTTTAGCATTTTGATTTTTCAATGATATTGTATTGAGTCTTATAAATATAGTGAATGTTACAAGTTTAGTGTTTAATATCTTGATTAATATCTTTGATTGTTACATGTTTAAAGATCATTCTATAAAGCAAAAGTGTGTAAATGCAAACACACATTCAAATGCTTTATTAGATTAGATAAGATAAATAAGTATGTTTATATAGATTAACCTTAAAAGATTTGTCATTTAGTTGGGTGACAAACTTATAATAACTAAAAAGAAAATGAGAAATGATAGGCATGCCTAAAAACATGTCTAATCATATGCCTAAAAGTGTGTGGCTAGAGTTTATTGGTTGTAACCCAGTTCTTTACAAACCAATAAACTCTTGCTAAAAGTTTTAGGCATATCATTAAACACGTTTTTTAGGCATGCCTATCATTTCTTAAAGAAAATAGTGTATTGGATATAAAAGATACAAGTAAAAGAAAACACCCCGCGTTGAAAGAGAACAGAAAAAAGAAATAAAATAAAAAGCCTATAATGCAAAGTCCAAGAAAAGGAAGAAGTTTACCTACAAGTAAATATGTAACTTAGAAATATTAAGTTACAACTTGAATTTAAATCCTAATAAAAAACATATATTAAGAAATATAAAATACACTTAAAACTTATATAGATTAAATATTAGCTTGTTAAGCTCGAGTAGCTTGTTTGGTTCGCTAAGCTCGATTAGCTCGTTCGGCTCGTGATAATTAAACGAGTTTTTGAATGTTCTGAGCCAAATATTAGTTTTCAAAGATCGGCTTGTCAAACTAATCGAGCACTAACATTTGTTCGAGATGGACTCGAGCTCGTGAGTATTAAGCTCGAGCTGGGTTAAACACTATACTATAGATTGAATGTTACATGGCCTATGTTTTTTCTACATGGCTTTTGGAATATTTCATGGGTAATGAGAGTAAATTTTAACAATTACACATGTCTTGCAACCATAAAATCAATAAGCAGTAAAATAAGCCTAATAAATACTTATACAGTCCAAGAAAAGGAAGAAGTTTACCTTCAAGTAAATATATAACTTAAAATTATTAAGTTCCAACTTGAATTTAAATCATAATAAAAAACTAACAAGAGTAAATTTGAACAAATACACATGTTTTGCAAGGCCCAAGAATCAATAAGCAGCAAAATAAGCCCAATAAATATTTGCACCGAAATAAAATGATTCATGAGGAGCCTTACAAGACATGTGTACTTGATAAAATGTACTCTCGTTACACATGAAATCTTCCAAAAAGCATCTATAAAAACATACAACATGTAATATTCAATCTATAGTATTGATGCGTGTTTTGTCACGTGTAGTATATAGTGATTTTGTCTATTTAAGTTTTAAATTTATATTTAGTCGACTTATCCTATAACACACACACTAACGAACAGTGTACTCGATTAGTATATATATAGTGGTAAGCAGAGTGTCGATCACTAAGAGTAGAACATAATATCTAGTTAATCTAATCAGTATTTTAAATATACTAAGTTAGTTTTACAATCTAATATAACGCAAGGGGGTTTTAGTCTGAGAGACTAGCACAGTTCGGGTAGATTAATTAAACTAATAAAAACTAATGAGAACAAATCAGTGAAAGACTAACACGTACACGGATAGATAATAGATACAAATAGAAGTCCTGTCCTGTTGTTAAGTAGCTTGTCACTTGTTTTATTGCTAGTTTTATATGATGAGTATCATAAACTATTATCTCTCATTGGATCTTAAATATATGCGAGTAAACCCTTAATGATCACTTATGCCTATCTTACTATCTAGACGCTAGATAAGTAAGCGTGGATGGGGTATGACAGCCCAAGTAAAACACAGCTAGATAGAGAGGTTATCAAAGCACATATAAAAAGAACAAAAAAAAAATCATATAAACTTATAATCGATGGGAAAGCAATTTTAAGGGGAGCAGTATGGCGGCCACAAGCCCATCAATCCTGATGGATTATAGTTTACTATTACAATAAAACAAAACTACTTAATAAATTAAATACATGCAGGACCTTCTTACTGCTCTAAGATCTTCATTTAGGGTGTGTCTTGTGTTGCCTTGTTGATGTACGTGGGAATCGCACCAGCTTTTACCTCTCAAGGGATCTTGAGAAGCTTACAACCCCCACCAGGCAGTGTACCTGATCGTTGTAGTATAGTATAGTGACAAGTACCGGGGGATTGATCGTTCAGCTAGGAATAGTTTCGCTAGGATTAGAAAACCTAAATACTAGTTCTAAGGGTGAGGGATGATTCTTTTTGTATTTTTATACTTTTTTTTTAAAAGCAAGTAAAAATCTCGGGTTTGAAGGATTTGGGCGGAATTAGTTGCTAGTCAACTAACCCAATACTAAAGATGCAATCAAAATAAAATACTAAAAATGAAAATAAACTAAATTATACTAAGGTTGTGAGCAATAAGTGGAGAAAATGTGTTTACTTAGATTTCACTACTCCCTAGACATCTTTTACATGTTAATTACTTGTTATAGTTGCGTGGATGACGGATTGTATTCCTTAATACCATTCATGGGGTGGCGCACTTAACTACCCAATCCTATGAGCTCTTATCTCCTCCTATGCCATGCCCAGCACAACTATAGGGATTATAAACAGTGGCTCATGCATTAAATACAACCAATAAAGACCTAGTGCACATCGGTTCATGTTTCCTAAGACATTCAAGCATGTTACCATTTGGAGATCTGCCAGTTTTCTTAAGCCTAACATCAAATTCATTCACCCAAAACAACTATAAACAAGTAATCAACACATAATTAACATCTAGGTTTCATTAGATCCAAGCAAACACAAGAAAGATCTAGCCTAGCATGATGGAATTAAGATAAGAACAAGATATAAACAACCAACACATAGACATATTGATTGAATTAAAAGAATACTTATCTCAATTACACATGAAAGGTATCAAGGGCTTAGAACCCTTGAAAAACCTGTAAAATTCGCACCAAGTTCGTACTTAGGGTTTCTCCAAAACTTCTCTCCCTTAATGTGTGAAAATTAGAAAAATATATATAGGAAATAAGGTCTGACGGCGTCAAGACAAATCTTGTGACGCCGTCACCTCGCCGCCAAAATAATTCTCGAACTGCCTTGATCTACTTTTGACGCCGTCATGTGTTATGCATTTCCAGGCCGTCATGACTTTTACTCTTGACGCCCTTCTTCGTGACGCCGTCAAATCTGTACTGGGTCGTCATGGAAATTACTCTTGACGCCATCAGGAATTCCTTCTTGACGCCGTCACCTACTGTTCCCAACAAGGAAAATTAAGACTTTGGCGTTTTCTTCACTTTTATGCTCCAAAAACGTCCGAATTGCTTCCTTTTCCAGATTTCACTCCCAAAGTACCTAAAATCACAAAAGGAACAATTTAGGGCAATATTTGATCAAATAAATTCAATTCCGGGCTTAAATGACCCCCTAAAAGTGGATCATTTTTCGCCTCATCATATACCACCCTTACACTTGAGATTTGCTTGTCCTCAAGCAAATGTGCTTTTATTCTACTCAAAATACAAGTTAGGGGTCATTTAACACTAATATAAAAGTAATTACAACAAATAATCGTTCCACTGAAGACCAATAGACAAGCACGGAGGTCATACACTAGCACCTCACAAATAGTGTTTTGATACTCACATCTCTCGGGTGTAATAAAGTATAAATTACAATATGGAAACGGAAGATATCTCTCACTACCTGTCATAGCAAAATAGATTACCATAGGCTTGGGAAATGATCAAACCTCCACCACATGGCGTAAGCACCTAGGATAAACTATCAAAGAGGTCTTTTAAAGGGTTGTAACGTTAGGTGTAGGGATATGAAATACACGGTTTTGTTGGATAAAGGAAGTTTTTACTGGTGGCGAGTTAACAATCTTGGTTAATTACATGTGCAATGTGGCGTTGCTAAGCCAAGACTAGACTCGACTTAGGCTAATAAATGAAAAATAACAAAAACATAAAATAAACATAGAATAAAAATGGATGGTAGTACGTATGTTTTTTCTCTTTTCCTTTTTCTCTTTTTTTTTTTTTTTTTTTTTTGCATACACTCTTACCCTACCATCCAAGATAATACATCATAGGGAATAAACATTTCCCTTACACTTGAATTTTTACATACTTTACAATAAACTAAACTAATGACTCGAATTAAGAAAATCAAAACACTTGGAGCACTTTTAAGATTAACGCACATATGGGGGTAATATATGATGTTCTTCCCCATTACTCCATAAAATAAGTACTTTACCCATGAGTCCCAATCGTCCCAAAATAATGTGTACAAGGATATGACTCGACTTAGCAACCATGTAATCAAATAGATAGTTAACTTAGGGTTTAACAAATAACAATAATGCACTAAAAATGAGCGCATACACGGAAGGCTAAGGCGATTTGGGTGTACATTTAAGTGGGGTGTAACAAATTCTTCCTTTAAGTAAAATGCTTAAAGTTAGAAACGAAAAGATAGGCTCGGAGGGGTGTACTAGGGGTTTCGTGTACTAAAAATGAGTACAACGCTAAGGGTGTGGGAAAAATTAGTTGACTTAGCTAGCCAAGTAATATGACTTAAATGGTCAAGTAATTATGATACGGGTTTAACACAAGGGTGATCCTAATGCCTCTTATCATGTAGTAAATCCTACCACACGAATGTAGTCTCACTAGCGGTCTCGGGATGCATCACTAACGCAAGTTCTAGAATCTAAATGCTACCGGTACACTCATAAGCACTAATAGTAAATGCTTTTCCTATCAAATCTAAAGGCGAACCTCACATATTTGGGTGGAAAATTTTTCTGAATATACAGTTATGTGCTAATCATACAATCTCCTATCCATGAGACGCTTGCTATGGCTAAAGTTTCACTCCTAAATGTTGCAAAAAATTTTAAATTTGGCGCTAAAATTACACTAACAAGTATTTCTCATAGTTTTATTACACATCTACCATCAAACAAAACAAACTCAATCGAAAGTGCATATGTAAGGTATCATCATTTTACCCTCCCCTTACACTTAAGATGAACATTGTCCCCAATGTTCAAGTAAAGAATGTAAAAGTGAAATAAGTAAAAAGAATGAAATCAAATACTCCCCTGATTCGCTCGGTATGGATAATAAGGTGGCCAGGTTAAATCTTCCTCCAAGAAAATGAACAATCAAAGCTTCCCTTCCAGAATATAAATCATCTTCTTGTCATACATAACCTGTAAATCCTGAGAAAATAGACAAAACAACCTCGCGTAAAATCGGCGGCATCCTATATAAGTTACTAAATCCTAGAAAACAAGATAAGATATAATGCTTGTGGAATGAAGTTTGCAGATTTCCTGGAGATTATAAAACTTAATAATTCACAAAAACCATAAGACTCCGTTAGAAAAACAAAACTGGTAAAATTTCCAGATTTTTACACGTGACGCCGTCAAGAGTTAACTCGTGACGCCGTCAGAAGTGACCTGCAGAAATTCTTATGTTAAGTTTCTAGAAAATTTCTGGAAAAACTTGGTCCTACTTCCTGGAAAATCCTGCAAAACTTCATTATGACTCAACACAAGCATTTGACTCTAACAAATACGAATATACATGTTCATTTAATATTGTGGAGAATCATGATCGGTTTGTTTCTTAAAAAACATATTTGGGGTTTCCCCTTACACTTATCTTTTGCAAAAATACTTTTAGGTGGAGTTAAGACTAAGCTAAACAACAAAGTAAAGTATTTCCACTATTTAGTTTAGAAACATGATCAACCAACAATAAAAATAAAGCATGCATACGGAAGCAAATAACAAACAAACAAAAATAAAATCACACAAAACATGGGTTGCCTCCCAAGAAGCGCTTTTCTTTATTTATGAGTCTTGTAGCTAGACTCAAAGTCATGGGTTACTACGTGACCTCATCATCAAACGTCACATCCACCTCACTAATCATTTCATTGTTATTTTCTTGATAATGTTTTACACGTTGTTTGTTAACAGTAAATTCCCTGCCTTCATCGTCTAATAACACCACGGCTCCAGTTTTAGAGGAATTCTTCACCGTAAACGGTCCATACCATCTAGACTTAAGTTTTCCTGGAAATAATCTCAACCGAGAATTGTACAATAGGACTTTTTCTCCCTCTGAAAATTCTTTTGGTTTCTTAATTCTCTGGTCATGCCATCTTTTTGCTCTCTCTTTATATGTGATGGAAGATTCGTAGGCTTCTAACCTAAGCTCATCAAGCTCGTGTAATTGCAAGAACCTATTAGTTCCAGCAATTGTGTAATCTAAGTTACATGTCTTAAGCGCCCAATAAGCCTTATGTTCTAATTCCACTGGTAAGTGGCATGCCTTACCATACACCATGCGAAACGGGGTCGTTCCAATAGGTGTTTTGTAGGCGGTTCGGAATGCCCATAAGGCTTCGTCGAGTTTAAATGACCAGTCCTTTCTATTTTGACTAACCGTCTTTTCAAGTATTCTTTTAATAGCCCTATTGGTGTTTTCGACTTGGCCATTGGTTTGTGGATGATAGGCGGTGGAGAACCGATGGGATACTCCATACCTCTTCATGACTTTTTCCATTTGTGCATTGCAAAAATGGGTCCCCCTATCACTGATGAGAGCTTTAGGAATCCCGAATCTCGCGAAAAGCTTTTTCAGGAAATGAATAACTACTCTGGCGTCACTGGTCCTAAGGGCTTGTGCCTCAACCCATTTTGAAACATAGTCAACGGCGACTAATATGTATTCGTTTCCCCCTAAAGATGGAAAGGGTCCCATGAAGTCAATCCCCCAAACATCGAAGACCTCACATACTTGTATAAGGTTCTGAGGTGCTTCATCCCTATGTGATATGTTCCCGGCCAGTTGACATGCATCGCATGCCTGCACCATTTCTTTTACATCACAGAAAATTGTGGGCCAATAGAATCCCGCATCGAAAATCTTTCGGACGGTAATGTTTATCCCATGATGCCCGCCAGAGGGACCAGAGTGACATTCCCTCATAATCTTCACTGCCTCACTTTTCGAAACACAGCGTCTTATAATTTGGTCCGGACACCTTCGGAATAAAAATGGTTCATCCCAAAAGTAGTATTTTAGCTGGGAAAAGAACCTTTTTCTTTCGTATTTAGTCAGGTGTTCAGGAACAATTCTACTTGCGAGATAATTAGCAAAATCGGCGTACCACGGCTCCGAATCAATCATTAACATGAGTTGTTCGTCAGGAAATGAATCCCTAATCTCACTTCTATCGTGCTTATCCAAGGGGTTTTCGAGACGAGATAGATGATTTGCGGCCAGATTTTCTGCCCCCCTCTTATCACGAATCTCAACATCGAATTCTTGTAGCAACAAGATCCACTGAATTAGTCGTGGCTTAGCATCCTGCTTCGCAAAAAGATATCGAAGAGCCGAGTGATCAGTGAAGACGACTGTTTTTGAAAGGACAAGATATTGTCAGAATTTGTCGAATGCAAACACTACGGCTAATAATTCTTTCTCGGTGGTGGAGTAATTCTCTTGAGCGGGATTTATGGTTTTGCTAGCGTAGTAAATAGGTTGGAAAAGCTTGTCACGCCGTTGGCCTAATACAGCCTCGACAGTGAAGTCGCTAGCGTCACACATGATTTCAAATGGTAACTCCCAGTTGGGTGTGATCATGATTGGAGCTTGTGTGAGTTCCTTTTTTAGGAGATCGAATGCATCCTTGCATTCTTGGGAAAAATCGAACGGAGCATCCTTCACAAGTAATTGAGTCATTGGCCGAGCAATTTTGGAGAAGTCTTTGATGAATCTCCGATAAAACCCGGCATGCCCCAAGAAGCTGCGTATTGCTTTAACAGTCGTGGGGTATGGTAACTTAGATATAGCTTCAACTTTAGCTTGGTCCACCTCTATTCCGTTCCCTGAGATCTTATGCCCTAACACAATCCCTTCTTTTACCATGAAATGACACTTTTCCCAGTTTAGCACCAAGTTGGTTTCCTCACACCGTTTAAGCATCTTTTCTAGATTAGCAAGACAGCGGTCGAAGGAGTTCCCGAAGACCGAAAAGTCATCCATGAACACTTCCATTCTGTCTCCCATGAGTTCGTGAAAGATTGCGGTCATGCATCGCTGGAAAGTGGCGGGGGCATTACATAGCCCAAAAGGCATCCTTTTGTAGGCAAATGTTCCATAAGGGCAAGTAAACGTGGTCTTTTCTTGGTCCTCAGGTGCTATGGGAATTTGAAAATACCTAGAGAATCCATCCAAGAAGCAATAGTACTCGTGTCCAGACAATCTCTCTAACATCTGATCAATGAATGGCAAGGGAAAGTGATCTTTCCTCGTGGCATCATTGAGCTTTCGATAGTCAATGCATACCCGCCATCCAATGACCGTTCTCTGGGGCACCATCTCACCCTTGTCATTCTTAACTACAGTCATTCCACCCTTCTTAGGTACGACCTGCACAGGACTGACCCATGGGCTATCCGAGATCGGGTAAATCAATCCTGCATCCAGAAGTTTGATAACTTCTTTCTTTACTACTTCCTTAATGTTAGGGTTCACCCGCCTCTGGGGTTGCACGGTAGGTTTATAATCTTCTTCCATGAGAATCTTATGTGTGCAAAAAGTTGAGTCAATCCCCTTAATGTCGGCCACACTCCATGCGAGCACCCCTTTGTATTTCTTTAGGACCTCTAAGAGTTTACCTTTTTGTTCATGTTCCAAGGAAGAGTTTATGATTACCGGCAGTTGGTCCTCTCCCTGAAGGAAGGCATACTCCAAATGGTTAGGAAGCTCTTTAAGATCTAACTCTGGAGGTTCGATAATAGAAGGTTTGAGCTTGTTTTCGGGCTTTCGGAGCTCGAGATGCTCCGTTGCCTCTTGTCTGGGGTAGAAGGAGACTGCACCAACATCCTCCATCTTTTCTACCTCTAGCAAAGGCAGAAAACTCTTGTCCCGTAGCCAGCCTTCATCGATCTGTTCATCGACACAACTATCAATGACATCTGTGAGTTCATCGACTTCCCCGATGAAATAGAGCCGGTTGGCTGCTTCGAGGGAGAGGTCCATAGAATCCTTAATATCGAAAGTTGTGCTATCGGTTCCAACTCGTAAGGTTAATTTTCCGTCATAAACATCAATGACTGCACGAGCGGTAGCAAGAAATGGTCTCCCTAAGATGATGGGTACCAAGTCATCCTCCTCCATATCCAGGATTACGAAGTCGACCGGGAATTTGAATTTCCCAACTTTGACTAGCACATTCTTGCATATCCCTACGGGGTACTTGACCGATCTATCGGCTAGTTGGATGTTCATACGGGTAGACTTTAATCCAGAGTATCCTAGTTTAAGGAACATAGAGTGAGGCATGAGATTGATACTCGCTCCCAAATCGGCAAGAGCATTCTTGATTGATAGAGATCCTATGGAGCAAGGCAGGGTGAAGCTGCCCGGATCGTCTACCTTTTTTGGTAGCCCTCGATGGGTCACCACTGAGCATTCTTCCCCCAGGGTCACAAGACCCTCGAGTTTCTTTCGGTTAGCAAGTAGTTTTTTTAAAGTATGCGCTATACTTTAGCATGTGATAGCAAGCATCAAGGAGGGGAATGGTGACAACCGAGTCTTTTAGGTATGACAAAAATCTCTTGTTATCATTCTCAGTTTTCTGGTTCCTTAATCGGGATGGAAACGGGATTTTCATAGGTTGGTTAGGTAGGGTTGATGGGGAAGGGGTTTTGAATTCAGGGCCTTCCTCTCCTTCTTTTCTCTTTACCAGATTTCCCCAGAGGGTGTAATCGTCATTTTGGTAAAAAGGCAAAAGGGAGGGATCAGCATAAATGTCCCCTCCTGACAAGCATGCATGTTCAGTTGTGGCTGCTCCTCCGAATTCTTCTACCTCATGCGGACCCCCACAGTAATCGCAGATTAAGTAAGGATTCGACAGTTGTTTAGGTAACTGCGATCCAGCTAGGTATTCCACTCTTTTGTGAATTTTTCTCAACCGATCTGAAGTGATTTCAGAAATGCTGACAGTCGACTCAGGTTCATCCCAAGTGTCATCCTGGTCTTGAGCATATTCTTCAATCCTATCCCATCCTTCTTCGGCACTAAGATTGGCCAATCTCCCTTTTCTAGATTGGTTAATTCCGTTTCGATCGTTAGAGGAGATATTGTCGTAGAAGATTTGGACCAAAAGCCAAAGCTCAATGCCATGATGGGGAACTAGTCATATTAAATCTTTAAATCTAATCCACGATTTATGGAAGGGTTCGTCCTTCCCTTTTCGGAAACGGAGGATCCAATCTCTAAATGCTGAGGTTTTTCCAGGTGGAAATAACTTCTCATAGAACTTGGATATAAGTTGCTCCCATGTGAAAATAAATTCAGAAGGGAGTTTATCATACCATTCTTGGGCTTTTCCATATAGGGTGAAAGGAAAGAATCGCAGTCGGGACGTGTCTCTAGTAGCCCCATCCGCATGGAGGGTGTCTACTATTTTCAAGAAGTCTTTAATGTGTTGGATTGGATCTTCCTCATTTAATCCAAAAAACATACACACACTTTGGACAAGCCAAACATCCTTTGCATGCAAGACCTCGTTAGTGTGTTCGTTTGGGTAGACAATGGCGTTTGAGAAGCCACAAGAGGTTGGGGAGGAGTAGTCCTTAAGGAGCTTAGGAATGGGAGTTGTGGGGGTACTCATCTCGTCGTTGGGTTGGGAGCTAGGGGTTGTGACATGATTTTCTGAATTTTCTTCAGAAAGGGGTGCATCAAAATCGATGGCAACGCTAGATGGTTCAGAAGTTGAGTGATATTGTCTCAATCTATGCATTTCTCTTTCGGGTTCCGCATAAGGCAAGACAAGGTTTCTAGTGGAACTACGACTCCTAGTGATCCTAAGGTTAAAGGATTCGTCGTTTGCCATGATGGCAGGTGGTGAAGAGTTACGAACAAAGACACAAAGAAATAAGATAGACTAAAGAAAACCTAAAAATAAAAATAAAATCTTACTAGAAAGGAATCTAGCAAGTAGACCTAATAAAAAGAGATTCTAACCTAGACAATAACTATTCCCCGGCAGCGGCGCCAAAAACTTGATGTACGTGGGAATCGCACCTGGTTTTACCTCTCAAGGGATCTTGAGAAGCTTACAACCCCCACCAGGCAATGTACCTGATCGTTGTAGTATAGTATAGTGACAAGTACCGGGGGATTGATCGTTCAGCTTGGAATAGTGTCGCTAGGATTAGAAAACCTAAATACTAGTTCTAAGGGTGAGGGATGATTCTTTTTGTATTTTTATATTTTTTTTAAAAGCAAGTAAAAATCTCGGGTTTGAAGGATTTGGGCGGAATTAGTTGCTAGTCAACTAACCCAATACTAAAGATGCAATCAAAATAAAATACTAAAAATAAAAATAAACTAAATTATACTAAGGTTGTGAGCAATAAGTGGAGAAAATGTGTTTACTTAGATTTCACTACTCCCTAGACATCTTTTACATGTTAATTACTTGTTATAGTTACGTGGATGATGGATTGTATTCCTTAATACCATTCATGGGGTGGCGCACTTAACTCCCCAATCCTATGAGCTCTTATCTCCTCCTATGCCATGCCCAGCACAACCATAGGGATTATAAACAGTGGCTCATGCATTAAATACAACCAATAAAGACCTAGTGCACATCGGTTCATGTTTCCTAAGACGTTCAAGCATGTTACCATTTGGAGATCTGCCAGTTTTCTTAAGCCTAACATCAAATTCATTCACCCAAAACAACTATAAACAAGTAATCAACACATAATTAACATCTAGGTTTCATTAGATCCAAGCAAACACAAGATAGATCTAGCCTAACATGATGGAATTAAGATAAGAACAAGATATAGACAACCAACACATAGACATATTGATTGAATTAAAAGAATACTTATCTCAATTACACATGAAAGGTATCAAGGGCTTAGAACCCTTGAAAAACCTGTAAAATTCGCATCAAGTTCGTACTTAGGGTTTCTCCAAAACTTCTCTCCCTTAATGTGTGAAAATTAGAAAAATATATATAGGAAATAGGGTCTGACGGCGTCAAGACAAATCTTGTGACGCCGTCACCTCGCCGCCAAAATAATTCTCGGACTGCCTTGATCTACTTTTGACGCCGTCATGTGTTATGCATTTCCAGGCCGTCATGACTTTTACTCTTGACGCCCTTCTTCGTGACGCCGTCAAATCTGTACTGGGTCGTCATGGAAATTACTCTTGACGCCGTCAGGAATTCCTTCTTGACGCCGTCACCTACTGTTCCCAGCAAGGAAAATTAATACTTTGGCGTTTTCTTCACTTTTATGCTCCAAAAACGTCCGAATTGCTTCTTTTCCCAGATTTCACTCCCAAAGTACCTAAAATCACAAAAGGAACGATTTAGGGCAATATTTGATCAAATAAATTCAATTTCGGGCTTAAATGACCCCCTAAAAGTGGATCATTTTTCGCCTCATCACTTGTCATCTGTAAACTCCCGTAAATTTCCCTATAAATAGTAAAAGTAAATCAAAGACTAATATATCATTCGTTAATTAATAACGTTTTTACCAATAACAAATTTTTTATATATATATTTTGTTTATCAAATATGCTATGTTACTTAAAAATCTCTACGATATTCATGATCTCATTTTGCTTGGAACGATGCTCACACATGTACCACTATAGTCTAAAATCGCGAGAATATTAAAATTTTCTTTTATTCGTTACGAACCTGCATTTTCAGAACATTTTTCAAATTTACTATTCATCGGTTACTATTCACCAAACACTATTCATCATTTCACTATTCATCGTTTTTGGAGTCGGTTAGTGATATTGAGATGTTTTTCAAAAGTTTTACTATTCACAAAACACTATTCACTCTCGGACTCACGTAAACATTTTACTAAATATTTACTAAACATTTCACTAATGACAAATTAATTATTTTCACTAATCCTAATTATATATAACCAGACTCTTAATTACACACTAAGCCCAACACCATTTTCGGCCTGCTATTATTCATGGCCCATACGTTTTAAGCCCAACCCCTATAATTATTTTGAAACACTCGACTAGACCAAGCCAGAAACGCGTCTCGTACTCCCCATTCTTACACACGACACATAAGTATTTTCATACTCCCTCATTCCTCACCTAGTCGACTTCAAGTATGTCAAGTTTCAACTTCCCATGTCGAGTCTAAATACATTTTTACGAGGCAAAGTATTTGTCCAAAAACAATTTCATACGTTTGGCAACTAATCCAAAACTAAACCGTTTTGAACCTCGTTTGTTTCTATTAAGTCCTAAAACCATTTCTAAACTAAATCTCATGTTTAAATATTACATTCTATCAACCATCACCGAGCCTAGCCAAAAGTTCCAAATCGTTACAAAAGAAAAAGGATATGTCGACATGTATTTTACAAACAAAAGTGTACTCCCCCATTTCATGCACACACAACTATATATTTTATGACTTTAGAAAAAGTACTAGCTCATTTTTAAAAGAAAACTGTACAATCCATTTTTATAATACTCATTCACACGTTTCTTTTGAACAATTGAAATGTCGACAAGATGAAAACAAACAAGAATATACATGTTGCGTCTTAACCTTTCTCAAGACTTTTAGCAACAAGTAAACATCACATCTCATAAATGTTGGTCACTAGGTTACTCCAAATCTTGTATATAATTCACCAAGAAACCAAAGGATTGTCTAAAAATAAATTTTCAATAGAGAACTTGAAAATGGAGAGAAAATTTATTTTAGTGGACGAATCGGTTTGTTCCTTAGTAATCCCATATCAAGAGTTGATTATCTATCTATGATACAACACAGACGTATCTTGAAATTAGATTACAGTAAGGAGTCAATTCAGTCTATCATCAATGAAATAATTAGAATTCATTATTCAAAATATTCTAAAATCAGATGGATTCTAAGTTAAGTTTCATTAATGATTTCAGAAGATGGACAACGTAAACAATACATGTACTCCATCTTCATCAAAAACCACCATGACTACTGAAGCCGTCAGGAAATTGGTAACCAACATCGTATCAGTAGTACTCGAAGGGACTACCATAGTTGATCCAAGGGGAGAGATGGACATATCCAATAAGCATGAATGCTGCATGGAATATAGGCCAACCCACTTTAAAACGCCAGAAGGAATGGCTAACCCTACCATCACCCATAACCAAGGAATTAGGCAAGGAGTTATACCTAATGGAAATAAACAAAAGCGAAAACTCATAGAAATGAGGAACCTTTAAAGACTTCGATAGTATCAAAGGAATGATGACTAGATTGAAGCAGATGAATAAATTCCTGTTGTAAATAAATAAATCCTAGTTCGACAATTTCCTGAGATTGTATCTCTTCCCCGTATTTTACTTTAAGTTACGATGGATGTAACTTAAGTATAACAATTATCCTTCTACCGTATCGAAAATTCTACCTTGTAATATTCCCGAAATAATTATAATCTACGTCAATTTTAAATTCCTATTCCATTAACAGTATACTGTTATTTCCCTAGAAATTTCTGACTCATCATCATAGTACGAACAAAATTTCCTACTTTATTATTAAAAAGAAATTACGTGTTATAGTATAAAAATAACACGTTAAACACCATCTAAAACAACTTAAAGAAAAGCATAAACACCACTGTGACTGAGCCAAACATCACATCGTTTAGTCCTCAATTATACATAGCCTGACCAACTATGTCTAATTTAGGAAGAATCATGTTATGAAGGAACAATCATAATGTCAAATTTTCTAAATAACAATCTTCACGTAAAAGCAACAAATAGAGATAAACTGAACTATTCATAAATATTACAAATTACAATAAATACCTATCTTATTCCTTCGTCATTAGGACGAGAAGCCAACAAAAGTACAAATAAGAAAAACCCTAAAGACTAACAGAAAACTCCAATAACGAAAAATTTATCCAAATCCATGGAAATTAATAAATAAACAAATAATTAGCATCGGAAGTGCTAATGTCACAATAATTACAATATAAACCATAGAATCTTCAATAGGTTGATCCGCTTGACAACAAAAACCCCCACCAACATAACCATAGCAAGAGCCACCACAGGATGAATCACCTTAATTATGCTGAAAGATAAATATAAACAAATCATTAAAAATAATAACAAGACAAATTCCTAAAAACAAAACAAATTTTATTCATTATTCGTTAACAATACATAGAAACACGACAAAGACTTAATTTAAAACAACCCTAGCTCAAGATTATTACCCCCATATCTTGTCCACGGTAATGGCTAGAACCGTGAGGGGTACGACAAACAACAAGATCGCAACCAAGAATCCAAAGTCTTCGTCCGGAACATACGCTAAGTAAATAGCGACAAGGACGACATACACAATCACTAGTATAGTGATGAGGTGCGGCATTTTGGAGATGGGAAATGAGAAGCAAATGGTTGGTGGAAGAAATGGAAATTTGAAAGGGGTATATGTAGGTGGAAATCTAGCCGTTGGTCACTATTACGGACTGTTGGGATTTACTATTCACGACCGTTGGACACGGTACACCTAGCCGTTAATTTACTATTCATAATCATTACCTTCAATATTCACAACCCTTAAATACACCAGTTACTTGATCTTGTCTAGCACAAATAAGTCTATTAAACCACGTCTCCTAAATCTTAATAATAAAAATCTCTCGACAACCCTCTGATCGAAATTTCCTAATATAGGAATTTTGTTAAACTTGAATTCCGGGACGAATTCAGAATGAGGGGTAGGTACTGTAAACTCCCGTAAATTTCCCTGTAAATAGAAAAAGTAAATCAAAGACTAATATATCATTCGTTAATTAATAACGTTTTTACCAATAACAATTTTTTTTATATATATATTTTGTTTATCAAATATGCTATGTTACTTAAAAATCACTACGATATTCATGATCTCATTTTGCTTGGAACGATGCTCACACATGTACCACTATAGTCTAAAATCGCGAGAATATTAAAATTTTCTTTTATTCGTTACGAACCTGCATTTTCAGGACATTTTTCAAATTTACTATTCATCGGTTACTATTCACCAAACACTATTCATCATTTCACTATTCATGGCCCATACGTTTTAAGCCCAACCCCTATAATTATTTTGAAACACTCGACTAGACCAAGCCAGAAACGCGTCTCGTACTCCCCATTCTTACACACGACACATAAGTATTTTCACACTCTCTCATTCCTCACCTAGTCGACTTCAAGTATGTCAAGTTTCAACTTCCCATGTCGAGTCTAAATACATTTTTATGAGGCAAAGTATTTGTCCAAAAACAATTTCATACGTTTGGCAACTAATCCAAAACTAAACCGTTTTGAACCCCGTTTGTTTCTATTAAGTCCTAAAACCATTTCTAAACTAAATTTCATGTTTAAATATTACATTCTATCAACCATCACCGTGCCTAGCCAAAAGTTCCAAATCGTTACAAAAGAAAAAGAATATGTCGACATGTATTTTACAAACAAAACTGTACTCCCCCATTTCATGCACACACAACTATATATTTTATGACTTTACGCAAAGTACTAGCTCATTTTTAAAAGAAAACTGTACAATCCATTTTTATAATGCTCATTCACACGTTTCTTTTGAACAATTGAAATGTCGACAAGATGAAAACAAACAAGAATATACATGTTGCGTCTTACCCTTTCTCAAGACTTTTAGCAACAAGTAAACATCACATCTCATAAATGTTGGTCACTAGGTTACTCCAAATCTTGTATATAAGCCACCATGCATGCATGCACTCGTTACCACCTTTCATACAAATCAAATTTTACAAAAACTAAATCCTAGCTTTAGTCCTACTTCAAAACGTTTTGGCAAAAACACAAGCTTTTCAAATCGGGTCTAAAAGAAACAAGTCTTTGTTTGTGAACCTTGGTTGAGTCGACATACACACTGCACCCTCGTATTCACTTCCCCTCGACTCTACGTCTCGTTTTACCCTACCATTTTGGTGTAGTAAGTCTCGCACAACTTTTTCCATTTTTACTTAAAACGTATTCTTTGATTTTTACGTGTAAATCACTTTCCCTTGCACCAAATTACTCGAAATTTATATACACAACACTTACGTATTATTATCACACCTATATATTTACTAAGCTAATAATCATGATATATAAAGATTTAAATGTAAAACTCACGTATAAACAATTTTTGAAACTCGTTTGTAAGTAACTTTGAACCATGCAAAACTCCTAAAATTTTTCTAAGTCTTTTTACTTATAAAACTCGTTCCATGCTACCCATGAAACGCACATATATCTTTAAATCCAACGTAACGAGCCTACCATTTTATTTCATAACCTATTAAACCCCCTGACAAAATGTCATTTTCGTGTATAACATTTGTAATAAAAATCACGTCGCGACCCTTTAAATGAAGCAAAGCAAATCGACTTGAAAACTATTTTTGAAAATAAAGGAATACCGATTGGGCCTTAAGGCCCAATCCTTTGAAAATAAGCTAACAAAATAAGCTGTGGTAATAAGCAGTCTCGAAACATTTTTAGCATCCTAAAATAAGCCCGAAACCAAGCCCAAAACTTTCGTAAGCCCAATGGATTTTAAAAGCTTAACGGGCCTAGTCTTTTCGTTAAAAAGCCCATTAAGCTATAATAAGCTCTTTTCGAAAAATAAGCAGTTTTGAAAAATTAAATAAGCTGTTTTTAGCTTAATTAAGAAATAAAAATGTTAAGTTTCGAATTTGGTAAATTTTGGACTAAATTTGCAAAAATTATAATTTTCGGGTTAAAAGTGTCATTTTTATAAACTTTAGGTAAAAAACTGTCATTTCACAAACTTGAGGGTGAAAAACTGATTTTATAAACTTTTGGGATGAAAAATGTAAAAATTATAAAGTTTTGGACGTAAAACGTAAAAATATTTAACTTTGGACTAACGACGTAACGCTAACGCCGTTAGGGTAAAAAGTGTAAAAACTTGGAAAAGACAAGGGCCGTATAATATAATTAATATTTTTATTTTTACTTTTCATTTTACGATTTCACATTCACGACGTCACGTTTTATTTCAAACTATTATTATTAATATTATTCTTTACGTTATATATATATATATATATATATATATATATATATATATATATATATATATATATATATATATATATATATATATATATATAACTTAACTAAACTTACGATATATTATAAAATCACAAGTTTCATTATCGTTAAATTAACAACTCACGTAATCAAAAACTACTCGCGATTAAAACATTAAGACTATCAAACACTAAAACTTTTCATATATCATCTAGGTCGTGTGTGGAGCCGTTCTCTTATTGCAAACTGAGTATCGATATTTTTACCACTATACCACTAAGGTGAGTTCATAACCTCGCCTTTACTTATTTAAATGTTTTATAAACCTTGCGAGGGGATACATGCTAGTTTTTACAAACTGAACACAAGTATTTTTCTTGGTATGCTCTATATCGTTATTGCTTAAGTCCTTTATTGCCAAAAGTCCCTCATATCATGAGCCTTAGTCACCCAGAGGGTGAACGTAAATAATTGCGGATAGATCTATTAGGGATTGACAATCCCCGTTTGGACGTTGGAGAAAACTACCAAACGCACTTTATTTGAAATCTAATAGGTTACTGGCAAGAACCTATCCCGAGGGCCCTGTTACTATAATCCATCATTCGTGATGAGATCTGTTAATCGGATGAGTGTCATGAGCTTAATGCAATAACAACTGTTTTTAACTTATAATTGTATGATGGTGCAATTATCACTTATAACTTGTGTTCAACTATTAAACTAAAACCTATGAATATCACTCAACTTTTGTTGAATTTTAGCATGTTTATCTCAGGTCTATAACGAGCAAGGATGGGACGGAGGAGCACGAAATTCTTACAAAGGCTATAAATTTTTATTATCATTCGAAAACCTATTTAACAAATTTTGAAACCACTGGGACCTCATCTTGAAAACTCTGATATTTTTAAAAATTCGAATGATAAATGTTTTAAAATGACTAAATTAATAATTATTTTCTACTGAAAAACTATGAGCTGTGAAGTAACACCCAATCTTTATTCCGCTGCAAATATTTTAAAAATTGGGGGTGCTACATCATCTGAATTTGTCTCCTTCGGGTTTGGTTGCACACAAAATTCTTATGTATGATGGGGTATTTATACTTTCTGTTTGAGGTTTTGATGTGGCGCATCTATTAGTAGATGCGGCGCATGTACTTAACTTCGCGTGGGGTCCAAGATTAATATATTCTGGAATATTCGTACACCGTCTTCAGATGCGGCGTATCTTGAATCTTATGCGGCGCATGTCCTTCAGCGTCTTGGATTGTCTTTGGTGAAGTCTTGATAGTGATACGGCGCATGTTGATAATGAGATGCGGCGTATCTGGAGTATAACAAGTCGGTTTTTCTTCGTTGACCAAGGTTTCATATGCGGCGCATGATATAATCAGATGCAGCGCATGCTTCAAAGTCAGGCAATGGTCTTCGAATTCATCTAAGTATGGTGATGCGGCATATCTGTCTAGAATGATACGGCGTATCTCCTTGAGTTCAATAGACTTTTTTCATCTTGATCATTTATCTCCATATTTCGTTCAAAATCGCCAAGTTTCACCAATTGCTTGTTTTTACCTGAGAATTACTAAAGTAAACAATTAAATAGGACAAGTGATGACAATATAATGTACTTATTTGATGTAATCAAGTATGGTATTAATACCATGAAACATTCTATAGTTTTGTTATGGTTTTCATATTTCTATATAATTACCTTGTTCAAACCAAGTTCATTATATTATTAAAGTGCTAGCAATATCCTTATGATTTTCACAATTTCATCAAAGTTTCTTTTGTAATACTCGTATGATCCATATCCATAGTTTAACAAGTATCTGAACAAAAGGATGTTTAATAATAAACCATTAATACTAAGACGTTTTATAAAACCACACTCAGGTATTTCTTGGAGCATTGTCGTGTTGCTAGACACTAACCTTTGCTTGTATAGTTATTTATGTTATGGCATTCGCAAGTGGGAGCTTTTGGGAAATGCTCATGTCATAATAAATAATATACGACTAGAAATATGTGAGGATATAAGGTTACACATGTATACACTGAGGGAATACTTTTATAATGTAATTATTTATGGTATGTATATTAATTATATTAGTTTATATTTCACGAAATTGGTTAACGGTAGTTAATTATTCCGTTAAACGTAATAATTAACTTAAGTCTTTTATTAAATAAGTAATGAACATGTTTAATATAGACTTAGCCTAAAACTCATGGGAAACCCTTGGGTAATGGGTCTTCGACGAGTAAGGGTTAAAAAAAGAAGGGGGGGGGGGGGGGGTTATGTTTGGCTTGGACTCTAAGCTATTCTAAGGCCTATATAATGAATTGATTAATTCATTATTTGCACTTCTTGGAAAACCTAAACTCAAAACAAATCCTCCTCTCCTTTCCTCAATACATAACCGATAGGTCCCCTCCCATACTTAGGGTTTTGGGTCGATTTCAAGTAGACAATAACAAAGAGTTAGGTTGCTTTGCTCGTGAAGTAATAGAACTAGCATTCCGGTATTCCACATTGACGTGTAGTGTGGATTTCTCATAGAGGTTATTTTCTTTAGTAACTAAGGTTTATCGTGGGGTTCATCGTAGAACCAAGATCCGTTTTGATCAACCTAATTCAATAACAAGAGGTTAGTAAATATCGTATTTGCTGGTGGGTGGTGGTGGTGATTGGATGATTGAAAGATCTTGACTTTTGATATTGAGTGAAAGACAATTTTTATTTTTTATTTTTATTTTATTTTGTGGCAAAGGGCCTATTGATAAAAGAGTAAACACCATCTAAGTATGATTGGTGGAGGGATGGGAATTTTTAGGGCGATAAAAAGAGGTTTTGAGTCAAAAGTTTTGATATAACTTGTTGAGAAAGTAGTACGAGGGTTTCTTCTTTTAAGATATATATCCGTATTTATTAAGGTAAATAAATGACGGTCAGTAAAAAAAATGTAGAAAAATTGAGTGACTAAATGACCCGACCTGACCTGACCAACAATCAAACAAAGAAAGAGAGGATCGTGATTGACCAAAGCAAACGTTGCATTTGAAAAAGAAAAAAAAAATCCCCAAATACGGAAGCAAATTTCCCGCCAAAAAAATCCCCAAATCGATGTGTGGTTGTGGTGGTTGTTGGTTGTGGTGGTGGTGGTGATGGTTGTGTGGTGGTAATTAGAAGTGTTGAGAATGGGTAAAAAGATTAAAATAATATTATTGAAAGTTTGACTATTTGGAACAAAAAGACAAAATAGAAGTTCGCTCAAACTTTTAAAAGTCCCTAGTGATAAGTAGCTCAAAAGGTACCTCTACTTGTGTCTTACACATGTATGACACAAAATGATTAGACACGACTTTTTTGGTGACACATGTCGCATCTCTATTAAATTCACTAGTCGCTTGGTCCATTTGAAGAAACTAACCAAAGTGGGTTTAGAAAAACCCGCACACCTAAACGACCGGGCCATTTGTACCTGTTCTTTTAACCAATTTTCACTTTTACCTTTACTTTTTAAAGTTACCATCTCCCTTAATTAAAAAAGGTTGAAAATAAAATTATTAACCAACGCATAAACCGAACCCGACTTATTTTACCCATCCGTCGGGCACATGTAAACCGATTTTTGGGTTAACCAGTTTATCTACACTAGTTAGCATGTTATAAATGGCTTAAATGTCGGCCTCAAGGTTTCAACCCAAAATCTCTTTAGGCCCACTCTAACCCATTTATTTTCATGTCAGTTTTTTGTTGTGTTTCGCGTCGTGTCAGGATTTCACCACCTTATGTAACACAATTAAATCTTTCATACAAACTTTGATTCACAGTAAAACCTTACTTTTTTCAGCCAATCACATAAAACATAATGACAACACTAACACACAACATACAAACCTTTGTTAAGTTTCATAAACCTCTTGACTTGGTTTAGAGAATACTCAAAAGTGAATTAATACGATCATGTGTTTTATCAAGAGCGGTGTGTTTTGAGTTGTGACCTATGTATCATGTATGTCGTTGTAGTTAGCACGTTTTACTTGCTTCAATATTCATTCACTAAATTGATGACACATGATTGCTAAGGGACTGCACGCTTGGGAATAGATATGCTTTAGGATTAAATGATGATTGCAAAGTTACACCTACTGTGTTCGATACGAGGGACATTCTAATACTCAAAGAATGACCGAGTTGCTCAACAAACCAGTTTTGAGACATTGCTAAAGTGCAACTCTTTCTTTACGGTTTGGAGTGGAATATCCCAAACCTTTATAAATCAAATCAAAAGAACACTTTAAGCTAGAGGTGACAATTTGTGTCTAAAATCAAAAAATAGCTAAATGGATAAATTTTTAAAAGATTTAGCTACATCCCCCCCCCCCCCCCCCCCCCTTTTTTTTTAAATGGGCATATATTGCCAATTTAAAAGTTAAACGGGCATAATGTGCACATATTTTTCTCTCAATTGGAGAACATTAAATTGTTTTTAATGAAAAACTTATGGATATAGTATATTTAGTTATTTAAATATAAATGAGGTGTTACGTTTGTGGAATTTTTTTGTTGTTTTAGGTCTTTTGTAAAGTGATTCGTATAACATGCGCCCGTTTGACCCGTGTCCGTTTGGCCCGTGCCTGTTTAGCCCATAGCCCGTGCCCGCCCATTTTGCCACCTCTACTTTAATCCATCAAGATTACTTCCTTTGTGTGTCCTCTGCAGGTAGTAAACATTCAAAACATAAAAACATAAGCCTCTTTAAGAACTCTGAATATTTAAATGTGTGTAAAAATAATCACAGATAAAGTAAACATTCAAAAACATAAAAACATTGTTTATAACATGTCTATATTCATCACTGATTAACAATTATATTGTTGGACCACTTTTAGGACTTCTTTATAAAAAAAACTTTAAAAAACAAATTGGACTAGTTTTAACAACTTATCTAAACTTGGGCTGGAAGTGTTAGCTTCTGTCAATCCATTTGTACTTATATAGAGAAAAAAACAAAAAGACTAGGATAAAAAAGTAAAAAGTTCATAAAAAAAACTTAAGGGTGCAAAGTGTGAATATTACCCTAGTTATCAATTTATCATCTTCCTCAACAAACATGTTAGCCGTATGTTTCAGTTATAACGACAAAATCTTAAGTTTTACTGTTTTAGGGGCCCAAATAAAAATAAACAGAACGAAACAGTAAACTGAAAATAGTAAAAAAGGCTTAAAACCCCTGATTCCAAGGTAATTTCTTTCAATACTTTTGATTTTTTTTCTCTTAATTTTATGCTAATATCTTCAAGTTTTTGTTGTTTTGATGCATTCCCAATTTTATGCTTTTCCCACAAAATTGATGCTGTGTAGATTAAGTTGATTGCATAAATACTTACAGTTTGTGTGTTTTTAATATCTTTGTTGTTAAAGGTGTGATTTTTATTTTGTTTAGACTACTTTAGTGATATCGCGATTGCAGCTTGGCTTCTTTTCGGTATGAGGGTCTGTGTGTTTAGGGGGTGTTTGGATTAGCTTATTTTTTGGGCTTATGGGCTTATTTGAATTTGGAAATGCTCATAAGCTCATTTTTTCGGCTTATCAGCTTATTGTTTTAACCTTATGGACTTATCTAAGTCCATAAGCTCAACTTCATAATCTCATAAGCCGGAAAAAATGAGCTTATGAGCTTTTCCAAATTCAGATAAGCTCATAAGCCCAAAAAATAAGCTGATCCAAACACCCCCTTAGGTTTATTTGTCCGGCTTATTAAGCTTTTGAAAAGCTAATAAGCTATACTTTTTGGGCTTATGACTTATGAGCTTATCAAATTGAGCTTTTTAAGCTCAGCAATTCAAAAGTTCAATATGCTCATAAACCAGACAAATACGCCTAAATAAACACCCCTAAATATTCGTGGATATGGTGTTAGGATTTGTAAACTTGATACAGTCTTGTGAATCTTTTAGGTTTATCGTATTGGTTGGTTGGTTGATGTTATGAGTCTAATTCAAATGGGTTGAACACGTGCCTTGCCCGTGTTTATTCAAACGACCATTATTGGCGCCAACTCTATATTCTCCTTCTTTGCATCTCTGAAGGTTTGTTGGTTCTCCTTTGCTCCTCAGTCCTCTCCTTCTGTCCAGCATCATCGCAAGTGACAGATGTCATCCTGCTATTGGTTGGAACACGTCATCTGTTCAGTCAACGCTCAGTCAAACACCAACAACCTTTCCCTCCTTTTCCTATAAATACCTGTATTCTCTTTCATTTTCATATTAAGTTTGAATTGTAATTCTCTCAGACCTCTTATTCTCTCTGTAATATTTACACTTCATAAATCAATAACAAATCCTTTTGATTCTACAATTTCGTGTTCCTTTTCTTCTATTGGAATGCCTGATTGTGATCAATCACTATCTTTTCTATTATAAAACGTTTTGGTACATATCAGTTGAACCATATATGTTGTTAATTCCTTGTGTTTATGGTTGCTTGTTGCTTCTGCGTATAAATAAGCAGTTTAGAGAACAGTGTTTGGATTTACTTATTCTGTAAAGAATGCAGCAAGATAAATAAGTAGTTATATTTTTTTAGAAATTTTCAGTCCTACCTGTTTATAATGGGATTTGATGTTAAGAGGATTATGTTAGTTTCATCTCAATTAAGCAGCATGTGTCAACCTGCTTATTGTAAACTGCTTAATTTGCACCAAAATAAGCTAATAAGCAGTAGCAGTTTGGATGATACAACGTTTCTAACTGGTTAGTCTAGCGTAAAAATAAGCAGTTGAGCAGAAACACACAAGCAATCCCTAACGTCCTCTGTGAATTTTGTTTTCTTCTTTGCCTTGTCTGGTTTACAGATGTTTTTTAAGGTAAATACGAAATAGTATTAGGCGTAAGAAAAAGAGTTACTTTGTTTTCATATCTAGATATTACCAAAGGTTTTCGGAAACTGATAAACGAGACAGTTGTTTAAGAATCATTGTCCTCAGACTGTTTAGAGATATAATGCAGACAACAAACTAAGCACCGCTTAGGTTTATATCAGGCTGATTTTTATTGGTTAATAGTTTGATGAGATATAGAGTAGATACTTTGGGATCTTATTTATAGGTTGGTTGTTATTTGTGACAATTCGTTTGTAGGAACTGGAAATGGCGAACCATGGTTGCATCACTTTTGACATCTGTGTGTGTTTTATGAATATAAAAGCATTGACTTAGCGGATATATTGTTCAACTGTCACAATCTTTCGTTGGTATTTCTGATTTCACACCTTGTTTTGTGGGTTACAATGTTTGCCTATATATTCTTACTCCATAAGAAACTAAAGAATGATGCAAATACTTTGTAAATAAGACAATTGATGTTATGCCAATCATGTACTTATATTTGCGTGTGTGCGTTGTGCACTTTTCTTTGTGCTCAAGCTCATGCTCCTCAAATGATGCTGTCTTATTTCTATTTTTCTTTGTATAACGTGTTTTACTTTTTAGGCATCATATATAAACTTGTAGCCCCATGGTTTCACACTGTATTATGGATATTCAACAATATCTATCGTACTTTGTATCTTGATTTTATATTGTTTTTAACTGTTCTATAAGTTTTTGTGCTTGCTAGGATCTACCGTTATTTGAGAGGCACACCCTGTACTTGTTTGGTGACATTTCTAATAAAAAACAATATAAGGCACGGGGAAGAAAGGATCGAGCAAGAAGGGCCTGCTGCAACTCCTGGGCCTCAAATGTCAGTTGCAATGAGAAAAGCGTCAACAGGAAAGAAACAAATAAATGTGAAATCTTCTTTAAAGTTGCAACATATAAAAGACCTTGCAGTTTGGGCTAGTCATGATGCCGCTATACCTTCATTGGGTGCCTTCTTTGGTCATCATTTTGCTGCTTCTTCTGAGGCATTGGGGTCCCCTGTTGACCCGTCTTTGTTTGCTTGTCAAAGGTACTCTCTCTATATTAAATGAGATACTATTATCAAACATATAAAGCGTGACCACTGGAACAAGCCGAATTGCAGTATATGTATAGACTTAGAAGAATAGGTAGACTTGCATTGTATTCAACTCAAAAGGGTCTAAACAAAAGTTTAGCTAAAAAGGGGACAGGTCAAACGGGTTGAAAGCCCGCTTAAAGTCTAATTTTAGATGACTACAGTCCCCTGAATCATTTTCCCTACGAAGAACTGGATTGTTATTGTAATTATATAAACAATGAGTTGTTTATGAAAACATGGGCAACAAGTGGGTGTGAGTCAACCCAACCCAACCCGACCCGGCCCGTTTCGACCATACTATGTTGTGAGTTAAAGTCTTAAATTGAGACATATGTGGTGTGTTAAGGTGTATATACCCTTAACAAAAAGAACAAGAAATGACCACTTTTTTGACCCGTTTCACTACCTGCTATCTTACCGCATTTGGTATATACTGGACGATTATTGTAATTGATGTAGCTGTCATTTTTTAAAACTGCTTGCAAAATCACCTCTAAAAGCACTAGTTACTAGTCATTACACTGACCTGCTTAAGGAAATTTGTCATTGTCGTATCGCGTGTTACTACTTGCCACATGAGCAAATTGGCTTAAATGTGTCAAAGCAGATATAGATAACTTGGCAATAAGATTCAGTCTTGATGAGTATGGCAATCTGTATGTATTTAAAAGCACTTCTTAGTATTATTATGACAAAGTAGTGCACAGGACCTGATGACTGTCCGGTTCTTTTGCAGATGTGAATCTATACTTCATCCTGGTTTTAACTGTACCATCCGAATCGAGAAAAACAAGACAAATTCTCGACACAAAGGCAAGAAAACTACAAATCACCCTAGAAACAACATTGTTTACACTTGCAACTTTTGTTCCCACCGAAATATGAAGAGAGGCACCCCGCAAAGTACAAGTCAACGAAAAGACAAAACACATCCAAAGTTGACCAATGATAAATCCAACAATGCACTTTCTTCTTTTAAAGCCAGAGCACCGAAGTATAAAGATAATGTTGTTGCAAACGTTATAGCAGCTCCACTCGGGTCCAAGCCAGACGAACCCAGCAAGGTCAGAATGGGTAATTTAGAAACATTGAAAGCCAAAGGCAAGTCTGCTGATATGAACCATATAGCAGCTTCACTTGGGTCAAGAGCAGACAACCCTGGCCGGGGCAACATGGGTATTTTGGAGGTATGTGAAACATTGAAGGTCAAAGACGACTTTGTTGATATAAATACTATAGCAGCTCCACTCAGGTCTAGAGTAGACTGTCCCATTGGTAATTTCGGTATTACTGAGATGAGTGAAGCATTGGAGACCAGAAATAACACTGTTGCATCTGGTCCAAATGCAGACGACTTGGAGGGGGGCAAAATGGGTGTTTTGGAAATAAGCGAAACATTAAAAGTCAAAGACGGCTCTGCCCATATAAATACTATAACATCTCCACCTGGGTCCACATCAGGTCCCATGGGTGATATCGGTAATGCTGAGATTAGTGAAACATTGGAGGTCATAAATGAGCCTACTGCATCTGCTCCAAATGAAGATGACCCCGACAGAGGCAAAATGGATACATTGGAGATAAGCGAAACATTAAATGTCATAGAGAACTATACAGATATAAATACCACAGCAGACGATCTCAGAGGCAATATCGGAGTAATTGAGATAAGTGAAACATTGGATGTCAAAAATGACAATGTAACATCTGGTCCAACTACTCCATTGACAAAGCCAACATTGACTTTGTTAGACTCAAAGAAGAAGAATAGGAATCGATCAGCGGCTAAGAAAACACCGGCCCCTAATAGTACTTCTGAAGCTCCAAATGCAAGCACTTCTAATAGACGTCGGAGAAAATCTTGGACCTCTTTGAAGGAGATTGCTAAGAACAATGAAAAGACCAGAAGGTTGTTTTAACATTTACTAGATTATATGAAGATTATAGGAATTTTCTGTTATGGAATTACCCTATGCTGTGGTAAATTTTTGAGTTACCAGAAATTATCTGATAAAAGTCAAGGATAGTTTTTTATTGTTTTACTATTTATTGCCACTTTAATCATAACAATTACATTCAGAATCAAATTGTAGGTCAAATTGTTGCGGGAAATTGTCTTTTTTATAGCTAGATGAATGAAAGGACCAATTGTTAAACTAACGTTGATAAGGTTTTAGTGGCTTTAGAAAATGATAGATGACTGGTTGAACTGTTAGCGAAACTAGGTACTGTATGACCATTAGCATACATAGAAATATACTGTGCTGCTTGCAAAGTTTATTTTTACTAATATGGTTACTTTAAGACTAGTTAACATGTAGGAATAAGGATGCAATGTGGCTCGGATCAGAGTAATATAAAGATGACAGAACAAGCTTATTGTGTGCGAGTAACTTGAAGGATCAACATGGTATTTCAATTTATGTTTCTGTTGTTTTATCTTGTTGAAGCAACATATACACTTGGATTCAATTTTCGTGGCAGTTGTCATGTTCCAAACCTTTTAGACCTTCCTTAAGTTCCATACTAAATGCTAGATAACAATGTAATTAAGTTTAAAAGTTGGAATAAGTAGCGACACAAGGTTTGTTGTTGTGAAAAGCTTCTAAATGCTTTTGTCTAACGAAAAAAAATGACACAACATACGGGACAATGTTGATATACACACATGTCGTTTCTTTTGCTAGATATGGATATAACTGTCATATGAAAAAAACATCAAGAGATTTATCATAAAAGGAAACTCAAGATACATCATCCCTAGTTCGGACTTTTTGATCCAAGAACGAAAAACCTTTCCAGCTACTTTTACCACCACGAGTCCAAACTTCAGATGTACATATAGTAACATATGTACGCAAGACCAAATAGTTACATTTCATTCCTTATAAGATGAATCAACGGTTGATTATTATATGGAAATAAGCACTACATATGCACTCATCATGTTCAACGTACGTTAGATGAAACATATTTAGTACGTAAATTGATACTCATTTTGTTCAGTCTTACCTGTGCATTCTTCATGTCGCTTCAACTTCTTATATTCAAACATCTTCCAAACGAGACTTCCTTTAACATTCTAAAACTGTTTAAACATACATCAGAAAACGATGTTATTTTAGTGTTTTCTTAAAAAAGACAATTCAACTTTTTTTTTTTTTTTTTTTTTTTTTTTTTTTTTTTTTTTTTTTTTAATCATCTTTATAAAATAAAACAAACATCATCAATCTCTCAAATATGTATTTACCCACATTTAACAACTCAAATTTACAACCACAACTTAAGAAGGTGTTTGTTTAAAGTTATTTGTTCGACTGATATACATGTTAAACTTTTGAAATTCTAATAAACTATAAATTCAAAAGGTTTAATGGTTTATCAAGTTAAACTTCTCGAGTTGATAATCTCATAAGCTCATAAAGTTAAGTTTATATATTTTTTAAACATTCTAACATTCCGTAATATTAGCGTGTTTGGCGAAGTTGGGCTGGGACTGGAGCCGAAGCTTATATTATAAGTTAGAAGCTGGAGCTTATATTTTTATAAAATTGTTTGGTGAATAAGTTGATTCCAAAGCTTATTAATGTAAAACCACATAAAAATACATAAAATTAATTTCACTTATATTTTTAGCTTTTGCGTAATAATCCATTATATTTTGAAGCGTATTTAAGTAATTTGATTAATTATAAGCTTTCATAAGTCTATTACAATTGGTTTGGACTTATGAAGACTAATGGCTTAAAAAAGCTTCTATATGCTTATGTGACAAACAAAACTTATTTTATAGACTAGCTTACTAAAACTCAAGCCCTTATAAGCTGCTATAAACCCCGCGCCAAACAAAGTCATAAACAATGGAGTTTTGTGTGTTCAACTTAGTGGTGGACAAGAAAAACAGAAACCGATCCGATCTCGAAAAAAACCGAAAGCAGGTTTTAAAACCGATTTAGAGAAAACCGGTTTCTCTTGAATTGAACCGGCTGTTTTTGAACCGGTTTGCATGTTTACTGTCAACGGGTTTAAATCAGACCGGTTCAAGGTCAAAACCGGACCAGTTCTAGGTCATGGATATGCGTTTTCTCTCTCCAAAAGCGGTTTCAAGCTTGACCGGGTTTAAGCAAAACCGGTTTTTGATTTGTTGCTCAAACCGAAACCGGTTTTCAAACCGGTTCCGGTTTGTGCTCCTCTAGTTCAAACTTACCAATAAAGTCAACACACAAGCTTAAAAAAACACCCTAGAACCTTAAAAAGAAAACAAAAAGACATCCTCATACACACACACACACACACACACATTTAACACCACCGTGTCGGAGATGGCCAACCAGCAACCACCGTCTGAAGACAAAGCATCACAATCACAACCCAAGAAACGAAAACTAAACGACAACAACCAAGAAGAAGAAGAAGAAGAGAACATGGTTTTATCGCCGTCAAACATCTCCGATGACGATGAAGAAATGAATGTGGAAGTGAAGGTGATCGGAAATGTGGTTCGGGTTTCGGGTGAAGGTGAGTTTCAAAAGAAGCATTTCTTGGGGTTTGAAGCTGATGGTCGTTCTTATCAAATTGTAAGTTTTTTTTATTCTATTTGGGGTGTTTGTTTCGGCTTATATAGCCGTATTTGTTTTTGGGCTTATATTTCATAAGATCACTTTTTGTCGCTTATTTTGAAACTTTTCAGCTTTATATAAGTTTATTATGGCATAATAAATTTATTTATAAGCCGAAAAGTTTCAAAATAAACCAGAAAAAGTGAGTTTATGTAACATAGGGTAAGGATCCAGTGAGAAGAAAACTTAAAATGAGAAGAATGAGAAATAGCTATAACGTCATATTTGAGATGCATCGACTTGAATTAGATGCATCTCTATTCATTTAGATGCATCACAACTAGTTTCGAAAGTGATTTTGAAGTGAAAACGATGCAAACTAGTACTAGCAACAAATTTGACCCGCAGAGGACAAAAAATACATAGAATTCGTCTAACTTGATGAAATGCATCTAATATATGTATATGCATATAATTTTTAGCTAGAAAATATATTATGATGCATCTAAAAGATTATGGATGCATCTAATTCAAATTGATGCATCTCTAATTTGTAGTTATAGTTATTTCTCATCCTTCTTATTTTAAGGATTCTTCTCATTTGATCCTTAGTCATGTAACATAAGCCGCCCAGAACCAAATAATTCATAAGCCGGCTATATAAGCCGAAACAGACACCCACTTACTCTTTTTTTTTTTTTTTTTAATTGATTTAGTTTATATGAAATGTATGATTTTTGGGTTTTCTTTGCATGACAATTTATAAGGGTATTACTGTCTACAACATACTTCACACTAGTGGCAGAACTAGGGGTGACCCATAAACTTTTGAATTTTAGTGCTAAATTTCGTGCAATGTGCCGGATTTTTCAAAATGCACCATGTGGAAAAAAATTGTCTGTACTACTAGCTTAACTAGTCCATTAGTAAGGTAAAAGTAAACTTAACTTTTTTTTATCAAACGCAGTCGTTTAATGAAATTGTATTTTTGTTAACAAAATTGTGGGATTGGGAATATGATTTGTGGGTTTGTTTTAATGTTTAAGCTTAGCATAGTTATATACTTGTTACGTGTTTTTATGCATAAAGATAACATTTAGATGGGTAAATTTAATAGTAGTGTATATGATGATCATATTTTGGAACGTTGGAATTTGGAAAGAACATAGAAAAATGAGGGTGTTTGGGATTGCTTATTTGCTTATGAGCAGTTTTAAGCACTTAAAGATAACCAATTTAATATAAGCAATCCTAAACTCCCCTAATGTGACGAATGAAAGAGTACGTGTATCAGTTTATGTGTTTGTATATTATGGCAAAGAAAACCGTTATCTTTTGCTATTTGAAGTAGGATAATTTTAAGATGTCAAAGTTAGATTATCGACGAATTAGCAATGACCACAAAATCTGATGCTAAATTTGTTAATATAATTGATGTTTGGATACATGTTATTGCTGACTCCCTGGCACTTTACATATAGATCTGTCCATGTTCACGTTCATGCTTTCTTTTGGTGATATATCTTGTTAAGTTTAGCCTTTTTGGAAGATTTATAGAAATGCAAATCATAACCTATATTCAACTTGAGATGTAATCTATTTGAAGGAGTTTGCAAATTAACTACTAAAGCAGTCAACCAGCGTGTTCGATAAAAACAGGACACTTTATTCCAAATTGATTAATTAAAAAACAATGAGCCAATAAAATAGTTTTTTCCCAAACACCCCTGCCTTACAAAACTGTTTTTATAGATTTGACACGTATCTGAAAGGCTTTAGAATGTAAAAAACATTCCTAACATACAAAAACTTATCTGTTCTGTTTTCAGCATTGCGTTCTGTAGTGTATTAGAATACCATTTTACGGTTTGTAACCCATCTTTAATGAGTTTTAAAGCAATTTTGGACTTCTGGTACATTATCATTCCATGTATTATTGATTGTAATGTTATCAAAATCGCGATCCTGCTCTTACGATCATACTAGCCGAAACCTTGGCTAGTTTATCTAGGATCAATGAACTGGTTAGCCAGAAGCAGGATTGTTGTTAGGATCATAAATTTGCTTGCTGATACCTTGGCGAGTTTACCTAGGATCAATGAACTGGTTAGCTAGAAGCAGAATCATTGTTAGGATCATAAGTTTGCTTGCCGATACCTTGGTGAGTTTACCTAGGATCAGTGAACTGGTTAGCTAGAAGCAGGATCATTGTTAGAATCATAAGTTTGGTTGCCAATCTGATCATGTAAATGTACTTAAATTTATAGATTCAAATCTTGCCAGCGGGCTAATAATTTAGCGTCTTAACTTCTAGAATGACTTTTCGACATTAGAATTTGGATCATTGCAGATTCGCAGTTAACTCCAACATACTATCTTTAATTATTCATTTAGTTGGTTTATCTCGTAAAGAACTTGACGACTTTCATCTTCATCTACTAGTTTGGTATTTTCATAAAACAGGACCAACTAGTTGGATCTCATAATAAACTAATATTGACAAAAGTGATTAGAACATCAATGATTTTGAGATATAAATAGTTAAAGATATGCACTGTAACATCCATAAAATAGTTTCAAACATTGTAGTAGGATCTTACAATTCTAGTTTAATCTTAGGATCTCAATCTTGCGTAGATGAAAACAATCCTAGGTGGGTCTAGCAATATTCGATCTTGACAACCTTATTGTTGGTCTATAAGTCAAGAAAGAAAGTTACTGTACCTTAAATATTTGCGCAAGATTTCATTTGCTTTTAAAGGAAAAGGATAGCCAACTAGAATACTGAATACAGCCTTTATATTTGGACTTGTTCTGACCTCAAAACGGTAATCAAAATCGTAATTTCCTTTCCAGTTAAACATTCTTTAGGAACATGTTCTTATCTTCTTTTTGTCAAAAAGGCCAATTTTGTATATATTTAGTAGCATAGTATATAATGTTGTTTTCATCGCGTTTCTTTCTTGAATGTGCAGGAGGATAGTGTACTTGTAACCCCTCCGGATGAAAGTCATCTGGAAATGAAGCCTTCTGTGGCTATAATCAAGGTATTTCACTTTGCTCTACACTTTTTTAGATAATACTAAGCCACATTTGTGGCCATGTTTCCTGAAATACACCAGATATTTGACTCATAAAGTCAATCCTGGTATTTTTTAGAGAGGGAATTAAAAAGTAACTGACTTTGTCCGATATCTGTTTCGAGTATTTCCTTTTTTTCCCAAGAAATAAACAACCATTGAATTTCCAAAAATTTGATAAGATCTTTCTTTTTAAGAAAAAATTGTACAAATTTATGACAGGAGAGTGACCTTCAGCGTGTTGACTTTTCATATTACATTCGATAAAAAAAAATCATTGGTTACTTGGAATTTCTTGCTTTTTTCTTTGATTTTGGTGGACTGTTAGTTTTGAATTGGACCTTGTTTACATGTTCATTTACGTACACAGGATATATATGAAACACTAGATGGAAGCATTAATGTGACTGGACAGAAGTTTTATCGACCTGAGTTAACGCTCAACGAAAACGGGGAATACTTGGAACCGATTGAAACAAGAAGATTACTTTACTATAGTTTTGACAAGTGTGAGTTCCCAGCTGATTCAGTTATGCACAAGTGTCGTGTGCACTATCTTGAAGCAGACAAAAACATCCCCAGTCCTAAACAGCATCCCGGTTTCATTGTTAGGAAGGTCTACGATTCCATCTCTAATAAACTCAATGAGCTACTTGACTCCGGTTTTGAAGAGTGGAAACGACGTGAAATCAGTCTGCTTGTTCAAAGAACAAGTCAGATCATCAACTGAGAAGATAAACTGATGTTTAGGAGGCATAGCTAATATGTATATACCATTTGATACAAGATATTGGGAATTCTTTTAGCATGTTTTTTTACTTATTTTTGCATGATATCTTTTGAAGCTAATGTTTGGTTTTATCTGTTATGGTTCAAACTTGAAAGTTAACAGGTCCAGTGTTTCAAACTTGGAACAATACTATTTCAAATTGGTTTACCTGTGTATGCATTTGATTTATTCCTAAACTGTTAAGACTAGTTCTGCTTTAGAGTAAATTATCTTTTGAATCCCAGCCTGGTCCGTAATCCAGCATTATAATTGAACCACGCCTGGAAAACGAGACAATTTGGTCAAGATCGAATATTGCTAGACGAGACCCTCAATCTCAAATAGATATCATTAATGAATTGATAGATGCTATGTTGCCCCCTTAGAATTGAAATGAAGCTGTTGAGCAAAGAAGCTCCAAGTCAAATTTGATTATTAGTCTGATAGATTAATTTATATGCTTTCATAAAGCTTAAATGCAAGAACTAAACAATGTTTAATTTCCCAACTTCACTAGGTTTCTTATAGCAAAAAGCAGTCACCTGATTATAAACCAGGACAATACAAAACCTTTTACCAAAACAAACATGTATACACCTATCATTTATTTAAGAAACTTAGCCAGATCATATGTGCTTTCAACTAAGTCACTTCTCTTTTGGATCGTAAACATCTGCAGCAAGAAAATCTTCAGATAACGTCACCTGCAAAAGAACATCAAATTTCCAGATTTGCTTACCAAACTGCATGGTATTGAGAATAAGAAAATTATAAGGCAAAGATTTGTTGCTACAGTCCAATGGTTGAGCCTTGGATAGCTTTACAAAGTGAATTGTTATTGGCAAATGTTTTAGGAACAAACAGAGTGTTGTTTTTTTTCTTAAAAAAGGATCCCTGATGCCAACGTCGGAATCTTATAAATGAGAATATTGTGTAGTCTTCTCGAAATTTAGATAAGGAGATGGGAATTTCGGTACTTACCTTCTGTCCCAATTTGAAAGGAGGAAGACCCTTGTAAGGACATGTATTGCACCGAAATGCATCACCTAATCCACACTACAATTCGACATGTAAGTGGTAGTTATCAGATATAGAAGAATGGTAAGTGCTCCATATAAAGAAGAAAGGTTGAACAAGGATAGAAAATGATAATTGCTCAACATATAAAAAAAAAAAAAAAAAAAAAAAAAAAAAAAAAAAAAAAAAAAAAAAAGAAAAAAAAAGTCACAAAAGGCTTCGTCTTGGACTAGTATTCACTTCATAGATGCAGGATCCATATGTTACGGTCTATGCTTTGACGGATTTATGACCAAAATGGTCTAACTTTTTTGTCTAACTCATCTAGAACAAGACCACAAAAGACAACATACCCATTGTGAGTAATACTTGTTCAAACTAATCTTTACAATGTTTTGAACTGAGTACGAGTCCTTGTGAGTAATACCCATTGTGAAAGTTCAAAACAGTGTAAAAATTGGCATAACGAGAGTTACCTAATGGATATATCCCCATGTGGATCTCATTCCAAAATGGTTAGAGAGAACTGAGTACGAGTCCCTCTTGGTAAAAAACCCTCAAAATCCTAGACCAGTAGGCTTATGGATGATGCATTTGTGAAGTATATGTTGGTTTGAGACATAGTAAGCTTAAGGAGGATGCCTTTGTGAAACAAATATTGGTTAGAAACGTACGCTGCCACATGCTGACTGTGGGTTTTCAAGCTGGTCCATGGTGGCTCCTAACTTTTGTACCTTCTCCTCTTCTTCAGCCCGTCCACAAACACAGTTCTTGCATGCTTTCCTTGTGCTTCCAACTTCACAATCACCAACTACAAAAACACGATAAATAGAGTACAACAAGAAACAAAACAATACGTAAAGGCCAAATGTGTCAGATATGGAGGAGTTTAAATATACTGTAAACCTGTCTATAACTCAAATCTTATGAACTTACCAAGTGGCAGATTGGGCTTTTCCAGATCCTCTTCGGATAAGAGACTATCCTCATCAATAAGATCCATATCATTACTTATCTCAACCTTCGGCAAGCCTTTTAGTGGTTTCTTGAGAGAAAAAGATGAACCGATCTTCCAAGAAGGCTTCTTCCCCTTAACCTTTTGATAAATAACAAAATTCATTTATACGCTAACCATTTCACAATTTTAAAACCTTTGTTGCGGGTACCATTTTGCTTTGCTTACCGCAAAAGACTGTAGACCTTTGGGCAATACCTCTGCCATCCGGACCACCTCAATATCAGCAAATCCCGCAAATAAGAATTTGCGCTCAAGAGAGGAAGTTGTCTGCAAAACCATTAAAAAGGGATTAGTAATCAAACAAATGTGTAGTTTAACTTTGAAAAGTAAAATGTATTACGTTCTCTTTAACAGCATTGAGAGTTAAATGAACAAATATTTCTCCACCGGGCTTCAACACACGTGAAAACTCCTCAAACAACTTGTCACCCGGAAAATCTTGTGATCTAGCCATTGTTATGATAAAATCCACAAGTGATGATTCCATTTGCAAAGAAGCTGTTGCACAGAAAAATAGATATACAAAAAGTTACAACAGGTTAACGGATACAAGTTTACTTAAAAGCGTAGAGAAACACATACTTAAGGATGAAGCTTGAGTGATGATTAACGGGTTGATCTTTTCAACTGCTTCTTTTTTCACCATTCTTACTGCATTCAGTACTTCATGAAGAGGGATCATTCCATTCTCTAAGAGTGCTAAGATGTTACCTTCCATACCTTGTGTGCCCTACAAATATGTTATAACTAGTCAAAATATGGAATTATGTATATGATTGTTTACATTGTTATTAAATATTGTGTTGTTAACACAAATTGATACAGTAACAGAACGAATATAGTAATGAGCCTATTCATATAAAGTAGTAAAGGGCACCATCTTCATTCTTCAAATAGAGCAAAGTTAAGTGTTTAGCGGCCCGGTTTCAAATTTCTCTCGATTTTCAAAAATTTTAACATTTGTTTTCTGTTATTAGTATAAATCACATCTATCTGAGGTCGGAAATTTCGATATTTTAGGCATGATTTTATTCTCACAACTACCACAAATGGTAGCATAACTTTTGCTAGCATATATCAAACAACAAGAATACCCGATCCCGCTCAAGCTGGGTATCAGGACAGTCACACCTCTACCCCGGGTAAACGGCTGCTTCTAGAAAAACTTCTTGCAATTAATAATATGGACATGAAAATTTGAAAAAATAAAAGCATGTATAGACATAATACGCGTAGAGCCAACAAACGAGCATGAAAACATATAAAGATCATATGACGAGCATACAAACTATGATAAAGAAAATAAGGGTAGAGGCATATAAGGCTAGAAGTATAAAAAGGCATATAAGACATATAAGACTAAAAATCATGGAAGCATATAAAGGCATATAAGACTAAAAATCATAAAAGCGGGTATAAACACAAACGTGTAGACACAAGAAAAAGCATACGACTATACAAACATATATGTATCATATAATATGCCAGCATATCTAAACAGTCAAAACTAACAATTACAAATTTACAACAATATATATAGCCATATAGGGTTGTTTGGTTTAACTTTATTTGATGGACTTATTGAAAATTAAAAAAGCCTATAAGCCGTTGTTTCACTAGCACACTAGCTTTTATCAACTTCAGCAAATGGATTTAAATAACTCCACTGGCTCAAACTATAAGCTAGTGAGCCCTAAAATACGAGCTTAATTATTGGCTTCTCCCAATTTTCGGTAAACCCATCAAATAAAGCTAAACCAATCACTCACTCCTTACACAAACTTTAAGTTAGCAACCACAAAAGATTCTAAAACCATGAAACCCATAATTATATGAATGCAAATGAATGTAATAGCTAGACATATCAAATCAGATAAGGGATGGGTTATTGGTACACCTTTAAATGGATTCTAATGGATTCTGGCAACATTTTTTTTTTTTTTTTTTTTTTTTTTTTTAATAATTTTGTTTTTATTATAAAACGACACGATACGGAACATAAAATATGAAGTTTGATAAGTCAAGTATCAAAAAAAAAAAAAAAAATACGAAACAGAAAACGATAAAAAACTACCGTAATGTAACACCAATGACACCCATAAAATAAAGATTTAAATTTTTAAAATAAAACATGAAGTTGTAACTCACCATTTTAAGAAAAATTGAGAGTGACGGTGATCGGAGGGAAATGAGAAGCGTTTCTAAGTATATAAAAATGTATAATGGAATGGTAAGTTAACACGTACTATAACACCTTTGACTACTCACGCAAGTCTTGTGTCTTGCCATGCTAAAGAAATATTTTTTTTTTTTTTTTAATTTTCCATATATATCCATCAATAACCATACACATATACTTTTTCTAACAGTTCATAGCATAAAATTTTAAAGACCTCAAAATATATACCTCTCATATAGTTGCGGCATCATAATTCATATCCAGTGTCAAAATGTTAACTATATATGTAATTTTGTTATAAATATTTTTTAAAACTTTACTTCAACTGAGAGAATGATGAAAAACTCATAAAAATTTTTACACACGTCATTACAATAAATGTTTAATCGTTATGTATAGTTATTATATAAATATTTTTACACAGGGCCTCCACTAAACGAGCTACGACACTGCATAAAACACAATGTTTGTAACTCACGTACCATATATAAAAATGATATTTGTTGTATGCAAATCGAGTAGTAGAAAACGAAATTATAACCATCATTTTTTGCTACTACATTATGTTTTGTATATACATTTACTATACTCAAATAAATACACAGATGACAATGTCTAAAAAATACTTTCGTGGTTATAACAAATAAATACAATATTAATCTGTTAGAAACTTAGATATATAAAAAAGGGGTCCATAGCTCAGTGGTAGAGCAATTGACTGCAGATCAATAGGTCACCGGTTCGAACCCGGTTGGGCCCTCAATTATTATTTTTTTTCCCTCTATTTTCTTAGTATGGTTTTCCCTCTATTTTCTTAGTATGGTTTTTTGAAAGTTTATGTATTTTGTGTTCTTGAGTTTTGTTGGTAAAGAAAAGCAAAGTAATATGATGTAAACATTTTTCTCTTAATTTTGGAAACACTTTACTTTAAAAATCAACCAAATTATGCTAACTTTCAGTTCATTTTCTTTACTATTTCTCCTTAGGTACTACTCAAGAACACAACCGTTATAATTTCCTTTTCGGTTTCTTTCTTTATCTACCTTAAATCTAATTCGATAACACAGTGTGAGCATCTAAAATAATCTGAGGAATGTTTCCATACACTTGTTTATAGTCATATTTGCCCAAAATATGTCTTATGACTACACCTTAACTAAGCTTTGTGATTTGAATGTTAGGTATCAAACCATGTTATAATTGTTTTATAGCATCATCACCTCAACTTTAACACTATAACATGGCCATTACAAAGAAAAGCAAATATGATTTGAAAGTTTATGTATTTTGTGTTCTTGAGTTTTGTTAGTAAAGAAAAGCAAAGTAATATGAAGTAAACATTTTTCTCTTAATTTTGGAAACACTTTACTTTAAAAATCAACCAAATTATGCCAACTTTCAGTTCATTTTCTTTTCTTTTTCTCCTTAGGTACTACTCAAGAACACAACCGTTATAATTTCCTTTTCGGTTTCTTTCTTTATCTACCTTAAATCTAATTCGATAACACAGTGTGAGCATCTAAAATAATCTGAGGAATGTTTCCATCCACTTGTTTATAGTCATATTTGCCCAAAATATGTCTTATGACTACACCTCACTTGTTTATAGTCATATTTGCCCAAAATATGTCTTATGACTACACCTTAACTAAGCTTTGTGATTTGAATGTTAGGTATCGAACCATGTTATAATTGTTTGATAGCATCATCACCTCAACTTTAACACTATAACATGGCCATTACACAAAACAAAAGAATAGTACTATCCTTGACGTAAGTTATCATGTTCTGAGACCCGCATGTTTTATTTATTTTACATTAAAAAATACCTAGGAAACCCATAGCGGGTCACGAATACCTTGACGTAAGGCTTATAACGTTGATTGTTGCATTAGTGATGACGTGTCAGCCATAGGTGCGTTATACAACTTCTCTTAGATGAAAATGTCTCATTCCATGTGTACGTAATAAATAACCATGAATGATTAAGTTTTGTGTTCATATTTGCATTACGGCAGACCTAAGGTGGTTTTCGAAGGTCCACAGCAACTCCATGGATTTTAGCCTCATAGTGTAGCTTTTATTTTATTTTATTTTATTTTTTATTTTTTATTTTTTATTTCTCAAAACCTTTATTTTATGAAATGATTCTGGTCCCCAAATTTTGTGTCATATGTGATTTACTTATGTAGTCCATTGTATTATCGTAAATAAAATTTCTGAACCTTGTCAATTATAAACCAGGGTCCACCCTTGATCTACATCTTAAAGTGAAATCTTCTGCTATTAGAAATATCAATTCATTATTATGCTTGCGGGCAGTGATATGGAGTGATAGAACATCTTCACTCTTGTTTGCCACATATCTCGATGTTTTTATTAGTCACAAATTTTAATCACAAGAATCATTTTTCTACGTTCTGTGAATCTAAGTCAGTTGACACTCAACCTGAGATAAATTAACATTCTAAAAATGAGTTTTACAAAATTTGCAAGAGATTTGAGTACAAAATGATGTCTTAAATTATAGAATTAACAGGAAATCAATGACATTCCATTCATTGTTTGTATAAACAAATGTGGTTTTTTTTAACACAACAATTTTAACCATCTCACAACATTTATATTACAAATCTATATCGCACATCTTAAGGAGGACTTGAGCCCCAATCATTTGTTTGAAGAGCTTCTTATATAACATGAGGTATCATTAAGATATAAGCCCTTTGGTGTGTTAAACATGTCTAGTAGTTAAGACTTGAAAAAACAAATCATATCAATAGTCCATTCATTAAGTCCTGTAAAATATTTATGAGATTATGAGAGATAAGAGGAGGTATAATTAACAAAATAGTTTTCAAAGATTAAACAAAATACAACATATCATTAGAATATTTCTACAAGAAGTAAAAACGTTACAAATCTAAATAAAGACAAAAAGGGTCCATAGCTCAGTGGTAGAGCAATTGAATGCAGATCAATTGGTCATCGGTTCGAACCCGGTTGGGCCCTCAATTATTATTTTTTTTCCTTTGTATTTTTAGTATGGTTTTTGGAAAGTTTATGAATTTTGTGTTCTTGATTTTAGTTAGTAAAGAAAAGCAAAATAATATGAAGTAAATATGTTTCTCTCAATTTTGGGAGGAAATACTTTATTTTAAAAATCAAGCAAATTATAATAACTTTGAGTCCATTTTCTTTTTCTCCTTAGGTGCTACTCAAGAACACGAGCGTTACTATTTCCTTTTCACTTTCTTTCTTTATCTACCTTAAATCTAATTCGATAACACAGTGAGAGTATCTAAAATAATATAAACAATGTTTCCATCAACTTGTTTATAGTCATATTTGCCCCAAATATGTCTTATGACTAGTGACTACATTACCAGAAACCTTAACTAAGCTTTGTAAGTATAGTGTTACGTATCGAACCATGTTATAGCTGTTTTATAGCATCATCACCTCGGCTTAACACTATAACAGGGCCATTACACAAAACAAAACAAAAGAATAGTAGGATCCATATCCCAAAGTTATCGGGTTCTGAGACCAGCATGTTTTATTTGTTTTACATTAAAAAATACCAATGAAACCCATAGCGGGTCGCTAATAGACGTAAGACTTATAAAGTTGAGTGTTGCATTTGTGTTGGCGTGTCAGCCATAGGTGCGTTATACTCCTGTAACCAACTTCTCTTAGATGAAAATGTCTCTGTCCATGTGTACATAATAAATAACCATTAATAATTAAGTTTTGGGATTCATATCTGCATTAGGGCGGACCTAAGGTGGTTTTTGAAGGTCCACGGCAACTCCATGGATTTTTTCCCCGTAGTGTAACTTTTTGTCAAAACCTTTACTTTATGAAATAAGTCTGGTCTCCAAAATTTGTATCATATGTGATTTACTTAGGTAGTCCATTGTATTATCGTAAATAAAATTTGTGAACCTTGTCACTTATATACTAGGGTCCGCCCTTTATCTACATCTTAAAGTGAAATCTTCTGCTATTAGAAATATCAATTCATTACTCTGCTTGCGGGCAGTGATATGGAGTGATAGAACATCTTCACTCTTGTTTTTGCCACATATCTCGATGCTTTTATTAGTCACACATTTTAATCACAAGAATCATTTTTCTACATTATGTGAGTCTAAGGGAGTTAAAACTCAACCTGAGATAAAGCAACATTCTAAAAATGATAGTTTTACAAATATTGCAAGAGATTCACCTACAAAATGATGTCTTAAATTATAGAATTAACGGGAAATCAATGACATTCCGTTAATTCATTGTTTGTATAAACATATTTGGTTTTTTTAACATAACAATATTAACTATCTCACAACACTTACATTACAAATCTATATCGCATATCTTAAGCATGATTTGAGCCCCCAATCATGGTCCTTTGAAATATTATGAGATTATGAGAGATATAATAGGAGGTATAATTAACAAAATAGTTTTCATAGATTAAACAGAACATAACAGATCATTAAAATATTTCTATAAATAGTAAAAATGTTACAAATCAAAATAAAGACAAAAAGGGTCCATAGCTCAGTGGTAGAGCAATTGACTGCAGATCAATAGGTCACCGGTTCGAACCCGGTTGGGCCCTCAATTATTTTTTTTCTCTCTATTATTTTAGTATGGTTTTTTTTGAAAGTTTATGTAATTTGTGTTCTTGAGTTTTGTTAGTAAAAAAAAAGCAAAGTAATACGAAGTAAACATTTTTCTCTTAATTTTGGATACACTTTACTTTAAAAATCAACCAAATTATGCTAACTTTCAGTTCATTTCTTTTCTTTTTGTCCTTAGGTACTACTCAAGAACACAACCGTTATAATTTCCTTATCAGTTTCTTTCTTTATCTACCTTAAATCTAATTCGATAACACAGTGTGAGTATCTAAAATAATCTGAGCAATGTTTCCATCCACTTGTTTATAGTCATATTTGCCCAAAATATGTCTTATGACTACACCTTAACTAAGCTTTGTGATTTGAGTGTTAGGTATCGAACCATGTTATAATTATTTTATAGCATCATCACCTTAACTTTAACACTATAACATGGCCATTACACAAAACAAATGAATAGTACTATCCTTGACGTAAGTTCTCGTGTTCTGAGACCCGCATGTTTTATTTATCTACGTTAAAAAATACCTAAGAAACCCATAGCGGGTCGCGAATACCTTGACGTAAGGCTTATAACGTTGATTGTTGCATTAGTGATGACGTGTCGGCCATAGGTACGTTATACAACTTCTCTTAGATGAAAATGTCTCATAGATGAAAATGTCGCATTCCATGTGTACGTAATAAATAACCATGAATGATTAAGTTTTGTGTTCATATCTGCATTACGGCAGACCTAAGGTGGTTTTCGAAGGTCCACAGCAACTCCATGGATTTTTGCCTCGTAGTGTAACTTTTTTTTTTTTTCAAAACCTTTATTTTATGAAATGATTGTGGTCCCTAAATTTTGTGTCATATGTGATTTACTTATGTAGTCCATTGTATTATCGTAAATAAAATTTCTGAACCTTGTCACTTATAAACCAGGGTCCGCCCTTGATCTACATCTTAAAGTGAAATCTTCTGCTATTAGAAATATCAATTCAATACTATGCTTCTGGGCAGTGATATGGAGTGATAGAGCATCTACACTCTTGTTTTTGCCACATATCTCGATGTTTTTATTAGTCACACATTTTAATCACAAGAATCATTTTTCTACGTTCTGTGAATCTAAGTCAGTTGAAACTCAACCTGAGATAAATTAACATTCTAAAAATGAGTTTTACAAATTTTGCAAGAGATTTGAGTACAAAATGATGTCTTAAATTATAGAATTAACGGGAAATCAATGACATTCCATTCATTGTTTGTATAAACAAATGTGGTTTTTTAACACAACAATTTTAACCATCTCACAACATTCATATTACAAATCTATATCGCACATCTTAAGCAGGACTTGAGCCCCAATCATTTGTTTGAAAAGCTTCTTATATAACATGAGGTATCATTAAGATATAAGCCCTTTGGTATGTTAAACATGTCTAGTAGTTAAGACTTGAAAAAACAAATCATATCAATAGTCCATTCATTAAGTCCTGTAAAATATTTATGAGATTATGAGAGATAATAGGAGGTATAATTAACAAAATAGTTTTCAAAGATTAAACAAAATATAGCATATCATTAGAATATTTCTACAATCAGCTACAAGGTTCTTGTTTTTATTCCAAGATTGATTTAAGATCAGGCTACCATCAACTTAGAGTTCGGGAAGAAGATATCCCGAAGACGGCATTCAGAACACGTTATGGTCATTATGAGTTCCAAGTGATGCCTTTTGGATTAACGAATGCACCTGCGGTATTCATGGATCTCATGAACAGAGTGTGCAAACGATATCTTGATAAGTATGTAATTGTATTCATTGACGATATCATGATTTATTCCAAGAGTAAGAAAGAGCATGCAGCACACCTCAGAACAATATTGGAACTACTCAAGAAGGAGCAATTGTATGCCAAATTTTCAAAGTGTGACTTTTGGATACAAAGAGTTCAATTTCTTTGCCATGTTATTGATAGCCAAGGATTACAAGTCGACCCAGCAAAGATCGAGGCAGTAAAGGATTGGGCTACGCCCAAGTCTCCTACGGAAATTCGTCAATTCCTAGGACTTGCAGGATATTACAGAAGGTTTATTGAAGGGTTTTCCAAGATAGCGAAGTCGCTGACTAAGCTGACACAAAAGAATCAAAAGTACGAGTGGGGAGAGAAACAAGAATCTGCATTTCAATTATTGAAGCAGAAGCTTTGTAGTGCACCGATTTTGTCACTACCAGAAGGTATTGAGAACTTTGTGGTATATTGCGATGCTTCGCATAAAGGACTTGGAGCTGTGCTAATGCAAAACGAGAAGGTGATAGCTTATGCATCTAGACAGCTTAAGACACATGAGAAGAATTACACTACACACGACTTGGAGTTGGGTGCTGTTGTTTTTGCACTCAAGATTTGGAGACACTACCTTTATGGTACTAAATGTGTAGTTTTTACCGACCACAAGAGCTTACAGCATATACTTGATCAGAAGGAACTTAATATGAGACAACGTCGTTGGCTAGAATTGTTGAGTGATTACGATTGTGAAATCCGATATCACCCAGGAAAAGCAAATGTTGTAGCAGATGCACTTAGCCGAAAAGAACGACTCAAACCGTTGAGGGTTAGGTCGTTGGGAATGACTATTATTTCACCATTACCATCAAAAATTCTAGAAGCTCAGATTGAGGCTCTCAAGGAGGAAAATCGACCACAGGAGAAACTTTATGGTATGCCCGAGAACAAAAATGGCTTTGTGAAGAGAGCTGATGGAGTGTTATGCTTCAAGGACTGAAGTTGGATACCACTCTATGGTGGAGTACGAGAATTGATTATGCATGAATCACACAAGTCGAAGTACTCTATTCACCCAGGTTCTGACAAGATGTATCAGGATCTCAAAAAGCTTTATTGGTGGTCGAACATGAAAGCAGAAATAGCTACGTACGTCAGCAAATGCCTTACTTGTGCTAAAGTGAAAGCCGAGTACCAGAAACCGTCAGGACTACTTCAACAACCAGAAATTCCACAATGGAAGTGGGAGCGTATTACCCTGGACTTTGTCACTAAACTTCCCAAGACGTCAGGAGGTTACGATGCTATTTGGGTAATAGTTGATCGTCTTACCAAATCAGCCCATTTCATACCCATTAGAGAGACTTATTCCATTGAACAACTTGCCAGACTTTATGTCAAGGAAATAGTCTCAAGACATGGAGCACCAATCTCCATTATTTCTGACAGAGATAGTCGCTTTACTTCAAACTTTTGGAAGTCATTACAAGATTCTTTTGGATCCAAGTTAGACATGAGCACTGCTTACCATCCTCAGACTGATGGTCAGAGTGAGAGAACTATTCAGACACTTGAGGACATGCTGCGGGCATGTGTGATTGACTTTGGGAATGGTTGGGCTAACCATTTGCCATTAATCGAGTTCTCTTATAACAACAGTTACCATTCAAGCATTAAAGCAGCACCATTTGAGGCACTTTATGGTCGTAAGTGTCGATCCCCAGTTTGTTGGGCAGAAGTCGGAGATGTACAATGCACAAGTCCAGAGATGGTACGAGAAACAAAAGAAAAGATAATTTAGATTCGAGAAAGACTTGAAACTGCTAGAAGTAGACAGAAAAGCTACGCAGATATTCGACGCAAACCATTGGAATTCCAGGTCGGAGACAAGGTCATGTTGAAAGTCTCGCCCTGGAAAGGCGTGATACGATTTGGGAAACGCGAAAAGTTGAACCCGAGATACATTGGTCCATTTAAGATACTGGAAAGGATTGGTCCAGTAGCTTACAAGCTTGAACTTCCATCAGAACTTAGCAACGCACATAACACGTTTCATGTCTCAAACCTCAAGAAATGCCTTTCGAACGAGTCTTCCGTTATACCATTAGAAGAGATTCAGCTAGATGACAAACTTAACTTTGTGGAGGAACCAGTTGAAATCATGGACCGAGAGGTCAAACAGTTGAAGCAGAGTCAAATTCCAATCGTTAAGGTTCGCTGGAATTCTCGAAGAGGACCCGAGTTTACTTGGGAACGAGAAGACCAAATGCGACACAAGTATCCACATCTTTTCACCAAACCTATTACCGAGACCAACACTAGCTGAATTCAGGGACTGAATTCCTTTTTGGGTGGGCGACTGTCACAACTCACCATTTCAGGTCATTTCCCAAACTTCGATAATTTACTATTCATAAATCACTATTCATTAAAACACTATTCATCGTTTTACTATTCATCATTTTCGAGGTCAATTTGATATTCTGAGAAACATTTAAAAATTTTACTATTCACTGAACACTATTCATTTCCGAAAAAAATTTCACTATTCACTTGCATTACTCATTTCATCGTAAATTTAGTTTACGGGTATTCAAATTCGCGTAACCGGATTGGTTTAGGTGCGAATTCATTTCATTATCAGTAAGGACACTGCATACGGACTAGAGACAGTCTGCATATCATCATAATAGCATTTTCATGTTATACCACTCTTAGGATTTTCAAATTTATATATTTGATATATTTAACGTTTTACGTATAATTATTTATAAATAAACGTTAACACCCGGTTAATAAACACGACGAATATATCTAAATATTCCCACAATGGTCCCGACATATTTTTATATCCATTATATCATCATAAAAGTTATAATATTCATTTACCCAGTATTTTAGAAATTTATTTTTATTTATAACGTAAGTTTATAAATATTGCGACGGTTTTCGTGGAAACTAAACAATAATCACTCGAACACTCAATACTTGTACCCAACATATTTTTAACATTTTTACAACTTTATTTTATCCCGAATAACTTCGTTAACATTTATTTCTATCAAACCCGGTACCCGATTTTAACAAATAACACAAATGTACACATAAAATTACACTAGAATCCTAATTAAATAAAAGCTACCTCAACCCCCCCCCCCCCCCCCCCTCACTCACCCATGACCGGCCCCTAAAGTCCTCACCAAGGCCACAAGTATTTTTTTTCTAACCTCTAGCATTTATGTACACTTATAATACCTTATAATTTTTCCTAAATATCTACAAACCTCAAAAACAAAACACATAACAAATTTTTAGATCAAAACAACTCATTTCTTCATCCTCTTTCTCTCTAACCCACGACACAACCCAAACTCCATGATCAAGTGAAGATTTTTCAAAGTATAAAGCTACAAAGTTGTTCATTTTACCTTTCTAGTTAAGAGTTTTGCAATACAAACTCAAGAAACACAAGATTTCTCATCATCTAATCACCTAATATTTCAAAGTAAGTTATCAACTTTATTTTCATGATTTCATCTAATATATACTTGTATCATATGGTTTTCATGCTTAATTTCATGCACAAGCTAGCTATACCACATTATTTTTGTTAACTTTTTGAACATACAAACCCTAGAATTTGATTTAGGTATTCCCTTGTTAAATTAACATGATTAGTGGTGATTAGGAACCCATGGCACCCTAAGAAGGTGTATGATAGGATTAGAATAGCTTTGTGGTGTTTGCAAGAGATTTGGTGATGTTAGAAACTAGTTTTGAACATGGAAAATGGATTTGTAACAAGTATTTATACAAACTGTCCCATTTTTGTAAACCCAGGAAAATCAGTAAACATAAAGTAAACTTTGGCAAAATTTTTAGAAAATACTTTCAAAAACGAAGCCGTAGGTGAAAGAACGGAATAAAAAGAGTTTATAACGAAGGAGTTATGATTTTTGCAAGTTTATTGACGAAAAGTATTTTTCTGAAAAATTGTTGCTGTTGGACGTTTTTCGTCGGACAAAACGAGGCTTTTGACGTAACCCGGAGGAGCCAAGCTTTCCAAAATATATTACTACATACTAAGACATAACCATGGATATAAAGAACAAGTAAAAGGGACTTATAACGACAAAGATATTCATGTTTCAATATCGGCAAAACATATATTATTTTGACAGCTTTTGACCAAAAATAATATTACTACTACGTAGTAACTCTAGATTCTAGAAATAATACCCAAGTACCCAATATCATAACAAATGAAGTATTAGTGAATACAAGTATATTTTTATTACGACAAGTCGTTATTTCAAGGATTTCAAACCGAGGATTTCAACACTAACATTGATACATACGATATATATATATATATATATATATATATATATATATATATATATATATATATACACATTTCAACTAGTTTTATTTTCTAGTTGCCATATTTTTCTAAGTATTGGAAAATGTATTATTTTGATAACAACAAGTGTTTTTCAAAGAGTAGAGTGGTATAGGAAACATGTGCATGGACATTCATAATATCATTTTATGATCTAAATTAGATCGTTCATCATTCATATTAGGTTGAGGCAGCTAACCGTTCATTGTTGTTCATTTCACTTCATCACAGTATCATCAGTTTAAGGTGAGTTTTCATAGCACCGTATACATTTTATGATTGTTTTCAAATCCCACGGGGGAGAATACATTGCACCATTTTAGTACGAGCCCAAGTATCAAAACTTATGTACATTACTTAAGTTGCTTATCTGCCTTGTGATAGTCCCCTATTATCATCATGAACCGTTAATTTGCCTACTTAGCGAGAGTGAGTGGATAGATCTATTGAGGGTGACGCCTCCATCCATGGTAGTATTTACCAACAGTAAGCGGATGTATTTCATGTCTGTTACATTTGAGTGTTTTGGCAGAACATTCAGGAGGGGCATATATTTCATCAGTCTAGCTTCGGTGTCATGAGCTTAAGGTCTATTGTACTATTTTACGTGACATTTGTCATGCACTTATACTTGTGATGGCCGTACAACATTACTTTTTATAAACCTATGATTATTCACCAACTTTATGTTGACCGTTTTCGCAATGTATTTTCAGGTAACTAAAGGCATTATCATATCATATGCATGGAGTCACATTAGGGTGTGCCAGGGATGACGCACTACATTTTGGATTTTCATGCACTTGTGTATTATCGTTTGATTGTACCAGACATATTTTTTTAAACTTTTCCAGACTTTGGGACCTATGTTTTGTAACTCTGAACTTCTTTTAAATAAATCAAACGATGTATTTTCCAAACGACACTTTAGGTCGTTCAATATATCCTTGTTATGGTGCTATGACCGTTACACCCTCAGGCATTCCATTCCGCTGCAAGTCAGGTAAATTGGGGGTGTGACAAACGGGAAATCAATGACATTCCATTAATTCATTGTTTGTATAAACATATTTGGTTTTTTTAACATAACAATATTAACTATCTCACAACATTTACATCACAAATCTATATCGCATGTCTTAAGCAGGATTTGAGCCCCCAATCATTTGGCTGGAGAGCTTCTTACACAACATAAGGTACTATTAAGATATTAGTCCTTTGGTGTGTTAAACATATTTGGTAGTTAAGACTTGAAAAACAAATCATATAAACAGTCCATTCATTAAGTCCTTTAAAATATTTATGAGATTATGAGAGATATAATAGGAGGTTTAATTAACAAAATAGTTTTCATAGATTAAACATAACATAATAGATCATTAGAATATTTGTATAAATAGAAAAAATGTTACAAATCTAAATAAAGACAAAAAGGGTCCATAGCTCAGTAGTAGAGCAATTGACTGCAGATCAATAGGTCACCGGTTCGAACTCGGTTGGGCCCTAAATTATTATTTTTTTTCCCTCTATTATTTTAGTATGGTTTTTTTGAAAGTTCATGTATTTTGTGTTCTTGAGTTTTGTTAGTAAAGAAAAGCAAAGTAATATGAAGTAAACATTTTTCTCTTAATTTGGGAAACACTTTACTTTAAAAATCAACCAAATTATGCTAACTTTCAGTTCATTTTCTTTTCTTTTTCTCCTTAGGTACTACTCAAGAACACAACCGTTATAATTTCCTTTTCAGTTTCTTTCTTTATCTACCTTAAATCTAATTCGATAACACAGTGTGAGTATCTAAAATAATCTGAGCAATGTTTCCATCCACTTGTTTATAGTCATATTTGCCCAAAATATGTCTTATGACTACACCTTAACTAAGCTTTGTGATTTGAGTGTTAGGTATCGAACCATGTTATAATTGTTTTATAGCATCATCACCTTAACTTTAACACTATAACATGGCCATTACACAAAACAAAAGAATAGTACTATCCTTGACGTAAGTTATCATGTTCTGAGACCCGCATGTTTTATTTATTTACGTTAAAAAATACCTAGGAAACCCATAGCGGGTCGCGAATACCTTGACGTAAGGCTTATAACGTTGATTGTTGCATTAGTGATGACATGTCAACCATAGGTGCATTATACAACTTCTCTTAGATGAAAATGTCTCATAGACGAAAATGTCTCATTCCATGTGTACGTAATAAATAACCATGAATGATTAAGTTTTGTGTTCATATCTGCATTACGACAGACCTAAGGTGGTTTTCGAAGGTCCACAGCAACTCCATGGATTTTTGCCTCGTAGTGTAACTTCTTTTTTTCAAAACCTTTATTTTATGAAATGATTCTGGTCCTTAAATTTTGTGTCATATGTGATTTACTTATGTAGTCCATTGTATTATCGTAAATAAAATTTCTGAACCTTGTCACTTATAAACCAGGGTCCGCCCTTGATCTACATCTTAAAGTGAAATCTTCTGCTATTAGAAATATCAATTCAATACTATGCTTCTGGGCAGTGATATGGAGTGATAGAGCATCTACACTCTTGTTTTTGCCACATATCTCGATGTTTTTATTAGTCACACATTTTAATCACAAGAATCATTTTTCTACGTTCTGTGAATCTAAGTCAGTTGAAACTAACCTGAGATAAATTAACATTCTAAAAATGAGTTTTACAAATTTTGCAAGAGATTTGAGTACAAAATGATGTATTAAATTATAGAATTAACGGGAAATCAATGACATTCCATTCATTGTTTGTATAAATGTGGTTATTTTAACACAACAATTTTAACCATCTCACAACAATTATATTACAAACCTATATCGCGCATCTTAAGCAGGACTTGAGCCCCAATCATTTGTTTGAAAAGCTTCTTATATAACATAAGGTATCATTAAGATATAAGCCCTTTGGTGTGTTAAACATGTCTAGTAGTTAAGACTTGAAAAAACAAATCATATCAATAGTCCATTCATTAAGTCCTGTAAAATATTTATGAGATTATGAGAGATAATAGGAGGTATGATTTACAAAATAGTTTTCAAAGATTAAACCAAATACAGCATATCATTAGAATATTTCTACAAACGGTAAAAACGTTACAAATCTAAATAAAGACAAAAAGGGTCCGTAGCTCAGTGGTAGAGCAATTGACTGCAGATCAATAGTTCATCGGTTCGAACCCGGTTGGGCCCTCAATTATTATTTTTTTTTCTTTATATTTTTAGTATGGTTTTTGGAAATTTTATGAGTTTTGTGTTCTTGATTTTTGTTAGTAAAGAAAAGCAAAGTAATATTAAGTAAATATGTTTCTCTCAATTTTGGGAGGAAATACTTTATTTTAAAAATCAAGCAAATTATAATAACTTTGAGTCCATTTTCTTTTTCTCCTTAGGTGCTACTCAAGAACACAAGCGTTACTATTTCCTTTTCACTTTCTTTCTTTATCTACCTTAAATCTAATTCGATAACACAGTGTGAGTATCTAAAATAATCTAAACAATGTTTCCATCAACTTGTTTATAGTCATATTTGACCCAAATATGTCTTATGACTAGTGACTACATTACCAAAAACCTTAACTAAGCTTTGTAAGTAGAGTGTTACGTATCGAACCATATTATAGCTGTTTTATAGCATCATCACCTCAGCTTAACACTATAACAGGGCCATTACACAAAACAAAACAAAAGAATAGTAGTATCCTTATCCCAAGTTATCGGGTTCTGTGACCAGCATGTTTTATTTGTTTTACATTAAAAAATACCAATGAAACCCATAGCGGGTCGCTAATAGACGTAAGACTTATAACGTTGAGTGTTGCATTTGTGTTGGCGTGTCAGCCATAGGTGCGTTATACTCCTATAACCAACTTCTCTTAGATGAAAATGTCTCGGTCCATGTGTACATAATAAATAACCATGAATAATTAAGTTTTGGGGTTCATATCTGCATTAGGGTGGACCTAAGGTGGTTTTTGAAGGTCCACGGCAACTCCATGGATTTTTTCCCCGTAGTGTAACTTTTTGTCAAAACCTTTATTTTATGAAATAAGTATGGTCTCCAAAATTTGTATCATATGTGATTTACTTAGGTAGTCCATTATATTATCGTAAATAAAATTTGTGAACCTTGTCACTTATATACTAGGGTCCGCCCTTTATCTACATCTTAAAGTGAAATCTTCTGCTATTAGAAATATCAATTCATTACTCTGCTTGCGGGCACTGATATGGAGTGATAGAACATCTTCACTCTTGTTTTTGCCACATATCTCGATATTTTTATTAGTCACACATTTTAATCACAAGAATCATTTTTCTACATTATGTGAATCTAAGGGAGTTAAAACTCAACGTGAGATAAAGTAACATTCTAAAAATGATAGTTTTACAAATATTGCAAGAGATTCACCTACAAAATGATGTCTTAAATTATAGAATTAACGGGAAATCAATGACATTCCATTAATTCATTGTTTGTATAAACATATTTGGTATTTTTAACATAACAATATTAACTATCTCACAACATTTACATTACAAATATATATCGCATGTCTTAAGCACGATTTGAGCCATTAATCATTTGGTTGGAGAGCTTCTTACACAACATAAGGTATTATTAAGATATAAGTCCTTTGGTGTGTTAAACATATTTGGTAGTCAAGACTTGAAAAACAAATCATATAAACAGTCCATTCATTAAGTCCTTCAAAGTATTTATGAGATTATGAGAGATATAATAGGAGGTATAATTAACAAAATAGTTTTCATAGATTAAATAGAACATAACAGATCATTGGAATATTTCTATAAATAGTAAAAATGTTACAAATCTAAATAAAGTTAGAAAGGGTCCATAGCTCAGTGGTAGAGCAATTGACTGCAGATCAATAGGTCACCGGTTCGAACCCGGTTGGGCCCTCAATTATTTTCTTTTTCATCTGCTTTTTTGTAAAGTTCGATTATGAACTACTAATTTTATATTGTTTTTATAATAGATAATCCAAATATAAATCCTGACACTGCTGTGAAAAGTTAGCATATATGTCCTGACACTGCTGTGAAAAGTTGGCATATATTTTTCATGTTTTTAAGTTTTGTAAGGTTAATAGAGTTGTCAATGAATTAAATCCCTCTTCCAAAAATTTAATAAAATCCTTTCACAGCATGTTAGTACTCCTTAGCATAAAACTTGTTGCATTCTTTCTTGTGACTTAACCGATCTAGGAAAATTCTTGTTGCATTCTTTCTTGTGACTTAACCGATCTAGGAAAATATTCTATCAAGAGATTCAGTCGCGTTTTTATCAATCATTTCCGCCATTACATGAAAACATTACAAAACAAAGTTACACGAAAAAGATACAGGAACTGATGTTACTGAAAAAATATTTCAGAAGCTGAAACAAAATAACAAAAAGAAGACAACAAAATTTTCACCAACAAAATAAATAATCCATTCCAAGCCACCAAAGATTTTGTATTAACATGAAACAAAAAAAAGGTCACTACTTTCCCTTTGAAACAAGGGTTAAACATGTCATTACACCACCCCCTAAGTAAAAACCAAAGACACAAATTAACCAACCAATTTTACCAAAAAGTATAGCAAAGAATGGTTTTTTCATAAAACAAACAAATCAAACCCTTTTCTGCTATTAAACTCCAATTTTCTTCAAATAAAGTTTCGGTTCATTGCCGAGCTTCATTTACTTCTTTTTTGTTATGCTGTCAAAGGGTGAATACACAACTCATGCAATCAAGCGGCGTTATATTTCTCTTCAAGAACCGACCCTTCTCTAAGTGCAATTTGTGCTTCATTTTCCCTCCCCAATGCAAACAAAGCAGCAGCTTGTAGATAGGACGCAATGTGCCATATAGGGGATATTACTTGTGCTTGTACAGCATCGTTGAGTGCTTCTTGAGGCATTTCGCTCATTAGATGTGCCAAACTTCGGCGTGCAAATACTGTAGGTGAGACCATGGTCCCGACTTCAATGAACTGCACCCCAAGAAGACATCAAACAAAGTAAATAACAAGGGTTTTTTTTTTTTTTTTTTTTTTTTTTTTTTTTTTTTTGTATAAAAATAAAGATGAAGAAAACGAACAAAGATCCGCAACTTTGTGATTCTAGAAGAGCATACAAGTCTATAAATTTAGTTGTAGAGTCAATGTTGTTCACGGTTAAAATAGGTGGAAAAATCGCCATGCTATTTAACAGGTCAAAATGGATAAAGATTTAAAAATTAGTAATGACTTGTGTACCTAAACTTTATAATGTTGACCAGTTGACAAGAGATTATGTGATAAATTATTAGCAAGTAGCAATGAAGTGATTAAAGGTGAGTTATTCTGACATTAGTTTTTCACTTTTCAAGATTTAACTTTTAATTCATGTGGTAATGGTAGCACGGAAGGAAAAGCAAATATAAAAAAATGGCCAATATGCTCATTATTAGCATTATACTAAAGGTGTTAGTTAGCTTTGATCCGTCACCCATTTAGTAAGGGCATAACACCTTTATTCCATCAAGACTAATTATCAACACTTAATCATAAAGCATAGATTCAAAGAAAATGGATTAATATAAAAAAGTTTTAATAAAGGATATGAATGAATTACAGAAATGCTATTAAACGAGCGGACAAACCTGTGTATAAAAGTCAATGGCAGCTTTAAACTCTTTATGGCGAAAAGCAGAGTCACCTTTCTTCTTAGAGTTCAATGTATCATGTATCTGATTAGTCCACATTCCGAATGAGAGCTGCAAGCCATAAAAACAATCAAAATCAACGTCAAACATACCATTTATGTATTTGTATTAAGCCAATCTAATTACGAAGTAAAAAAGATGAGGAATCGTAAATTGCCTTGATAAATTATATGTACAATATAGAAGGGAACATCTACTCATATTACTAAGGTACAAAGAAATGAAAGAATCAAAGATAATGTAACCAACTTTAACTACCGACTAACAAATTCTTAAAATCATCTACAAACTCTAACTCTATACTCTTATCACCATTATTCATAAAGTAAACACGGCAAGAAATGATAAACGAACCTCAGTTGCGGCACCCTCATCATCTTTGTACCCCAACTTTTCCAAGACCCCGTGTATATAAGTTAAATCCATTCTTAAGCAGGCTTCACCAAGTGGTGTTAGAGGCATAGCGGAACCACCTTGTGGTATGCCCATTAATACATGAGATGGCACCTACATATAAAAGTGTACAAAAATATGAAGATAGATAAATGGGGATAAAATTTGAAACTAATTGTGTACTACTAAAAGACTGAATAATCAAGATGAGATAAATAGTTGTATTGGCACGGGCAGCGAGAGATAGTGTCCGGATGTGTTTGTGCTGCCTGAAGTTCTAATACCGAGATAATAAGTTGGTTGATACGTTACAACCTTTTTAAGTAATTACTAGATAAAATGATAAAAAATGACATTTTTGTAGTGTTTTATATTCAAAATTTCTTTGAAAAATTGTCGTCCATATTTCCAACAATTATTTTGCTCCTTATAGTTCTATTGGTAGCAATGTGGATTGTGGGTATAAAATCGGCAAAAAAAGGTAAAACTGCTATATAACTAAAATTAGTTTCTCCTTGAATAATCAGGTTTCTACGCTGTCATTTGACTGATAGTTAATTAGATATTCAGAATGAGTTATGGTTCCAGAACACAAAACCAAACACCTTTCTAGCGTTTAAAAAGTAAAAACTTGTTATTGTAATGCATCCCCTTAATTCTTTTATTAGTACGATAGTAGTGCCATTTCTGAAAACATTAAAAGTTTTATGATGAGAAAACATATAATACCTCGGTTTCCTTTTGTACAGGAATCAAAGCAGAAACCAATGACCTTGGGTTGGGGCGCTCACGAGGCTCATATTGCAAACACCTTGAGGCTAAGCGTACTAATTCGGTTCCATCATCATTAGAGAATTGACCTTCCAAACAAGAGTCAGTGAGCATTTGAAGGTTCCTGTCTCTTATAAGATCAAGAGCCTGATAAAAATTAAATATAATTCACATATCAGATAGCCATTCGTAGTTGAACATGTGACTGTTTGACGACTAGTCAAATGTCTAAAATGCCCTCAATCACTTGTAATGACAACAACAGACGAATAAGTAATTTAGCTCGAAATTATTTATAAGTGGTGAAAAACAAGTCATCGAAGTTGAGGATTGGTGCATACATGGCTAGGTGGAATATGTTTCCCGCTTAGAAGATCAAGCAAAAGGGTACCGAAACTATACATCACACTTTCTGGTGTTACCCTCCCTGTACATTAAAGAAAAAGACCGTTACTGAAATAGATATCAACAGTTTATAATCATGCTTTTCACACACACACAACAAAGAGCTCATTTTTCACACTTCAGAAAAAATGGGAACTATACCGGTCCTCAGATATTCGGGTGGGGTAAAGGCCAAATTTGTACTGTAACTCTTTCCGTCCCTGCTGTTCTTCATTAACCCAAAGCAAGAAAGTCTTGGATTTGCATCCTAAAAGTTGTTCCAGCAAAAGGAAGCATTTACAGTTATGATCATGAAAAAATTTAACCAACAGTCTATCATGAACAACATAAAAAGGTAGAAACATACATCATCGAAGACAATTCTATAGGCGTTAAGATCATGGTAAAGAGCACGTCCCTTGCTTGTACAATATTCTAGAGCTTCTGCAAGATATAAGGCCACCCGTAATCGCATTGCCCATTTCATAGGTTGTGTTTCCCCTGTTATAAGAAGCAAGAAAATCAAAATTTTGCTTGAAAAATATCATGCGTAACTCAATAAACAATACATGGAATGTTGGTAACAACTTACAATGAAATAGGTGCTTTGCAAGTGTCTCGTGTGGCATAAACTCAGCAACAAGTAAGCGTTCATCACCTTCACAACAACAACCAAGCAGATTGGCTAATCTTGGGTTTCGTAGCTGACCAACTGCCCTTGCTTCTTCCTGTCATAAATAAAAGAAAGTATTATTTCAAAAAATGCAAAGATTGAGCTCAACCATAAAAACAGAAAAAGAACTGTGAAGCACATGCACAACTAAACTTAAAGAAATTAAATTTTCCAGCCCGTCTATTTGGTTTTTTGATGCACACAAGACTATGTGCTTACCATAGAAGCACGCAGAGTAAGAACTATAAATATGTATTTACCAAGAACTGCCTTGAATCAGGCCAGGCAGATCTATTAAACCGTTTGACAGCAATTCGCCTCTGGTTTGCCAACTTCCCTTTATACACCACATTCGGGGCTTTCTCCCCATGTTCAGAGACAATGTTTTCAACTGCAAATCCAGAAGTAGCCGTCCTAAGTTGATCAACAGAGAATTCACGAAATGCAGGCAAATCACTTGCCTCACCCACATCATTGTCTGCACACAAAAATAAAATAAAATAAAATAAAAATAAATCATTACCGCGTTACATGAGGTGGCAAATTGTGTGGATCAAAAAAATAAATACAATTTTTTTCATTTTATTTCTATTAAAAAAAAAAAAAAAAAAAAAAAAATCCATAGATTTCAGTTAAGTTAGTGAAAGGAATTAGATATCCGCTCACAGGTTGGTCAGTAAGGTTCAGACAAGCACAATCACTCATTCTTGAAATAAGCACCAAAAAGCCGGCAATAACAAAATCTAACTTATTTCAAGTTCTATACGTTTTAGATACACTTTAAGCGGCTTTCAACATATTTTCATTTTAGCCTAGTGTTCTAATTTTGTCCATTTGACACATAACGGATATTTAACCTATATCAACTCCTTTATTATGCATAAATGGGTCAAACTTGCAACATCTAAACATTATATTTGGAAGGAAAAAAAAAAGAAAAAGCATACCAACATGACCAGGTTCAGCTACAGCTCCATCTTGAACGGTATCGCAGCATGAGCACATTTTAGAAAGTTCGCAACCCATGATTGCAAAATAGTTGTGGGTAGTCGACTTCTACTTGAAACTCTTGATAAATATTATTAAACAAAACTTTCACAATTAATCAAACCAGCTTCTCAAGCAGTCCAAATTCTGCTTTGCAGCACCATTAAACATCAAAACACCTAGTAAATGACAGAGCAATTCAAATTAGACCCAAAGCGTCGATTGTTTAAAGAAGGCAGTTCTTAAATGCTTATAAAAATAAAAAACATAATACGATTTCAGCAGTTACATTATCAAATCTATCAAAAATCAAAGTGTTTTCCTACTTAAAACCTCCAAAGCAACATAGATGGCATTCACCATTGCAAATCTTAACTTCTTTAACCGTGATAGATTTAGCATGTACAACGAAAACAAACTATTTGTAGTTAGTAAACTGCAACTACAGGAACTTTATTGAGGTTTCAAAGTTGAATGAACTCAGTTCTTAAGATACTCTTACATTTGAAAACATAAAGCACACATACAAATTGGACACCTTACATTCACAAAGCTTTTTCGGGACTACATGCTCCGAATCTACAGTACATTCACTATCTGCAAAATCGTAACCTATTTCATATGAACTTTCCCGTCAAACTAGAATGTATATTCAAGAACACATACAAAATAAACAATAAAGGTATTAAAAATCATACATATCCTAATTAAATTTTCAACGAAAAACCAGATCACATTCAAATACCATTACTAGATACAAATGCATCTTGTAGAATAAGCATCAAGCTACAAACTTTAAATTCAAAACTAACTGGGACTTCGATAATTAAAGAACCCGTTTAAATGCTCCTAAACTTGAAAAACATTTATGAATTTGTGTACACTAAACGATAAATTATCTAAAAGATACAGAAATTAAAGCTTTGTCCTACTTAAATCCTCAAATCAACGCCGATTCAGATTCACCAGCTTTGAAATCTCAACCAATTCATTGATAAATTCATCATTTGCGGCAAGAGCGGTATGCCCATCACCACAATCTTATCATTAGGAGTAATCAACTAACCACAAGTTAAATACTCTTATTAGAGCTTCGAAGTTTGAAGATCCCAATCCCTAAAATGCACCTAATTAAGCAAAGATCCAACAACACATACAAATTAAACTATGGCTTTATCAAAATGCTTCAAAGATCAAAACTTTATACTACTAAAATCCTCCAAAGCAACACAACTAAGCTAGTTCACATCTCAATCGATCCATAAAATCCATCATTAACTACAAATCCAGTATACCTATTATAAAAATCTTGTATCTACCACCAATCTACAAACCACGAGTTAAAGAAACTAATAAGGCCATCATAACACGTCCCAATTCTCAAACTGCTACTAAATTTATAGAAAATAAAGATTCAAGAACACAAATAAACTAAACTAAAGAACTATAAAACGGACATAGTAATCAAATCTTTATCCTACTTCAATCATCCAACCATAACAAGTCAAAAATCTAATTAGACCTTCAAAGTTAACATGAGCCAATTCTCAAAATGCTCCTAAATCCTCGAAAAAGTCATTAAAAACAATACAAATTAGACCCCAAAAAACTACCAAAATGACATAAAATCCAATCCTTATCCTACTTAAACCCTCAAATCAACACCTTTTAGCATTAAATAACCACTAAATCTCAGCTGATTGATCTATAAACATCATTATCAGCTATAAATGCATCATACACATAAATCTTGATGTTAACACAAATTAGCTATCAAAATGCTCCAAATTTTACAAGAAATAAAGATTCAAGAACACAAACCAAACTAAATAACTTAACAATCAAATCTTTATCCAACTTAAAGCTCAAATCAGCACCATCTAACATTCACAAACAAGCAACCTATGCTAAAAACATCAACTGATTGATCTATAAACATCATTATTAGCTATAAATGCATCATACTCACAACCCATCACCAAAATCTTAAAACTAACACTAATCAACTATCAAAATGCTCCAAATTCTATGAAAACCAAAGATTCAAGAACACAAATAGACTAAACTAAATAACCTTAATAATCAAATCTTTATCCTACTAAAAACTCAAATCAGCACCATCTAACATAAACAAACAAACAACCTATGCTAAAAAAAACATCAACTTAAACTAAAACAACTTTTAAAAAAAACACAAATCATAAAAAGACTTACAGATTGAATGACCCAAGCAAGCAGTTGGGTCAAAAGGGTCAAAAGGGTCTTTAAAGATTCAATCTTTTTCTTGATTCAGAAATGAACAAGATTGCAAAAATATGTTAAATCTTGAAAAAGCATATATATACTAGTATTTTTATTTTATTATTACTATTGTCTTTGATTGATTGATATAATAACAATAAAATAAATAGCCATTAATAAATGAAAAAAACTATAAATGTATATATAGTTATTTTAAATCTTTGGTATTCCAAGTGTGCACACGATTAATCTTCAACTTTCCACCGACAATAAAAAAATATTTTATTTTTTTTGTTAATTGTCTTGTTTGACCACTCCATTAGTAGGTTAATTACTTTGTTCAAAAAAGATTAGGACAAAAGGTAAGTAGTAATTAAATATGTTATTACACATGGGTTATTGTAATAAGGAGTATGGACCACGAAGATTGTAGAGTTTGGATTAAAATACTACTGACTCGTGCTTTGTGATAATTGTTTAAAAAAATAATGCAGATTAGCTTTGTTAATCTTTGTATGTTCTGTCATTTGCATATAAGACAACATATTAAACGTGAGGGTGATAAGTTATTATATTCGAGAAAAAGCTAAAAAGTTGTAGCTGAAACTAAAAGCCAGATAAAATTAGTTTAACTTATACGGTTAATTCTGACACAAATAGATGAAAGCATAACTAAAATCAGTGAAAATGACAAAAAATCACCATTTCGATACTTATTTCGACAAATAAACATTTTTTAGCAGAAATCAAGTTTATTTATTTTTATTGGCGCGAGATGCAAGAAATTCGTTTCTCGTTCTTACTGACTCGTGTGAGATTTCCTTGTTCGTATTAGAGGATAGATATGGCCCAAGACGTATCACCTACAGGGTTGGGCCATATCTATCCTGTGATAGTTTGAGATTTTAGCTAACTTTGGTTTTGTTATGGTTTTCGCTCAAGTCGATGAACACATTATTGCAATAACATTACAAATTAGCATAATTAGTTTGTGATTATTAGACAACGAAAATGGATAGTTTCTGGAAGAATGAAAATCAGTATGAAAAGATGGTGGTTTAGAATGTTTTGACACACATTTGGTTTTCATTATGTAAAGCCTTGAAAGTACTAGGAAACCAAATTTCTATCCACATTATTGACTAATGGGGCTAGGATCATTTAATGTTTAAAATAAACATGATATGTCATGTTAATTTTGCTGTGAGTGAAATATTTGATTTAAAATAATACAAAGGTATCGCAATAATATATTACGTACGTAATACTTTTTTTTCTCACTCACAATAAGCTTAACATGATCTATCATATTTATTTTAAACAATAGAAGATCTTAGTCCTGACTAATGTATCAACAAAAAATATAATTCAATTCGATATATGAATAAATGGACTAAATCAAATGAACCGTATTACGTTTGAATCAACAAGGAGTCATGGATATTTGACCTACTAAACTTATCTAAATGTCGTGCACATCATTTTCTTTGTCATGTTTCAAACCAAACACTTACTTTATTAATATAGTTGAATTTTATTCATTTTCAAAAAAGTCAAATAGTGTTGGCATGACATCGAGGATTAGCTTAGTAGCAAAGAAATAAACAAATTTTGAATTCCAAATAATCCAACTAACAAGTTTGGTCAAAAGCAACTAAGAACATTCATGATAAGATAACGTAATAGTTTTTACTTTTAAATAGCCGATTATATAAACAAAATTTTCTTATTCAAATTCATCAAATTTACATGAAAAGAACGAGTTTATGAAGCGTTGTTTAGACTTATTTATGGCTATAGTAATGATGGAAATTAGGCAACTTTTCAAGTAATCGTTCAAATTGATACCTTAAACTAAATGAGTGAGTTAAAGAAAAAGAATTATGCATGTGCATGAGTATAAAGATGTATAGATGAAAATATCTTTACTTTTTATATGAAAATATCAGGTCTCGTCGGTTTACATACGAGCATTCACCTGCATAATTCACATACTTGATTTTATGCCTAAAACTGAATTTGGGACACGTGAATAGATCAATGGTAAACATTAATCAGATATATTTAGTCATATAAGTTAGGCATGAGTATTATTTCCTTTATATATACTGTAGACATAAGATAAAGAGGCAATTTCATATTTCCCTTTCTTTTACTTGAAAATTTCATATATACCCAAACATGCATTAAAAACATTGTACATTATGCATTCAATACTTGCACTTTGGGTATATATGAAATTAATCTTGAAAGTAGGGTGATATATGAAATTAATCCTAAGATAAACTATACCCAATTAATCGGATGTATTTTTTTCATGGTGCCATATATCGTGTACTAATTTGTTGATTAAAATCATTAATTGTTATGCAGTTTCCTTAAACGTTAATCGATTTTTACAACAACGACAGGGTTGCTTGAATGCTTCTTAATGGATTGGTTCAAAGCCTAATTCTGAATTGGTCAAATTGTCAAAGGCTCGAGCGTTTGATTGGAAACATACTCATTTCATGTTTTTGAACCAATTTCACATGGGAGAGAGTCTAAACTCTAAGTCTAAAGTCTAAACTATTCAATAACTAATAATTTACCATGTTACCTAATTTAGATAATTAATTTTATGTTTAGCAAAAGAGAATTAAGAATTTGTCTAAATAAATAACGTGATCTGATGATGTATAATACGGATAGCAGGCTTACTGGGCCTAGACCGTATTACAATACATTGGGGCCCCGGCCCAACAAAATAAATGTCCGGATATCACCAAAAGCCCAAGCCACGAGCAGGCACGATCCGGACCATTAACGAACAGACGCAGACCGTCTAAGCGATACTCCTGAAGTAATATTACGGACCGGCTCCCGGTCCAGAAGACGATCCGCATCCGCAACATTGATTAAGCTGCGGATCCTTGCCCGAAAAGGGTCCCACACCGGCCATTACAAAGATACGCGAGATGTTAGGAAACCCTAGCATTTCGTCCACCTTTTAAAGGCAATCCCGAGTTGCATTTACGAGGTATGACTTTTTCACTCATTTCAATACACAAATATTTCTCTTATAACATGAATACTTACTCTCACGCCGGAGCTTAATCGTGGGGTTCGTCCCCACGGTAAGGCTAACGGTTTACCTTTGTTTGTGCAGGGAATACAACTTATTACTTGGATTAGTGCATAAACTACACAGCGGACGATCCATCGAGGGCGGCCTGTATCTAACTAAGCCCAATCATAACTCAATTACGCTTTTTGCACTAACAAGTTGGCTCCATCCGTGGGACCCAGTGCATAACTGCTTTCTCGAAAAATACTAACCTTGAGCAACAAATCGGCAAGACTACCCTGACCCTCTTAAGTTCCGCGGGAAGCTCAGGAGAGAGGAATGAAGCGTTGGGAGGCCAAAGCGGGATCAGGTCCAACAAAGCTCTCCGGGAGCATAACATCAAACGCTACCAGCCTTCACCAATCGAGGGAGGTGGGAAAGCTCATCAAAAGAAGACGTCTCAAAAGAAATCCGGAAGCAGACAAACAAATTTAAGCTCCGAAGCAACCACAGAGCACTCCGAGTCAACTACACACGAAAAGAGGAAGCGTATGAAAAAGAAGGACACGTACAGAGGTTCCGGCCAAGAAGATAAACAATCCAACATGCTAGGAAAGACGAGGAGAAGTAGCTCAATGGCACGCGAGGACTCGGAAGATGATACATTCATCAGAATACGAGAAGATGAAAAAGTGATACGCTCATATTCACAGAGCCACGTTCCAGGAAGATGATGCCGAACGAAAAGAGGAACTAAAAGGAATAACATAAATGTCCCATCGAGAGGAGCGGTACTCAGTCCTGAAAGGGGCAACGAGGCACTTTCAAAGGTACAAACACTAATAATAAAGATCAAGCGTGGCTACCGATATATAGAAAAGTTGATCCGTTCGACTCATATATCCGTAACGCCAAGTCGTTGGAAAAGTTGCACCTACCAGGCAATGCAAAGACACCCGACGGGAGCACGAATTCAACGGATCGTTTCAGAGCCTCCCAAACAATAGTGCGAGCGCAACGTTGGGACATGCCTGCCCGACGTCACGTGTTCAACACGACACTTTGCGGACCGACCCAGACTTGGCTTAATAGCATCTCTCTAAACTCTACAAGCAGTTGCTATCAACTACATGCAGCGCTCCCATAACATCTATCCGAAGATATAAGAACCATCAAAAACCAGGCGGGACCTCTCAATCACAAGCAAAGAAAAGACGAGTTAGTAAGCGACTTCGAACAAAGGTTAGAAAAAAAAGCATATACGTAAAAAAGACCTTGTGGGAAATAATGATACCAAAGTTCGCATGCGGACTATCTGGCACAGAGCCAGTCAACCTCACCCAACAAGGAAAGGGGAATCAAGGAGAAACAATAGTCACCCTACCCGTGACAAAAAAGTAAAACGGCCCTGGCCACAATACCCCATACAAACTACAAAAAAGCAAAAGATACGCTCCGGCTATATAACAAGACCAAAAGGCGGATGTAATGTGAGAAGAATCCAAAGAAAATAATTGAATGTCAGACAATCAAGCAGTGTCGCAGATCCTACTGCATAGGCAAAAACAACATGCGGCGGCTGTCACACATAATATCGCTTACCAAAGAGAGAGCAAAACACAGACGGTACAAACTGCGAAGCGTATGACGGTACAAGTATCCAGCCTTATCGTGGGGACGGACCTCACGATTAAAGAACTCAGCACTTATGGGACCACGATTCCGCATCACCATCGGTCTAGACAAAGCCTACAATACTCAACCAATCAGCTCCAGAGAAGAAGACCCCGGTCTCATACTAAAGAAAGACTCATGGAGACATGCCGACAGTCGAAAAAATAAAGAGCGGATCGCACTAACACAGGATCGGAGGACTAGACTACCCCTCCCCCATCTGTTTTGCTTCCCGAGATATCAAGAGGACAAGAAAGTACACTTTCTGTCACATCTAACAGCCTAGGAGGTACTTAACCTACAGAGCTAGGCATGTGCCTACGACCTAAGTCAACCGATGAATTTACTGCACACATGTGACATAACAGTGAAACCTCCACTATAAAAGGCCGCGATAGCCAACGGAAGCTGCACAAAAAAAAAAAAAAAAAAAAAAAAAAAAAAAAAAAAAAAAAAAAAAAAAAAAAAAAAAAAAACATATGACAATAACAATGCACTTGTTTCAGCATCATCAATTGGAAATTACCTTCCAACCCTCAGGGAAAACCTTGTAAAACTTCCACAAGGCATACACCAACGGATACCATATAAGAGCAAAGAATATCATACGAAGATCAAGAGACGTTCTTAAATGACTACTAATAAAAATTAGTCGCCCTACGACGGCGACTAATAACCATAAACCATAATGCTCTACAACGCCCCATCAAAACGCCTCTCTGCCATGTCCTGAAGGCATTCGTTTGACCAAGATGATAAGCTCCAAGTCGTTCTTAGGCCGAAAGGCGTCTCAAAACACATGTCCTCCACTTTGCCGTTATAGCCATTTCTAAAGCCACCGGCTTAGGCCACAAGGCTTAGAGCGAAGCTCCTTGCTCTCAAAGAACACATGGTCATCAGGGTTCTCGTTGACCACCAAAGTGGCAAAAAGCAGGAATGCTTTGACGTCTGATTGATCATAGTCGCGGAGGAGGGGAAGGAGTTCATAGAAGGACAAAACCGGAAGATAAAATGGGCAAGAACATGCGTTGATGTAGAGGGACGTAAATGAAAAATTGGGCGATTCATTTCAAGAATGCGCTCCCGATTATCAAAGTCCTCACCTTAACGCTAAACAAACAAAGGATGAAAACGATGCTCTCATCCTTGTTGCTGACTAGAGTTGGCCTAGAGCCGCTAGATCAGGGATCAGATACTTCACCAAACCTTACCGCCAACAAGAGTTACAACGGAAAATGGGCACTTAGCTCCTAGACACTGAAACACATCCGACAGGAGCTCGGAGAGCGTTGTCACACGGGAATTAGCTTGCTCAATTTGAAAGTTAAGGTGCGAAAGGAAGACCAGATGAAGCGCGGAAAAACCAGCTAAGATTTGCTGGTACATGTTCATCGGCTTGTCCAGCTTCGTAAAGGTCAGCAGGTATAAGGTGGAACCCTCACTATATCGGGCATCTAAGAAATCATGGCACGCGTAGGGTAGCATGTAGTGCCAAAGATTTTATAAATTCAGATATTAAATGGCAGAAGAAAGCAGCAAGACCTAGACAATGAGGTAAAAAAAACCCTCCCACCAAGAGCAAGCAAACATGAAAGCACGACCACAGATTATGAAGACAAAAGGTCACAGAGCGGAAGTACCCAACAAGAGGGTACGAAGACAATATTTCAAGCCGGAACCTAGGTTCCGCAAAGATGTAATAGTTGGAGAAATCCACAAAGTGTTGCAATTGTAAACAATAACTAAAAGTCCGTCCAGACGGACAATATAAATTTGTACTTATAATTCCTTATTTGTATTATTCTAAACATTTCTTTTCTATAAAAGAAGGGCGGAGACTAGCTACCTCAGGTAAGCTTAATTTTTCAAATTTCTTTTATTTACTGTACAAATAAAATACAAAAGTGAGTAAGACGCGCACACAAAGGGCATGCCCCAGAATTGTTATTCCACATAACAAAAGGATGAGTACCATACCAATTAACTCAAAAGTACGTAAGAGATATTGTAAGCCCGGTACGGGAGGATAACCTACAAATATCCCACTAAGACTAAAAATAAATTACGTATCAGTACGTCTTTTAATACTAGCAAAGCACAACGATCAAGTGCACAAAAGCCGCACAATGGTTAGACGTAACCTTAGCGCAAACAAAAACGTTCATACAAGCTAAACCGTGAGCGATCATGACAAAGGCAAGAACGTAAACAGACAATACCAGAACAAGGTAAAATATCATATATAAACAAATGCGGTCACAACACAGTACCGCACGACCCGAGGAATGCAAAACAAAATTCGACAAACAAGATAAAGGAAAGTATGTTCAAGTACAAACGGGCCGTTCAAAAAAGAACACATACGGTCACGGCATAAGACAAGCTATCCTAAACTACCATGCTCCGGCACGGACGAATTGTATTTCTCCCCATAACTCTTCACCAAAGAGGAAAAACCACTGCTACCCGCAACATCATAATCATATACCAACAAAGGTAATTGGGCAGAGGCAGAAGCCGAAACGATCGAATCTGCTTCATGGGTAACTGGCTCATCCCAAGGAAGAGCATCCAAGTCAGACAAAAACTCATCGGAGGAAGACTTTATTAAGGAGGTAAAGAAATTACTGACAATAGGTTGTCCGGCAGTCACAAAACCCTTAACTCTTTCAGCCCTCTCACGAGCAGCAACTAAGGCAGGAAGATAGGACAATCTAACTAGCCAATAGACTATGTGCCGTACCGCAAAGGAATGGTAACCTGCCCAACATCCGGCTACAATCCAGCTATACCAGACTCTTCCGCAAGCTGGTCATCAAAGCGAAGAAGCGACATAAGACTTCTGATAGAAGAATCCTTATGAGATATCAAACTATCTAACAAAGGAAACTTAAAACTCCAGAATACTGCAAGGGCAGAGTTACAATATGCCTTAGCGGAAGGCCTATGAGCATTGATATTTGAAAGCTTTCCGCCCAACTTGCCATGCTCAATACCAACGGCAAAACCTTCCTGCGCTCCGTACAAATATGAACGAGATAACAATGTCTTTAGAGACTCAAGATACTCAGTGAAACCAAGACATTTGGTCAAAAATAGCCTTAGACCATGTGACAATAATGACCGGTGGCTAGCTACAACGGTAAGGAGGCCAGGATAAAATCCTTCATTAAAACTGACAGCCGCGTTGGCAAGACGGGACTCTAAAGCAGCCACCCTATCAATAATATCCTTTACTTGAGCATCATGGACTTCCATAAACTTCCCTTCCAAGACCTCCACTGCAACCTCCAGTACTTGCACCTAAAAGCAAGAAGAAAGAAAAGAAGTAAGGAGGAAATACATATCAGGAAAACGAAAAAGGATTGGAGACAAAAGAAATTGATAAAAACGATAAAACAAATACCTGATGACGAAGGCTTTCATTCAAATGATTGGAATTAACAACAGAAGCACTAAGGTTGGAAATCTCCAAGTCTTTATTAACAAGCGATGACTGAAGCCCCGATAACTTTGCACTTGCAGAAGCACGCTCATATTCAACAACAGAGGACTACTCACGCAGAGAGGTACAGAGTTTCGCTTCAAGCTTGGAAAAAAGCTCCTTTAAAGACGACACCTCAGTCGCATGAGCACTCTCGGCAGGCTTCAGTAAAAAGCGAAGATGCTCCACTTCCGCGACCGCATCCTTTGATGACAATGCCTCCAACTTTAATCTCTCAATCTCTTCATCTTTCGCCCGCTGATGAGGCGAAAAGTGTTACTCTTTTAGGGGGTCATTTAAGCCCTAAGTCGTGATTATTTGATCAAATATTGCCTCAAATCGTTCCTTTTGTCATTTTAGGTACTTTGGAGAAGAAATCTGGAAAAGAAAGTATTTTGAACGTTTTTGGAGCGAAAAGTGAAGAAAACGACAAAGTCTCCAAATCAAGCTGGAAACAGTACCTGACGGTGTCACGTTCTATAGGTGACGGTGTCACGTGTTGGCAAAGAGGTGGATATGAAGATTACACGAGACGCGCCAGCAGGTTTTTTGGATTAAAAGAGTGACGGTATCACCCTTTGTGATGCCTAGGCCGTCATGTACATTCTATAAGGTGACGGCCAGTGAAGAATACAAGGGGACGGCGTCAAATCTGGATCTAGGCAATCCGAGGGAAGCATTGGCGGAGAGTTGACGGCATCACATGTATAACTTAACGCCGTCGATCCTATCTTATGCTTGTCTTTACATTAACATGCTAGGCTAGGTTTATTTGTGTTTGCTTAGATGTAATGAAACATAGCTATTGATTATTGATTGATTGTTTGTTATTAATTGTTGTTGGATGAATGATTTCGATGTTAGGCTTAAGAAAACTGGCTAATCTCCAATTGGTAACTTGCTTGAACGTCTTAAAAAACATGAATCGGATGTGTACTACGATTTTAATGGTTGTATTTAATGCATAAGTGACTACTAAGGAGGCCATGTTAGGAGCTAGTTGTGGGCTTGACATAGGAAGGGGTAGAAGCTTATAGAGTTGGGGAAGATCGTACACGGCCCCACGAATGGTATTAAGGAATATAACCCGTCATCCACGCAATTGTAACAAACTAATCAATTAATGAAAGATAGCTAGGGAGTAGTGAAATCTAAGTAAACACGTTTCTCTTCATATAAGGTTTTTCTCACATTTATTTTCTTGTTATTTTATTTTTATTGCATTTGTAGTTATTTGGGTTAGTTGACTAGCAACTAATTCCGCCCACTCTTCCAATACCCGAGATTTTTACTTGCTTTCCATAAACCATAAAAATACAAAAAGAATCATCCCTCACCTCTAGACCTAGTTAGATTAAGTTTCAATCCTAACGAACACTATTCCCCAAGCAGAACGATCAATCCCCTATCACTAGTACAAAAATGGCCTTTCGTCACACATGGTCGATTTTGAACGGTCACACGATAACATTTTTACGTGACTAAATGTACCAGAATAAAATAAACAGCCACACTTGATCCGACTTGTGTGACCATTTCGGAATTCTATTGTTACACATTTGTGTATTTATGTGACTAGAGGGTAACTGGTAAATATTTTTCGAACATTTAGTCACTTTTAATTTGGGGCGTGTGACAGATACAAATCAGCTTTAAACATTAGGCACACTACAGATATACATATGTGACAAATATATGTCACACAATTGAAGAGTTTGACCAAAATAGATATATGGTCACATGAAGTAATTGCGTATGTGGCTAAATTATATAGTCAAGTTTGTCACACATTATTTAAACGTGACTGCTATTCTTTGCTGAATATTTAGCCACATATAAATTTGAAATGTGTGACAACTAAAAAGTAAGTTTGAAGCGTTAGTCACGATATGCATTTAAAAGTGACAAATATATGTCACACACTTGAACAGTGTGACCAAATGTCATATATGATCACACTAAACCATAGACATACATGATTAAGTGTAACCAAAATTCGATACATATGGTCACGTAAGTTAATATGTGTTAAGTTTAGTGTGTGTTTGCTTGCCAAATCCTAATGTGTATAGTCACATTTAATTTAAGCACGATCATGTGACTATAGGATTTACAATAGTCACACCAAATCACAAATGCGTATCTAAATTGTGTTTATTGCCACATTATAAGGGTATTATATGTGACCAATACATTCAAAATAGTCACATTGTGAAATATTTATGTGACTATTATTTATAGCAAAATGTGAACTCAGTTATCATTAACCTTGATATTAGTCACATTGAGTGTTTGTGTGACTAAATTCAAGATGTTATATATGGTCACATGACGTATTTATTTAGGTGTCTAAATCATAGTCATACTTTGTCACACATTATTTAAGTGTAGTCACAATTCGATACATATGTTATGGCTTGTGTTTTCTTTGTTTCTAGACTAACAAAGCTGTTTGGATTGGAATTTGGGTGAATGCTAGTAAGTCAGAACTTAATGCTGCTTGGCATAACTTAATGCTGCTAGGCATAACTTAATGCTGCTTGGGAAATGTTGTGACTGTTAAATACTTATTGTGAACCGGTGTAACTGTAAAAAAGTTATTATAAGCCGTTGTGACACTCAAATACTTAATTGTAAACCGTTGTGACACTTAAACGTTGTGACATTGCGACTCTTGTGTGCCTATAAATACAAAGGAATTACAACCAACTTCTTTCATCTTTTCATTACATATTTAATTTTTGTTTGGAACGCAATGGCTTCATCATCTTCAAATCCTTCAAAGAAAACAAAACGTTCAAGGGATACTTCTCCTCCTCCTCCAATGCCAGAATAATATAATATCCATGACCTAATCCAAGAGTGTTGGGACAAATGCCATTCTACAGGCCAATATGGTACTGAACGACAGTTGGTTGAACTTTACAAAAAACGAATCAAGCGGTTGGAAGAACAGAACAAAAAAGACCAAGAGATCATACTGGCGCATCAGAAAAAAGTTGATCTTCGGAATAAAGAAATAGAAGAAATCCGTGGAAACATTGTTGATATTTACAAAGGCATTCAAAATACTTTGTATAATTTTCATTGAATTTAACCTGATGTAAGATGATATTAATCATTATTATGTTATTTTAATGTTTTAATCATTCAGTATGAACCACTATGTTACCATTAATTTTTATGTATAATTGTTATTTACATCGGTGCTTGGGTGAATGCTAGTAACTCAGAACTTAATGCTGCTTGGCATAACATAATGCTGCTAGGGATAAAAATAAAATGCCACCAAAATTAAACGATTCATATTCTGTTCATTACTTGCATTAAATAAAAAATATATATATAAACATAACAATAGAAATAACAAAACAATCTAAAAGCTAAACTTATGATCCTTCTCTTGATCATAAGAAAGATGAAGATTGTCATAGTCAATGTGATCCAAAGGATCATCATGGCTGACAGTTTCATCTTCTTCAAGTTTAGCTTTATTCTTTCTTCTTATTGCAGCCTTGAACTTGTTTGCTTTGTACTTCTTCCTTTGCTTCTTTTCATTCTTCTCCCAAGCCTTTATCTTCTTCTTCCTCATTTGGTCCATTTTTGCAATATACCAAACTGCAGGATGTTATGGTGTGGATAATGCCGCTGTAAAACATAAAGCAATAAAATGATTAGAAATGGACCAAGGAAAATGATGTTACATATATCTATATACAGATGTTTGTAGAGATTTTATAAAACTGGTAAATATGTGTAAGAAACAAAAACCACAAACCTGCTTGATCCATTTGCAGATTAGAAAGTATGTGGTAATTAGAAATTGTTTGAGAATGATGAAATGCAGTAAAAAGGTAAAAGTTTTATAGGCCTAGTAATTCGACAGAAATTAATTGTGGATTTTGGAAGGTTAAAATTTGAACTTTGATCATTAATCATGTACACATTTATCCTTGTAACATAAATGACGTTGTTGTAATCTATTTTAATTAATTTAATCATTACCTAAATAGATTAAGTTAGTTGAAAAATGAATTTAGATAGGATTGTTTTATTTTTTAAAAATTTACAAAGATTTGCTCGCTGTTTTAATACAAATTGTAGTTTTAAATGTTTTTAACAATCATTTAAAACTATAATGTAAAAGTTGTCGATTTGATTGGGGATTTAAACCCTTAAGTGTAAATGTTACCAATCCACCCCTGTACTCTCATATCTAGCAGTACAAACCCAGCTGCAGTAACGTTTTCTTAGCAGCAGAAACTTTTGATTATCATAATACAAAATATATCCCAAGTTCTTCATAATGAACACAACAATCAAAATATTCTAACAATTAATGAGAAAATTGAGCAATGACAACATGTTTATTCATAAAGTCAAATAAAGTAGTACAAACGGATTACACAGGTTTATTCAAATTACTTCCTAACTCAACTAATACATTTTCTTTTTACCCTTCCCTTTTGAACAAACTTTGGGCATTTTTGGTTATCATGGTTTTATACCATTGTCTTCACAAGTCTTAGCATTGGGCAGGCCTAGCACCTGAACCCTCTCATCAAAAAGCTTTTTGGCAGTCTTTTTTTGGAGTTTTAACCTTCCTAGCATCTTTCTTTTTTGTGCCTGATCCAGAATATCCCTTTGGAAAGTAGTCTGCCCATGTATTTGGAGGACCTTCAGAACTGGTTGATATGTGAAATGAACTTGAGTTACTTGAGTCACTGATGTCAATGTTAATGCTTTCTGCAAAAAAAAAAAAAAAAAAAAAAAAAAAAAAAAAAAAAAAAAAAAAAAAAAAATTAAAATTAAAATTAAAATTAACAAAAATAATAGTGTAAACGAAATAAAAGATAATGTTGCAATTCAGGGTGTGTTTGAAACAACCTTTGTTCTTGGAACTCCAATGGTAACATTACTTGGTGGATGGCTGGTTTTAGATCATAAAAAAGAATGGAATGCAATAAACCAACATACATAACCCTTTTGAGTACCCACTACATCTCCTTTTGTCGTTTCAACTCCCTTTGAGCAAAGGACTGCACCAGCCGCATTGCTAGATTGTTGAAAAAACAAAAGGAAATGTTTGGGCATTCAGAATGGAAAGGTATGTTGAAATTCCAGACTCATTTAGATCATAAAAAAGAATGGAATGCAAACAGAGTGATACAAACAATCTAGAAATGTTGAGTAAAGAATAGAGTCTAAGTAACATCACTTATCTTGAATGCGATAATGAAGGAGTGTGGCCTATCATGAACAATACACACTATATAATCATCGCATTGAAGACGTCTCAATGATCAGGCCAGATCTATCTAATGTTGCAGAATGGTTCCATTGCTTTGTTTTTTGGACACTGTCAACTACCATTTGTGTGGTTGATCTTGATCACAAGCTTTGGCACTTTCAAAGAATATATCTTCATCGTCGGGACAAAAGTTTTAATCAAGGTACATTATTGAAAGAGCCAAAGCTTGTGATCAAGATCAACCACACATACAGTAGTAGACGTTTTCCAAATTAAGCAACAAAACCATCTACAACGCTAGATAGATCTGCCCTAATTATTGAGCTTTAAGTTATTAGAAAACAGATTCTTACTATCATTTATATTGCTCCCTTAGATGTGACGAACATACATATTAATTATGTAGTTTCTATGACATTAGAGAGCTAATCGTGCATGAATGAAATCATATTAAATTTATATTAACAATGCAATGAACTACCATCCTTTCTACCCTAGCCAACAACAACATAACCTACCAACATGCTGGAATACGATGACAAAGAGCAAAGATGAATCAACAATGGGTGAACAACACCAAAACAAGTTTATGTTCATACTTGAAAGTGGTGTCTGTTCACCTATCATTGATACTTCTTCCATCTTTGATACTTGGGCATTTTAGCCTAAATATTCGCACACACATCCGCCACTTTTCTTCTTTATTCTCTCAAAACAAATGCAACATAATTCTTATACCAGATACTCAACCTAAGCCTAAGATAAAATAAGCTAATCCAAGCAAATCTTAATATCTCTTTTGCTCTAATTATTCGCAAAAACAATGTGGAAAACTAGAAGGGGGGGGGGTTGAATAGTTTTACGTCTTTTTCGTTTTATAAAAGTTTGCTTCTAAAGAATAGATGCAAATTACAAAAACCTTTGATGCAAAAATATAGATACTAGTTAGTTCACAAATATCGTATAAACACTACTTATATAGAATGTTGAGTAGAAATTATAATTTCATTTATCACACTTGAATATATATATATATATATATATATATATATATATATATATATATATATATATATATATATATATATATATATATAGATATATAGATATGTTTTAATATGTATATATCCATATGGTTTGTTTATATAAAATTAATGTTATGAATGGAACCTAGTTTGATCTTTATGTGAAATCAATATATGCACAATACAAGCAATTATAACTATATACGAAATGCTAATAAGTAAGTAAGCAAAAAGTGAGAGATGGAAAGATCAAACCGAGAGACAAAGGATTTATAGTGGTTCGGCTACAAGGACACCTTCCTTGCCCTACTCCACTCCCCGAGCACCGAGCTCGAGAGTTTCTTCACTAAGTCAATAACCTCCCTTATGGCGTAGAAAACCGTACACACCTAGGCTTACACCGATTAACGACACTAAGCTAAATGTCGAGTTCTAATCGTAGCTAGAACCAATCTCACAACTACAATCACACCACAACTTCTTCACACCCTTTCACGCCTTCTATACTTCTTCACAACACTTGTTTCTTTACGCCTTCACAACTTCTTCACTATTTCAAGGATTTGCTACTTCACAACTTCTAGGCTTCTAAGTCTTCACAACTTCAATGCTTCTATCTCTCTACTTGAGGGCCTTTACCTATATATCACTACAAGGATACTTCTACTATAAAAGCTTATATGTCTTCTATGCTTCAAAGCATCTATGTCTCCACACCTTCTAGTCTTCAATGTCTTCTCAACTTTGAGGCTTCAACTTCTTCACTACTAACCACTACCACTTATACCTCCTATCACCAATCCTATGCTATACTACTTCTTCACTTCTAGTACCACTTCACACTTGCAACAATTCTAGATCTTATGTCTAAATCTAGCTAACTAACGTGTACCCCTTATTCACCAAAGTATGAATGATTAACAAGATGAAATAAACAAACAACTTAGATAGCAAGATGATACTAAGTTGCAATACTTCTAATCTTAATTAATAGAAGTATTCTTCTCTTTGCACTTGGGTGTTGAGGCTAGAATCACTTTGAAACAAAGATTAATATATATATGATCAAAGGATTTTAGAGGATAGAAATGGATGTTTGAATCAGAAAGTTTAGAGTGCAAAAAGGTGAGAAAAAATAGTGGAATGAACCAGCATTTAAAGGGACAGCTGGGGGGAATCAGGAGCGTGCCGGTCCCCTTAATTAGGGGCCGGTCCCTTTAATTATTAAGGGGACCGCCTAAGGAATAAAGGGGGCCGCCCTCCTGAACGTTGCCCAATTTTGTCCTTTTGTGAGGAAAATTTTTCTGGATTAGATTTGCCATTTTTGGTTGAAAATTTGAATTCATATAATTGTAATGAATTAAACATATTCTTTTAATTCCAAAAATGTTTTATAAAAGATATAAAATGTTTTGTGACATTTTATAAAAATCTAGTGATTAATAAATATGTTCCTTTGATCTTATAATGCATTAAACACTTTGTTTATTCATACCTTAAGTGATTAGATGTTGAAAGTGAGTATTTACTACTAAATACTTATTTACGTCATGATCTTTGGTTTGATGAGTATAGGTTTTGTGATTATCAAAACATACAGATATCGAAAGATATGAATAACGTTTTTAGGCATTTATTTATATCAACAATCTCCCCCTTTTTGATGATTACAAAACCTAAACTAATTAAATCCAAAAATTAATTTTTAGACAAGTATTTAGTGAGTTTATATTCACTTCTCCCCCTTTTTGTAGAATCAAAAAGGTTTAAGCCGAAAAGATGAAAGCTTGACTCCTCCCAAACCAACCAGTCAACCGGGTGCAGTTGATAGGCCCACCTGGGAGAGGAGAGTCAAATGTTTATAATCCGTGGAAGTACAGGGAAATCCCCGGGTCATTAAGTCCCAACGAGATTGAAATTGTATTTTTAAACGTTTGTGGAATAAGTGGCACTGAGGACAGTAACCAAGATGATTGGGGAATGGTTATACAACTGATTGCTTGGTATTTGAACAATATGGAATGATATAAACAATAACAGAGATACAGATATAATCACAAAAGCACAAATTGGGAAATCAGATAACAGACAGAAAAGTGGGTTTTAACAAATTACAAACTACAGGGGGTGCAAGTGAAACTTTTAAAAACTTAAAATTAAAAGAAAATTTAAAATGAAAATGAAATTACAAAAATTATTATTTTAATATTTAAATACTAATTAATTAATTAAAACTATTTAAAATCAAATTTAAACCTAATTTAAATTAACTAAAAATGGTAAGGATTACAAATTAAACTAAAAACTTGCAAAAATAATTTCTAAACCTTAAATTGAACTTGAAGAAAGTATAAAAAATAAAAATAAATATTTTTGTCTTTTTATGAGTTTTCTATTAATTAAAAACTAATTATATTAATTAAACTAATTAAATTGTTTTAAATTACTAATAATACCTAAATGACTTAGAAAATTATGGAAAAATTTATAAAACTAATTAACCATCACAGGAATCCTAAAAATTATAAAACATTACTAAAAATTATATTTAGGCTAATTTACTAATTAATTGCTTATTAATTAATTTAAATCTAATTTAACTAAATTAAATAGGAAAATTGGAAAATGAATAGTGGAAATTATGAAACTATTTTCTAAAAGTTTTAACTAATTTATAAAACCTAGGAAAAATATAAAATTCAATTGTTGTTAATTAAAATTAAAGAAAACTATTTAATTACTAATATTACCTATTTAATTATTTAAACTGCTTTTAATTCTAATAAGTTGTAAACTGTTTAGGAAAAATCTAAGAAAATTATTATAACTACTTAAAGGTAAATGGAAATTAAGAAAATTATAAAAATGAATAAGTGCTTATTAATAAGCTGAAATGAAAAATGAAAAAGATAGAATCTATTAAATAGAAGCTATTACTAATTTTATATTTGGTTTTTTTGAGTTTTTCTTTTTGACAGCTAAAAATAAGATGAAAACAAGAAACTTTTGTGAAATAACTTTTGTTTTAGCTTAAAAATAAGCTGTGTGCACCCCCAAGGGCTTAATAGTTGACTTAAGAGCTTATTAGGACTTGTGATTTGGTGAAAAGTTATTCAAATGATCAAATAAGCTATCACACATGTATACCAACTTAAAATAAGACTAAAAGCACAAATAAGCACTCTGGATAAGCAGCTATGAACAAATAAGCACTTATAAAGCCAATAGGCCAAAACAGGCCTGAGATGAGAGGTTTTGGACCTCTATAGGGTCCACAAAAGTGATCTAGGGTCCAAACTTAAACTTGAAACTTATAAAGGGACTGATAAGCTACAAAATAAGCCAATAAGCTAATCATATGGCTTACTAATGAACACTAGGTGAGGCTATGAAGTTGGGGACTTACACTGAGTTCTCAGTGTTGACTCAGACAATGGCCAAACTTGATGGGGCTTGCAGCCCTATCAAATAAGCTAAAAAGTGGGAAATAAGCACTGAGGTATCAAGATGGGTTGTATGGCTTTCCAAAAAGCCAATAAGTCAGAGGTGGGTCCCACTAATGAAGTATCTAAGGGCTTGGAAGTTTTGCTCAAAACCTGTGCATAGGGCAATGTTCTTGCCCTGCAGGTTGAAATAAGCTGATGCACAAGCTACAATAAAAATCCCACAAATAAGCTAAACCTAGATTCTTGAAGCTGAGGTGGTAGGTTTAAACCTCAGAAAGTTTCAAAGCCTGAATAAATTCACAAAATTCTATAAAAATCCTTGAAAATTTGGTTTTCTGCCTAAGTATGCAATTTTGACTTTTTAAGATTTTGTAAAAGGTTGACTTAAATGAACTTTGATCTTGATTTATGGACTGATATGGACTAATTAAGCTAGATTAAGACTAATTTAAGCTAAACCACTCACAAGTGAATGGATTTGGGGCATAAGCCACTCTTAATCCAACACAGAGGGTAAACTAGGCCTAGTTTGATGTGATTTTGAATTTTTACTGAAACAAGACTTGGTTTTATGGTTATTCTGATCTAGTTATGACCTAAGTGACTTGTATGAACCAGAAATAACAACACTTAAGTACCACAACACCTTGGATCACTCAAAACCAAACACCCCTTAAAGATTGACTGTTTTATGGTTTTCAAAACAAATGGGTGCTAGGGCTTATGAACCTGATCCACAATAGCTTATTATGATATTTTAAGCACAAATGAACACTTAAACACAGAATACAACAACAAATGATCAAAGATACTAATTAAGCTATTTTAACTGTGAAACTAGGATTTTAAAGCAACTATGAAAATCAACAAGCAAGCTACTGATTTTATGTTGTATTATCACTACTTAAGACTAAATAAGCACAAAGAAACTGAATAAGCAAAGGAATAAGCAAAGCTACAGTAAAAAGACAGAAATGAGATTTCAAGGCTTACAATATGCTTTCCTGCTTAAACCAATGAACCAAGGACCAATGTAACACTCCTAATAGTTTCCCATGAAGCTTCTAACCCAAGGAAATCCAAGATTTACCCTGCTCCATTGCTTTTCACCAAGAACCTGCAAGTTTGACCTTGTTTGACTTTTTTATGTTTTTGATTTTTTTATTTCTAAGCTGTAATTTATGGTTTCAAAAAGCTTATTTAAGCTTTATGGGAGCTTATATGAGCCTAAGAGTCCATAATTCCTTCTAATAACAACAACACAGTAGAATAAGAAACTTAAAATGAAATGGAAATTGTACAATCTGAGATATCAAAGAAAACTTGGAATTGATTGATTAAAAAGATTGAATTACACTTGCTTATACTACTACAATGCTTAAAAGCTTGATCTTAAACTGAAATTGAAAGTTATAAACTAAACGACACTATATTTTAAAAATTAAACTACTACCACTCTTCCTTGCATTCTCTTCCCTTAAATAGGGCCCTTCTAGGGTTTGTGATGACCTCTGAGCATTTCCCACTTGCAATCTGGGCCTTTGGATGTCTGAATTTCATCTAAGCCGTTTATATGATTTTGGCGGGAAAGTTGGTTTGGACTGATATAGGCAGGGGGTGGTGGCATTAAATGCTGAGGTGATTTGAGGTGCAGGGGGTGTGGGAAGGTGATGATGAGACTGGAAAGTAGTGGTGGTGGGGTGAAACCAGGTGGTATGGTGGTTTTGGCAATGGTGAGTGATGGAAAGGGAAAGGGTGGTTTGGGTTTGACCGGTATTTGACTCAGGGTCAAAGTTTGACCCTGATAATATAAAAGGGGAGTGGGCTTTGTTTGTTTTGGGCCAAAGGTGTAAAGGGTGGGCTTTTGTGTTGTGGATTGAACTTGGTATTGGATTTTGTTATTATTAAGGGTCCGGTTTGGTGTAACTTTGCACAAGGACCATTTTTGTAATTTTGCCAAAAGTTTAGGGATGAAACTTGGTATTCTTCCAAAGTAGTTCACAAGGGTATTTTATGCCAAGTTATGAATAGTACATGGACCTTTTATGATTTTTCCATTTTACTTTCACTAGGGACCAAATCTGCCAAACTTTCAAACTCCAGGGACCAAATGTGAAATTTCACCAAACTTGCCAATCAAGGACCAATCCTGCCATATATGAGAAGTACAAGGACAAAATTTGTTTTTCCCAAAGTTTTAATATCCCAGGGACCATTTTTGTCATTTTTCAAAGTTCAGGGACTAAACTTGACATTTTGTGATACTTTGCACCAAAGGACTAATTATGTAACTTTTTGATTTAAAAGGGCCTTTGGTGATTTTTTTTCAAGTTTTGAGAACAACCAGGGACTAGATTTGACAACTTTTGAAAGTTGAGGGGCTGAAACTGCCAATTATGCAAACTTTGTACGTTTTTCATCTGTTTTTGATTATTTTACATCTGAAACATATAAAACACATTCCTGGGATATTTTCAGTATTATGATGCATATTTGAGTGTTTTTAGATGTTTTGGCAGTTCAGAACTTCAGATTGATATAAAATGATGAGTATTTAGACACTCATCAATCCCCTACACTAAAACATTGCTAGTCCCTAGCAATCTTTTGAGAAAAATTTAATGGATTTGAAAAACTCTTTACCAAAAGCCATCACTTCTGGAGTAGCCAGATGTATCGATTCAAGTAAGAACTATGGTCCACCTGATAACCATGTGATTTTGAGCAAACCACCAGCTGTCAACCGATTTGATTTGTCTTTACCAAAAGCCGTTTGCTTCTGGACTAGCCAACTCTTGATGGAATAGTCAACATCTTGGTGAGCTGATTACCAATTATGGTTTTTCCACGGCCTTTACCACAAGCCATAATCTTGCGGGCTAGCCAACTCATTCACTTTATGGGATATGGTGAGTTGATTTACCATACAATTTTGGGCAAATTGCAAGCCATCAACGGGTTTGAGATATCTTTACCAAGAGCCGTTTGCTCCTGGATTAGCCAATCCTTTTGTCGTTTAGACATGGCGGACTGATTACCACAAAAAATTTGCAATAAAGTGAAAAATTTTTGAAAATTTTAGGCCAAAAATGGGGGTACTAGAGGATATAATATGATAAAATTCGCTAGAATTCCCCCCCCCCCCCCCAACACTTAGAATTGAATATTGGCCTCAATATTCAAAGTCCCGGCTATTATGCCGACTCTTTGAACATAAAAAGATAATATTATAAGCTAACTATGGAAATATCATTTTTTTTATTTTTCACTTTATTCATATTTACATACAATCACACATATTTTCATTTTTTTTTAGATATATACATTTCAAATAGCTGCAGGGGACGACCACTCCCCCACACTAGGGTGTTAGAAAGTAGAAAGTAGTCAGAGACATGGGTGAAAACCCATGTTGTTGCTACTGTTTTTGTTCATCGAGTCGCTAGCTTGACTCGATCCCCGAATTCATTGGTTCGTGGGGAAAGTTTGGAGATCTGGGACAACCATTTGTGGTACATCCCCTCCAAAGTAGTGCTTTAACCGATGGCCATTCACTTTAAAGTTGGAACCGTCAGGTTGAGATAATTCAACAGTTCCGTATGGAAATACTTTTGTGACAGTGAATGGCCCAGACCAACGGGTTTTAAGCTTTCCTGAGAATATCTTCAATCGTGAATTGAAGAGAAGGACTCTGTCACCGATGTTGAAAACACGGTTTTTAATTTTAGAGTCATGTATCTTCTTGGTTTTTTCTTTGTAAATCAAAGAATTCTCATAAGCTTGATCACGAAGTTCATTTAATTCATTTAGTTGAACCTTGCGGTGATCACCCGCTGTGTGAATGTCGAAGTTTGCATGTTTCAAGGCCCAGTAGGCCTTATGCTCTAATTCGATCGGAAGATGACATGCCTTCCCGTACACTAGCTTATATGGAGTACACCCGATGGGTGTTTTGTAAGCAGTGCGGAAAGCCCATAATGCATCATCCAGCTTATCCGACCAAGAGGCACGGTTTTCTCCAACCGTCCTCTCTAGAATTCTCTTAATACCACGATTCGAGACCTCCACCTGCCCACTTGTTTGTGGGTGGTATGCAGTTGAAAGACGGTGAGTTACACCATATTTCAACATCACTTTTGCAAATTGTTCATTGCCGAAGTGTGTGCCACGATCACTGATAATGGCACGAGGAGTTCCGAATCTGGCAAAGAGAGACTTCAGAAATTTAACGACTACTCGGGCATCATTGGTGGGTAAGGCTTTTGCCTCAACCCATTTTGACAGATAGTCGACTGCCTAGAGTATATACTTATTCCCTCGTGAAGACGGGAACGGCCCCATAAAATCAATGCCCCACATATCAAATATTTCACAGACTTGGATGGCTTTTTGTGGCATCTCATTCTTTTTGGAAATATTCCCGTGATGCTGGCAAGCTTCACAGGTTTTGATAAGTTCATGGGCGTCTTTGTAGATTGTGGGCCAGAAGAATCCCGAATCAAACACCTTTTTGGCGGTGCAGTTTGGGTTATGATGTCCCCCCGTGGGTCCATCATGACAAGCTTTAAGAATTTCCATGGCTTCTTGGCCATGGACACACCGTCGGATGACTTGATCCGCACATATTTTGAACAAGTAGGGGTCGTCCCAGAAGTAATGTTTTACATCTTTAAAGAATTTTCTTTTCTGTTGGGACGACATCCCTTTCACAACGAAATTACCCGCATGGTAATTTGCAAAGTCGGCAAACCATGGGGTAGTGGTATCATCCCGGGTAGAGATTAGATTGAGAGTCTCCAGAGGAAAAGTTTCATTAATTTCTTTTCTCTCGAGAATATCCTGATGAGGATTCTCTAACTGGGACAAGTGATCAGCAGCAAGGTTCTCTGCTCCTTTTTTGTCTCGTATGATTATATCGAATTCCTGAAGGAGCAGGACCCAACGGAGCAGTCTTGGCTTCGCGTCCTGTTTAGTGAACAGGTATTTCAAAGCCGAGTGGTCCGTATACACCACGCATTTGGTTAAGATTAAGTAAGGCCTAAATTTCTCAAAGGCATATGCCACAACTAATAATTCTTTTTCTGTGGTGGTATAGTGCGTTTGAGCTTCACTCATGGTCTTACTTGCGTAGTGTATTGGCTGAAAATGTTTTGTTTTACGTTGCCTCAGAACTGCACCAATAGCGAAGTCGCTAGCATCGCACATAAGTTCGAAGGGTAAGTCCCAGTCGGGGGCAACAAGGATCGGTGCCTTTTCTTTAAAGTAGAAAAAGCTTCGATGCACTCGGGGGGAAAGATGAAAGGAGCATCCTTTTCAAGAAGATGAGTCATGGGTCGGGCTATTTTGGAGAAATCCTGAATGAATCTCCGATAGAACCCGACATGGCCAAGGAAACTCCTTATATCTTTAACAGTGGTGGGATGAGGCAGTTTAGCAATAACATCAATTTTGGCCTTATCGACCTCAATCCCACTTTTTGAAATTTTATGGCTGAGGACAATGCCCTCCTTAACCATAAAATGGCTCTTCTCCCAGTTTAGACAAAGATTAGTGTTTTCACAGCGTTGAAGCATCTTTTCTAAATGGGAGAGGCATGAGTCGAAAGAATTCCCGATGACTGAGAAGTCATCCATGAATACCTCCATGGTTTTCCCGATCATGTCGTGGAAAATAGCCATCATGCACCTCTGGAAAGTACCCGGAGTGTTGCATAACCCAAAAGGCATGCGACGATAGGCAAACGTCCCGTAAGGGCATGTGAAGGTAGTCTTCTCTTGATCCTTAGGATCAATGGGAATCTGGAAGTAACCCGAGAAGCCGTCGAGGAAGCAATAATACTCATTCCCCGCTAGTCTTTCGAGCATTTGATCCATAAAGGGCAGAGGAAAATGGTCCTTGCGGGTGGCTTCGTTAAGCTTTCTGTAATCAATACATACTCGCCACCCTGTAACTAAACGAGTTAGTATCAACTCGTTATTCTCATTAGTGACAACCGTGATGCCACCCTTTTTTGGAACACAATGTATTGGGCTGACCCAAGGACTGTCTGATATAGGGTAAATCAATCCCGCATTGAGAAGTTTGATAACTTCTTCTTTGATAACTTCGTGGATTTTTGGATTTACCCTTCTTTGATGCTGCACAGCAGGTTTAAAGTCCTCTTCCATTAGGATTTTGTGTGTAAAAAAATCCGGGTTAATACCCTTTATGTCTGAGAGCTTCCAAGCAATTGCTTGCTTGTAGGACTTTAAAACCTTAAGCAGCGCGGTTTTCTCCTCATCCTTTAAGTCTTTCGCAATAATGACCGGTAACTTATCGTTACCTTCCAAGAATGCATATTCTAGATGAGGAGGCAGGTCCTTAAGTTCGACCTCGGGGAAAATATCATTTTTCTCAACATATTTGACTTCCGCGTTATGAAGTTGTGGAGGTAGAACAGGAATGGGAGAGGGATCTTTGTTCAATAATTTCTCAAGGAGAAAATATCCCTCTCCTGGTCAATCTCTTGGTTATCAATTCCTTTGGGAACTGAATCACTTTTGAGAAAGGCCTCTAATTCCTCAAGGACGAAATCACTTCCCTCAAACGGAGTGAGGGAAGGAGAAGAATTAGTGATTATGGGGTGAGAAGAGGGAGTGGAATTTCCACTCGTAGAACTATCAGCGAATCCAAGGATTTCCTGAGCATACTCCCCAGATGCAATGTTAGTGACATCAATTCGGTTGACCGATTAAACATCATAATTCGAGGAGTATCTCGAGGTTTGATTAAAGTTGAACGTTATCGCTTCATTGCCAACTCGTAACGTGATTTCCTCATCGAAAACATCGATTAATGCACGACCCGTCCTTAAGAATCCCCTCCCAAGAATGAGAGGAACTCTCGGATCTGCATCGAAATCAACAACGACAAAGTCTGCCGGAAAATGGAACTTTCCCACTCTTACAAATACGTCTTCGGCAATACCGAGGGGACGTGAAATTGAACGGTCTGCAAGCTCGAGAGTCATGCATGTGGGAGTAAGTGCCTGAAGAGAAAGCTTTTTCCAAACTGAGTGGGGCATTAAGTTGATGCTTGCGCCAAGATCGGCCAAGGCAAAGCACTCAACCATCCCCGGGAAAATACATGGTATTAGAAATTTCCCGGGGTCTCCTAGCTTCTCGGGAAGCTGTTTCAACAGAACTGCAGAGCAGTTTTCGTTGAGTGGAGTTCGTGCCATTTCAAAGAGTTTCTCTTTATTTCCCAGTAAGTTTTTGATTGTCGATGCAAATTTGGGCATTAATATGAGAGCATCCGCGAAACTAATATCAAAGTGTAGTTCTTGGAAAATTTGGAAAATTTTTTCCATCTGATGATTAGCTTTTTCACGGAGCTTCTGATCTTGCAATCGTGAGGGATATGGAATCGATGGTTTTGGGTTGGCTTTTGGTATTTCAACAGGACCTTTGGGAGTTTCAAACATGACTCTTTTAGGGGGAGTCGGGACCGGGACAACTGGAGGAGGGATATCAGTGGTACCTCCGTTATTAGTAGGAAGTACCGTATCCGTAGTATCCTCAGTATCACATTCCTCTACCTGGACAGGAGAAGGGTAGAAAGAGCTGTGGATCCTTTATAAGAAACTCCACTTCTTGTGGTGATCGCCTTTGCATCGCCCCTCGGATTAGCGATCGTGTTGCTAGGTAAAGTACCTGAGCCCGAGGATCGATCATTTAAAGACTTCTTCAATTTAGAGATTTGACTAACCAGCACTTTGTTAAATTCATCTTGGGATTTCATATACTGTTTTAATAACTCATCAGATGATGGTCCAATAGGAACAATGGCTTGATTTTGATTTGGAAAATTTTGAGCCCGATTGTTCTGGAAATTCCCATGTTGCTGGTTGTTATTACCCTGAAAGTGGTTTTGTTGAAAATTACCCTGATGGTAATTGTTCTGACCTTGATTACGGTTATAGTTTCCTTGGTTTTGATTTTTTTGAACCTGGTGTTGACCAGAGTTGAAATTCCCTTGGTTGTTAAAACCTTGGTTTATTCGGTTCTGGTTCTGATTTTGGTTAAAGTTCTGGTTTCTGTTTTAACCATTTTGGTTCTGGGGTTGATTATACCCGGGTGGTCCAATGTAGTTATTGGAAGGATAGCTCAACAAATTCCGGTCCCCTTGCGGTTGGTAGGAATTACCTCCCGTATTGTAGGAACCTTGGGCTGCAAATACGTTCTCTTGAGTGAAGCCACCGAAGGCTGGGCACTCATGATATAGGTGTGGACCACCACATGTTTCACAACTGATAGTTTTATTCTGCTGATTGTGATTTGTCTGGTGAATTCGGAGGACCGCAGCAGACAAATCATCAAACTTTTTGGTAAGAGCAGCTATTTCATTACTTGCCGGAGTGACTGACTTACATGAGTCATTCCTCTCTGCGGAGGAGTCCCAAAAATTATGATGGGCAGTCATGTTTTCGATTAAGCCATAGCACTCTTCAGGGGTCCTTTTCATAAAGGTGCCCCTAGCAGCAGCATTGATGGTGTCACGATGACGAAGTGTCAAACCATTATAGAATGTATCAATAATGGTGACAAGAAGCATGTTATGATTAGGACACCAATCAATAGCAAGTTTGTAGCGTTCCCATGCCTCAAATAAGGACTCTTCGGGAAGCTGTCTGAAGTTACTAATATCGTTTCTCAGCTTTGTAACCATGGATGGTGGAAAATATTTAGCCAAGAACTTAGTAACCATCTCATCAAAGGTATGGATCGAATTCTTAGGAAGTCGATCGAACCAAGCAGTCGCATGATGAGTGAGAGAATAGGGGAACAGGTATAAACGCAGGCCGTCTTCGGTGACGCCATTTTGTTTCATGCTCTGGGTGACGGTTAAAAATTTATCGAGATGCTTGTTAGCATCGTCACCCGGCAAACCGTGGAACTGACACGAATTCTGGACCTGTTGGATCATGTTGTGTTTTAGTCCAAAATCCGTGGCTCCAATTGTGAGTGGTGCAATGGGTCCACCCCTCCCTTGCATGGTAGGTTGACATAGTTCCTCCATGGTTCGGGTGTCAGGAACTAGATCCTCCTTGGGAGGGATAGGGGGCTCGTCGTTCATTTTTAGTGAGTGTTCTTCTTCAACAGAACGTAACTTGGGTACGTTTTTCTGTTTTTTATTCTTTGTTTGTGAACGAGTGCGCATGCACTAAAATCAATTTTCAAAACAAGATCGAGGCAAAACCACAGTGAACTTAAATCCAATAATCACAAGTGAATGGCTTCTTTGAAAAAGGTACACCACCCACAGGGATACAATGGCAAGTTTTTATCTTAAGTTTGGGAACTTATTATGTTCACACCCCCAGTTGGTAGGTGTTCTGCCTTGGTTTGCGGTGGTAAACTTTTATGTAATTATATTCACAGTAAAATGTTTTTGGCTTTTCGTGTATGGGTGAGAAAACTTGGACAATATTTTTGGAACTGATTCGTTAACCGAAATTGTTCCTTTAAGATTACTCGCAGGCTGGCGGGAGGAAATAAGTGGATCCCTCTTCAGTTCGCAATTTAATGTCAGAACTTACCTTATACCAACTGTTTCAGGTTGTAATCTTAAAGTAAACGAAGTAATTTAACTTCACAGTTTGTTTTGTTGTTTATGATTTTTTTGGTGTTTTTAACACTTCAGGAAAAGTGTTAATGAACTTTTTCAGAAATGATTTTGATTTTCTCAAAAATTTACAAAGTGGTGATATTTGTACAGGAGGGGTTTTGAAAACCACTAAACCTAAAACGTTTTAAAATACGCAACAACCTCCCCGGCAGCGGCGCCAAATTTTGACTCCTCCCAAACCAACCAGTCAACCGGGTGCAGTTGATAGGCCCACCTGGGAGAGGAGAGTCAAATGTTTTTAATCCGTGGAAGTACAGGGAAATCCCCGGGTCGTTAAGTCCCAACGAGATTGAAATTGTATTTTTAAACGTTTGTGGAATAAGTGGCACTGAGGACAGTAACCAAGATGATTGGGGAATGGTTATACTACTGATTGCTTGGTATTTGAACAATATGGAATGATATAAACAATAATAGAGATACAGATATAATCACAAAAGCACAAATTGGGAAATCAGATAACAGACAGAAAATTGGGTTTTAACAAATTACAAACTACAGGGGGTGCAAGTGAAACTTTTAAAAACTTAAAATTAAAAGAAAATTTAAAATGAAAATGAAATTACAAAAATGATTATTTTAATATTTAAATACTAATTAATTAATTAAAACTATTTAAAATATAATTTAAACATAATTTAAATTAACTAAAAATGGTAAGGATTACAAATAAAACTAAAAACTTGCAAAAATAATTTCTAAACCTTAAATTGAACTTGAAGAAAGTATAAAAAATAAAAATAAATATTTTTGTCTGTTTATGAGTTTTCTATTAATTAAAAACTAATTATATTAATTAAACTACTTAAACTATTTTAAATTACTAATAATACCTAAATGACTTAGAAAATTATGGAAAAATTTATAAATCTAACTAACAGTCACAGGAATCCTAAAAATTATAAAAAGTTACTAAAAATTATATTTACGCTAATTTACTAATTAATTACTTATTAATTAATTTAAATCTATTTTAACTAAATTAAATAGGAAAATTGGAAAATGAATAGTGGAAATTATGAAACTATTTTCTAAAAGTTTTAACTAATTTATAAAACCTAGAAAAAATATAAAATTCTACTGTTGTTAATTAAAATTAAAGAAAACTATTTAATTACTGATATTACCTATTTAATTATTTAAACTACTTTTAATTCTAATAAATAGTAAACTGTTTAGGAAAAATCTAAGAAACTTATTATAACTACTTAAAGGTAAAAGGAAATTAAGAAAATTATAAAAATGAATAAGTGCTTATTAATAAGCTGAAATGAAAAATGAAAAAGATAGAATCTGTTAAATAGAAGCTATCACTAATTTTATATTTGGTTTTTTTGAGTTTTTCTTTTTGACAGCTAAAAATAAGATGAAAACAAGAAACTTTTGTGAAAAAACTTTTGTTTTAGCTTAAAAATAAGCTGTGTGCACCCCCAAGTGCTTAATAATTGACTTAAGAGCTTATTAGGACTTGTGATTTGGTGAAAAGTTATTCAAATGATCAAATAAGCTATCACACATGTATACCAACTTGAAATAAGACTAAAAGCACAAATAAGCACTCTGGATAAGCAGCTATGAACAAATAAGCACTTATAAAGCCAATAGGCCAAAACAGGCCTGAGATGAGAGGTTTTGGACCTCTGTGGGGTCCACAAAAGTGATCTAGGGTCCAAACTTAAACTTGAAACTTATAAAGGGACTGATAAGCTACAAAATAAGCCAATAATCTAATCCTATGGCTTACTAATGAACACTAGGTGAGGCTATGAAGTTGGGGACTTACACTGAGTTCTCAGTGTTGACTCAGACAATGGCCAAACTTGATGGGGCTTGCAGCCCTATCAAATAAGCTAAAAAGTGGAAAATAAGCACTGAGGTAACAAGATGGGTTGTATGGCTTTCCAAAAAGCCAATAAGTCAGAGGTCGGTCCCACTAATGAAGTATCTAAGGGCTTGGGAGTTTTGCTCAAAACCTGTGCACAGGGCAATGTTCTTGCCCATCAGGTTGAAATAAGCTGATGCACAAGCTACAATAAAAATCCCACAAATAAGCTAAACCTAGATTCTTGAAGCTGAGGTGGTAGATTTAAACCTCAGAAAGTTTCAAAGCCTGAATAAATTCACAAAATTCTATAAAAATCCTTGAAAATTTGGTTTTCTGCCTAAGTATGCAATTTTGACTTTTTAAGATTTTGTAAAAGGTTGACTTAAATGAACTTTGATCTTGATTTATGGACCGATATGGACTAATTAAGCTAGATTAAGACTAATTTAAGCTAAACCACTCACAAGTGAATGGATTTGGGGCATAAGCCACTCTTAATCCAACACAGAGGGTAAACTAGGCCAAGTTTGATGTGATTTTGACTTTTTACTGAAACAAGACTTGGTTTTATGGTTATTGTGATCTAGTTATGACCTAAGTGACTTGTATGAACCAGAAATAACAACACTTAAGTACCACAACACCTTGGATCACTCAAAACCAAACACCCCTTAAAGATTGACTGTTTTATGGTTTTCAAAACAAATGAGTGCTAGGGCCTATGAACCTGATCCACAATAGCTTATTATGATATTTTAAGCACAAATGAACACTTAAACACAGAATACAACAACAAATGATCAAAGATACTAATTAAGCTATTTTAACTGTGAAACTAGGATTTTAAAGCAACTATGAAAATCAACAAGCAAGCTACTGATTTTATGTTGTATTATCACTACTTAAGACTAAATAAACACAAAGAAACTGAATAAGCAAAGCTACAGTAAAAAGACAGAAATGAGATTTCAAGGCTTACAATATGCTTTCCTGCTTAAACCAATAAACCAAGGACCAATGTAACACTCCTAATAGCTTCCCATGAAGCGTCTAACCCAAGGCCATCCAAGATTTACCCTGCTCCATTGCTTTTCACCAAGAACCTGCAAGTTTGACCTTGTTTGACTTTTTTATGTTTTTGATTTTTTTATTTCTAAGCTGTAATTTTTGGTTTCAAAAAGCTTATTTAAGCTTTATGGGAGCTTATATGAGCCTAAGAGTCCATAATTCCTTCTAATAACAACAACACAGTAGAATAAGAAACTTAAAATGAAATGGAAATTGCACAATCTGAGATATCAAAGGAAACTTGGAATTGATTGATTAAAAAGATTGAATTACACTTGCTTATACTACTACAATGCTTAAAAGCTTGATCTTAAACTGAAATTGAAAGTTATAAACTAAACGACACTATATTTTAAAAATTAAACTACTACCACTCTTCCTTGCATTCTCTTCCCTTAAATAGGGTCCTTCTAGGGTTTGTGATGACCTCTGAGCATTTCCCAATTGCAATCTTGGCCTTTGGATGTCTGAATTTCATCTAAGCCGTTTATATGATTTTGGCGGGAAAGTTGGTTTGGACTGATATAGGCAAGGGGGTGGTGGCATTAAATGCTGAGGTGATTTGAGGTGCAGGGGGTGTGGGAAGGTGATGATGATACTGGCAAGTGGTGGCGGTGGGGTGAAACCAGGTGGTATGGTGGTTTTGGCAATGGTGAGTAATGGAGAGGGAAAGGGTGGTTTGGGTTTGACCGGTATTTGACTCAGGGTCAAAGTTTGTCCCTGATAATATAAAAGGGGATTGGGCTTTGTTTGTTTTGGGCCAAAGGTGTAAAGGGTGGGCTTTTGTGTTGTGGATTGGACTTGGTATTGGATTTTGTTATTATTAAGGTTCCGGTTTGGTGTAACTTTGCACAAGGACCATTTTTGTAATTTTGCCGAAAGTTTAGGGATGAAACTTGGTATTCTTCCAAAGTAGTTCACAAGGGTATTTTATGCCATGTTATGGATAGTACATGGACCTTTTATGATTTTTCCATTTTAATTTCACCAGGGACCAAATCTGCCAAACTTTCAAACTCCAGGGACCAAATGTAAAATTTCACCAAACTTGCCAATCAAGGACCAATCCTGCCATATATGAGAAGTACAAGGACAAAATTTGTTCTTCCCAAAGTTTTAATATCCTAGGGACCATTTTTATCATTTTTCAAAGTTTAGGGACTAAACTTGACATTTTGTGAAACTTTGCACCAAAGGACTAATTATGTAACCTTTTGATTTAAAAGGGCCTTTGGTGATTTCTTTTTCAAGTTTTGAGAACAACCAGGGACTAGATTTGACAACTTTTGAAAGTTGAGGGACTGAAACTGCCAAATATGCAAACTTTGTACGTTTTTCATATGTTTTTGATTATTTTGCATCTGAAACATATAAAACACATTCCTGGGATATTTTCAGTATTATGATGCATATTTGAGTGTTTTTAGATGTTTTGGCAGTTCAGTTTGGTATAAAATGATGAGTATTTAGACACTCATCAAAGCTCCCCCTTGATGTATGCTCCCCCTCGTTTGAGGGCACCAAGGGTTCGAGCTATGGAATTCTTGCAAGAAAAATATTAGAAGCACAAGCAAAAATATATAGCATACTTACAACAAATAACAAGCATGGCAAAGGAGAATTTGAAACACATATAAAAACATTCATTAAATCAAAATGATTATGTCAACCACATAATCATTGTTACATCAACCATAATGCTAAAATTCTAAAACAAGTAGAATATCCTATTGTGCCAACAAAGAGTGTCATCAAACTTTCTTGCATCCCAAAAAGGTTGAGGTGTTTTATTTGAAAAATAAGAAGCATAAGCATATAGAATGCTTGGGTGAGAGTGATAAATGGGGATCATGTTGGTGGCTTAATGGAGGTAAACTTTTGGTTTCATGGATGTTGGCGAGTTTGGTGATGTAGAGCTTGGAGGGGATGAATTTGGAGTAGGGTTTGTTGGTTGAGGGTTTTGATGTTGTTCAAGTGATGGTGTTTGTTGAGATCTAGTAAGAAGATACTCAATCCAAGTAAAGCGCACATTCAATGCAATTGTTTGTTTTTGGAGGAAGATGCAACAAGGGAAATTGTTGACATGCTTCTCAATTTAGTTTATGTTGTGTGGTGATGAGGGTGAGCTTGATTGAGGTGGATCCAAATTTCGTTGAGCAAGATGTAATGCTAAAAGAGCGCTAAGCTCATGGGCTTCTTTTAGCTCCTCAACGAACTTCAAGTGTTCGGAGGAAGGTGATGGTGGAGGAGCATGATAGTTGTCTTGGGTGATGGTTTGAACATGCAACATAGGAATGGCATGTGAAGTTGTAGGATGTGGTGGTGGTACTCTTGGTGGTGGAGACATGATTGAGCATGGCTAATCATGAAAACATGATATAGGTGGAAGAGCTGCTTCATGAGTGGATGGTATTTTTGTTGAATGAGGGACATGTGAAGTATTGGTAGTGAGATTAGGATTGTTGTTTTGGGATTGTGCATGCTCATCATATGAAGAAGCATTAATTAAGGCAATAGTAGATGATAGGTTGTGAGATGAATCATTAGTGTGGGTTGGAGGTTTAGTTGTTGGTTGACTTGGAACAACATCACTTGAGTTGTGACAAGAATCAAGTTTCCTCCTCCAAACGGGTTTGACGGAGATCCTTGCGGTTCTTGAAACCTTGGGTTTTTGGTTATTAAGAGATGACATGTTTGGATGTGATAGCATTTATGATGGGATTAAGGTATTTATAGTGTAGAAAAAAATGTGGTTTAGGAAGGTAAATTTTGAGGGATAGTATGGGACAAAATATGTTTATGAATTTTGGGAAGTATAGGGTGAAGAGGGTCAAAAAGTGATAAAGAAAACAGTAACCCCGACCATTAGATGGCCGGTCCCCTTAATTAGGGGCCGGTCCCCTTAATCATTAAGGGGGCCGCCTTATATAATTAAGGGGGCCGCCCATCTGGTGAATTCCAGAATGCCGGAATTGGGTTTTTGGCAGAAAATTTTCAGAAAGGTTGTGTTTTTGGGTTTGGAATCAAGTAAGTTCACTTCTTTGAGGCAATATAGGATATACTAATCATATATATAAGGAATGTTATAAAAACAAATTAAGTAGACAAGTAATTTCTAATTTACATGCAATCTACTTATTGGCCAATTAAGTTATATAACCAAGGAAGCAATAAAACATGCTAACCATATATTCAACTACATGCAAATGATAATATGTGGGCTAGTTCAAACATATTGATGAGTGCCTACAAGTAACAAATGGGAGGTAATGATTGTATGGACTTCAAGACTTGTTACAAACAAGATCCATATATGCAAACCATGATTCTCATGAAAAGATTTGATTATATTGTGAATGTCATTTTTATAGAAGTGTATGACACATCTGAGATAATCATATATAGTTTTAAGAAAACGTTTTTAGTTTTATTCAACAACGCTTTGAAATAAATTCAAGTGTGTATTAGAGTAAAATAGATTGAGTTTTTCTTCATGAGATGTTGACAAATTGAATAAGAAAATTTTCCCAATCTTGATTTTGATTAAAACAAAGTTATGGTAGCATATAGTTAAAAATGTTGTTTGATTGCAAGAATCACAAGTAATGGGTTTGAAATAAAAATTTATCATATTCAAGAGAATTGGTTGAGCCCATTGTCACATATAATCATCTTTAATAGCAACTAAAGAAATGGATAAGTGATGGCAAAATCTAATGAACTTAATGCAATATGATTGAGAGGGATAAAGTTAATCATCTATGGATACAAGATTAACACACACACACACACACACACACACACACACACACACACACACATATATATATATATATATATATATATATATATATGTATATGTATATATGAATATATATATATATATATATATATATATATATATATATATAGGGTGTCGTTATTGTGGTGACCACCTTTAAAATAAAAACAATAGGAACCAATGATAATGTGACACGTGTACTAAATCATTTAAAGTAAAGAAATAAATGCATTAATGATAGTTTAGTTAATTATCTAATGAAGAAGGGCAAAAATGGTAATCCAGTTTAATCTCCATTAACTCAACACCTATTTTTTGTCATTACCCTTTTAACACCGAGTTACAATTGATGACACGGAAACATTTTTGTATTAATATAAAAAGATACGACATACCAAATGATGTCGAATTCGTTGATACACAACTTCCATTTTTTTTTCTTTTTACATTTGCGGTGACACTAATATTTTTGACATATTTTTAGTGACACATAGTTTCATGATACAATTCTATTGACGGCTATGTTTTTTTGACACACTTAATTTTGTGATGCATTTCTAGTCACATGTTAAATTTTTTGATACATGCTTAGTGACACATTTAATTTTGTGATGCATTTCTAGTCACATGTTAAATTTGTTGATACATGTTTAGTGACTCACTTAATTTTGTGATGCATTTCTAGTCACATGTTAAATTTTTTGATTAATGTTTATTGACACTTAATTTTTTGATTGATACATGCACTAAATTTTTTAACACATTTTTAAATATATTGATATTAAACTAATACACCTTCAAATAGAATAGTAATAACTGATTCCTTTTCATCATTGCTTTTGAAAAATATAGAATAGTAATAACTGATGCATTGATGCCTAATGCCTTAGAGAAAAATAAAACAAAAACGCCACAGACAAAAAGTTACTGATACAATTTGGTAAAACAAATCAACCAAAAACACCATAAAAACGAAATCGTTGGATCTAGTGCTTAACCAAAAAGGGGAGCAAAGACCTGGGCAAATAAAGCATGTCGCAATCAAGGCGGAAAGATCTCGTTGGGATGGTTATTATTTTATTTTTTTTAATTTTTTTTTAAATGGAGATTGTTAAATCCGATGGTGATGGCCGCTGATTATTGGAACGGTGAAGGCTAACGGCGGCGGTTAAGGACTCTTACCCAGATTCCGGCGGCGAATGAGTTTTTAAACATATCTTAGTTAGTGGGAGCAACACCACGCAAAAGAAACCCAACTCGATCAAAAAGAAATCTTAAAATTCATATCTTAAAATCAAGAAGCCCAAAATGGTAGAACCTTTAACACGTACCCATTCAATTAATACACAGCCATTCGATTGCAGTGCCAAAATTATATCTTTCATACACATAAAAAGGGACAAAAAGGAAAGGCCATGGTTTGGGGATTTTCAAGTGCCCGTTTTTGAAAATCATTAGGGGACACAAGTCGTCACAGATGGTGGCGGCGGGCAGAAAGAATATAGGCGCGACATCGTTTGGATTCGGACATAGAAATACTCAAGATGGGAGGGATGCAAATGAGATTTGAGATAAGATAATGGGGAAGGAATAAAAAGGGGCGGTTATTTGAGGTTATCAATGAGAGAGTAGTGTTTTGTAGGTTATGCTGGAAATAAGAAGAAGCCAAATACCTACTCTACCCTTATAATTAATTTATCATTTTATCATAATTTTGGTCTCACGATTCCACATGTCATCTTTTAATTGGTTCCTTTTTATTTTAAGAGTGGTCATCACAAGAACACAAATCCATATATATCCATATATATATATATATATATATATATATATATATATATATATATATAGGGTAAGGTTTTAAAGAAAAGTCCACTTTGATAGAAAAGTGAGAAAAAAAGTTACAGGGTTTAATTTGAAACATCTCAAACTTCATGGGTATGTTTTGAAACATACCCCCACCCCAACCCCCCCCCCCCGCCCCCCCCCCCCCCTGAAAAAATTTTTTTCCCGCCAAAAAAAAATTTTTTTGGGGCAAAAAAAATTTTTTTTTTGCCAAAAATTTTCCCGGCAAAAATTTATAACCCTGATGCACCTTTTTGTTTTAGTGCATCTCAGTTATAAAAATTGGTGCATCATAGTTATAACTGAGATGCACCAATTTTTATAACTGAGATGCACTAAAAAAAAAGGTGCATCTGGGTTATAAATTTTTGGCGGGAAAACTTTTGGCCCAATAAAAAAATTTTTTTTTGCCCTAAAAAAATTTTCTTTTTTGCGGGAATTTTTTTTTTCGGGGAGGGGGGGGGGGTGGGGGGGGGGGTAGGGTGCGAATTTACAAAACCTCCTTAAAGAATGAAGGAAAATACAATTAAGTCCCTGTAGTTTGGTGTGAAAAAAAAGAGGGGAAGGAGGGGCTGATTTGTACACTTTTCTCACTTTTCTACCAAAGTGGACTTTTTTCATGAACCCACCTCTATATATATATATATATATATATATATATATATATACTAAATTCATCATAGTATTAGATACTAACTAGTCTAAATTATAGCATATCTATTAATGCAACTAGAAAGGTCATTTATCCTAAATGATGAGTATTCTACTATTGGTCATAAATGATTTTCAAAATAAATGATGAATAGGAAAAAGGGCAATAGACTAAGAATCAAGAGGGTCAACTAACCTAATTTCATGTATACATATATTAGTATTAATGATATATGAACAGGGAAACCTATAAATTTAATCATATTAATATACTAATTATGGCATACTTAGATATAATGTGACATTAACAAGTTTTTGAAAAGAAAACTTATCTCAGGTCCAGCTTTTCCTTAAGAGTGGGCATGAGAATTTTGATAGACATCTTCAAAGTTTGCCCAAAGCATGTCAAAGTAGCAAGGTAAAATCCCAACGCAATAAAAATCGAGGAAGCTTGATCCGAAACACGTAATCGATCACAACAATCATCATAAGTCATGTAGATAAAAAATAATTGCGCTTGAATCCATCATCATGAGGTAGTAACGAACACAACATAAAACCAACACTCCAAAAGTGACGATCATAACACCAAAACTTAAAATGGCCGCATCAGCGTCATATGCAAATCATGTGTAGAAAGTAAAACAGAGTAATAAGAACCACAAGTCTTCATGTATGATAGCAAAGTGAGCGATCCCAAAAAAAAATGTCTCTTCGTTCGTTTACTACCTAAACATGAAAAGGAGCTTGGTACCCAGATTCTCATGGGTCCGGAGTGGTTAGTTGAGGACATCCATTGCATTTAAATGCGCATGATTAGGATGTCGTCGAGACGTACAAGAATTCATCAATAGTTTGTTTTAGCTAAGAAACAATGACTTTCTTGACTAGAGTAATAAATAATGGATGTAAATAATATTAGTTCTAAATTTCTCCACTAGATTTAACAAACTTTGTTTGTTTTGATATATTTGTTAAAGAATCATTTGCTGTAAATCCTAAACCGGTTTTTATCATAAAATGACTTTTGAATATTAAGTAGATATTCTAAAGATTTAGAACTATTTTTGAATTTAGCTAATATTTTTGCTTTTTCATTTTCCGTTTTAATTTCATGTTTGTAGTATTGACATAATTTACATTCAAAATCAATTTCAATATTACTTTCAATTCTAGACATTTTATCTTCTAAAATTATTTCTTTTTCAACATTATTTCCAACGGATATTGAAGATTCATTTTTAAAGATAATTTTTGAGTCTACGTTGCAAAAATGTTTGAAGTTGTTTTCTAATTTTGAAAATTCTAATATAAATTGATCATAGCAAAAATGTTTGGTTTCGGATTGTACCTTATTTGTAGTTGTACAATCTTCACATGCTATACGATGATCAATTTCATCAACCATGTCGCTCCATGTTTTATATGTAGATTCACTTGGATCTTGGAGCATGTAGTCCTTGCCATCAATACTTGTATTCACAATTGTTTGAATATCTTCGCAAGCCATATTTTCATCATCTTCTTCGTCCTTGTCGCTCCATGATTTATTTACACTCTTTCTTCGGATTTGGCTCATGTATTCTTCGTTATTGATACCTTCAATGATCACATTTGAACTAGTAGTACTTGTGTTTATTTCAATTAAATATTTGTCTATCAAATTTTCTATAGTGACTAATTCTTGTGCAAAATCAAGTTTATCATCTTTGGTTTTACATTTCTCTTGGTGAAAATTTAAAAGACATTTCCAAATATCATTTACCATTTTACAAAAAAATACTCTTTCATATTCAACTCTTTGTAGAGTTTTGTAAATCACTAATTTAGCTTTAGTATTTTTATTAATCTTCGTGTGAAGATTATTATATTGATTTTCCATATCCATTTTAGTTGGTTGAAGATCACCATTTGAAATGATATGCCAAAGATCAAGATTTATTGATTTCACATAATTTTCAAATTTATTTTTCCATTCAAGAAAATGATCATTTTCAAATAATGGTGGTTGTTGTGTAAATTCCCCTTCTAAATATTTTTAAAATTCCATAGATCGTTACAAGTTTTAAAATACAATATATTTTAAAAATCTTGCTAGACGTGGCTCCCGATACCAATTGTGGAAAACTAGAATGGGGGGGGGGGGGGGGGGGGAGGGTTAAATAGTTTTACGTCTTTTTCGTTTTATAAAATTTTGCTTCTAAAGAATAGATGCAAATTACAAAAACCTTTGATGCAAAAATATGGATACTAGTTAGTTCACAAATATCGTATAAACACTACTTATATAGAATGTTGAGTAGAAATTATAATTTCATTTATCACACTTGAATATATATATATATATATATATATATATATATATATACACACACACATATATATATATATATATATATATATATATATATATATATGTATATATATATGTGTGTGTGTGTGTGTGTTTTAATATGTATATATCCTTATGTTTGTTTATATAAAATTAATGTTATGAATGGAACCTAGTTATATCTTTATGTGAAATCAATATATGCACAACACAAGCAATTATAACTATATACGATATGCTAATAAGTAAGTAAGCAAAAAGTGAGAGATGGAAAGATCAAACCGATAGACAAAGGATTTATAGTGGTTCGGCTACACGGACACCTTCCTTGCCCTACTCCACTCCCCAAGCACCGAGCTCGAGAGTTTTCTTCACTAAGTCAATAACCTCCCTTATGGCGGAGAAAACCGTACACACCTAGGCTTACACCGATTAATGACACTAAGCTAAATGTCGAGTTCTAATCGTAGCTAGAACCAATCTCACAACTACAATCACACCACAAATTCTTCACACCCTTTCACACCTTCTATACTTCTTCACAACACTTGTTTCTTTACGCCTTCACAACTTCTTCACTACTTCAAGGATTTGCTACTTCACAACTTCTTGGCTTCTAAGTCTTCACAACTTCAATGCTTCTATCTCTCCACTTGAGGGCCTTTACCTATATATCACTACAAGGATACTTCTACTATAAAAGCTTCTATGTCTTCTATGCTTCAAAGCATCTATGTCTCCACACCTTCTAGTCTTCAATGTCTTCTCAACTTTGAGGCTTCAACTTCTTCACTACTAACCACTACCACTTATACCTCCTATCACCAATCCTATGCTATACTACTTCTTCACTTCTAGTACCACTTCACACTTACAACAATTCTAGATCTTATGTCTAAATCTAGCTAACTAATGTGTACACCTTATTCACCAAAGTATGAATGATTAACAAGATGGAATGAACAAACAACTTAGATAGCAAGATGATACTAAGTTGCAATACTTCTAATCTTAATTAATAGAAGTATTCTTCTCTTTGCACTTGAGTGTTGAGGCTTGAATCACTTTGAAACAAAGATTAATATATATATGATCAAAGGATTTTAGATGATAGAAATGGATGTTTGAATCAGAAAGTTTAGAGTGCAAAAAGGTGAGAAAAAATAGTGGAATGAACCAGTATTTAAAGGGACAGCTGGGGGGAATCAGGAGCATGCCGGTCCCCTTAATTATTAAGGGGGCCACCCTCCTGAACGTTGCCCAATTTTGTCCTTTTGTGAGGAAAATTTTTCTAGATTAGATTTGCCATTTTTGGTTGAAAATTTGAATTCATATAATTGTAATGAATTAAACATATTCTTTTAATTCCAAAAATGTTTTATAAAAGATATAAAATGTTTTGTGACATTTTATAAAAATTTAGTGATTAATAAAAATGTTCCTTTGATCTTATAATGCATTAAACACTTTGTTTATTCATACCTTAAGTGATTAGATGGTGAAAGTGAGTATTTACTACTAAATACTTATTTACGTCATGATCTTTGGTTTGATGAGTATTGGTTTTGTGATTATCAAAATATAGAGATATCGAAAGATATGAATAACGTTTTTCGGTATTTATTTATATCAACAATCTCCCCCTTTTTGATGATTACAATACCTAAACTCATTAAAGCCAGAAATTAATTTTTAGACAAGTATTTAGTGAGTTTATATTCACTTCTCCCTCTTTTTGTAGAATCAAAAACGTTTAAGCCGAAAAGATGAAAGCTCCCCTTGATGTATGCTCCCCCTCGTTTGAGGGCACCAAGGGTTCGAGCTATGGAATTCTTGCAAGAAAAATATTAGAAGCACAAGCAAAAATATATAGCATACTTACAACAAATAACAAGCATGGCAAAGGAGAATTTGAAACACATATGAAAACATTCATTAATTCAAAATGATTATGTCAACCACATAATCATTTTTACATAAACCATAATGCTAAAATTCTATAACAAGTAGAATATCCTATTGTGCCAACAAAGAGTGTCATCAAACTTTCTTGCATCCCAAAAAGGTTGAGGTGTTTTATTTGAAAAATAAGAAGCATAAGCATATAGAATGCTTGGGTGAGAGTGATAAATGGGGATCATGTTGGTGGCTTAATGGAGGTAAACTTTTGGTTTCATGTAGGGATGAGCATTTCGTACCGAATACCGGAACCGAACCGGAACCGTACCGGTACCGTACCGAAACGGTACCGATCCCGATATACGGTACGGTACCAGTACTACGAAATAAGGAGGAAAAAAATTCGGTACCACTAATTCGGTACGGTACCGGTACCAAATCGGGAAATTCCCGAGAAAAAACGGGAAAATCCCGATTTCCCGGTACCGGTACCGATACCCGAATCCCGTTCGGTACGGTACCGGTACCCTAATTTATGCTCGGGAAAAATTCGGTACCACTAATTCGGTACGGTACCGGTACGATACCGGTACCGTGCTCATCCCTAGTTTCATGGATGTTGGCGAGTTTGGTGATGTAGAGCTTGGAGGGGATGAATTTGGAGTTGGGTTTGTTGGTTGAGGGTTTTGATGTTGTTCAAGTGATGGTGTTTGTTGAGATCTAGTAAGAAGATACTCAATCCAAGTAAAGTGCTCATTCAATGCAATTGTTTGTTTTTAGAGGAAGATGCAACAAGGGCAATTGTTGACTTGCTTCTCAATTTGGTTTGTGTTGTGTGGTGATGAGAGTGAGCTTGATTGAGGTGGATCCAAATTTCGTTGAGCAAGATGTAATGCTAAAAGAGCGCTAAGCTCATGGACTTCTTTTAGCTCCTCAACAAACTTCAAGTGTTCGGAGGAAGGTGATGGTGGAGGAGCATGATAGTTGTCTTGGGTGATGGTTTGAACATGCAACATAGGAATGACATGTGAAGTTGTAGGATGTGGTGGTGGTACTCTTCGTGGTGGAGACATGATTGAGCATGGGTAATCATGAAAACATGATATGGGTGGAAGAGATGCTTCATGAGTGGATGGTGTTTTTGTTGAATGAGCAACATGTGAAGTATTGGTAGTGAGATTGGGATTGTTGTTTTGGGATTGTGCATGCTCATCATATGAAGAAGCATTAATTAAGGCAAGAGTAGATGATAGGTTGTGAGATGAATCATTAGTGTGGGTTGGAGATTTAGTTGTTGGTTGACTTGGAACAACATCACTTGAGTTGTGACAAGAATCAAGTTTCCTCCTCCAAACGGGTTTGACGGAGATCCTTGCGGTTCTTGAAACCTTGGGTTTTTGGTTGTTAGGAGATGACATGTTTGGATGTGATAGCATTTATGATGGGATTAAGGTATTTATAGTGTAGAAAAAATGTGGTTTAGGAAGGTAAATTTTGAGGGATAGTATGGGACAAAATATGTTTGTGAATTTTGGGAATTATAGGGTGAAGAGGGTCAAAAAGTGATAAAGAAAACAGTAACCCCGACCATCAGATGGCCGGTCCCCTTAATTAGGGGCCGGACCCCTTAATCATTAAGGGGGCAGCTTTATATAATTAAGGGGGCCGCCCATCTGGTGAATTCCAGAATGCCAGAATTGGGTTTTTGGCAGAAAATTTTCAGAAAGGTTGTGTTTTTGGGTTTGGAATCAAGTAAGTTCAACTCTTTGAGCCAATATAGGATATACTAATCATATATATAGGGATTGTTATTAAAACAAATTAAGTAGACAAGTAATTTCTAATTTACATGCAATCTACTTATTGGCCAATTAAGTTATATAACCAAGGAAGCAATAAAACATGCTAACCATATATTCAACTATATGAAAATGATAATATGAGGGCTAGTTCAAACATATTGATGAGTGCCTACAAGTAACAAATGGGAGGTAATGATTGTATGGACTTAAAGACTTGTTACAAACAAGATCCATATAGGCAAACCATGATTCTCATGAAATGATTTGATTATATTGTGAATGTCATTTTTATAAAAGTGTATGACACATCTGAGATAATCATATATAGTTTTAAGAAAACGTTTTTAGTTTTATTCAACAATGCTTTGAAATAAATTCAAGTGTGTATTAGAGTAAAATAGATTGAGTTTTGCTTTATGAGATGTTGACAAATTGAATAAGAAAATTTTCCCAATCGTGATTTTGATTAAAACAAAGTTATGGTAGCATATAGTTAAAAATGTTGTTTGAAGAAATATGAAATAGATATTTGAAAGATTATTTTTCAAAATGAGAGGTTGTAAGCATGATATTTTATTTTTGATAGCAAGAATCACAAGTAATGGGTTTGTAATAGAAATTTATCATATTCAAGAGAATCGGTTGAGCCCATTGTCACATATAATCATCTTTAATGGCAACTAAAGACATGGATAAGTGATGGAAAAATCGAATGAGCTTAATGCAATATGATTGAGAGGGATAAAGTTAATCATCTATGGATACAAGATTAACACATATATATATACTAAATTCATCATAGTATTAGATACTAACTAGTCTAAATTATAGCACATCTATTAATGCAACTAGAAAGGTAATTTATCCTAAATGATGAGTGTTCTACTATTGGTCATAAATGATTTCCAAAATAAATGATGAATAGGAAAAAGGGCAATAGACTAAGAATCAAGAGGGTCAACTAACCTAATTTCATGTATACATATATTAGTGTTAATGATATATGAACAGGGAAACCTATAAATTTAATCATATTAATATACAAATTACGGCATACATAGATAAAATGTGACATTAACAAGTTTTTGAAAAGAAAACTTACCTCAGGTCCAGCTTTTCCTTAAGAGTGGGCATGAGAATGTTGGTAGACATCTTCAAATTTTGCCCAAAGCATGTCAAAGTAGCAACGTAAAATCCCAACGCAATAAAAATCAAGGAAGCTTGATCCGAAACACGTAATCGATCACAACAATGATCATAAGTCGTGTAGGTCAAGAATAATTGCGCTTGAATCCTTCGTCATGAGGTTGTAACGAACACAACATAAAACCAACACTCCAAAAGTGACGATCATAACACCAAAACTTAAAATGGCCGCAGCAGTGTCATATGCAAATCGTGTGTAGAAAGTGAAACAGAGTAATAAGAACCACAAGTCTTCATGTATGATAGCAAAGTGAGCGATCCCAAAAAAAATGTCTCTTCCTTCGTTTACTACCTAAACATGAAAAGGAGCTTGGTACCCAGATTCTCATGGGTCCGGGGTGGTTAGTTGAGGACATCCATTGCATTTAAATGCACATGATGAGGATGTCGTCGAGACGTACAAGAATTCATCAATAGTTTGTTTTAGCTAACAAACAATGACTTTCTTGACTAGAGTAATAAATATTGGATGTAAATAATATTAGTTCTAAATTTCTCCACTAGATTTAACAAACTTTATTTGTTTTGATATATTTGTTAAAGGATCATTTGCTATAAATCCTAAACCGGTTTTATCATAAAATGACTTTTGAATATTAAGTAGATATTCTAAAGATTTAGAACTATTTTCGAATTTAGCTAATATTTTTGCTTTTTCATTTTCCGTTTTAATTTAATGTTTGTAGTATTGACATAATTTACATTCAAGATCAATTTCAATCTACTTTCAAGTCTAGACATTTTATCTTCTAAAATTATTTCTTTTTCAACGTTATTTCCAACGGATATTGAAGATTCATTTTCAAAGATAATTTTTGAGTCTACGTTGCAAAAATGTTTGAATTTGTTTTCTAATTTTGAAAATTCTAATATAAATTGATCATAGAAAAAATGTTCAGTTTCGGATTGTACCTTATTTGTAGTTGTACAATCTTCACATGCTATAAGATGATCAATTTCATCATCCATGTCGCTCCATGTTTTATATGTAGATTCACTTGGATCTTGGAGCATGTAGTCCTTGCCATCACTACTTGTATTCACATTTGTTTGAATGTCTTCGCAAGCCATATTTTCATCATCTTCTTCGTCCTTGTCGCTCCATGATTTATTTACACTCTTTCTTCGAATTTGGCTCATGTATTCTTCGCAAACCAAATATCATTTACCGTTTTACAAAAAAATACTCTTTCATATTCAACTCTTGGTAGAGTTTTGTAAATCACTAATTTAGCTTTAGTATTTTTATCAATCTTTGTTTGAAGATTATTATATTGATTTTCAAAATCCATTTTAGTTGGTTGAAGATCACCATTTGAAATGATATGCCAAAGATCAAGATCTATTGATTTCACATAATTTTCAAATTTATTTTTCCATTCAAGAAAATGATCATTTTCAAATAATGGTGGTTGTTGCGTAAATTCCCCTTCTAAATATTTTTCAAATTCCTTAGATCGTTACAAGTTTTAAAAAACAATATATTTTAAAAATGTTGCTAGACGTGGCTCCTGATACCAATTGTGGAAAACTAGAAGGGGGGGGGGGGGGGGGTTGAATTGTTTTACGTCTTTTTTGTTTTTTAAAAGTTTGCTTCTAAAGAATAGATGCAAATTACAAAAACCTTTGATGCAAAAATATAGATACTAGTTAGTTCACAAATATCGTATAAACACTACTTATATAGAATGTTGAGTAGAAATTATAATTTCATTTATCACATTTGAATATATATATATATATATATATATATATATGTATTTGAATATGTATATATCCTTATGGGTTGTTTATATAAAATTAATGTTATGAATGGAACCTAGTTTGATCTTTATGTGAAATCAATATATGCACAACACAAGCAATTATAACTATATACGAAATGCTAATAAGTAAGTAAGTAAAAAGTGAGAGATGGAAAGATCAAACCGAGAGACAAATAATTTATAGTGGTTTGGCTACAAGGACACCTTCCTTGCCCTACTCCACTCCCCGAGCACCGAGCTCGAGAGTTTACTTCACTAAATCAATAACCTCCCTTATGGCGGAGAAAACCGAACACACCTAGGCTTACACCGATTAACGACACTAAGCTAAATGCCGAGTTCTAATCGTAGCTAGAACCAATCTCACAACTACAATCACACCACAACTTCTTCACACCCTTTCACGCCTTCTATACATCTTCACAACACTTGTTTCTTTACGCCTTCACAACTGCTTCACTACTTCATGGATTTGCTACTTCACAACTTCTAGGCTTCTAAGTCTTTAGAACTTCAATGCTTCTATCTCTCTACTTGAGGGCCTTTACCTATATATCACTACAAGGATACTTCTACTATAAAAGCTTCTATGTCTTCTATGATTCAAAGCATCTATTTCTCCACACCTTCTAGTCTTCAATGTCTTCTCAACTTTGAATGTCTTCTCAACTTTGAGGCTTCAACTTCTTCACTACTAACCACTACCACTTATACCTCCTATCACCAATCCTATGCTATACTACTTCTTCACTTCTAGTACCACTTCACACTTACAACAATTCTAGATCTTATGTCTAAATCTAGCTAACTAATGTGTACACCTTATTCACCAAAGTATGAATGATTAACAAGATGGAATGAACAAACAACTTAGATAGCAAGATGATACTAAGTTGCAATACTTCTAATCTTAATTAATAGAAGTATTCTTCTCTTTGCACTTGAGTGTTGAGGCTTGAATCACTTTGAAACAAAGATTAATATATACATGATCAAAGGATTTTAGAGGATAGAAATGGATGTTTGAATCAGAAAGTTTAAATTGCAAAAAGTTGAGAAAAAATAGTGGAATGAACCAGTATTTAAAGGGACAGCTGGGGGGAATCAGGAGCGTGCCGGTCCCCTTAATTATTAAGGGGGCCGTCCTCCTGAACGTTGCCCAATTTTGTCCATTTGTGAGGAAAATTTTTCTGGATTAGATTTGCCATTTTTGGTTGAAAATTTGAATTCATATAATTGTAATGAATTATACATATTCTTTTAATTCCAAAAATGTTTTATAAAAGATATAAAATGTTTTGTGACATTTTATAAAAATCTAGTGATTAATAAAAATGTTCCTTTGATCTTATATTGCATTAAACACTTTGTTTATTCATACCTTAAGTGATTAGATGGTGAAAGTGAGTATTTACTACTAAATATTTATTTTCGTCATGATCTTTGGTTTGATGAGTAAAGGTTTTGTGATTATCAAAACATAGAGATATCGAAAGATATGAATAACGTTTTTAGGCATTTATTTATATCTACAAAAAACACAACATGTTCTTCCTTATTCTATCAATACAATTGCAACATACATCTTATAACATATTGTCAACCTAAGCCTAAGAATAAATAGCCCTAAGGGGGTATTTGGATTATATTAATTTATGATCTTATCAGCTTTTTGAGATTTGAGGATGCCAATAAGCCTATGTTATTTTAAGTGGATAAGCTAATATGCCAACAAACAGTGAGCTTATTAACTTTCCCAAAACTCAATAAGCCGATATCCACATAAAGTAAGCTAATCCAAACACACCTTAATATCTCTTTTGCTCTAATTATTTGCAAAAATAACAGAACATAAATCTAATACATAAAGTAACAAGTCTCTAACAAATGTAAGACAAAATTGAGAATAAATGATCAAAACCCTAGATCCATTTACTTGGTCAATTGTAACCGAATGTGTTTTATAACTGTGAGAGAGATAGAGAGGATTATGTGGAAGTTTGTGAAGCTTATTTGATAAGCTTTCTATACTGTATACTATAAGTTTAAAAGTGAAGTGTGTTTGATACTCTTATAAGTTTAAAATATAAGTTTAAAAATTATTAAAAGTATAAAAACTAAAAGTAAAAAGTAGTAAAAGTTTAATAACTAATAAGTATTAAAGCTACATTTGTATTTTAGGGCATGCTTGGTAGGTGGTAGCGTAGGGATTGCACCAGGCTTTACCTCTCGAGGGATCTCGAGAAGCTTACAACCCCCACCAGGCAGTGTACCTGATCGATGTAGTATAGTATAATGACAAGTACCGGGGGATTGATCGTTCAGCTAGGAATAGTGTCACTAAGATTAGAAAACCTAAAGACTAGGTCTAGAGATGAGGGATGATTCTTTTTGTATTTTTATATTTTTATGAAAACAATTAAAAATCTCGGGTTTGAAGGAGTTGGGCGGAATTAGTTGCTAGTCAACTAACCCAATTACTAAGATGCAATCAAATAAAATACTAAAAATGAAAATAAACTAAATTAAACTAAAGGTGTGAGCAATATATGGGAGAATTGTGTTTACTTAGATTTCACTACTCCCTAGATATCTTTTGCATGTTAATTACTTGTTACAGTTGCGTGGATGACGGATTGTATTCCTTAATACCATTCATGGGGTGGCGTACTTACTTCCCCAATCCTATAAGCGCCTACTTCACTCCTATGTCGAGCCGGCTAAGAAGCTCCTAACATAGGATCATTAGAATTTGCTCATGCATTAAGTACAACCAATAAAACCTAGTACACATCGGTTCATGTTTCCTAAGACGTTCAAGCATGTTACACAATGGAGATCTGCCAGTTTTCTTAAGCCTAACATTGAAATCATTCATCCATTACAACTATAAACAAGTAATCAACATATAATTAACATCTAGGTTTCATTACATCTAAGCAAACACAAGATAGATCTAGCCTAGCATGTTGAAATCAAGACAAGCATAAGATATATTCAAACAACACATAGACATATTGAATGAATTGAAAGAGGACTTATCTCAATTGAACATGAAAGGTTTCAAGGGGTGAAAACCCTTGAAAATACAGTAAAAAACGACCTAGGGTTATTAGGGTTCGGCCCTAGAATTCTCCACACAAGTTCCTCTTTAATGAATGAAAAATAGAAAAGTATATATAGATTCTGAAGGGTGACGGCGTCAAGAACAAATTTCTGACGTCGTCATCTCGCTGCCAAATAATTTCTCGGACTGCCTAGATCTGGGTTTGACGCCGTCATGTGTACTCCAATTGTAGGCCGTCACCAAAAATACTCTTGACGCCCTTGTTGTGACGCCTTCAGGTTTTCACTGGGTCGTCACGGATTTTACTCTTGACACCGTCAGGTTTTTCTTCTTGACGCCATCAGGTACTGTTCTCAGCATGGAAAATTAAGTCTTTGCCGTTTTCTTCACTTTTATGCTCCAAAAACGTTCAAAATGCTTCATTTTCTAGTATTCACTCCCAAAGTACCTAAAATCACAAAAGGAACGATTTAGGGCAATATTTGATCAAATAAATTCAATTCCGGGCTTAAATGACCCCCTAAAACTGGTTCATTTTTCGCCTCATCGGTAGGGGTGTTCACGGGGCGGTTCGGTTCGGTTTCGGTTTCTTCGGTTTCTGGTTTTTTTCTGTTTCGGATTGAGCGGTTTGTCAGTTTCTCGGGTTTTATGAACACCCCTAATGCTTGGTAGGGGTTTATAGGGGGTGAATTGAAGAATGGGAAAGGTAATGAAAAAATATGCTTGGTAAAGCATAATATAATGACCCATTACCCAATTGTGGGGAATGGATCATTACCCAATAATTTGGGGGGATTGATTTTATTTACCTTTCCCTTTCCCGATCATTATCTTACACTTTCCCTTTCCCTGTTCCAAGTTTGAACCAAGCGCACCCTTTAGTGTATTTTGTATTAAAAAAGTCGCCCATGTGAATTAGCCATTATCGTCGGTCATGCATGGTTTCCGTTACACTATAAGCGACTACAACCCAATGCATGTGACCCATTACCCATGTTAATTACCAATTGTCAACAGTCATGGATGTGTCGTAACATGACACTCTGAGCAACTATAACCCAATGGATATGACCCATATGATGTCAAATACCCATATTAATGAATGTGACCAGTGATAACCTAATGCACATGATCCATGACCCATGTGAATTAGCCATTATCACTGGTCATGCATGGGTTGCACCGGCTTGGTAGGCGTATACCGTTTGTCACAGACACTAAGAAGCAAGCCACCATCACCCTCTCGATCATGTTATCCGGGATTGAGAAAGTTTGAACTCGGCTTGAGCTTGACTAAAAAAGATCTATTTATCTGTAAAGATGTGTTTTCTTACATAAATTAAAATTGAAATATAACCTAAGAATTGAATTCGGTTCGACTTCAGCTCGAAAAGCTTGATGCATTCATAAATAACTATTTACACTTAGTGCACTTACATATTTTAAAAAACATATTTTATATCACTTACAAGCTCGAGAACTCAACAATAACTCGAATCCAACTTACATAAGGTTGAGCTCAACTCATTAAACATTTGGAGCTCACCTTTTTCCCCAAAATTTCAATCTGTGGCTCAAGATATATCCCGCCCCTTTTTTCCCCAAAATTTCAGTCTCTGGCCCAAGATCCCGCCTCTTTTTCACCCAAAATCAAAACACTAATAACACTAGTCAGATATATCTTCTCTCTATTATTCATCTCTTCTCCTTCTCTCTAGAACCGACTCTCACACCACCACCACACTTTACCGCCGTATCTCGCCGTCGTTCCACCAACCATCGCTCCTCCATGCCATCACCGTCATCAAGACAAGGGAGGCAATGGGTGTGAGTTTGTTTACTTCGGTTGTTTGGTTCGAGATAACCACCACCATCACAGTCAAGCCTCCATCACCCTCTCGATCATGTTATCCGGGATTTAGAAAGTTTGAACTCGGCTTGAGCTTGACTCGAAAAGCTCAATTTATTTGTAAAGATATGTTTTCTTACACAAATTAAAATGGAAATATAACCTAACAATTAAATTCGGTTCGACTTAAGCTCGAAAAGCTTGATGCATTCATAAATAACTATTTACACTTCGTACACTTACATATTAAAAAAAACAAAAAAAAAAAAACAAAAAACAAAAAAAAAACATATTTTATATCACTTACAAGCTCGAGAACTCAACAATAAACGTAATCCAACTTACATAAGGTTGAGCTCAACTCATAAAACATTTGGAGCTCACCTTTTTCCCCAAAATTTCAATCTGTGGCTCAAGATATATCCCGCCCATTTTTTCCCCAAAATTTCAATCTCTGGCCCAAGATCCCGCCCCTTTTTCACCCAAAATCAAAACACTAATTAACACTAGTCAGCAGATATATCTTCTCTCTATTATTCATCTCTTCTCCTTCTCTCTAGAACCAACTCACACACCACCGCCACACTTCACCGCCTTATCTCGCCGTCGTTCCACCAACCATCGATCCTCCACGCCATCACCGTCATCAAGACAAGGGAACTGTATGGAAGAGTTTGTTTGCTTCGGGTTTGGTTCGAGATAACCACCACATCCACCACCATCACAGTCAAGCCACCATCACCCTTATCTCATCTATCCTACTCTGTTCAAGGGTATGCTCAAACACATATTTAATTTATATTTTCTTGAATGTGTAATCGAATATAAAATGATTTATATTGATTTTCATGGATTAAAATTAGCCTAAAACATTTTTTTGATTATAAATTCGTGTGGTGATAATCGTTGCAGGTAGACTTATTAAGATGACATAGTTTTCCTGTTTATTGGAATGGAGACAATCGACGTGTTCTAAGAGGCCACTGTTTTGCTCGTAAAGGGAGTCTTACTTGGTTTCCACTCCGGGAGGATGTTGCTGAACAGTTGGAGTTTGCTTATCGCAGTTTCGTAAGTTATCTATCAAAAGATTAACATAACATCTGTTATATAGGAAATTAACTCAAATATGGTTGCTTTTTGTGAAACTGTTTCATTTGTACCAAATGTTAGTGATTTGCTTGATTGGTAATGTGTTTGACATTTATTCGTTCCAGGTTTGGCACTGTAGAACATTTCAACCAATTGTATATTATTTGTTGCCCGAGTTGATATGCAACCCGTATGTTTGTTTTTGAGGCTAAATTTATATTTGGGACATCTAATGTTTTCGTATTTTATGTTTTCATTAATCACGTTACTTGTTTCTTGCAGGGGCTACATGCTATTTTCACGGGTGAGGATGATACATGGGATGCCTGGCTAAAAATTCCCTCAGTTGGATTTTCTGGCACACTTCATTTTCGAGGCGTGGGTATGCTCCATCTCAGTCACCAAAGCCAACCCATGTATATTTTTAGTGTTTCATGGTTGGCAGATCTTATATTATGCAGAGTTATTAGTGCCTTGGTTTCTTACATTTCCCATATTTTTTTGCAGAAAGAAACTGCCATTAGACTCAGATGTAAGCCATTTTTTATGTTGTTAACAATTTCATTTTCTAATGCTAACACCATTGTATTTCATAATTTATATTGCAGGTGAGTACTCCAATGGCCATTGAAACTTTGGAAAACGTACCAGTAATGGAAGCAGTGGTAAGTAATAAAACATCCACATTTGATTTTTTTAGTTTTACATACATGACTAATGTACCGTGTTTTATATATACATATAGGAACCTGTTAAAACTATCGGACATACGAAAACGCTTAAGCCACGACAAACCGGTTATACAGGTTACACCACCAAATATGATACCAAATATTAGTGAACAAAATACTGGACTAAAATTAGTACCAACGAAGCGAAAACATTTGTATAAATGATGAGTAGATGATATGGAAATGTAGTTGGATGGTTATGGTGCATATTAAGGTGAATTCAGTGATATACATTCTGTATATATATATATATATATATATATATATATATATATATATATATATATATATATATATATATATATATATATATATATATATATATATATATATATATATATATATATATATATATAATATATATATATATATATATACATACATATATATATATATATATATATATATATATATATATATATATATATATACATATATATATATACATACATATATATATATATATATATATATATATATATATATATATATATATATATATATATATATATATATATATATATATATATATATACATATACATACACTAGCAGTAGTAACTCTGCTCCAGCAGTATTAACGTGGTACTAGTAGTAACTCTCCTATCATGTTTGTGCAGATAGTTGAACAAGTGGCTCATCTAGTTCTGTTATGTTGTGAGCTTTGACATGTTCTAGTTCTGCTCTCATCCTGATGTGTTGATATGCAGCAGCCTAAATTTTCAAGGCTTTTATATCCATATGATGTGATTAGATCAATGGGAGAAAAGCTTGTAAGTTTAACTGCAAATTTTATTATTATGTTTAATGTTTTGGATTAAAAGTCTTCATGATGTTGTTTGAATTACTACTGATCATGTTTGTGTTAATATTGCTTAGATGGATTTAGTGCAGCTCATGAACTTCAAAGAAAATGTGCCAAGTATTTACTACTACTAGTACAAAAGTTACTACTGATGAAGCAAAAAAGGAACCATTTTTAGGGGGTCATTTTAGCCCGGATTTGAATTTATTTGATCAAATATTGCCCTGAATCGTTCCTTTTGTTATTTTAGGCACTTTTGGAGTGAATTCTAGAAAAAAATCATTTGGACGTTTTTGGAGCATAAAAGTGAAGAAAGCGGCAAAGTCTTAATTTTCCTTGCTGGGAACAGTACCTGACGGCGTCAAGAATTTCTTAATGACGGCGTCAAGAGTAATACAAGAGGTGGAAGTGGAAAAAGTCCGTGACGGTCCAAAGAGTTTTGCACTAGGGACATGACGGCGTCACCATAGGCCGTCATGGTCCAATTGTTAGTGACGGACCAGAACAAATTAACACATGACGGCGTCAAAAGTAAATCTAGGCAATCCGATTTCATTATGGGCGGCGATTTGACGACGTCAGAATTTTTTCTTTACGCCGTCACCCTGTAAAATCTATATATAGTTTTGCAATTTTCATTCATTAGTGTGTAACTTTTAGGGTGTAACTTTGGAGACAAACCCTAGTCCGATTTTCACAGCTTTTTCAAGGGTTTTTACCCTTTGAAACCTTTCATGTTCAATTGAGATAAGTACTCTTTCAATTCAATCAATATGTCTATGTGTTGCTTGAATATATCTTACACTTGTCTTGAATTTAACATGCTTGGCTAGATCTCTTTTGTGTTTGCTTAGATGTAGTGAAACCTAGATGTTAATTATGGGTTGATTGTTTGTTTATAGTTGTTATGGATGATTGTATTCGATGTTAGGCTTAAGAAAACTAGTAGACTTCCATTGGTAACATGCTTGAACGTCTTAAGAAACATGATCAGAGGTGTACTATGATTTTTGGTTGTATTAAATGCGTAGGAGAATTCTAATGATCCCATGTTAGGAGCTTCTAACGGCTCGACATAGGAGTGAAGTAGGATCCTATAGAGTTAGGGAATATTGTACACGGCCCTACGACTAGTATTAAGGAATACGACCCGTCATCCATGCAATTGTAACAAATTATCAACCTGTAAAAGATATCTAGGGAGTAATGAAACCTAAGTAAACACAACTTTCCCTATTATTGTTTACACCACTAGTTTAATTAGATTTCATTTCATTTTGTTATTTTATTTTGATTGCATCTTTAGTCATTTGGGTTAGTTGATTAGTAACTAATTCCGCCCACTCTTCCAAAACCGAGATTACTTGCTTTTATAAAAATAAAAAAATACAAAAAGAATCATCCCTCACCTTTAGACCTAGTTTTTAGGCTTTCTAATCCTAGCGACACTATTCCTGAGTTGAACGATCAATCCCCTGGTACTTGTCACTATACTATACTACAACGATCAGGTACACTGCCTGGTGGGGGTTATAAGCTTATCGAGATCCCTTCCCACGTATCAAATTTTTGGCGTCGCAGCCCGGGGAATAGTTATTGCTTAGGTTGGAATTTATTTTGATTAGGTCTACTCATTAGATTCCTTTTTAGTGAGATTTTTATTTTGTTTTTATTAGCTTTCTCGTAGTCTATTTTTTCTTTGTGTATTTGTTCATAAAAACCTTTCCATTGACTCTTCCGTTCACCATTATGGAGAACGCGAATCCACCATACTACCGACCACAAAATTCACCCACTCCTAATGACATCTTGATGTTTAAACAACATGAAGATGAACCTATCTATGATGCATGGGCTCGTTTTAAATATTTACTCCGAAAAGTCCCTCATTATAATTTCGATCTGTGGTCTTAAATTGAAATATTTTACCATCGTGTCGACCACTGATGAGGCGAAAAATGATCCGTTTTTAGGGGGGTCATTTAAGCCCGAATTCGAATTTATTTGATCAAATATTGCCCTAAATCGTTCCTTTTGTGATTTTAGGTACTTTGGGAGTGAAATCTGGAAAAGGAAGCAATTCGGACGTTTTTGGAGCATAAAAGTGAAGAAAACGCCAAAGTCTTAATTTTCCATGCTGGGAACAGTAGGTGACGGCGTCAAGAGTAACTCCCTGACGGCGTCAAGAGCAAAATTCCATGACGATCCAGTAAAGATTTGACGGCGTCACGAAGTAGGGCGTCAAGAGTAAAAGTAATGACGGCCTGGAAATGATTATTACTTGACGGCGTCAAATGTAGATCAAGGCAGTCCGAGAAAAGTTTTGGCGGCGAGGTGACGGCGTCACAAGCTTGGTCTTGACGCCGTCAGACCCCTTTTCTTATATATAGTTTTCTAATTTTCACATTAAAAAGGAGAGAAGCTTTAGAGAAACCCTAAGTACGAACTTGGTGCGAATTTTACAGGTTTTTCAAGGGTTCCAAGCCCTTGATACCTTTCATGTGTAATTGAGATAAGTGTTCTTTTAATTCAATCAATATGTCTATGTGTTGGTTGTCTATATCTTGTTCTTGTCTTAATTCCATCATGCTAGGCTAGATCTATCTTGTGTTTACTTGGATCTAATGAAACCTAGATGTTAATTATGTGTTGATTACTTGTTTATACTTGTCTTGGATGAATGATTTATATGTTAGGCTTAAGAAAACTGGCAGATCTCCAATTGGTAATATGCTTGAACGTCTTAAGAAACATGAACCGACGCGCACTAGGTCTTTATTGGTTGTATTTAATGCATGAGCCACTGTTTATAATCCCTATGGTTGTGCTGGGCATGGTATAGGAGGAGATAAGAGCTCATAGAATTGGGGAGTTAAGTGTGCCACCCCATGAATGGTATTAAGGAATACTATCCGTCATCCATGCAATTATAACAAGTAATTAACGTGTAAAAGATGTCTAGGGAGTAGTGGAATCTAAGTAAACACATTTTCTCCACTTATTGCTCACAACTTTAGTATAATTTAGTTTATTTTCATTTCTAGTATTTTATTTTGATTGCATCTTTAGTATTGGGTTAGTTGATTAGCAACTAATTCCTCCCAAATCCTTCAAACCCGAGATTTTTAATTGCTTTCTAAAAAGTATAAAATACAAAAATAATCATCCCTCACCTTTAGAACTAGTATTTAGGTTTTTCTAATCCTAGCGACACTATTCCTAACCTGAACGATCAATCCCCCGGTACTTGTCACTATACTATACTACAACGATCAGGTACACTGCCTGGTGGGGGTTGTAAGCTTCTCGAGATCCCTCGAGAGGTAAAGCCTGGTGCAATTCCCACGCATCAAGTTTTTGGCGCCGCAGGCCGGGGAATAGTTATTGTTTAGGTTGAATTTGATTTTATTAGGTCTACTCATTAGATTCCTATCAAGTGAGATTTTTTCTTTTTATTTTGTAGCTTTCTCGTAGTCTATCTTTTCTTTGTGATTTTGTTTGTAATTTGCTTCAAATGGACTTTACACTTAGACTTCTAAGATTACAAGATAAGGTTGAGCGGCTAACATACCAAAGAGTTCAAAATACCTCATTTAGAGACACCTATGAATCATATGAGCCTTCACCTAGGATAGATTCTTATGAACAACCTCCATGTTTAAGATCTAGTTTTAGTGAGGCCAATAGGAAATGCGACCTAGTTTGCCAAGGAATTATGGAGAGAGCCATTGCAACAAATCATAAGTTGGATGAAGCACTAGGTTTGCTATTATCACTACCTAAGAAAACAATTGAGGAGGATTTAGCCGAGCATGATCACATTGATCAAAAAGACCTAGGTTTTATAATCGATGATGATGAATCTCAAGAAACAGATGATGAATCTCTTGGGCAATTTGTATATAGCAATCAGAATATTGAGGATGATCCTTATGATTCGGACATAGAAGTTGAGATGCCTAGAGAAGCGCGTGAGATACTTGGGAAAATGTTAGGGTTAGATTATAATAAAACACATGTTGAGGATATAGGTGATCTTGACACATGGAATGATGAGGTCAATAACATAAGCCCACAAAATACTCAACCATCATTTGAGGCACACACACCGCCCGTGACTTACCCAGAAGAAGTAGAAGAAACTTTAGGAATTCCGATGGAGGTAGAACCCTTGGACCAGGCACCATTAGAGGATATAGGTTTGAATACTTGTAGTGATAACCTTACTCCTAGTTCTAGGGAATTTCCTAATGTTGATGAACCGGAACCTCAACCTTTACATAACTTTCCATCCTTAGATATATTTCTAGGAGACAAAAGAGGAACCGACCCACCCATCAACCAATATTATCCGGGTAGTTTTTGGATGAAGGAAGCCATTCACTCACCCCCTTCACCTCACGTGGCATATTTCCACCCTAAGGGTGTGTATCGCTACTTCCACCCGCACTTAATTCAAAGTGCAGGGAAAACCTCCCCTATTTCCTTTAAATAAGGGTAGAGTCAGGCTCGTGACTCGAACAAAAACAAGCGCTTATTGGGAGGCAACCCAAGCTTTATTTATTTGTTTGTTTGTTTGTTTGATTTCATTTGTTTCCGTATGCATGTTTTGTTTTTATTGTTTGTGGCTCATGTTTCAAAGTAAATTGTGAAAATGCTTTATTTTGTTTTTAACTTCGTCTTAATTGCATATAAAGGTATTTTGCAAAAGATAAGTGTAAGGGAGATCCAAATTTATTTATAAGAACGTAATTGAGCATGAACCACAACAATATTAAATGGACATGTGTATTAGTACTTGTTAGAGTCAAATGCTTGTATCGAGTCATAATGATATTTTGCAGGATTTTCCAGGAAGTAGGACATAAGTTTTTTCAGAAATTTTCCAGAAACTTAACGTAAAGATTTCTGCAGGTCACTTCTGACGGCGTCATGAGTTTACTCTTGACGGCGTCATGTGTAAAATTCTGGAAATTTTGCTAGTTTTGTTTATACCGGAGTGTTAAAGTTTTTGTTAATTCTTTAGTTTTATAAACTCCAGGAAATCTGCAAACATTCATTCCACAAGCATTATATCTTTAATTGTTTTGTTTCTATTCCTAAGTCTGGAATTACATCTAGTTGTGAGTTTTCTTTGTTCGGATTGATGCTTTGGGTTTTTGTGTTCGTTTTCTCAGGTTTAACAGGTTATGTATGACAAGAAGATGATTCATACTCTGGAAGGGAAGCTTTGATTGTTCATTTTCTTGGAGGAAGATCTAACCTGGCCACCTTATTATCCATACCGAGCGAATCAGGGGAGTATTTGATTTCATTCTTTTTACTTTTTCACTTTTACATTCTTTACTTGAACATTGGGGACAATGTTCATCTTAAGTGTAAGGGGAGGGTAAAATGATGATACCTTACAGATACACTTTCGCTTGAGTTTGTTTGTTTGATAGTAGATGTGTAATAAAACTATGAGAAATACTTGTTAATGCAATTTTAGCGCCAAATTTAAATTTTTTTACAACATTTAGGAGTGAAACTTTAGCCATAGCAAGCGTCTCATGGATAGGAGATTGTATGACTAGCACATAACCGTATATTCAGAAAAATTTCCCTCCCAAATATGTGAGGTTCGCCTTTAGATTTGATAGGAAAAGCATTTACTATTAGTGCTTATGAGTGTACCGGTAGCATTTAGATTCTAGAACTTGCGTTAGTGATGCATCCCGAGACCGCTAGTGAGACTACATTCGTGTAGTAGGATTTACTACATGATAAGAGGCATTAGGATCACCCTTGTGTTAAACCCGTATCATAATTACTTGACCATTTAAGTCATATTGCTTGGCTAGTTAAGTCAACTAATTTTTCCCACACCCTTAGCGTTGTACTCATTTTTAGTACACGAAACCCCTAGTACACCCCTCCGAGCCTATCTTTTCGTTTCTAACTTTAAGCATTTTACTTAAAGGAAGAATTTGTTACACCCCACTTAAATGTACAACCAAATCGCCTTAGCCTTCCGTGTATGCGCTCATCTTTAGTGCATTATTGTTATTTGTTTAAACCCTAAGTTAACTTTCTAATTGATTACATGGTTGCTAAGTCGAGTCATATCCTTGTACATATTGTTTTGGGACGATTGGGACTCATGGGTAAGTACTTATTTTATGGAGTAATGGGGAAGAACATCATTTTATTACCCCCATATATACGTTAATCTTAAAAGTGCTCCAAGTGTTTTGATTTTCTTAATTCGAGTCATTAGATTAGTTTAATGTAAAGTATGTAAAAATTCAAGTGTAAGGGGAGTGTTCATTCCCTATGATGTATTATTTTGGATGGTAGGGTAAGAGTGTATGCAAAAAAAAAAAAAAAAAAAAAAAAAAAAAAAAAAAAAAATCGAAAAAAATCGAAAAAAAAAATCAAGAAAAAGAAAAAATAATAAAAAAAGGAAAAAGAGAAAAAACATACGGACTACCATCCCTTTTCATTCTATGTTCATTTTATGTTTTTGTTATTTTTCGTTTATTAGCTTAAGTCGAGTCTAGTCTTGGCTTAGCAACGCCACATTGTACATGTAATTAACCAAGATTGTTAACTCGCCACCAGTAAAACTTCCTTTATCCAACAAAACCATGTATTTCATATCCCTACACCTAACGTTACAACCCTTTAAAAGACCTCTTTGATAGTTTATCCTAGGTGCTTACACCATGTGGTGGAGGTTTGATCCTTTCCCAAGCCTATGGTAATCTATTTTGCTATGACAGGTAGTGAGAGATATCTTCCGTTTCCATATTGTAATTTATACTTTATTACACCCGAGAGATGTGAGTATCTAAACACTATTTGTGAGGTGCTAGTGTATGACCTCCGTGCTTGTATTTAATCTTTAGTGGAACAATTATTTGTTGTAATTACTTTTATATTAGTGTTAAATGACCCCTAACTTGTATTTTGACTAGAATAAAAGCGCATTTGCTTGAGGACAAGCAAATCTCAAGTGTAAGGGTATATGATGAGGCGAAAAATGATCCGTTTTTAGGGGGTCATTTAAGCCCGAACTCGAATTTATTTGATCAAATATCGCCCTAAATCGTTCCTTTTGTGATTTTAGGTACTTTGGGAGTGAAATCTGGAAAAGGAAGCAATTCGGACGTTTTTGGAGCATAAAAGTGAAGAAAACGCCAAAGTCTTAATTTTCCATGCTGGGAACAGTAGGTGACGGCGTCAAGAGTAACTCCCTGACGGCGTCAAGAGCAAAATTCCATGACGATCCAGTAAAGATTTGACGGCGTCACGAAGTAGGGCGTCAAGAGTAAAAGTCATGACGGCCTGGAAATGATTATCACTTGACGGCGTCAAATGTAGATCAAGGCAGTCCGAGAAAAGTTTTGGCGGCGACGTGACGGCGTCACAAGCTTGGTCTTGACGCCGTCAGACCCCTTTTCTTATATATAGTTTTCTAATTTTCACATTAAAAAGGAGAGAAGTTTTAGAGAAACCCTAAGTACGAACTTGGTGCGAATTTTACAGGTTTTTCAAGGGTTCCAAGCCCTTGATACCTTTCATGTGTAATTGAGATAAGTGTTCTTTTAATTCAATCAATATGTCTATGTGTTGGTTGTCTATATCTTGTTCTTGTCTTAATTCCATCATGCTAGGGTAGATCTATCTTGTGTTTGCTTGGATCTAATGAAACCTAGATGTTAATTATGTGTTGATTACTTGTTTATACTTGTCTTGGATGAATGATTTATATGTTAGGCTTAAGAAAACTGGCAGATCTCCAATTGGTAACATGCTTGAACGTCTTAAGAAACATGAACCGACGCGCACTAGGTCTTTATTGGTTGTATTTAATGCATGAGCCACTGTTTATAATCCCTATGGTTATGCTGGGCATGGTATAGGAGGAGATAAGAGCTCATAGAATTGGGGAGTTAAGTGTGCCACCCCATGAATGGTATTAAGGAATACGATCCGTCATCCATGCAATTATAACAAGTAATTAACGTGTAAAAGATGTCTAGAGAGTAGTGAAATCTAAGTAAACACATTTTCTCCACTTATTGCTCACAACTTTAGTATAATTTAGTTTATTTTCATTTCTAGTATTTTATTTTGATTGCATCTTTAGTATTGGGTTAGTTGATTAGCAACTAATTCCGCCCAAATCCTTCAAACCCGAGATTTTTAATTGCTTTCTAAAAAATATAAAATACAAAAATAATCAGCCCTCACCTTTAGAACTAGTATTTAGGTTTTTCTAATCCTAGCGACACTATTCATAAGCTGAACGAGCAATCCCCCGGTACTTGTCACTATACTATACTACAACGATCAGGTACACTGCCTGGTGGGGGTTGTAAGCTTCTCGAGATCCCTCGAGAGGTAAAGCCTGGTGCAATTCCCACGCATCAACCACTATACCAAAATGGACATTGACCATGCCGCAGATGGGGACCTTTGGGGATTAAGTGCTGATGAAGCATGGGAAACCATAAAGAATTGTGCCATACTTGCCAAAAAATGGACAACCCCACAAATGTTATTACGGATCAATTGATAGCAAGTTTGAGGGAACAAGCAAGAAGTTTGTTTGGGGATAATAAACCTATAGATGAGATAACTGGGTGCACGGAGTGGTTTGATTTCACCACAATACAAGCTGAGCACATTGGTAATTGTAACAACCGTGATTTTAGCAGGTGAGTTAGACTTTTAGCCTCGAGTTAATCTAACTTTGTTTGGTATGGTTTGAGAAATTATATGTGTGTTATTGTGTGTTATAGTGTGGTTAGTATTTGAGTTAGCACTAAATCCCTTCGCGTTGTGGTTGTTATTGTGATTTTTGATGATGTTGATGTTGGGAAAGTTCATTTTGATCACCCATGTGGTGAAGAAATGACTTGTGTATATTTGGCGTTTTGAGGTTTTGCGTAACGAGTCTTCGTTCAAGTTATTGAGCATTAGTAAGTTACGGGAATGTTGTTTTTGTGAAGAAATACTTATGGAGTGTGTAAAAATCTATTTTTGAAAACTTTATTTTGAAAATGAATATTTTCCGGTTTGTCGTAAAATTAAGGTTTATCGCGAAAGACATTAGGTTTTGTTATGAGAATACATAAAATATGAAAAGTATGAGGTTTTGAGTGTAATAAATAAATTAATAAAAAAAATAAAAATATATATTAATAAGGGGGGCGGCCGATTATGGGGATTAGAGGGGAAAAAGGAAACCAAATTTGATACCAAATACAACTCTAAGCCTTAAGGGTTATCCAAAATAATTATAAATACAAAATCAAAACTCCCCTACCCCTTTTTCCTGCAATTAAAGTCGACACAAGGAGAATCAAGAAGAAAAAAGTTAGGGTTTCATAGTTGTCTAGCAATAATCAAGAATCAAGGTAAAATCTTTAACCCTTACGTGTAATTAATTAATTATTGTTATGATTCATGTAATATTTAATATGATGGAATCTAGGGTTTATATACTTCTGTAAATTATTGAAGTAAAACATGTTAGGATGATTAGATGTCAATAATATGGTTAATGGTTAAGGGAATTGAGTGTTAAACGCGTTAGATTATATGTTTGGGTTTGGACAGAAAACTATGGCTGTAAAGATGTGAGTGTAAATAACAGATGGTGAAGAGTTAAGTCACGAATTTTAGGTCTAAATTGAAGTATAATGAAAGAGCTTTCCAAAAAGTCCAGCCACGATCGATTTTAAGGTAGGGAAGTCGGTCTTTTGATTTTTCTTTGTTAAGGTGTCAAAGCTGTCAAACCGGGACAGATTTTGGGTAAAAGTTTGAGGGTGTCATGTGGTTGTAAAAGTGGTATTTTGACTAGGGCTTCTGGAATAGTTAAGTTTTAGGTTATATTAGACTACCACGAAGAGGATTCGTGATAAAAACTTGTGGAAGTAATTATTAAAAATCAAAACTTTTTGGTGTGCGTTCAGATCCGAATTTGAGTAGTTGACAAGTTTGAATTTCTTATGAGTATTTATGTGTGTTATTGGTCCATGGCCTTCTGTGATTAGCTTCTATGCTTATGAGAGACCATGGTAAATTTTTGGTGTGAGTTTTTGAGCTTTATTTGTCGTAATTTTATGTGGGTGAATGTACCCAAAAATTCTGCATTTTCTGATTTTAAGAGTGCAAGGGATTTAGTGAGTATTAAGTTATGGTAGTGGTTAGTGTGGTGTCTAGGAGATCCATGGTGGGTCATATGAGTCTTAGACATCCATCATATATGTATTACATGGGTTGTAGCTTTTAGCTTGACCTTGTGTAATGTGGATTATTTTTGTGTGCTATAGATTGTGAGTTGTTTTTGTGGAAGCTGCGGAGTTTAAGGTGAGTTCATAGTCCCATATTTTTACTTTGTTTTAAACTTGGGATGGGAATGATGCTTGTCTTAAATGATTTGAATTACTGTGATTAATTGTATGTGTGTTAAAGAGCTTGGACTTTTAATGTTATCGTATTTATGCTATATGTGAACGGTAATGATATGATGTGTGATAGTTGTGTGGTCCAATTGGGAGGGTGCTTACCCTGTTGCTCGTGCATACGACCTAATTGGAGAGTAGCATCCCTACTCACTATTTTTGTGCTGTGTGGTCCGATCGGAGGGTATTAATTTACCCATTATTTTAGGAGCGGGGGTCACGTTCCGGCCCGGTATGTTGTGAATTTGGATCGGTGGGCACGTTCCGCCCAATGGTTGCCTTGTGTGTGATGTTGCCTAGTAATATATGTAGCTTATATGATAACTATAATTATTTGTCCAGCTATGTTTTATAATCACAGTGATTTTGGTTGCCTTGTGTGTTGAGTCTCAAACCTATGAATCTCACCAACGTTATGTTGACATTTTAAGCATCATTTTCAGGTGAGCATTCTAAGGCCAAAGTTGAGGGCAGCAATTAGGCGAGACTTAGTTGCATGGAGACATAGGGGCTGTTTCTTTTTTTTTTCCTGTTTGGAAATAGTTTCTGTCTAGATTAATAATGCTGTTTGGAGAAAGGATCCTTTCAACACATGCTTGTTTCTTTTTCATACTGAATGCCATTCTTTAAAAAAAACTAGTGGTCTGATTTACCTTTGTCTTTATGTGCCAAAATCAATAACAAATCAAACTCAAATCAAAACTGCGTTCCTATGACATATCCAAATCAACTACTACAAACTTTTATATAAAATTTGTAAAGACATGATCTATACAAAGAAGTCAAGAAACAAAAGTCAGGAAACAAAATTAATATTCAAGTACTACAAATTTTTAAAAACACAAGACGAACAACAATGGACATTATCCATCCATATAAAAGCTGTAGAGACATAAAGATCTATACACATGCAAAGATTAAGAGATGAAGCCGACAAGAACAAAATCTAGCGGATGGATCAAAGGTGTAGAGACGACGAGTTAGAGGTGGAGAAGAGGGAGGAAGTTGGCGGATCAGATTGGAGATAATGGTGGAGTTATGGTGGCTGTCATGGGAGGTTGGAATGAAAGATGAAAACAAAATGTTGGGGCAATTGAGGAAGAGAGAGAATAAAAGAAGAAGATAGGGACACTTTTTGTCTTCAAGTACATCCTGAATGGAGATAACACGGATTTTAGCACCCTTTTGCATATAGGATTCCTTTTTGTAATAAGCAAAAAAGAAATAAACTTTTTTCCTAGTTGTATTAAGAAATTTTCCCATCTAGGATATTAAGCAAAAATTAAACACCCCCTTACTTATGTTTTGGGATCTGATTATATTTGGATTTGGTTATGATACATTTATGTTTTCTGTTTGGTACTTTCAAATCTATTGAAGATACCTTTTAGATTTTGTTTTGGTTATTTACCTTTGGGTATTGTTACAACACTGTGTGTTGGTACATTGCTCTATTTATGTGCATGTAGTTGTTCTCTATGTTGATACCAGGTGTTGTGATGATATCCATGAAGTTACACCCGCGCGTTTCCACCGTGGCGGGGTGTGACAGTAATCTTGATAAGATGGAGGATAGAGTTGAAAATCTAAGCCCACCAAGTACCCCACAAGTCCTATCATCATTTGAGGCATACACACCGCCCGTGACTTACCCGGAAGAAATAGAAGAGACTATAGGAACCCCAATAGAGGTAGAACCCTTGGACCAAGCACAACTAGAGGATATAGGTTTGAATACTTATAATGATAACCTTACTCTTAGTTCTTCGGAAGTTCCTAGTTTTGATGAACTGGAGCCTCAACCAAAACCGTTACCTAATCTTCCATCCTTGGATGAAAATTTAGGAATTGAAATAGGTCCAGATCCACCCATCAAACCATATAGTCCGGGTAGTCTTAGGATAAAGGTAGTGGACTCTAAGCCTTGTAGAGAGGAAATCAATATAGGAGTGGAAAATGACCTTACATGTTTACATCACCCATTTATGTTTGATCACAAGAAATATTATGGGTTTAAACCGGGTTTATTAGGTCAAGATGGATCCCCAACTAGTAATCTCTTGAAGTTGATTGAAAATGATCCCTTTCTAGGAGAAAATCTTAATCCACCCATTAACCCGATTGAATTAGGTAAGGTTATGATGATAGGAGCACAACCCTTTGAGCATATAATTCATCAACCAATCTTTACTCACGTGGCATACTTCCACCGAGATGGTGTGTATCGCTACTATCACCCGCACTTAATCCTAAGTGTAGGGAAAACCTCACCTTTATCCGTGAAATAAGGGTAGAGTCAGGCTCGTGACTCGAACAAAAACAAGCGCTTCTTGGGAGGCAACCCATGTTTTGTGTGTTTTTAATTTGTTTGATTTTTATTTATTTGATTTTATTTGTTTCCGTATGCATGCTTTATTTTTATTGTTGGTAGATCATGTTTCAAAACAAAATTATGAAAATGCTTTATTTTGTCGTTTAACTTCATCTTAACTTCATATAAAGGTATTTTGCAAAAAGATAAGTGTAAGAGGAAACACCAAATTTGTTTTTAAGAACGAAATTGATCATGATTCTCCACAATATTAAATGAACATGTGTATTAGTATTTGTTAGAGTCAAATGCTTTTATCGAGTCATGATGATGTTTCGCAGGATTTTCAAGGAAGTAGGACATAAGTTTTTCTAGAAATTTTCCGGAAACTTAACGTAAAGATTTCTGCAGGTCACTTCTGACGGCGTCAGGAATTAATTCCTGACGGCGTCATGTGTAAAATTCTGGAAATTTTGCTAGTTTTGTTTTTCTAACGGAGTCTTAAAGTTTTTGTTAATTCTTTAGTTTTATAAACTCTAGGAAATCCGCAAACATTCATTCCACAAGCATTAAATCTTAATTTGCTTTCTACGACTTTTTAGTATATATAGATTGCCGCCGATTTCATGCGAGGTTGCCTTGTTTGTTTTCTCAGGTTTAACAAGTTATGTATGACAAGAAGATGATTTATTTTTCTGGAAGAGAAGCTTTGATTGTTCATTTTCTTGGAGGAAGATCTAACCTTGTTACCACACTATCCACACCGAATAAATCAGGGGAGTATTTGCTTTCCTTCTTTTACCTGTTTTACTTTTACATTCTTTAATTGAACATTTGGGACAATGTTCATCCTAAGTGTAAGGGGAGGGTAAATGATGATACCTTGTAGGATACAATTGCACTTGAGTTTGTTTGTTTGATGGTAGGTGTGTAATAAAACTATGAGAAATACTTGTTAGTGTAATTTTAGCGCCAAATTTAAATTTTTTTATAACATTTAGGAATGAAACTTTAGCCTTAGCAAGCGTCTCATGGATAGGAGTCGTATGACTAGAACAAACCGTACCATTCAGAAAAATTTTCCACCCAAATATGTGAGGTTCGCCTTTAGATTTGATAGGAAAAGCATTCACTATTAGTGCTTATGAGTGTACCGGTAGCATTTAGATTCTAGAACTTGCGTTAGTGATGCATCTCGAGACCGCTAGAGAGACTACATTCGTGTGGTAGGATTCACTACATGATAAGAGGCATTAGGACCACCCTTGTGTTAAACCCGTATCATAATTACTTGACCATTTAAGTCATATTATTTGGCTAGTAAAGTCAATTAATTTTTCCCACACCTTAGCGTTGTACTCATTTTTAGTACACGAAACCCCTAGTACACCCCTCCGAGCCTATCTTTTCGTTTCTAACTTTAAGCATCTTACTTAAAGGAAGAATTTGTTACAACCCACTTAAATGTACACCTAAATCGCCTTAGCCTTCCGTGTATGCACTCATCTTTAGTGCATTATTGTTATATGTTTAAACCCTTAGTTAATTATCTAATTGATTACATGGTTGCTAAGTCAAGTCATATCTTGTACATATTGTTTTGGGACGATTGGGACTCATGGGTAAAGTACTTGTTTTATGGAGTAATGGGGAAGAACATCTTATATTACCCCCATATGTGCGTTAATCTTAAAAGTACTCCAAGTGTTTTGTTTATCTTGATTCGAGTCATTAAAATTAGTTTATTGTAAAGTATGTAAAAATTCAATCGTAAGGGGAATGTACATTCCCTATGATGTATTATTTTGGATGGTAGGGTAAGAGTATATGCAAAAAAAAAAAAAAAAAAAAAAAAAAAATCGAAAAAATTAAGAAAAAGAAAAAAAATAGAAAAAACAAAAAGAGAAAAAACATACGGACTACCATCCCGTTTCATTCTATTCTTGTTTTATGTTTTTGTTATTTTTTATTTATTAGCTTAAGTCGAGTCTAGTCTTGGCTTAACAACGCCATATTGTACATGTAATTAACCAAGATGATTAACTCTCCACTAGTAAATATTGCCTATATCCAACAAAACCGTGTATTCCATATCCCTACACCTAACATTATAACCCTTTGAAAGACCTCTTTGATAGTTTATCCTAGGTGGAGGTTTGATCCTTTCCCAAGCCTATGGTAATCTATTTTGCTATGACAGGTAGTAAGAGATGTTTTCCATTTCCATATTGTGATATATACTTTATTACACCCGAGAGATGTGAGTATCTAAACACTATTTGTGAGGTGCTAGTGTATGACCTCCGTGCTTGTCTTTGGTCTTTAGTGGAACGATTATTTGTTGTAATTACTTTTATATTAGTGTTAAATGACCCCTAACTTGTATTTTGATTAGAATAAAAGCGCATTTGCTTGAGGACAAGCAAATCTTAAGTGTAAGGGTATTTGATGAGGCGAAAAATGAACCGTTTTTTGGGGGTCATTTTAGCTCGGATTCAAATTTATTTGATCAAATATTGCGCTAAATCGTTCCTTTTGTCATTTTAGGTACTTTTGGAGTGAATTCTAGAAAAGGAAGCACTTTGGACGTTTTTGGAGCATAAAAGTGAAGAAAACGGCAAAGTCTTAATTTTCCTTGCTGGGAACAGTACCTGACGACGTCAAGAATTTCTTAATGACGGCGTCAAGAGTAATACAAGAGGTGGAAGTGGATAAACTCCGTGACGGTCCAGAGAGTTTTGCACTAGGGACATGACGGCGTCACCATAGGCCGTCATGGTCCAATTGTTAGTGACGGCCTAGAACAAATTAACACATGACGGCGTCAAAAGTGGATATAGGCAATCCGATTTCATTATGGGCGGCGAGTTGACGGCGTCAGAATTTTCTTCTTGACGCCGTCACCCTGTAAAATCTATATATAGTTTTGCAATTTTCATTCATTAGCGTGTAACTTTTAGGGTGTAACTTTGGAGACAAACCCTAGTCCGATTTTCACAGCTTTTTCAAGGGTTTTTACCCTTTGAAACCTTTCATGTTCAATTGAGATAAGTACTCTTTCAATTCAATCAATATGTCTATGTGTTGCTTGAATATATCTTACACTTGTCTTGAATTTAACATGCTTGGCTAGATCTCTTGTGTGTTTGCTTAGATGTAGTGAAACCTAGATGTTAATTATGGGTTGTTTGTTTGTTTATAGTTGTTACGGATGATTGTATTCGATGTTAGGCTTAAGAAAACTGGCAGACTTCCATTGGTAACATGCTTGAACGTCTTAAGAAACATGATCAGAGGTGTACTATGATTTTTGGTTGTATTTAATGCGTAGGAGAATTCTAATGATCCCATGTTAGGAGCTTTTAATGGCTCGACATAGGAGTGAAGTAGGATCCTATAGAGTTAGGGAATATTGTACACGGTCCTACGACTAGTATTAAGGAATACGACCCATCATCCATGCAATTGTAACAAATTATGAACCTGTAAAAGATATCTAGGGAGTAATGAAACCTAAGTAAACACAACTTTCCCTATTATTGTTTACACCACTAGTTTAATTAGATTTGATTTCATTTTTGTTATTTTATTTTGATTGCATCTTTAGTCATTTGGGTTAGTTGATTAGCAACTAATTCCGCCCACTATTCCAAAACTGAGATTTTTACTTACTTTTATAAAAATAAAAAAATACAAAAAGAATCATCCCTCACCTCTAGACCTAGTTTTTAGGCTTTCCAATCCTAGCGACACTATTCCGGAGTTGAACGATCAATCCCACGGTACTTGTCACTATACTATACTATAACGATCAGGTACACTGCCTGGTGGGGGTTTTAAGCTTCTCGAGATCCCTCGAGAGGTAAAGCCTGGTGCGATTCCCACGTATCAACTACTGCTAGTGAAAGTTGGTACTACTCAGAGATTAAGACCGCTCGAAGTTGCTAGTTGCTTATGGAAAAGATTATAGATACTTAGGAAACTATTGTAAGCCGACTAGGACTCCTTGGTGTATAAAAGGATGTCCAATTTTATATTTTGTTCAATTATATATATTCTAATTTTATTGTATTTGAATTTGTTTTGATATATATATTTGAATTGTTTTGATATATATTGATTTTTTAAATATGACTAAAAGATGCATATAGTCATACTAATTAACACTTTTGGTCACTGTTTGCTTAATTCGTTGTGTGATTAAATATTACAAAAGGCCATGCAAAGATAAAATTCATGTGGCCATTGAATGATCAATAGTCACACAAAATATACATTTCTTCATTTTAAACAGCATATGGTCACACTTATTAACACTTTTGGCCACTTGATGCTTAATTGTATGTGACTAAATACCCAAAACAAAGATGCTTTGTGTGACTAAATATTACAAAAGGCCACACAAACATAAAATTAATGTGGCCATTGGATGATCAATAGTCACACAAAATATACATTTCTTCATTTTAAACAGCATATGGTCACACTTATTAACACTTTTGGCCACTTGATGCTTATTTGTATGTGACTAAATACCCAAAACAAAGATGCTTTGTGTGACTAAATATTACAAAAGGCCACTGATGAGTGTGTAAATACTCATCATTTTTATCGTATCTGAACTGCCAAAACATCCAAAAAACACTCAGAAACGCATCAAAATACAGAAATTATTCCAAAAGTGTGTTTTATACGTTTTATATGCAAAATGTTTAAAAACAAATGAAAAACGAACAAAGTTTGCAAAATTGGCAGTTTCAGTCCCCCAACCTTCATAAAATTACAAAACTAGTCCCTGGATATTCAAAATATGGAAAATTATCACCAAAGGTCCTTTTACAATCATAAGTTGTCATATTTTGTCCTTTGGTGAAAAAATTGGAATAGTTTTGGAAATTTACAGAATTAGTCCCTGGAGTTTCAAACTTTGGCAGATTTGGTCCCTGGTGGGATATTTTTGGATGAAAAATCATTTTTAGTCCTTGGAAATTCAAAATGTTCAATATTGGTCCTTGGATAAAAGTTTTTCACAAAATGGCAAGTTTAACCCCTCAAGTTTGAAAAATGACAATTTTGGTCCTCGGGGTTTCAAATTTTGGAAAATTATAATTTTGGTCCTTATATTATTCACATGTGACATATATGATCCCTATGGCAAAGTTTGGAAAATTACGCAGCAGGTCCTTACATTTTCCAAATTACACATTTGGTCCTTGTGATTAATATATAAACCTAATGGACCCTTTTTGTTATCCTAAACCATAACCAACACAACATGATCCAAACAGCCCACCCAAGCCCATACACTACAACCGGCCCATATCCATTTTAATATAAAATCCACCCCTTCGTTGACCCCCAGGTCAAACCAACCATCCACCTCATCTTCCCCACTTGGAACCCTGATAAACCACTCCAACACTCAACCTTCTCCATACCCTCTGCAACCTTTCCCCATCTTTTGTCTCCTCCACCTCACACTAAACCCCAAGCTCCATTTATTACCCACTAATCTCTCACAAGCAAACCAAAATCTGCCAAAAAGTCTTTTCGCGCCAAAATATTTTTGAACAGCTTAGATTACTTCAAGCTATCCAAGGGCCACAAATGAATGTAGGAAAGTCATGAGATACTCCAAGGGCCCATATAAATGAAGAAAAAGAGAAGAAGCATAGTTAGTTAGTTTAGTTTAGTTTTTACCTATGTCGTACTAGTGTAACTTTTATCATTTTAGTTGTAAGCTTTGTTTTTTTTATGTAATTTCAAGTATCTCTGTAATCTAAACCCATTCCAATGTTTTAATTTAAGTTTGCTTTTGAAAATTCTAATTTGGCATATTTAAGTGGAATTTACAACTTTACTTAATTTTGATAAATTGTTGTTGTCTTCTGTTTTTGTAAGCTCAAATAAGCTCACTACTAAGTTTCTTGAAGCCTAGAAAGCAATTAGTGGACTTTTAGTTAAGAAATCATAATCACTCAAAATTGCTTCAAAAATAGAAAATAAATAAAAAATTGGTAATAGAAGAAGAAGAAGCATGGAAGGGTGATGGAAATTGAAACACCTTGGGTGTAGAACCTCAGGGGAGGTATTAAATTGGTCATTGGTTCTTAGTTAACTGCTTTGTGCTTGGAAGCATTGTAAGCTTTTTCTCAGAAATCTTGTTTGGTACTGTTCATCTGTAATAAATCTGCTCAATTCTGTCTATTTATACTTAATAGGTGTGTTTAAGTTGTAATGTAGCTTAATTTTGTATATTAGTTCACTAAAATCCAATTGTGCTCAAAAACATCAAGTTAACTGTTATTTTGGTTTGTTATTGATTGCTGGTTTTTATTGTTGTTTTTGTTGTTTGTGTGTTCATTTAAGTTTACATGATCACCTAATGTGCTTCTGAATCAGTTTTATGGTACAACTCTGCCTTTGATCTTGAAAACCAAATCTGAGCTTAGTTATAGGGGTGTTTGGTTTAGTTGAATGTTGGGATGTGTTGTTGCTGTTTTGCTTTGATTCTTTTATTATTAGCTTACATTAAGTTTGGTTAGGGTTTAGGAGTTATCAAACTAGCACTCTAAACACTAGATAGTCAAAATCACCCAAGATCCCCCTTAACTGTCCAATTTGTAGGATTTGGAACCCATAGGCCCTCACATCAGTTCATCTTTAAGTAACTCAGCTTATTTTGGTTTGAATTCATCTAATTACAACTTATTTAACCAGTAGTAATCATTAGAAACTCAGATAAGTCAACTGTCCATGTTATTTCAAAAAGTCAAAACTTGTTGTGAATTTTTGAATTAATGGGTCATTTTCTGTAGGCTTTAATTTTAGGTTTCATGATTTGAGCTTTTAGGTAGTTGATATTTGGCTGCTTGTCCTCTTCATAGTATTTTTTATAATTTTTATTCAGCTTATTGAAGTGCTTAACTTGTTGCTTTAAGTTGTATGTTTTCTGTATATGTGCCCTGCACCACCACCCCAGCTCCAACACCCCAACTTCCTAGGTCTATTCCAGGTTCAATAGTGGGCCCCACTCTTAGGTCTTTGGCTTATTGGGAAGCCAATGAGCCAAGCTTTAAGGCTCATCACTTATTTTGAGGTTCACAGCTTATTTCCCAGGGCTGCTTGTCCCTTGATTTTTGCCCACCATCTGTCCTGCACACAGACCATCATGCTCAGACCCCCAAGTTCATGCCCCCCTATTGCTTATTAGTGGGACCTAGGGGATGAGTTTGGGCTTTTTAGAAAGCTTAACTGGGTGGCTTGAAGGATCCACACTGACTTTTGGCTTCCTAGTTCCCTAGTGGGCCCCACAGGCTTGCATAAGTCACTCATTTGGCTTGTGTGAACCTGTGTTGGTGTGGATTTGCTTAAGTCAGCATATTGGCTTATTCAGGGATTCTTTCTTGTTGTTTTCACTTCATATATATCCCTGTAACTTGTATTTAGCTTGTTTTTCCCTTGTTCACTTAATTGGTAGCTTTTAGCAGCTTTAAGTTGTCCTTTATTCCCAATAAGCTCACTGTTGAGCTTATTTGCTTGCACAATGCTTATTTTCAAATTCCACAGCAACTTCCTTCATTAAAGTTTTATATTTCAAGTAATTAAACATTTTTCAAAAAGAAAATCCAGAAAAAGCTAAATTTTCCTAAAGTGATAGCTTCTATTTAAGAAGCTTATTGCTTAAGTGCTTATTTTCCTTAAGCACTTTCTGTTTTTATAATTTTCCTAGGTTCCTGTAGTGGTAAAATAATTTCTGTAATTTTTTCTTATTTTTCTCTTTTCATTTAGTATTTTTAATAATTAATATTAGTTTTTATTAATTAATAATTAGTTAATAAATAATAACAATTATTTAAATAGTCTTAAAAATATATTTTCTGTTTTAAAATTAGTTTTATATTATTTTAGATTTTTCTAAGTTTTAATTTTATTTTTCTAAGCTTATTTTGCATTTTCTTATTATTTAGTGTAATTTTAATTAATTTTAATTAGTTTTTAATTAATAGTAATTATATAAAAAGTAGGAAAAATATATTTTAAGTTTGAAAATTAATTTTATAATATTTTAGATTTTTCCAAATTTATTTTTCATATTTTTAGTGTAATCTCTTAATTAGTTATAATTTAGGTTATTTTAAATAATTAATAAGTAATTAGAAATTAGTAATTAATTAATAATAATTAATATAATAGTGTAAAAATTAATTTTAATTTTCTAAAAAGTTTATTTTATTATTAGGATTGTAAAAATGTAATTTTCATACCCGTAAGTATTTTATTTCTTTAAAACTCGCGTTTTATTTTGTACGTTCACGTTACTTTAATCTGAACGTACGCGTTTCTAAGTTTTAAACGTTTTTAGGTTTTCCATCTTTCCAGTCTTGTTTATCTAGCTTATTTAAGTTATTTCATTGTACAATTCCTTAGTGTAACCAATCTCAAACCCCTTTTCATCCAAATTCGCCCGATCACAAAGCCGTTTGAATACAATCCACACCTCGTCGGGACATAACGACCCGGGGAAACACTATATTCCGTGGAGCATTGACTCTAGGCTGTTTGACCATGTTGACCATTTACCTGGTCAATTTAGGTTGACCGTTTGGAGCCAATCAGCCACACAAACATAAAATTCAAGTGGCCATTGGATGCAGGATTTACCGACCAGGTTTTATATTTATAATTACTCGTCTACCTAAGGTCTACCACTATTGGGCAGTGTACCCAGTTGTGTGAGGTATAGCTAGTTGGTAAAGCCGAGGTCGTCCCAAGAGCTAAGGTACAGAATTTACCTAAGTTTAATGTCACTAGTTAAAAAGGGTTTTAATGATTGATTGATTAATTAACTAATGAAATGACAAATAACAAAGTAAATATTAAAGCAAGTAAATAAGCGAAGAGAAATCAGATGGGGAGAATAGTGTTAACCTAATTACTACTCTTGTTATTAACATGACAAGTTTTCTAAATGTGCATCCTATCGTTTCATAAGGAGGTTTAATTCGATAGATTCAGATGGTCAAATCGCCTAATCCTATCTTACACCTCGCCCTATTCTCACAACCTATAATTGCAAGAGTTCGCTGGTTGGCCTTTGGCCTAAGAAATGCAAAAGTCATTAAGTGCCTCTACTAACTTAGATAGTCTAATAGGATGCGGCCGGTCGGAACTTACATCCCCTCTAATTCCTTAAGCAAGTATGTTTGGTAGGTGGTCGTTTGTTGAAATTTCCACATGGATGGTGATATTACTATCACCAAGACACACCCTTATCCTCTATGGGTCATATGGTCAATTCTCCTTGCCTCAATGGAACTACCAAACATCATCACTACTAAAACTAGAGTGTCCTAAGACATGCTAAGAAAGTATTCAAATAAACGATAATAGATGCGAGAAAACTAAATCATGGCAATATTAATTTCAAAATAAGGCTAACACCAAAAGGTGTTTAGCCACTCATGTTCATAAATGCAGAAAAGTAAGTGTTTATCATAATAAATGTAAATATTAATTTAATACAAATTGAATGAATGAATAAACTTATGATTATGACGCGAATTCTCCCTTTAAAATGACTTGTATGCCGCTTGATGACGCTTAAATTATACATATTTTATATAGCATTATTTGTTAGTTTCTTAATGATTTATATGGACTTTCGATACTTAATTGCTTGAAAATACATTTCAGGTCCAATAGACAAAGAACTTCATGAATCAAGGCAAAGTGTTCACTTCCAAGATAATCTTATGTTAAAGCCTGTCCAAGTTAAAAGAGCGCCGTGCTTATATCCTAGTACGCCGATTACGGGGGTGTATGAAGTTCTATTGAAATCAAAGTCAATCCAATAATGTGCGGCGATCTTATTATCTATGTACGCCGGCCTTCAGCTCAAATAATGACCCTTTGGCTCCAAGTAAACTATTGACGCCCGCCGTGGTTACCCTCCAAGATCGCCGACATTCTATGTGAAGTCCCCCATCCTTTGTATTAAGAGCGATGTACTTCAGTACCTGACCAATTGTCCATGTGTAATACCTAAAAATTCTAAACATGCAAAATTACCCAAATACCCTTAAGATTAAAAATTTGCATTAACACTTAAATAATACCAAATAAACCCTGGAAATCTAGAATTTGGATGTGATCACAATAAATTAAGTATGAATAAATTAGTCACCTTTGTAAAAGTGAAAATTTATTTAAAGTATAAAATTAATTTTGGTCGATTATTATTAATTATATATATGTCTAAATTAAGTAAATAATATCCCAAATACAGAAGGAAATTTGTATAATATTTTAATTTGACCTTATCACATAAACTTACAGCCCAAGATAAGTATTCCACTCAATATATATAATATATACATGTTTTTATTTTTTTTTAAAAATCCTAAATCGATTTTTTCTTATAAAACCGAATCCCTAAAAACAATAACCATCGACACAGAATATTCCAAGGCTCAGGGGTATTTTTCTAGGACGAATTTCAGGTCTAAAAAGGTGGGAAAAATACGGGCTAAGGCTGTGAGTTGCTAATTCGAAGCCTGGAGATTTATTCTTTTTCGAAATTGGTCATAAAATCAATCTGGTGTTCGATTCTTCACAAGGGTATTTTTTGTATCTTTATTTCAGTTATTTGATCCATAAAATATGTGAGAAAAATGTACATGCATGATATTTCGCTCGTATGAATATTAAAGAAGTCGAAACCCTAAAATCGACCTAAAACCCTAAATCGACTATCATGAATTTTGTATGCTTCAATCTGATTTTTCTTACACTTGTTACATGTTATACAATCCATATAAAATCAGTATAAAGTAAATAAGTTTGTAGAATTTGTTTTGGGATTTATTGGTTTCGAATCAAATAAGAAAATAAAAAGAAATCGATTAAGCTAGGGTTAGGGTTTTTGGCAGATTTTAATGCATTTAATGATGTTTAAGGATGATGTAATAAATGTGTAATGATTGGAAGAAAGTAGGGTTAGGGTTTTGTGAGTTTATGTTTAAACCGAATGGACTTTAAAAACTATAAGGGATAATTGTAAATTATTAAACTTTAAGGTTAATTCTGGAAATCATAAAAATATATGGGGAAGCTCTATAAAATAAGTTTAGGGATTGTGTAAACTTGATAATTAAAAGGTTTATTTTTAACTTTAATTGTAACCAACTGGGTTATCTCAGTTGGCCACCAAGGGTAACTTGGGGAGGTATTCTTGGAGAGGTCTCAGGTTCGAGTCTCACCATGGACCTTCAGGGGCCCCAAAAAAATAGAAGCAGGAGTGAGGTTTATACCTTAAGGAGAAAGATTTGATGCTTGCATACTGCCCAATTGGATTTCACTGTGGGCTCGAATCACTAACTACTAACTCGCCGTTCAAAAAAAAGTATGAATTGTAATTAAATAAACTTGAGGGTTTGTTTTGGAAATTATATAGGTATAAGGGGTGATTTGTATAAATTAGTAATAAGGGTAGAATGTGTATTCTTGAAACTATAAGGATTAAATATATTAATATTAAATATTTATGGATAAGAATGAATTATTTTAACTTAAGGGTTAATTTTGTAAATTTGGAAACTTGGAGGATTGATTTGTTAACAATAGTAATATAAGGATTAATATGGATAGAATGTGAATTTAAGATATTTATACTTTAGACCTTGAACTTTGGTATAATTAATTATTAAACCCTAATTTATAGAAAGTTAGCATATAAAACCCTAATTTATGGAAAGTTGACATTTTAAACCCTAAACTATCATAATTTGGTTCTAATAAACCCTAATTCCATAATAATGATTTATTTAAAGACTTAACCTAATTTTAATGTGAAAACTTACTAATTTTGGAAACCTACTAAATATGGAAAGTTATTAAATATGAAAAGTTACTAAAAAGGGAAAGTTGACTAAAAGGAGGAATTTGATTTAAGATAAAGTTATTAATAATAAGATGATACTAATTCGGGTAAATATATTGAAGAAGAAGTGAACTCTTCCCTTTCTGTGAATCTTTCTTTTGATCCCATTGCATTGCTAAGGTACGGATATCCTGACCTTACTTTTAAGGTTTCCTTTGTGATATGAACCTTTGATATGAACCTATGATATGAACCTTCTGTTTGAACCTTTGTTATGATAAACCTTGCTATTCGAACCTTCTGATATGACAATTATGTTTTGAACATTTATGATGAACATTTTGTTACCTGAGCTTCACTATACATGGGGGTTCCATGTCCGTGTCATAGATGCACCTCTGACATGACTCTAGGGCAGTAGAGTGATGTTCTGCCACGTCCCTTCTGTTATATATGAATGGCCACTATGATTATGATTTGTCTGAAGGGGCGTACGGATGCATCCTAGATCTGTTATCTGTTATATGTTATATGTGATTTTCTGGTGAATGTGGTTGTTTGTGCAATACACCTCCTTTACATTTCTGGGAGCTAGCTACTCCATTTATTGATAAGGACACCCCTCATATTGTCTGATTATCTGAGAGGTCTCCCCTCTATATGAATATGAAGATATATGATTATGATATGTTTCTGAGCTCATGGTATTTCTGATTCTGTTTATACATTCCTTAACTAAACCACACATTACTTTTCCGTACTATCCTTTATACCTAAATGATGTTTCCCATACTATATAAATTGTACTTCAGTATTTCTATTTCAGTTTATTTTTTATATATCTGTTCATTGGGCTTTTTAAGCTCAGCCGTATTTCTTTTCACCATGGCAGGTATTCAAGATAGCTTTTGGGATAGTTTTATGGGATTGAGAGTAGAGCTGAGTGAAGATTTGACCATAGTCCTCTTAGTTTAAAGTTAATCATGTAAGACTTCCGATTTTGTTTATTTTTGAATGCTCTGATGTGAAACCATATTATTGTGCCATCTTTACCCTTGTCAGGTTGGGGTGTTACACCATGCCTATAAATAGAGCCCCATTTCACCTCATTTCAACACACCTCTCATCCCAACAACCAATAAAGCTTTGATACTCACTCTCTATCGTAATCCAGTCATTGGAGTGCTCAAGTGAAGTCAAAAGTCCTTTTAATTCTTGAAATACTTTTTAGATATTATTGTGGTGATCGCTAGTGACAATAGCTTCTTCATTACATTAATTAAGAAATATGTTGATCATTTCAAACATTACTATCACTATAAGCTCGTTTGTTAAATCCATGTTAGGCTAAACTCTTTATGGTTGCTTGGATATGTTAATATACTAAAGTGATTGGTTGTTGTTATGATCTTTTGTCGATTTCTTGTTTATGTTAAGACCCTGCTATGTTTTAAACTTATCACCATTGTTTATCTCTTTGATTATAATTGATAGTTGGAAAGGGTTGAAAGATTTGATTAGTATTTTATGGTTTTCAACATATGTCTATGTGTGTTGATCAATTGAAGGAGAAATCGCTTTTTTATCGAAATAAACAATAGAGTTTTAAACATTGCAACTATTTCTTATACTTGTTAACCACTTGTTTAAGGATTAGCAGACATAAGTCTTGAATCACATTTGTTAACTGATGAAACGTTATTTTGACGAAAACAACTACTCATTTGTTGAACCTGCTACACCACTGAAATCATCATCATAAACCATAACCAAGTTATAGAAACTATCCAAGTAAACCATATTTGCCTCATACTTGAATTTAACAGTAAGCATTAGCATAAGTTTTCTAAATCATCTTGTGTTAGGACCCAATATTATTGATCAAATCACACACAAATATAAGTTAGAGAGAGAAAGAGAAGTATTTTAGAGAGAAAAAGAGGTAGAGAGAGGTGGAGAGCACCATGTGTAAAACCTTTAGAAATAATGAGCTCCCACACCCTCTTAACAAGCTTAGGAGGGGTTTATATATCCCTTACACTAGGCCACATGGGCTTTCTCTTGGACCTCATGTTGGGCTGAGCCTTTAAGGCTTTTACGTTAACTTCTTGGACTAGCAGTATTACTGCCTATTACACGAATATATTTAACTAACTATTTGACTCGATAATGATCATCACTTTTAATCCTAACAATCTCCCCCTAAGGGACGATCATTGAGATCTCTCTTTGATTACAATTAATGATCAACACTTTTAATGCTAACAATCTCCCCCTAAGGGGTGAACATTGAGATCTCTCTCATGTGACCTTGATCTTTGAAGCTTCTTGTCTTGAACTTTGAGTCTTGTTTGTGTAATAGTTGTGCTAGATCCTTTGTTTCAATCATGCTCTGTGATCTTTAGAATAGTCTCTTGATCCTTTCTTTCCTTCAATCAAAATCTTCAAGTATTTTGTCTTGGTGTCTTCTCCAACATGCTCGTACTTCTTGATAAGCTTTGAACTTCATACTAACGTAATCCTCATTTCCTTCTTGAACTTGTTCTTTGACAACTTGATGTTGCACTTTGATGTTGAACTTTCTCTTGAACTTTCTTGACTTGATCTCTGAAGATGTTAGTATGAGCATGTAGAGTTGAAGATTGTTGGTGAGTGTGATGATGGTGTACGGTCTATTGTGAGTTTGGCCTCCATGTGTACTTGCATAAATAGCAAACTAAATATGTTCGTTAGTCCCCGGTATTTATGTTAAGACATCTCAAATAGAAACCTTCACAATACCGTTCCTAAGTCCGGATATCCGAAGGCTAGACAACGGAAATAGGGTGAGCCGCTGGAGTACACTGAAGTATCACTCCATGACTGTAGACCGTTTGAAGCACTGTAACCACCATGAAGCATATATGGCAAGATCAAAGAGATCTTATGTAAGACACTTATACAACTTGTGTTCTTTTTGGCGAACATAAGTGTACACATAGGAAAGTGTGTCCTAAGAGATCTTTTGATGAATCTCATTTGGCTCTAGACTCAATAAGTGCACTTTGATTTTAGTGAGCGGAGGCTGGAGCGGACTGCCACCTTTTCAATATCAACACATCTTAGAGTGAGAGGTCGATAGATTGCGTGTTTAGTCTCTGTGAGAAATGAAACAAGTATCTGTTGAGAGAAACTTGAGTGGCTAGGAGGGGTTGTGCAGTGCGTCACTGGGTCCATGACGTCTTGTCTTCAATACCGGTATCATGTTTGTGGTAACCGATAGCACATTATTGACCCGGTTTCTGCCCTAAGTGTGTGGAGGGCTCATTTCTTTTCACCCTTTCATAACTTTTCTTTTTCATTCTTCAACCCCTTATTTCTCATTTCCTCATTTTACTCCTTTTTTTTTTTTTTTTTTTTTTTTTTTTTCAATCATACCTAAGGACTTCTAATTCTAATCATAGGATATACAACATAACCTTAATCACCTTATAGCACCATGATTATCATAGGTTGGTTCATTGTCGATCGTGTTGCCATAAAACCTTTTTGTAAAGTCAATCAAAGTGTTTAGATGAAAGCATATTTTAATAACACTTTGAAAGTTTTTCATTTTGGGAAATACTCCCCCTACACATGTGCATGGATATTTAAAGGTAAGTTTGCACATGTTGGGTAGAGTTCGCACTTTTGAAATGATTGATTTTCAGTGAACATGACCGATTCGAGACACGCTTACATCACTAGTTAGACTAGCTTGAAATTATTACCCATCCAGGTCAAGTCCAAAGAAAGTCTCTCGAGACGGTACATTCTACTTAGACAAGTCCTATTCGAGACACGCTTACATCACTAGTTAGACTAGCTTGAAATTATTACCCGTCCAGGACAAGTCTTTTCGATTAATGACATTTAAGCTTCGTCAATTCATTGGTAACATCTGAGTCGAGCTCTTTTGAGATTCAAGATGATCACATTTTAATCTCATTTCTCCCCCTAAAAAATAGCATATCCATAGTATTTTTAGTACCGATTAATTAAAACCTTTGTTTTTTGGATAGCTTATGGGGAGAAACGGATGTTTGTTATCTCCGTATTAGATTCTTTTGTGCATGACCTTTTTGGAACATCTTTTCATTACTCCCCCTCAAAAATAGAACATTTTGAGTAAATTTGCTTTTAAAGGTTTGAGGGATCGAGTAATATATTGAGCAAAATTTTGAAAACCTTTTGAAACATTTTGGATAAATTATACTCAAGTTTAAGAAGACATTGATAATCTTTTTGTGAGAAGTCTTTTTTTTCATTTAGGATTGTTGCAACAAAATTTACAACAGGGTCCTTTCTTTGAAAATTACAGGTTATGCACTGTTATGTGTACATAAGCCATAATGTTTTTAAGATAAGTGCTCGAAAAATATTTAAAACCTATTGGTGAGTGCTTATTCACTCACCTTTTTCTTGTCCAAAATAAGACTAAATAAACAAAAAACTAACCAAAATTGCCAAAGAATGTATGTTTTTGTGTAGGAATGGATATTGAAGAAAAGGACGAAAAATCATGAGAAAATGACAAAACGAGCACGAGAATTGGAAAAGAGTCAAAAGCCGAGGCCGGGGAAGCTAGTGGTCAAAATAAAAGCTCATATGGTCATAAGGAGTCCTCAGAGTTTCAAATATTGCAAAAGTGGTCCTTGATGAAGTTTGAGAAACTTAGATGTTTGGCCCTCCAAGTTTCAAGACTTGTCATTTTTGGACCTTTTGAAGATATTTTGAAGATGTGACAACAATGGACCCTCAATAATCAAAGAATGTCGTCACAAGCCTTTGGAATTAAGATTTTTGAAAATTGGCAGCATTGGTCCTCACAAATTCAGAAAGTGCAATTATTGCCCTTGTGATTATTTACTCTACAAAACCTAATCCTACATTTAAACTAAAATCTGCAAATCCATTTAGCCTTAACCCAACATGTAACCAATCCAAACCCACTACACCCTTTATTTATCCTAAGCCCAACTACAAACTATGCTCAAAAACCCTTTAAAACTATACCATGGTACCCATTTCCCATTGTACCCGACCCACAGGTCAAAACCCACCCAAGACCAAGTCAAAGAAACAATAAAAAATATATAACGCGCCTCTTTTTACTGTGCTTCTTCCTCCCCCATTTACCCTGCTCACCTATCACTTTCACCCAAAGATGCTAGTACGAGGTATAATCCTTCTAGAACCTTACACGTTGTCAGAGATGTTGTCATTTATCCTCCACCGTGGCCATTTCAAGCTATATCATTGGACAATGAAACGTGGAGATGTGGATAAGGTTCATCCAACGATCAAGAGATGAGTGGAATGTCTCATTTGGATAAGGAGAAGGATAAACGTCTAAGATTGGAGCTTCTGGGAGCTTCCACTGAGCAAAACCCTAGTCCCCTGCTCCTATATAAACCCCCTGTATACATTTTGGGTGTGTAGGTTTTTATTGTAGAATAATGCTGTCAAATTTCTTTCTTAAATGTATTCTTAGTTTAATGATGTAATTTGTGCTTAATTAATAAAAAGTTTTTAGTTTAATTCATATTTTCTCTACTTACTTTGCTTATGTTCTAGCTTAATCTGTATTAAACTAGTTTGTTTTCTGTTTCAGTGAACTTTCTTAATCATTTACAGCTTTTATAAGTTTTAATTTCTTTATTTACTTAACTTTCGTAAAAATACAAAAAAAGAAAAAAAAAAAAAAAAAAAAAGAAAAAAAATCCCAAAAAAATCCAAAATATGTTTTGTTTTGCTGAAATTCAGCTTGCATCCAAGCTTTTTCAATAGTACTAAGCTCATACTAGCTTTCTAGCTTTTGTGGGTGTGCTTTATAGCTTAAAATAATCAAAGAAACTCAAAATTCAATACTTGGTCAACCAAAGTCAATTGAGCATGATTCTTTGAAGAAAGGTGTTGTGATCTGTGATTTTAGAGTTCCTGGTGTTGCATTGAAGCCTATTAAAGATAGGCTTGGATAGAGTAAAACCCTTGTTCAGCTAGGGTAGTACAAGTAAGCTTATTCTCTACATTTAGCTTTTACTTTCATTTCTAATTTAAATAATTGGTAGAACTTTATTGCCTGCTTGTTTGATGTTTGATTCTGTTTTCATTTCTCATTTAGTAGTTTTGATAATCATTGGTAGATGTTATTTAGCTTGTCTAGTCTACTTTGATGTTAGCTTGTTTAAAACTGCCTCAAATTAGCTTGATCTTTGGTTGTTTGTTTCTGTTGTTCTTTGTGTGAAAGTAGTGCTCAATTAGCTTTAATATAGTTTAGGTAACCTGTCTTAATCTTAAAATCAGTAAGTAGAAGGCTTAAAATCATACTTGTAGTGTAATCTTAAGTTTAAAGGGGTGTTTGGATTAAACAGGTTCTGTGTGCTTTTGTAGTTTCTTTGCTGATATTTCTGCATAACTAGCTTAGTTTAGGTTATAGTTAGTCAGTTCAGTCATTTACTTGATCACTCAAATACAAAAAGTCAAAATGATCTTTCATTTTCATGTCTGCTGGCTATATTAGTAAACTGTTCTTGACATCTGGTTTCCTTCTTGTATTCTGTGTTTGTGGTTTGGATTTTTATGCTTGAACATGATCAAATAACATCTAGAGATAGATTTAGGGCATTGAAATTGAATTTGGTCAAAGGTAAGTGTGCAATAAAAAAAGTCATACCTGCAGTTGACCTGGGTAAATAGCTGCTGATCTAGGCTCAAACTGAGGTTCAATCGGGGTGTTAGAATTAGGGTTTTTGAGTTTTTTTGTGTTATTTGTAGTATAGGCTTGCTATATCTGTCCTTATATAGGTAAAATTGGCTTATTAGGGTGCTGAACATTAAGCTCAAAGGAGGGCCTGTGAACCTAGTTTCTGTCCCATTAAGTACCACCTGCTTTTGTGCTTATTGCTTATTTGGACTGCTTTTCTGGTTGTTTTAAGTTGCATTGTGCTTGGCTAAGTTGCTAGAATAGTTCCTGAGCTTTTGGTGCTTATTGATTGCATATTGCTTATTTAAAAGTGCTTATTGAAACTGCTTAATAGCCCATTCTGCTTATTAGATCTTAGGAATCTGTTAATTTTATTTTTTATAGGTTCTGAACATTAAATTAGAATTTTTTTTTTTTGTATTTTTTATATTTTTCTGAGCTTATTTGATATTTTTAATAATAAAAAATAGGAAAGCTCACCCCTCTTTTGTTAAACGAACACTAAAATTCAAAAAGCTCATTGCTCACCGCTCATCGCCCCAAAAAGCTTTGCGCCAAACATAGCCTAAGTTTATTTGACTGAATAAATATTTAAAAAGCTTGCAAGCTCAAAATTTTAGGCTTATGAACTTTAACTAGCTTGGTTCCGCCCATTTTGAGCCATGGTCGTCTTAGTTAATTTCTTTTTTTTAATTGGTTACGTTCGTCAATCTACTATTATTTATCAATATTCTACAATAATGTCTCTTGATTAAATTTAGTTCAACACTATATTTGGTATGACAATAATACTGAAGACATCATCATTAGACTTTATATATGTGTAAAGTTTATTTTTACTAATATGTATCTTTTTGCGGGTCTATAGTCTAACACGACTATTTTTTTTAGTATTATTTTTTTGTGTGTGTGTGTACGGCTATTAGATTCCATGAATAACTATGATAGTTGTACCATTATTTTAATATAACTTTCTTTTATTTATTGTCTTCATCAGTTTATACTTATTAACTCTTGTACGTTTTTGCGGGTCTATAATAAGTTAACATAAGATTATGCATTGTGCTTCGTGATTTAACATATGTAGAATATCTAACAAATAGAAACATGTTAAATTGCTAATCTTTTATCGTTATAAACTTTATCTTACTTATAGTATAAATTTTTTTTATCACCCGCGAAACCCGCGGGTCTATAGTATAGTATTATTACATGCAAATTTAAAAAATTATTAATTTTAACTATAAACATAACAAATATATTGTATTAATTATATTTTATTATTTTAATGTCATAATTTAATGCCCAATTAATATATTTTTAAATTGAGTTTGTCTAATGGGCGTGAAAGTAAAGGTTTAATATTACTACAAAAGAAACACTGAGTTTACTTAATTAAAAATCATATTTAGTTATGGTAATTTATAAGTTTCATGAACGTGCATTAAATGCAATTTTTAATCTAAATGCAGATGTGTTAACTTAAACTTTTTTGACTTTTAAAGATATAGAAGGTACTAAATACACTATAAGGAGTATTTTTGAAAACCTATTTCTACAACGTTTATGCTTTTGAAATAACTGTGCCAATTTAGACAATGTTTATAAAGTTTGTAAAGGATTATTACAATTTACAACCACGAATGTGTAAATTTATAGACACCACATTTTATTTGGCAAGAATGTGTACCAAGAATGTGGTTGATTGAATTTAAGGTATTTAATGCTCCATTAAAAGTGTGACATAATTAGTTTGTATCATTATTACAAGTTTATATTTTAATGAAAATAAAAGACAGAGAATGACCAAAATAGAAATTTGTAATAAAGATTTGTAATAAAGATGTCGGTCTTTAATTAAGTAATCATCACACATGATAAATATCAGTAAAAAATTTGTTTCATTAAAAACAGTTACATGGATTTGAAATATTATATTAGACGAATGCCCACGTAAAGCGATTGTTTATAAAGGCAAATAATAATATTTGTGAAATCGTGATTATGGTTTGCCATTTTTTAGAACTAGTTAAAAAGAAAAAAAGACATAATTTAAGTTGCCAAGTTTTTGAAATGTTGTCATGTTTAAGACGTACTTAGGGGTAATTTAGACAAAATACATTAATTTAATTTTCAAATTTCAAGGTTCAAAATACGCATACACTCTTCTCTACTGCTTATAATACATGCATATGTATTATTTAAACTTAAAATGCTTAAAATTTGAATAATGTTAATGGACTATTATTATACTCTTCGATTATTGAAGATGGTAACATCAACTACAACTTAATTAATATTTTTAATATTGTTTAATCTTTAAACTTTTATCAATGACTACAAATTGAACCCGTAAGTTTTGCATTAAAGGTAAAACCAGAATCGCAATTTCGCAAATATACTTATTTGCCCCTATACACCGCCAATTTACATGGCTATTCGTCTAATTATAAATAGTAGAGGACATACGCTCACATTGACCACAAACCCAAAAATTTAAGCCTACAAGCTTTTCAAAATTTCATAGAGCTCATAACCCGCAAGCTTAAGCATACACCCCATAAACCTGATGAATAATGTTCCACCAGACTCTAGTCACCAGAACTTGTGCTCCGGAGAATACGAAGTAAGCCCTTTTTCAAATCTTTTGATAAAGTTTAAATTTCACTATTTTGTAACATCCTTTTTTATCATTGGAGAACATTTTAACCTCATGTTTTAATAAAGAATTTTGATATATGAACTTTATGAATCTTGATGTCATTATATGATTTTTGTGTGACATGTTTTGCACATAATGTTGGTGCTTAGCGTTACAAAAAAACTGAAGAGGTTTTCCCTCTTATGTTTTTGGGGAGGCGAGTCTTTGAGTGAGATGTGCTCGGCCTAACCACCGTTTCTGAACCTTAGCATTGATTTATTTACATTTATGAATCCCGATGTTATTATACCGTTGTTTATTAAGTGTGTTGACCATTTTTTTTCACATAATGTTGGTGCTTCACATAAAAAAAAAAAAAAAAAAAAAAAAAAAAAAAAAAAAAAAAAAAGGTGATGTTTTACATGTTTAGGTTTCCCGGTTAGGGCGAGTCTTTGAGTTAGATGTACTCGGTCTAACCAGGATATCTCGTGACTGTTTTCAACACTTTTACTAGCTACCCCAAAGATGTTTACCTAGTGAGGTTTTAACCTAAGACGTCACTAGGCCCCATTGGTGGTGGTTAGCATGGCTTATGATATGGTAAAATCATTGTTTTTAAGCTGTTTCTTATAGATATGAGTGATCTTCATTTTTGGTATTAATTATTAACTCACTATCGTTTTTGTTTAAAAAGAGGATAGAATGATGGGGGTGGAAAGATTGTGCAAGAAGGGGCCAATTGTAATGCTTGCACTTTAAGTCTTTAAAAGATACTCCAGAAACAAATTAATGTTAAGTTTACCTGAAAGTTGCGAAACCTATAAAACCTTACAGTTTTGGGCTAGTCGTGATGCTAGTATACCGTCATTGGGTGCCTTCTGTGGTAATAATTTTGTCGCTTTTTCGGAGGCGTTTGGGATACTAATTGACATATCCTTGTTTACTTGTCAAAGGCATTCTCTCATTCATAGTTGCATTAGCAATCTGTCATTAACACACAGGCACTACTTAAATAGTTTAACCCATACGGATAAAACATACCATAATAGACCTATTCATTAGAATACATGTCAAATTGTACACTACTTCATGCACAATTTAATTGTACACTTCTTCGTGTGATTTGTGATAGTGTGCTTTTTAACTTTATTTGATTAATCATGAGTTAATGTGCTTTATTCTCAAATGCAGCCTTCTGTACTGGACTTCTATTGGCTCGCCGTTTTTGAAAATGCTTGAGATGGAACAAGAGTATCTGGAAGATGTTGAGGTATGCAAATCATTTATCACTTTCTTGAATCATAAAATTATGTGGTTTTATGTTAATTGAGAGATTATATTTGCAGGCAAATGATGAAGACCACTATGTTAGCCTACAGATAGCAAATGTAATCGATTTTGATAAATCAATTCAAAATCCCTGTCAATAATTCAATGCAACGTATCATAACAAATATGCTTCTTCACTCAAATCGCCAGTTTCAATTCATCAATTAATTGGTAAGCTTATAGAGCCATAGCAATGTTTAGATTATTGGCTTATTACCTTATAGTCTTATTTGAATTCATCACAATTCACATACATAGGGTTAAGTTATCTCAACTATAGTAATTATCATACATCAATAAAGAACATTTCCAATAGTTGTTTATAAAATAAGTTGTCAATTATTTTAGTGCTTATGTAATCGTAATAATGGTTCTTTAGAAGTTGGAACTTGGTTAAGCTTTGCAGTTGGTTTTTTTATTAGCTATGTTCATCTTTTGCAGGTAAAGATCAATAAACATTTTTTTTGGACCATGTACTTGATGGTATAGTTTTCGATAAATGAGGTATGCTCTTTATATGCTTCAAATAATTTGTTTAACTATGTTATTCAGGTAGACCAACTAAGCAGTTTATAGCAAGCGATTCCACACACTCCTAAATAAGCATATAATTTTGTGTTTAGATAAAGAAACTTGTGTAAGGTGGTGTTTTGATTCCTTATTAAAGTCTGTATATAAGTAGTTTATAGTAGGCGATTCCAAACACTCTTAATTAAATAAGCATTTGAAAATTAGCATGTTGGTATTTGCGTATAATTTATGTAATTAGAGTAGGTTTTGTATTACTTATTACAGATCATATCTAAGCACTTTCTAGAGCATATGAGCATTTTTTAGTGTTTAGATAAAAAATTATGTAAGAGGGTGTTTGGATTCCTTATTAAGGTCTGCTTATTGCAATTATTCAATGCTTATAAAGCACATATGGAATCCCATACCCTATATTGAAAGTTGTTTTTTTTAAGGAACAACTAATAAGTACTTAAAAATAAGCATGTTGGTACCTGAAAAATCTGTTGGTACCCAATAGACATGCTTCTTTATTCTTTTGAGTTTTATGTTACCCATTTTGACCCGTTAAAGATTGTTAACATCTTCTTTATTTTCCTGAGTTTTATTAGCAATTGGCTTATTTTTTTTCATTATCCATCCTAGGCTTATTGTTTGAGTGGCTCTTAAAGGTTGTTAACATCTTGTGCAGGGGTGAGTGATAGTCTTTTCTTAATTGCAGCCAAGCATGGATATGTGTACAAGTCAAATAAGCACGCATAGTTACTTTCAAAGCAAATGTATGTTAGTTTAGTTAGTGTTTTTAGAGTAGTTGGAATGCCATTTTTCGTTTATATGGTGCCTCAAGTGGCCAACTACTAAAATTTGAGTTTACTATTCATGTAAGATAAATTATGCAAATAGATTTTTCTTATGATCTTTGATTTTTTAATTTTGATTGTATGGGCTGTAGTAAGTCAATTTGAAAACATGGATCATAAAATTTACATTACTTTTCAATTAATAAAACATTTTGGTTAAGTCCACCAATTGGAAACGCACTTTGTAACACCCCCAAAATACCGCAGCGGAAGACTGTGTCATTGGGATGCTACTTCAGGGCACAAAGTACAAGATATAGAAAACGAACTCTAAATGAGACGTTTTTGAAAAGTTACCATTCGAATAGATAAAAGTCATAGTTTACAAAACAAAGATCCCAAAATAGAATAATACATAAGTTTTTAAAGTGTATCGAATGGTAAACTATAAAAGTGAAAGTCTCCAAAAGCATGCCCTAAGACTCTCAGCTCCACACACCTGCTATCGCCTTTCTAACCTGAGATAAACATGCTTAAAGTGTCAACACAAAGGTTGGTGAGTTCATAGAGTTTGTCTCCATACAGTTGAAAAGCCTATAAAGAATGTTCACACAGCAAAGGCATCGTAAATCCACTCAGTTATAAGTCCCGTCATAAGAGACTTGTAACCTGTGTGTTCACAACCCACTGCTACAAGATAATATGATTAAGATATGTATAAGTTCATAGCAACAGTTCAGCAATTAGTAGTGAGTCTACACTTCATCTCCGAAGACCTCACTTAAGTATGTATATCTCCATGGTTGTGCCCAGAAACTTAATCTGGGGCCATTGGAAGTATATGTGTCTCCATGGTAGTGCCCAGAACTAAATCTGGGGCCATTGGAAGTAGGTATGTTTCCATCACAGTTTAGTATAACACAGTTAAGTATAACACAATCACGTATGTATGACATCAAGTGTAATGTAATCAAGTATAATGTTTCCCAAGTATAAATGTTATGTGAATCTGTAGAAGTAAGCAAGTAGTAGCATGTATCTCCCCCAAAGAGTTGATAAAACAATTAAAAGAGTAGGGGCTATGACTCACCTCGAAGTAATAGTACAATGCAACGGAATGTTAAGGACAACAATGCACGGTTATCTGCCGCAACCTAAAATGAATGATGAATGATCTCATTTAGATCACCAAATGATGTTATGAATGTCCATGCTCATGTTTCTATACCACTCTAGTCTTTGGAAAATACACTTGTGTTATCAAAAATATATAATCCAAGAATTTAGAAAAATATTGCTATTAGAAAATATAATAAGCTAGTTGTAATATATATATACTTATATATATATATCGTATGTTTCCATGTTAGTGTTGAAATACTCGGGTTGTAATCCTTGAAATGATGAAAATATACTCGTAATAACTAATACTACATTAGTTATAAAGCTTGGCACTTAATATTACGTCTAACTCATAAATGTACTTCGTAGTTTTTGTGCCAAATTTAATAAAAGCTGTCAAATATAAAATGGTTTTAGCCGATATTCAAACGTGAATATCTTTGTCGTTACTTGTCCGTTTTACTTGTTCTTTATGTCCACGGTTACGTCTTAGTATATAGTAATATATTTTGGAAAGCTCGGCTCCTCCGGGTTAAGTCTAAAGCCTCTTTTTGACCGACGAAAAACGTCCAACAGCAACTAATTTCCAGAAAATACTTTTCGTCAACAATCTTGCAAAAATCATAACTTCTTCGTTATAAACTCTTTTTAATCCGTTCTTTCGCCTACGGCTTCGTTTTTGAAAGTATTTTCTAAAAATTTTGCCAAAGTTCACTTGGTGTTTACTGATTTTCCAGATTTTCACAAAATGGGACAGCATGTCTAAAATATGTTCCAAATCAAGTTTCCAAGGTTTATAACTAATTTCTACCATCACCAAACCTCTTGTAATCACCACATAGCTAATCTAATCCTACCATACACCTTCTTAGGGTGCCATGGACTCCTAACCAAGTTATTAGAGCAAGGGGATTCATAACTAAAAAGTTAGGGTTTGTATGTTTCTTTTTAGCCAAAATAAAGTGTGGTATAGCTACTTGTACATGGTTTTTAGCATGATACTTATGTAATACATGTAAAAATAGGATGATCCATGAAAAAATAAAGATGAAAACTTACTTGACAAAATGAGATGATTATTGGATGATTATGCTTGATGTTCTTGTGTTTTTGTTGCTTGATTCTTGATTAGGCTTGTAAAATGAACAAGTTTTGTGTTTTACTTTATGGAAAATGATCACTTGATCATGGTGATGATTATGGGTCGTGGGTTTGGAGATGGAAATGGGGAAGATGAGATGAAAATGGTGCTTAGCTAAAAAGATGAATTATGATTCTTGTAAATTAGTAAAGTTATGCTTTTAGGTGTTTATTAGTAAAATACTTAAGAAGTTAATGCAATAGGTTAAAGGGTGTGTCTTGGGGCCGGTTTTCAAAGGGTAGGAGGGGGGGGGGGTTAGGGTACTTGGAATTTAATTAGGAATCCTTGCATGAATTTGCACTAGTTTGTGTTATTCGTTAAAATCGGGTACCGGGTTTAATAGAAATAAACGTTCACAAAGTTAACCGGGATGAAATAATGTTATAATAATGATAAAAACATATTAAAAATATGTTGGGTACATTTACTGAGTGATCGGGTGATTATTGTTTAGTTTTCACGAAAACCGTCGTTATATTCATACGCGTACGTTATAAATAAAATAAATTTCCAAAATACTGGGTAACTGAATGTTATAAGTTTTATGATGTTAAAATGGATATAAAAATATGTTGGGACCATTGTGGGAATATTTAGATATATTCGTCGTGTATAAACCGGGTGTTAACGTTTACTATAAATACTTATACGTAAAAACGTTAAATGTATCAAATATATAAATAAGAAAATCCTGAGAGTGGTATAACATGAAAATGTTGTTATAATGATATGCAGACTATCTCCAGTCCGTATGCAGTGTACTTAACACTAATGAAATGAATTCGCACCTAAACCAATCCGGTTACGCGAATTTGAATACCCGTAAACTAAATTTACGATAAAATGAGTAATGCAAGTGAATGATGAAAACTTTTCCGGAAATGAATAGTGTTTAATGAATAGTAAATTTCCCAAATGTTTCTCAGAATTTCAAAATGACCTCGAAAATGATGAATAGTAAAACGATGAATAGTGTTTTGATGAATAGTGATTTATGAATAGTGTTTTTCCAAAGTTCGGGAAATGACCTAAAATGACCTGAAATGGTGAGTTGTGACAGTCTTCCCCTCTAAAAGGAACTTCGTCCCGAAGTTCAGTTAATGTTAATCAGTTACGTGTGTTTAAGAAAATGTGTCAAAGCGTATGTATGTGGGTTTCCTATCCAACTAGGTATGTTCTCGTGGTCAGACTTGATGAGGCAAACCTTCCCAATCCCGAGCATAGTCCTCAAAAGACCTCTTTTAGGTTAATCATTTAGGTAACCGATTTTCACTTAAGCCCACAACCCAATCAAACAAGAACAGTCATGAGATTAAGCTAAATCGGTTAGAGTGATGACTTTAACTTTTAGCTTGATTTTCGCAACCCAATCAAACAAGAACAGTCACTAGAACCAAGCTAAAAATCAAGGTCTGGATTCAACATCCTTGAAAAAGATCTTTTGAAAGATTGGCTCGACTTTGGAATTGCTTACACTAATCATAATGTTAGGGTGACTAAGGTTAATGCTGCTATGTCTCAGATTAGTCAATGTTGTGTATAGGTCCTATATTAAGACTTAAGTGCTACAAAAATACGCTAGTTGTTCAAGAGAATGTACCCGTTGTGCTATCGCGGACATGTTGGGTGATAGGATTTCCTAAGAAGTAAGCTCTGCCAATTGCGGGTGGAATCTCATTGGCCTCATCTCGTGGCCCTTCAATTGCTGCTGCTAAGTTTGGACGATTGCCCCCTTGGTTAAGATTCCTTTTCAATTTAGGACAGGTGTTCCGAAAGTGATCCGGGCTGTTACACTCATAGCATGTCTTTTGGTTCACCGGTTCTCTACACTGGTTTGCATAATGACCAGACTGTCTGCAATTAGCACACATACGGCAGGGCACAATCTTTTGGTGATGAAAGTTACATTTCGTACATTTAGGATGCTGGCCTAAATACTCTCTCTGACCCGAATTAGTCGCCGCAAAGGTCCTTGCCCTTTTGTTGTCAGTCTGCTTGTTCGACTCGCTTGTTCCCTTCCTTTTATCACTGTCCCTCAAGCTTCCATTTCTAACCATCTCATCTGTCAGAGTCCCTGCTCTCAATATTGCACTCTGAATTGTAGAAGGCTCAGTTGTTTTCACAATCCCACGAATTTCTGGGACAAGGCCATATATGTACCTCTCGATCCTCTTGGACTCAGGGGTAACTAGGTGTGGAACTAGTCTGGCTAATTCATGGAATCGATCTGTATAGGCTGCATGACCAGCCCCTATCATAGAGAGATGATAGAGTTCATCCTCCAGCTTTTGCATCTCGTTGTCCGGGCAGTATTCCTCCTTCAGTAATGCCTTAAAATCATCCCATGTCATACCTACAGCTGCCGCTCTACCCCTAGCTTGAATCTGCGTATTCCACCATGTCAATGCCTTTCCTGATAGTAAGCACATGGAATACTTCACCATTTGATGTGTTGCACAGTTACTAATGTCGATCACCGACTCCATCTTTTCAACCCATCGAGTATACACCAACGCGCCTCCTACACCATTGAAATCAATTGGCTTACATGACGTAAATTCCTTATACGTGCATCCGGTCCTAATGTTGTTGTTGCCATTACCATTCTGGCCTATACCATTGGTGTTGTTAATTCCGCTTTCGTGGTTTGCCAAGTTATTCATATGATCGCCAACTTGAGTGACAATAGTGGGGAGAAAGTTTTCAAGTTGTCGAGCGATGATGGCTTCAAAATCAGTATTTCCACCGTCGTTGTTATCATTGTTTTCAATGCCGTGACCACCTCCTCTACCTCCACGTCCACCAGTTCTTCCACCATTGTTACTTGGGTTTAGTGAACGTCAGTGATGAGGGAAAACCGTTGATTAACCAAAGTCTATACTTAACATCCTCATATATAATACCGTGCTACCAGTTGTTTCCTAAGTTGTGCCAACACCGATCTACATCTGCATAGTCATATGTCCACGTGTGTCGTGAAGCACTTATAATTATGTTGGCCACCACAATTATAAATGTTCCCTTTCACAAGTGTACATATCACCAGGCACACATATCTCAGTGGTAGACGTTGCTTAAATGGGCATCTAGGGAATGTCACGCTTAGTACAAAGGAACAAAGGATTCTCCCTTAAGTGTTAAAGTCACCGGGAAGTCTAGTTTCTAACGGTTTCTACAAAGTATCTAATAGCGTAGGTCTAAAAATTACCAGCAAGCGTATGTGTATGTAAAGTGCAAGGCGATAAGGAGGAGAGTCTACATGTATGTAGTTATAGTCTAGACTCTAAAACAACCTAGTTCTCTATAACCAAGGCTCTGGTACCAATCTGTAACACCCCCAAAATACCGCAGCGGAAGACTGTGTCATTGGGATGCTACTTCAGGGCACAAAGTACAAGATATAGAAAACGAACTCTAAATGAGACGTTTTTGAAAAGTTACCATTCGAATAGATAAAAGTCATAGTTTACAAAACAAAGATCCCAAAATAGAATAATACATAAGTTTTTAAAGTGTATCGAATGGTAAACTATAAAAGTGAAAGTCTCCAAAAGCATGCCCTAAGACTCTCAGCTCCACACACCTGCTATCGCCTTTCTAACCTGAGATAAACATGCTTAAAGTGTCAACACAAAGGTTGGTGAGTTCATAGAGTTTGTCTCCATACAGTTGAAAAGCCTATAAAGAATGTTCACATAGCAAAGGCATCGTAAATCCACTCAGTTATAAGTCCCGTCATAAGAGACTTGTAACCTGTGTGTTCACAACCCACTGCTACAAGATAATATGATTAAGATATGTATAAGTTCATAGCAACAGTTCAACAATTAGTAGTGAGTCTACACTTCATCTCCGAAGACCTCACTTAAGTATGTATATCTCCATGGTTGTGCCCAGAAACTTAATCTGGGGCCATTGGAAGTAGGTATGTTTCCATCACAGTTTAGTATAACACAGTTAAGTATAACACAATCACGTATGTATGACATCAAGTGTAATGTAATCAAGTATAATGTTTCCCAAGTATAAATGTTATGTGAATCTGTAGAAGTAAGCAAGTAGTAGCATGTATCTCCCCCAAAGAGTTGATAAAACAATTAAAAGAGTAGGGGCTATGACTCACCTCGAAGTAATAGTACAATGCAACGGAATGTTAAGGACAACAATGCACGGTTATCTGCCGCAACCTAAAATGAATGATGAATGATCTCATTTAGATCACCAAATGATGTTATGAATGTCCATGCTCATGTTTCTATACCACTCTAGTCTTTGGAAAATACACTTGTGTTATCAAAAATATATAATCCAAGAATTTAGAAAAATATTGCTATTAGAAAATATAATAAGCTAGTTGTAATATATATATACTTATATATATATATCGTATGTTTCCATGTTAGTGTTGAAATACTCGGGTTGTAATCCTTGAAATGATGAAAATATACTCGTAATAACTAATACTACATTAGTTATAAAGCTTGGCACTTAATATTACGTCTAACTCATAAATGTACTTCGTAGTTTTTGTGCCAAATTTAATAAAAGCTGTCAAATATAAAATGGTTTTAGCCGATATTCAAACGTGAATATCTTTGTCGTTACTTGTCCGTTTTACTTGTTCTTTATGTCCACGGTTACGTCTTAGTATATAGTAATATATTTTGGAAAGCTCGGCTCCTCCGGGTTAAGTCTAAAGCCTCTTTTTGACCGACGAAAAACGTCCAACAGCAACTAATTTCCAGAAAATACTTTTCGTCAACAATCTTGCAAAAATCATAACTTCTTCGTTATAAACTCTTTTTAATCCGTTCTTTCGCCTACGGCTTCGTTTTTGAAAGTATTTTCTAAAAATTTTGCCAAAGTTCACTTGGTGTTTACTGATTTTCCAGATTTTCACAAAATGGGACAGCATGTCTAAAATATGTTCCAAATCAAGTTTCCAAGGTTTATAACTAATTTCTACCATCACCAAACCTCTTGTAATCACCACATAGCTAATCTAATCCTACCATACACCTTCTTAGGGTGCCATGGACTCCTAACCAAGTTATTAGAGCAAGGGGATTCATAACTAAAAAGTTAGGGTTTGTATGTTTCTTTTTAGCCAAAATAAAGTGTGGTATAGCTACTTGTACATGGTTTTTAGCATGATACTTATGTAATACATGTAAAAATAGGATGATCCATGAAAAAATAAAGATGAAAACTTACTTGACAAAATGAGATGATTATTGGATGATTATGCTTGATGTTCTTGTGTTTTTGTTGCTTGATTCTTGATTAGGCTTGTAAAATGAACAAGTTTTGTGTTTTACTTTATGGAAAATGATCACTTGATCATGGTGATGATTATGGGTCGTGGGTTTGGAGATGGAAATGGGGAAGATGAGATGAAAATGGTGCTTAGCTAAAAAGATGAATTATGATTCTTGTAAATTAGTAAAGTTATGCTTTTAGGTGTTTATTAGTAAAATACTTAAGAAGTTAATGCAATAGGTTAAAGGGTGTGTCTTGGGGCCGGTTTTCAAAGGGTAGGAGGGGGGGGGGGGGGGGGTTAGGGTACTTGGGATTTAATTAGGAATCCTTGCATGAATTTGCACTAGCTTGTGTTATTCGTTAAAATCGGGTACCGGGTTTAATAGAAATAAACGTTCACAAAGTTAACCGGGATGAAATAATGTTATAATAATGATAAAAACATATTAAAAATATGTTGGGTACATTTACTGAGTGATCGGGTGATTATTGTTTAGTTTTCACGAAAACCGTCGTTATATTCATACGCGTACGTTATAAATAAAATAAATTTCCAAAATACTGGGTAACTGAATGTTATAAGTTTTATGATGTTAAAATGGATATAAAAATATGTTGGGACCATTGTGGGAATATTTAGATATATTCGTCGTGTATAAACCGGGTGTTAACGTTTACTATAAATACTTATACGTAAAAACGTTAAATGTATCAAATATATAAATAAGAAAATCCTGAGAGTGGTATAACATGAAAATGTTGTTATGATGATATGCAGACTATCTCCAGTCCGTATGCAGTGTACTTAACACTAATGAAATGAATTCGCACCTAAACCAATCCGGTTACGCGAATTTGAATACCCGTAAACTAAATTTACGATAAAATGAGTAATGCAAGTGAATGATGAAAACTTTTCCGGAAATGAATAGTGTTTAATGAATAGTAAATTTCCCAAATGTTTCTCAGAATTTCAAAATGACCTCGAAAATGATGAATAGTAAAACGATGAATAGTGTTTTGATGAATAGTGATTTATGAATAGTGTTTTTCCAAAGTTCGGGAAATGACCTAAAATGACCTGAAATGGTGAGTTGTGACACACTTTCCCCATTTTTCCGGGTTAGATAACAAACTTTTTTTATTATCTTACTTTACCAGCAAACTTTCAAAAAATTTCCGACTTCACCAATATAACCGGTTTATTATTAAAATAATAACTGAGATGACTATATTATCCATATCTTCTTTAACATAATAATACCTAGGGGTGGCAATTCGAGTCGAGTTCGGGTTGGTGGGTCAGAAAACCCCAACCCGAATATGACCCATTTAAATTACTAGGTCAGCTATGTCAACCCTATAATGTTTACACATAACTCAAAAGTTGGGACATTACACAAGTTAAACAGGTTAAACGGGTTTGTAGGTAGACCCGTTTAACCCATTTAACTAGTATAATAAAATATAAATAATTCATAATTTAAGAAAATAATGTTAAACGGGTTGGTGGACCGACGTGTTTAATTAATTCTTAACCCGGACCTGACCTGTTTAATAAAGGGGTTAGATGGGTCAACCCAAACCCGACCCGAAATCTATTTAGACTCAACCCGAACCTGTTAATTTTTGTATCGGTTTCAGGTCGGGTCAGAAATTGTCACCCCTAATCACACCCACTCATATTGTGTGCCAAACCGGCCACTCTTATTATGTAATGCAAAGAAACAACAAGTTGAGATTTAATGATTTAATAACTTTTATTACACGAGTAAACGCAATGGATAGATGGTCTAATAGGGATCCCGTTTGATGTACATGAATTAACACATATGCACATAAATTACTAACCTATTGGTTTACCTCTAAAGATCGTTAGGAAACAATATCTCATTTCTGTGTCATTCGCCATGACAATAAACAAGAGCCAAGAGCAATCACTTTCAAAAGTCGGATTGTATCTTCCACGTCCTATATTCACACATGGACAGCTGTATGTAGCTCTTTCATGTATGAAAAGCAAAAAAGGTTTAAAGGTGGTTGTTTCAGATGCCGATGGTAACATATCAAATACTACTATAAAAGTAGTATATAAAGAAGTTCTTCAAGGTCTATGATCAAAGGATCAATAGGTATGTACATTACACATACTAAGGGGGTGCTTGGTGGGGGAGGGGGGGGGGGGGGTAAAGGAGGGGTGGGGAATGGGTAAAGAATTGAAAAGGGGCCACATTTTGCAAATAATGGTGCTTGGTAAAGGAGGGGTAAGGTATTGATTACCCCGTAGTGGGTAATCAACCATTATAGAGTAAATTGGGGGGTAAGGTATTGATTACCCACCTCACCCATTCCTTTGCATTCCTTTCCCTTTCCCTTTCCCCACTTTAAACCAAGCGGACCCTAAATGTTTTGTCTTATTTTTCTTATTTACAGTTATTATAAATCCAAATAATTCTATCACTTACATTTTTTTGAATACTTATTAGGTGTTGACCAAAAGGAACTGGTTTTCAAGTTTTAGAAACGTCACTACATCCATTTTGCTTCTCATGACAAACATATTGTAGATCAAGAGGCAATCAACGTTTATTACACAGATTTTATAACCATTGTATTTTATGCTTTCGGTCACTTATAACTTTATTGTTCCGTTAAAAGAAAATTTCACAACATTTACGTTCTTTATTCTTTCTTATTTTATTCACGTACTTACGTTTTCTTATTCAAAAACCCTCTAAAATCCCGTGAATTTCACGGGTCTATAAGCTAGTTTTTAATCGAAATGCAGATGTGTTAACTTAAACTTTTTTGACTTTTAAAGATATAGAAGGTACTAAATACACTATAAGGAGTATTTTTGAAAACCTATTTCCACAACGTTTATGCTTTTGAAATAACTGTGCCAATTTAGACAATGTTTATAAAGTTTGTAAAGGATTATTACAATTTACAACCACGAATGTGTAAATTTATAGACACCACATTTTATTTGGCAAGAATGTGTACCAAGAATGTGGTTGATTGAATTTAAGGTATTTAATGCTCCATTAAAAGTGTGACATAATTAGTTTGTATCATTATTACAAGTTTATATTTCAATGAAAATAAAAGACAGAGGATGACCAAAATAGAAATTTGTAATAAAGATGTCGGTCTTTAATTCAGTAATCATCACACGTGATAAATGTTAGTAAAAAAATTGTTTCATTAAAAATAGTTACATGGATTTGAAATATTATATTAGACGAATGCCTACGTAAAGCGATTGTTTATAAAGGCAAATAATAATATTTGTGAAATCGTGATTTTGGTTTGCCATTTTTTAGAACTAGTTAAAAAGAAAAAAAGACATAATTTAAGTTGCCAAGTTTTTTAAATGTTGTCATGTTTAAGACGTACTTAGGGGTAATTTAGACAAAATACATTAATTTAATTTTCAAATTTCAAGGTTCAAAATACACATACACTCTTCTCTACTGCTTATAATGCATGCATATGTATTATTTAAACTTAAAATGCTTAAAATTTGAATAATGTTAATGGACTATTATTATACTCTTCGATTATTGAAGATGGTAACATCAACTACAACTTAATTAATATTTTTAATATTGTTTAATCTTTAAACTTTTATCAATGACTACAAACTGAACCCGTAAGTTTTGCATTAAAGGTAAAACCAAAATCACAATTTCGCAAATATACTTATTTGCCCCTATACACCACCAATTTACATGGCTATTCGTTTAATTATAAATAGTAGAGGACATACGCTCAAATTGACCACAAACCCAAAAATTTAAGCCTACAAGCTTTTCAAAATTTCATAGAGCTCATAACCCGCAAGCTTAAGCATACACCCCATAAACCTGATGAATAATGTTCCACCGGACTCCAGTCACCAGAACTTGTGCTCCGGAGAATACGAAGTAAGCCCTTTTTCAAATCTTTCGATAAAGTTTAAATTTCACTATTTTGTAACATCCTTTTTTATCATTGGAGAACATGTTAACCTCATGTTTTAATAAAGAATTTTGATATATGAACTTTATGAATCTTGATGTCATTATATGATTTTTGTGTGACATGTTTTGCACATAATGTTGGTGCTTAGCGTTACAAAAAAACTGAAGAGGTTTTCCCTCTTCTGTTTTTGGGGAGGCGAGTCTTTGAGTGAGATGTGCTCGGCCTAACCACCGTTTCTGAACCTTAGCATTGATTTATTTACATTTATGAATCCCGATGTTATTATACTGTTGTTTACTAAGTGTGTTGACCATTTTTTTTCACATAATGTTGGTGCTTCACATAAAAAAAACAGGTGAGGTTTTATATGTTTAGGTTTCCCGGTTAGGGCGAGTCTTTGAGTTAGATGTACTCGGTCTAACCGGGATATCTCGTGACTGTTTTTGACACTTTTACTAGCTACCCCAAAGATGTTTACCTAGTGAGGTTTTAACCTAAGACGTCACTAGGCGCCATTGGCGGTGGTTAGCATGGCTTATGATATGGTAAAATCATTGTTTTTAAGCTATTTCTTATAGATATGGGTGATCTTCATTTTTGGTATTAATTATTAAGTCACTATCGTTTTTGTTTAAAAAGAGGATAGAATGATGGGTGTGGAAAGATTGTGCAAGAAGGGGCCAATTGTAATGCTTGCACTTTAAGTCTTTAAAAGATACTCCAGAAACAAATTAATGTTAAGTTTACCTAAAAGTTGCGTAACCTATAAAACCTTGCAGTTTTGGGCTAGTCGTGATGCTGGTATTGTTGGAATTATGTTATCATGACATTCACATATTATAAACCAAACACATCAAGTGAGCATAGCGGAAGCAATTATAACAATATCATATAACATGTAATTAATTAATCAATATTAAATAGTAAACGTACCTTTGTGATTCTAGCCCGAACAAGATTCAAATTGCAATCTTCAAATCAAGAACCCTAATTAGGGTTTATGTGGATTACAAGAATTACCCCTTACCTCTTTTGTAATTCAATCCAAGCTTCAAACAATAGTGTGTTTGAATCACGTTCTTGTACACACGTACTAATTCAAGAAAAAGTTTATGCAAGTAAATTAAACACAAAACTTATTTTGATTAATGAAAATCGAATCCCTTAGGGATTGTTTAGATGGATCGACAATGGGATAAAGAGAAGGAGAGAAAACACCAAGATGTGTGTGTACAAGTTATGAGAAAACAATGCATCTTGGGTTTGCTTATATACTAATTGAAACTTGGAGCTCAAGGCACAAAGGAGGTGGGTTACCTTCCTTGGCCGATCGGTTTAGGTGTCCCCAAAGGGATTCTGGAACCTTCCCTTGTTTCCAAATATTCATTAGTATTATTTTCCTAATCTTTGTCAATAGGTCATTTGTCATTTTTCATTAAATACTAATTTCCATTACTAGTTTTGTGTTTATTAATAATTACGTATAACATTTATAAATAATTATTTCTTTTTCTCTTCATACGTATTGTGTGCAATCCCGTGATCTCGAGTTCGATCCTAACACACGACTATTATTATAATGTCTATAAAACCAACAGCTCCCACTTAGACATATCATAATAGTGTGATCACATCAGTTAGCGTCTTGCAACACGCCGATGCCTCTAGTACAACTCGAGTAAGGCTCCTGGAAAACCTTTTAATGATTTCTCATTATTATTATCCCTTTGTTTCTAATACCGTGTTAAATAAGGATATAGATCTAGGTCATTCCTTAATAACCATTCTGTTTCTCGTTGTTAAAAATTGACAAGATTACCAAGTCTTCTGAACCTTTCAGGAAAGACCTTGGGCGTGGCCACGCAAACACCTTGACAACCCTACGAGGGGCCCAGCAGTATTAAACTCCAAAAATTAATTTAAAGGAACAAATTCTTTATTGATTACAAGCAAAACACACAAACTTTGTAACAGTTCCGAAAACAACCCTTATGACTACCAGTTACATATAGCGTTAAGTTGTTCCACAAAAATGTACTACATTCATGACCGTTATCTTGTATCTTAAGTCTAAGGACAACTTCTTATGATTTACTTAATGACAAGATCCATAAAGTAACATCATATAGTCAGGATAAGTCCTATATTCAGTATCATCGAATATTGTCTGAAATGGCATGACTACGCATCAATATACTTTAAGTATATTATACCAACTTTCAGATTTGTCTTAATTTAATAATATTCCCATATTATTAACTGACAACGGACAATTTAAAATAACTCTTATTCATGGATTTAAACATGCAAAAATAGGACAACAATAATTAACAATAGAAATAAATATACCAACATACTTTATTTCATTAAAATAATAATTGTTTACAATATCCTTTATCCAAATACTAATCACAGTTATGCATGAAACTACTAGCTAATTCAAGCCCAATTCCATTGGCCAATTCATTAAGCTTCTCTTTCGCCAAAGCCTTAGTGAATGGATCAGCTAAGTTATCATCTGTGTGAACTTTCAGCAGATTTATTTCGCCTTCGTTAACCTTTTCACAAACAAAGTGATACTTCCGTAGAAAATGTCTGGTGCCTCTCATGACTCCAGGTTCATTGGCAAATATGATTGCAGCAGAATTGTCACAATATATATTAATAGGTAATTCAGTTGAAGGCATAACACCAAGCCCTGAAACGAATTTCCTAATCCAAACAGCTTCCATAGCAGCTTCTGAAGCAGCAATGTATTCAGCTTCTGTTGCAGACATCGCAATTGTACTCTGCTTCTTGCTCCTCCAGTTTACTGCTCCTCCATTAATAACAAAGACATAACCCGTCAGAGACTTCAAATCATCTTTATTACTTTGAAAGGACGCATCGCAGAAACCTGTAACACAAAGTTCTGTAGCTGGTTCTCCACCATATACCAAAAACATATCTTTTTTATTTCTCAAATACTTAAGAATATGCTTAACAGCAATCCAATGTTTTTCACCTGGATTCTGTTGAAATTGACTGGTAATATTTTGAGCAAATGCCACATCTGGCCTTGTGCATTTTACCGCATACATAATAGATCCTACAGCCGAAGCATAAGGAACTTTACTCATGCGAGCCACCTCATCAGGTGTTGAATCACAAAACTCATCACATAAGCCATGTTTTACTTCCATCGGCAAATATCCTTTCTTGGAATTTTGCATATTGAATCTTTTCAATATTTTGTCAATGTAAGCACTTTGACTTAGTCCAATTAACCGCCTTGATCTATCTCTATAGATTTTGATTCTCAGAATGTATGCAGCTTCTCCTAAATCTTTCATAGAAAAGCACTTCCCAAGATATGCCTTAACCTTTTGCAAACTCGGAATGTCTTTTCCCATGATCAATATGTCATCAACATATAAAATTAGGAAAATTACATTATCACTCCCACTAGCTTTGTGATACACACATGGCTCATCAAGATTCTGAGTAAATCCAAACTTTTTGATTTCAGTATCCAATCTCTTGTTCCATTGTCGTGATGCTTGCTTTAATCCATAAATGGACCTTTTAAGTTTGCATACACGATTTGGAAACTCTGGATTTTCAAACCCTTCTGGTTGTGCCATATAGATGTCTTCATCTAGATGACCATTTAAGAAAGCGGTTTTCACATCCATTTGCCATATCTCATAGTCATAGTACGCTGCTGTGGCTATGAGAATCCTTATAGCTCTTATGTCTGCTACAGGAGAAAAAGTCTCCTCGTAATCAATTCCAAAAGTTTAAGTAAAACCTTTAGCAACTAGACGAGCCTTATAAGTGTGTGCATTTCCATCCATGTTATTCTTAATCTTGTAGAGCCACTTACTCCCGCCTACCTTGGCACCAGGAGGGAGGTCTACTTCTTCCCAGACTTCATTATCATGCATGGATTGTATTTCCCCATTCATAGCAGCTTTCCATTTAACCCTTTCAGGACTATTAATGGCAGCTCTATAACTAGTAGGTTCATTAAGATCCGCTAGTAAATGCTCATCAACCTCGACATTAAGACATAGACGGTCAGGAGCTTTCACAGATCTTGAAGATCTGCGAATAGGAACTACTTCAACTTCCGGTGGAGGACCCAAACTTTCAGGTTCTACAGGAAGTGCACTAGTGTTTTCTGAAGGTAATGCATTATCTAGATCATATACTCTCCCACCGACTTCTTGAGTTACAAAATCACTTTCAAGAAAGTCACCATATCTAGCAACAAACACTTTGTTCTCAGGTGGGTAGTAAAAGTAGTAACCCATTGTTTCCTTTGGGTATCCTACAAAAATGCACTTTACAGATCTTTGTTGGAGTTTATCTTGTGAGTCACGTTTAACATACGCCTCACAACCCCAGACCTTTAAATAAGACAAGTTCGGAGCTTTTTCAGTCCACATCTCATATGGTGTCTTATCAACCTTCTATGTGGGAACCATATTCAAAATACGAACAGCTGATTCAAGAGCATAATCCCAAAAAGACAAAGGAAGATTAGTAAGATTATACATTGATCGAACCATGTCCAACAATGTATGATTCCTTCTCTCAGATACACCATTTTATATTGGGGAGTATATGGAGATGTAAGATTCTTCCATTCTCAGTTAAGAAATCTTTTAAATCTTGACTAAGGTATTCACCACCTCGATCAGAATGAAGAGCTTTAATCTTTTTTCCTAATTGCAATTCTATTTCTGCTTTGAAAACTTTAAACGTTTCAAACACCTCATGTTTATGCTTAAGTAAATAAACATAACCATAACGGCTGAAATCATCTGTGAAAGTTAAGAAGTAAACAACACCTCTCCTTGACACATGTCTAAGTGGTCCACATACATCAGTATGTATCAAACCATGTAGATCTGAAGCTCTTTCCATATTGTTATGAAAAGGTTTCTTCGTCATCTTTCAAGAAATACAAGACTCACACTTATCAAATGACTCATTATTGATATTCTTCAAAAGCCCTTCTCTTTGCAGCTTTTGCATGCGAGTCTTGCCTATATGGGCAAGTCTACAGTGCCAAAGGTAAGAAGAATTCAAGTCATACTTCATTCTCTTACTAATGTTGTACATTGAATTATTATTATTGTTGGAAACACAATCATTCATTTCAATTTCAAACACACCATTCACAGCAACTGCATTAAAATAAAATACACCATTTAAAGAAACAGAAATTTTATTGCCATCAATAGTATGAGTAAAACCAAGATCCAACAAACATGAAAAGGAAACAACACCTCTAATTATAGAAGGTGCATAATGACAATTGTTTAAAACAAGTACTAAACCCGAAGGTAAAACTAAATTAAACACTCCTATGGCTTCAACTGCTGCTTGTGCTCCATTGCCCACATGAAGAAATTGCTCCCCATAAGCTAGTCTCCTTTCCTCTCTAAATCCCTGAAGTGTATTACAAATATTAATACCACATCCAGTATCATATACCCAGGAATTTAATTTATGAGATAAAGTAAATAATTCAATGACAAATAAGTTACCTGAAGTACTGGCGCCCATGTGCCCAGTCTTCTTAACCTTATTGTTTCGCAAGTCATCGAGATAAAGAGGACAATTCCTCTTCCAGTGACCCATCACCTTGCAGTAATGGCATCCTTGATCCTTATTTGGATTATTCTTCACAGGAGGGTTCTTCTTAGGTTGAGGTGGTTGATAAGCCATAACTTGCTTATTCTTATCAGCCATCTTCTTTCCCTTACCCTTCTTCTTGTTCGCATTTGGCTTGTTAATTCTACCCCCTTGAATAGCAAGTACTTGGGGTGTAGGAGCCTTTTGTGTTAAACCTTTCCCATAATCAATGAGCAATGCATGCAATTCACTTATTGTCTTCCCCACGCAATGCATATTGAAGTTCCTCACAAAACCACTAAATTCCTTGTTAAGGGATCTATTGATTAAGTTCACAGCCATATCATTGTCATAGGGTTTTTTAAGTGTTTGTATTTGATCCATGTAACTTTTTATTTTCAACACATGAGCACTCACAGATTCACCATCACCCTGCTTACAACCATGTAGAGCCTCCATCAAATCGTAAATCTCTACATTTGATGGTTTCTCATATAGTTTCTTGAGTTCATCAATCATGTTCATGGGGAAATACTCTTCAAACTGCCTTTGAAGAGCTGGTGACATTGCCCCTAACATCATTGCGGCCACATCAATATGTTCCTTACAAGCAATATTCCATTCAGCCTTGGCAGCCTCAGTAGCTTCAGGACCTTCAGGTTCAGCAGGACAAGGCGTTTTCAAGATTTCAAGTTGACCAGTCACTCACAGGACAATCCTGAGTGCACGAAACCAATCATTGAAATTTTCTGAGCCAGTCAATTTTTCTCGTTCAAAGTAAGTTTTGAACACAGAACGAAAGTTGGTGTTATCAGTTTGAGCCATTTCTACAGATAAAGAAAGTTCAAAACATTAGTATTTTTGATAATACAATTTTTCAAGAAAATTAAAATACCCAAGGAAATCATATCCATAGAATAATCTTGAAAACTAGGATCCTCCATAAACATAGTTTCATCACATTAGTTGATCTGCTAGTAATGAAAGTATAATATGAGGTAACTTGTCGTACAATAATTGGCATAACATTTGTCCAATTCCTAGATTTATGGGATTTACAATCACAAAACATTTGTATTGTAAGCATGTTTAATCCCCATCTTAATGCCTTGAGTCCAAGATCTCACTTACTACTCAATTTAAGTCGTCTAACTTAAAAACTGTAAACTCACAAATCCATCACATCAGTTGATCTGCTAGCAATGAATTCATGAAATTTACCTCTCCATTACAATCTCGCCAAGTTCTCACATGACGTAAATTACAACTTCAAGTGTTCTTAATTAGATGGCATTTGACTTAATTTTATAAGGGTATTAATTTTGATGTGATCAAATTAATGTATGAAGAAGCATGCATACAACTTCATAACATTGGTTTTACAAAACATTTTTATTACCAATTTGCTAAGAGTAAAATAACAATGTTTTGATTGAGGTATCGGGTTCACCAATTAAAGAATTACCATCAATTATCATCCACTATGTCGTACTTTTGCATAAGCCCGAAAGCTTAGTGTTTCGGATAATCATTGTGGAATTGTGGTTAATTCACCCTTAAGATGACAGTGTACGTAATATAGTGATATAGGTAAGTCTAGGGTCGGCAACCAGGCAGTTGTAGAGAACCGGTAGGTGCATGAGCTTTAAAAACCCCTCTCTACAAGTACGTTGGATGGCAACCTTCGGTCCGCCTTTCGCACACTATGTACAAAAACATCAATCAACCAATCCTTTGAAATTTACTCTTAAAACCAAAACAATTTCGTCATTTATTTAGTCCGTATTATTTTTCTATTCAAAAAATTACCCTTTTCGTTTATAAACATGTCTAACATAATAATAAACAAAAACAAGTAATGTAAAATAAAAAATAAATCAACTAAATAAATATATATACATAATCATAACAATTAAATATGTATAAAACATGTAGTCACATGCAAATCTTATTCAATAGTCCTATTAATAATCAAATCTAGGTGTATAACGTATTTATTTAATTAAGGCTTTCTTTTTCTAGGAAAAAGAGCCACATGCATCGAAAAAATCGATTGCGTAAGCCAAAACTAAACAAATACCACATAGCACATAATTGATTACTTAATATTGGAGTCTTCCCCAATTCGACATCTATTAATAAATTTACATGTTACGATATAACATAACCATTAATATATATTTATCCAATTTAAACCATTTAAATTATCACACAATATAAAATCCATGCAAATATGCACTTTTTCATGGATTTAGCTTAACAATTAACATATTGCACCAAGATTGTTTACTAAAACGCATAACAAATTACACGACATCCTAGGGTTTCTAATCATATTAAAAAATCAAAAACCATAAACCCTAAAACCCTTTAAGGTCAATCGACCCATAAAAAAAATTAGGGTTAGGAATCTAACAAAAAAACCCTAAAAACATGTAACTAAACGAATCAAGATCCAATTTTTATGCGTTTCGATAATTAATTACACATTATAACGGCTCTAGATGCCACTGTTGGAATTATGATATCATGACATTCATATATTATAAACCAAACAAATCAAGTGTGCATAGCGGAAGCAATTATAACAAGATCATATAACATGTAATTAATTAATCAATATTAAATACTAAACATACCTTTTTGATTCTAGCCCGAACAAGAATCAAATTGCAATCTTCAAATCAAGAACCCTAATTAGGGTTTATGTGGATTACAAGAATTACCCCTTACCTCTTTTGTAATTCAATCCAAGATTCAAACAATAGTGTGTTTGAATCACGTTCTTGTACACGCGTACAAATTCAAGAAAAAGTTTATGCAAGTAAATTAAACACAAAACTTATTTTGATCAATGAAAGTCAAATCCCTTAGGGATTGTTTAGATGGATCGACAATGGGATAAAGAGAAAAAGAGAAAACACCAAGATGTGTGTGTACAAGTTATGAGAAAACAATGCATCTTGGGTTTGCTTATATACTAATTGAAACTTGGAGCTCAAGGCACAAAGGAGGTGGGTTACCCTCCTTGGCCGATCGGTTTAGGTGTCCCCAAAAGGATTCCGGAACCTTCCCTTGTTTCCAAATATTTATTAGTATTACTTTCCTAATCTTCGTCAATAGGTCATTAGTCATTTTTCATTAAATACTAATTTCCATTACTAGTTTTGTGTTTATTAATAATTACGTATAACATTTATAAATAATTATTTCTTTTTCTCTTCATACGTATTGTGTGCAATCCCGTGATCTCGAGTTCGATCCTAACACACGACTATTATTATAATGTCTATAAAACCAACAGGTATACCGTCATTGGGTGCCTTCTGTGGTAATCATTTTGTCGCTTTTTTGGAGGCGTTTGGGATACTAATTGACATATCCTTGTTTACTTGTCAAAGGCATTCTCTCATTCATAGTTGCATTAGCAATTTGTCATTAACACACAGACACTAATGCATATGTATGCTATATATAGCTGATAATTATGTGGCTATAGCTACAATTTTTCTTACATGTTACATTGATATATTAGCTATTTTAGGAAAATTATATGTGCAAAAAAGTCCAGGGTGTTTTTTTATGGTGGTTTTGAATGCATAATTAGGTGTTTCGAATCTTATTCGACAATTTTGTGTGCTTAAGTTATTGTATTTGAAAAACTAAGATCCCATCGAAAAAGAAGTTTGTTTTATTGTAAGAGCTTGAGAATTTTATATCGAAAAAATTAAGTGTCTAAGAAAAGCCACTTGAACTAGATTTTAAAAAGGCGTGTGGCTTTTTGGCTTAGAAAAATTACCTAATACAGTTGAAATTCAAAAACACTTAGTGTTATCATGTGAAATTACATAAGAGACCTGATGACCATTCAATTCTTGTGCAGATAATACTGTACCATTCAGATCAAGAATATCAAAACAAATGCTCACCACAAAGGGTTGTTATCATCCTCAAAACATCGCATACAGTTGCCTCTCCTGTTCACAATGTGAAAGTGGCACCCCCGATTAAAAGTCCACCAAATGATGAAGCAAATCTGAACAATAACAGCTGGAGGTTGTGATGTTTACTTGATCACCTGTTTACCAAAGTTATTTGTTTTATGTGTTATAAATATTCATTATGCATTACAGTTTGGTCTGTGAGTTAATTTAAATGGCACATGGGAAGAATTTTTAATACAGGGGTGTTTGGATTTGCTATAATAAGTACATTTGCATTGTTTGGAAAAATTATTTGAGCATAACTTTTTTTGACTTTTTTCTTAGGTTAAAGTGATTTTATTTGAAGAAGCAATCATGGAGTTGTTGGGGAAAAAATGTTTGTAAGCACAAAAACTTCCTTGATTATTTGAATCTTATTCTTTTGCTATTTGGATGCTTAATTGTCCAATATTTTAGTGTTGAGAACCCTCAAATTTGCTTGATTTGGATATCTGATTAGAAATTATGTATTGTGAACTATGATTATGAATTGACATTTATGAGTTCTATTAAATCTTGATGCTTCTCTTTTACTAAGTTTACATTAATTTATACCAAACTAATAAAGAATTGAGAAAATTACTGCAAGATACCAAACTAGAGGGCCGTTGCACATTCAAGACCAATTTTTAGGGCTTATATAATTGGACGTTTGGTCCGTGTAAGAACTTGCGAGGAACCCGCGGGCCATGGAGCCATATGTCACAAGCTCTTACGTGGGCCAAACTTCCAAATTCGAAAGAAGCCAAAATTGGTCTAGAACGTGCAAAGCCCCGCAAATTTGGTCTCTTGCAGTAATTTTCTGTAAAATTTGTGTGGTCCTTTTTTTTTTATATATATATATTTTTTAATTTTCTTTAATTGAGAGGTTCAACATTGTCATTACTGAAAGATCTTTAATGTTTTTAGGATTTCAACATTGTGCAAGGATGAAAGCAACTTAACAAGAGCTGATAGAAGTTTTTCACAATGCAAACAAGTAAAACATCAAGGAAGTAAAGAAACACCTGTTGTACAAAGACAAAATCCAAAAACAAGTTTTAAAAACTACATTGTAAGGTGCAATAATTTCCCTCTCGTAGGATTTACTCTATCCACGATATCATTATAGAACCTCTACCACTCCTCTATACCCGCTTGAGCCTCAGGCACACCAACTTCTGCATTTTTCCACTTTAACTCAGCTTCACAATAGATCTTGTCAGTCTCAACTATCTAGTCTGTGTAATAGTCCTTTCGCCTTCACAATTCAACTTCACCTCCTCCAAAATCTTTAACTCTTCCTTCAGGCGATCAAAACGGGTTATAATGGCATCAAAACGATGTTGGACATCTTTGTACATGCTGTCAACATGAGACTTCTTTTCTTTACATTTAGAGACTTCAGAGATACTTTTATCGTGCAAGTCTTTTTTCTCAAAAGCCTCATGTGGTTTTTGTTGTTCAAGAGATTCTTTGTGCATTTGGCAACGGATAAGAGAGCAAATCACTTCATCCAATGGTTTGTAGTCAGCGCCAATAGCATCAAAAAGTGTGAATGCAGTAGACGATAAATGAGACATCACACTAGAGTCTTGAGCCTCTTTAATTTGATCTTGGAGATTAATAATGAAACCGTCACATCGTTTGTAATAAATCCACTGGTTGTTGATGGGGGCTCGGTTTGAGATACGATGGGGTGTTCATCAACAATTTAGTCTTTCGATGAATGGTTTTCTCACAATTGTGCAACTGTCCATTTATTATAACCTGGTATCCTCGGTGATCTTTCTCCTTTAGAATGCTTTCCATACATACTTTCACTCTCCTATCCTGTGGCAACTATAATCTATTTTTGGAGTTTAATACTGCTGGGCCCCTCGTAGGGTTGGTAAGATGTATGTGCGGCCGCACCCAAGATCTCCCCTGAATATGTTCAGAAGATTTGGTAATCTTGATCAATCATAAACAACGAGAAACAGAATGGTTAATTAAGGAATGACTTTGATCCATATCCTTATTAACATGGTATTAGAAACAAAAGGATAATAATAATGAGAAATTATTAAAAGGTTTTTCGAGGAGCCTTACTCGAGATTGTACTAGAGGCATCGGCGTGTTGCAAGACGCTAACCGATGTGATTACACTATTAAAATATGTCCAAGTGGGAGCTATTAGATTATGGACATTATTTTAGTAGTTGTATGTTAGGATCAAACTCGAGATCGTGGGATTGCACACTTTACGTATGAAGAGTAAAAGAATAATTATTTATAAATGTTATATATAATTATTAATAAACACAAAACTAGTAACGATCGTTAGTATTTAACGGAGAATGACTAACGACCGTTAGACGAAGATTAGGAAAGTAATACTTGTGAATAATTGGAAGGTCAAGAAAGTTCTAGAAGGAGTTCCACCTCCTTTGTGCCTTGAGCTCCAAGTTTCATCAAGTATATAAACACCTCATGGGTTATTGTTTTCTCATAACTTGTACACACACATCTTGGTGTTTTTCTCTCCTTCTCTTCTTGTCTTGTCGATCCAAAACCTAAACCCTTAGAGGTTTTTGATTTTCATAAAGCTAAGGTTTTTGTGTTTGATTTACTTGCATAAACTTTTACTTGAATTAGTACGTGTGTACAAGAACACGATTCAAACACACTATTGTTTGATTCTTGGATTGAATTACAAAAGAGGTAAGGGCTAATTCTTATAATCCACATAAACCCTAATTAGGGTTCATAAGTTGAAGATTGCATATTGATTCTTGTTCGGGCTAGAATCACAAAGGTATGTTTACTATTTACTATTGATTAATTAATTGCATGTTATATGATCTTGTTATAACGCTTCCGCTATGCTCTCTTGATGTGTTTGGTTTATTTTATATGATTGTCATGATATCATAATTCCAACAGTGGCATCTAGAGCCGTTATAATGTGTAATTAATTATCGAAACGCATAAAAATTGAATTTTGATTCGTTTAGTTACATGTTTTTAGAGTTTTTTGATTCCTAACCCTATTTTTTTATTGGGTCGATTAGACCTTTTAGGATTTTAGGGTTTTGGTTTTGATTTTTAATATGATTAGAAACCCTAGTGTCATAATTCGTAATTTCAAGTCCTTTTTCAGATGTCGAAATTTCATTATTCATCTCAGAAAGTTACTATTCATTAGTTACTATTCATCGATCACTATTCATCATTTTACTATTCATCATTTTTGGTGTCTGTTTGAGATTTCGAAGAGCATTCAGAAAATTTACTATTCACATGACACTATTCATTTCCGAAGAGAAAACACTATTCATGTACTTTACTCATTTCATCGTAAATTTAGTTTACGGGTATTCAAATTCGCATAACCAAATTGGTTCAGGAGCGAATTCATGCATTATCATTGGGACACTTCATACGGACTAGAAATGGCTTGCATATCATCATTATAGCATTTGCATACTATTCCACTCGTAGGATATTTAAATTAATACTTTTGGTATAATTGACTTTTTACGTATATTTATTTCTAAATAAACGTTAACAGGCGACCAATAATGTGACTAACATGTCTGACACTCCCGACTATGATCCCAATATATTTTATATTCATTTTAATAATATAAAAAAATATATAATATTAATTTACCCGGTGTTTTGGAAATTTATTTAATTTATGCCTAATTTATTTACGACGGTTTTCGTAAAAACTAAACAATAATTTTCCAAACACTCAATATTTATACCCAACATATTTTTACAATTTTTACGACTTTATTATGTCCCGGTTAACTCCGTTAAAATTTATTTTTAGCTAACTTGGTACCCGGTATTCCCTAAAACTATTAATATATACATAATAATACACAAACTAACAACTATCTTACACAAAATACCACTTTTCTTCCTTTTTTTCACAAAATGAAGCCCCCCCCCCATTCCTAATATCTTACACACCTTGAAAAGTTTACCATTCAATAAATTTTGTCTAATATATATAATATATCACCTAAACATCTCATTTCATCTCATTTTCAAGATCTAAAAGCAACATAACTCATTTCTTTTTCTCTCCTTGGTGGTGCACGACCAAAACAACAACAACAAGCAAGGATCATAAATTTTTCAAGATCAAGTGTTAATTAAGTCTCATATGTATTTCTAGTTAGGGTTTTGTGATAAATACCCAAGGTTTTATAAGTTTTCATCTCCATAAGCTCACTAATCTTTCAAGTAAGTGTATGAAACTCATTTTTATAATTTTACCAAGTTTTTATAATGTTCATATGATATATATACAAGATCTACATGCATATGTTATTTATACCACTCCATTTTATACATATCTAACTTTTGAGCCCTAGAGATAGATTATAGGTAGATCCTTGTTAGAACCACGTGATTTATAATGTTTAGGAACCCATGACACCCTAAGAAGGTGTATGGTAAGATTAGACTAGATTTGTGGTGATTGAAAGTGTTTTGGTTGAAGTTGAAACTAGTTTGGAACCATGGAAATGATTTTTGAAACTATATATATATACCTACAGTCCCTATTTTGAAAACGTGGGAAAATCAGTAGATGATGGGTAATTTTTGACCAAAGATTTAGAAAATACTTTCAAAAAGGAAGTCGTGGGCGAAAGAACGGATTAAAAGGAGCTTATAACGAAGGAGTTATGATTTTTGCAAATTTAACGACGAAAACTATTTTTTGAAAATATGACGTGCTGTTGGACGATTTTCGACGGACAAAGAGAGGTTCTAGACATAATCTAATGGAGCCAAACTATTAAAAATATATTAATACATATTAAGACGAATCCGTGGATATAAAGAACGAGGAAAATGAACTTAAAACGACCAAGTTATACACGTTTTAAAATCAGCAAAACTATATATATATTTACTCACTACTAGAAATAATATAACTACGTACTAAATGCTATATTTTCTAGATTTCTTATTCAAGGATTTTATTCTTAACTAACGAAGTACGTACGACCCAAGGTTTATTTATGCGAGTACTAGACGCTATTTTAAGGTTTTCAAAACGAGGAATATAACACTAACATTTTATATACGATATATTACGACAAGTTTCTATACTTCTAATTGGACTTATTTTTCCTAAGTATGGAAATTACCTACTTTGACGATAACAAGTACTTTCAAGTTACGAGTGGTATAGGTGTCATGTGCATGTGCATTCATTACATCAAGGCATGATCTAAAGTAGATCGTTATTATTCATATTAAGTTGTGGCTAGTGTTCGCGCCTTGTTGTCCCGATTATTTCATCACATTGTACTATCACTTCAGATGAGTTTTCATAGCCCCGTTTTCAATTACATATTTGATTTCAATTCCCACGGGGGAGAATACATTGCATTACTTATTTTTCTGTACAAGCCAAAGTATTAAATTCCTTACATTGCTTAAGTTGCCTTATTACCACGTCATGACAAGTCCCCTTTATTATCATGGACTGTTAATTAATCTACAAGCGAGAGTGAGTGAATAGATCTATTGAGGGTGACTCCTCCATTCGTGTTTGGGTTGCTCCAATGGGTACGAATGCATTTCATGTCTAATATATTAGAGTGTCTGGTAAACACTCATTTGGGGCCAAGTAACGTCTAGATTCGGGGTCATGAGCTTAAGAGACAATGTATTACTTTTGACATTTTGTCGGTTTACTTTATACTTGTGGCCAATGTACATACGATTTAACTTACAAACCTATGATTATTCACCAACATTATTGTTGACCGTTTTCGCAATGTATTTTCAGGTAACTAAGACATATTCTACATGGCATGCATGGAGTCATATCATTGTGTAACAAGGATGACGCGTCTCATTTTGGATTTTCATGCACTTATGAACTATCGTTTGATTGTACTAAACTTAATTCCTTAAACTTTTCAAGACTTTTGGGACCTATGTTTTATAACTCTGAATATTTTGAATGAATCAAACGATGTATTTTCAAAACGACACTTTAGGTCGTTCAATATAACTGTAACTGTGGTGCTATGATAGTCACCCCCAGGTATTCCATTCCACTGCCATTCAGGTATTTTGGGGGTGTGACAGATTGGCATCAGAGCTAAGGTTATAGCGAACTAGGATGTATCATGGACCCTAGACTATAACCATATCATCATAGCATCTCATCATTTCATCATATGTGCATATTCATTATACATGTTGTTTCATGCACACATTGTGCGAGTTATTTATACCCATACTCATATATAATTATATTGACCTGGTTCACAAGTGACATGTCTTCAGATACACACCCTGTCATCCTTTCATCGGATTCCAACATTAAAGATGCCTTGTCATCTTCCACTACCATTGTACTACTAGTTGCACTTACACCGCCACTAGCACCATTGATTTGCCATAGGAACAGGGTTTTCCTATCATTCAGCCCATACTTAGATTTCCATTTGGTAGAGTATTCAGACTTAATCTTAATGGACATATTAGGATGCTTATTGCAAAGAAGATAGTATGTTTTCTTTCCTTCACTAGTAGGGCGATTACTACTCAGGTACTACCACCACCGTCAGCTACTTATTACACTATTGGTCGTCCCATAGTGTGTACTTCAGTTTTACCTCTTAGATGTCGCGAGGTTGTGCGAAAGAGGGTAGCATTCCATTTACTATTATCACCATCACATCTCAGAGACTCTACACCTATATATGACAGGCCGCTTAAAAAGCAACCACTATTTGACATACCATTACCATCTACCATACGTTACACCACCTTATAGGTTTGAGGTTGGTGAGAGTTTGAGAGCCTCTACTGCTTGACAGCCTACTACTCTTCATCGTTAGACGATGATCTCTAATTATTTGAGATTACCCACGAGTGTTTGGACGATACACTCTGAATAATACCACAAGCCTCACAAACACAATAAGAATTGCAACAAATCGCCCAAGGGTGGCATCTATCACAAGGACTCTATATTATCTTAGATATGATTGACTCATACCTCCATAACACAATAAACCAACAAGATGCTTTGAACGGTATTATACCATCATAATGGAACTCATCACAACTCTCCCTTCATTATCAAGTTTGATTACACCACATTCTAAGTCGATGATTGCATCATTAGTCACTCTAGCAACACTCTACCGACCAAGGTGGTCATATTAGTAGATTTGACATGTAATTACAACTTTGGGAGGATTCAAGTAAGACAATAGGATAAATAAAGACGAAGATGTCTTTACGATTAAATGGTCATGTTGACCAAGATAAGAGTGACTGCCCTAGTTTTCGTGTTTCGGAGATAATAACAATTCAAGTAAGTCAAAGTCAAAATAAATTTTTGTAGAAACAAAAAGATTTCTTGCAAACCTTACGAAGTACGACAAATTATTGATTTTCAATGGTTGGATTTAAAACTCATTTTTGTTTAAGCAACAATCTTCTTGAACTCCCTTTTTCCAAAGACATATATATATAAGATATTGTTTTTATCAAAATACAAAATATTTCGTAGTCACATCTTTTACATAACTATATTCATTACAAACTTCAAATAAAGTCACTCCAAGATACATTTATGATCAAATTTCACAATGTTTCACTCAAATAAATGTTGTTAATTTTAGAAACCATACCTCCAAGAAGGAACACGCATAACTCATGAACGAATCTCGAAAGCAACCACTATACCTACTTGCTATTTGACCTTAGATGCGAAAGAAACCCTCTACCAGAGATTTCCAATATTGATACACCATGCCAATATTGATACACCATGCCTTAACACCAATACTTCAAATTACGACCTTTTTTGCTCATTCCATATTATAAGACTCTCACGCTAGTATAAGCTTGTTGGATAAAGATCAAGGTACAATTACTCAACAAAATTTATATTCTTTTCGGAGACCGATATAGCTTAGTCACATTGGGACAAGACCTCATTTTCATGATAGGATATCGAGAAGTTTCACCTGACCATAAGGCATTTAGCTTGCATTCATGGAAAATCAAACATCATTCGATGTGGTACCTACTTGACTCAAATCATTGGCACCAAATTTCTGCCCTATATCTTTTCACACATAGACTATCCCCTTCAGTTGATTGTAGATGCCTTAAAGACACGTTCATCTTTCACGCTCTCAATATCACTACCATATTCTCGACCACTTCATAATCATAAACCACTGCCCTGTTATTAACTAAGATGCTTACATTCTTTTAATAAGTGGATTAGTAGACTATTACCATACCATAAGATTCACCCATGTATCTGATAAACCATTCAACGAATTTTACTTCAAGCTATTTTACTACCATACGGGGAAATTGTTTTACGAAATTATTAAAAGAAACTATTTTATTACCACCCTATAAATTGATTTTCCGTTATTGCACCAAGTATTTACTATTATTACGCGAAACAATTTTCATGTTACTTGAGAGGAAATGACTAGAGTACCATTTTTCAAAACAAAACGTTGAACACCATCTAAAACTTTTGAGAAAAGTAATACTATTTTGACTAAATCAAGGATCGCATCATTAGTCCTCAATTATACATAGCCTGATCACCTATGTATAATTCAGGAAGGAATATGCCATGAAGTAAATATTTTTTTTTAGGATTGCTAAAAACAATCTTCATGTAAAAGCGTTTTAAACAAGTAAACTCTTTTATAAATGTCTCTTTCTGACAAACTTTCCCCTGGATACTTACCTCACCTGTCACTCACTTAGCCATTAAGTTTTACTTTCCATTGACTTCTTTAGGAGAGACTTTCCCTATCAAGTACTAGGAGGATTACTCGATACAAGAAAAACAATAAAAGGATTACGGAACTACTAAACCTAGACTAAGAAAATTCATAATCCAACCACAATCCTAAGATACCACGATACCATTCGAATCACCATTTCTGACCTAGTTGCCAAATTTTATCATTCAAAGGTACTAGCAAGACTGAGCTACAGGATCGAACACATTGTGAAGGTACGCTAAACAACACTATAGAAATAATCCAAGAACCTAATTGAGACTGTAAAGCAATTCATTTAAACATGGCCTCATCTAAATGCAAACTTCCCTGCAGTGAGTTTACGCCAAGAATGATTGATTCGAATTATGGATATCGATATAGATTCCCCTAAAGCGTTGTGTCCTCAAGAAATTCTAGATAACCTCACCTATACATCAAGAGAGGCATCAGGCCCAAGCATATCTCCCCAGCTTCATGTGGAAATGAAATAGACATTCATCGACATAGTATCAATGGACACCCTCATTTTGCCAACATGATGACAATTTCAACGATAAACCATTTCAGGACTTAAGTTGGTTGAATACCTAGGCTTGTAGTTTTGCCAGATAATCGCCAATAGGCATTTTCTAATATCAGGAACTAAACGTTAGACATCTATGTATTTATGCGAACATTACCTATCCTACTATTTTATCCTTGTTAGTGTTTTCACTTTTAAATGAAGTTGATTTAAAAATTGCGTTTATACAAATCACATACCTCGTAGAAAATAATTTTTGAATTGCCTATTTTGAACAAATACGATCCTTTTTGGTCAATATTTTGCAAAACCATTGTACAATGAGAAATAAATAAACATCAAACTTTGGTAAACAATCCTATTCCCTATATTTTGAAGACAGTTTCACATTTTTATAACTACTGAATTTTGAATCATCAAGAAAGAGATTACTTAGTAACCCATTTGATCCATTTTCTAAATTAGTTTATTGGGAAAAATATTTCTACCAAAACTCACAATCACGACATAAATTTTGAAAACCAATCACCTTACAAGATCGCTTATGCATTTAGGGTTTTGCGATTTGACAATAAGGAATATTAGAATGGGTGATGAAGGAAATTAGGAGGAACACCATAGATCGATTACAAACGTCAGTAATGGAGACCAAGCACAATAGGCAAAGAAAGACACATGTCTTAGCACCCATTAGACCAAAACACAAGGAATCAAAGTGTTACCCATATTCTATCTTCTTCGTATAACGCCCTTTTCGAAAAGTATAACGTTGTAGAATTAGTCACCAGATTCATTGTAACTGTTTCAATTACTCCTGATAAAGGTGATCGAATCACCTCAGACTTCTAGCAGTCATTTTAAGATTTCCTTTAGAACCCCATCTGGATGTAAACACCGTCTATCATCCTCAGACCAATGGTCAGATTGAGAGGACAATTCAAACACAGGAAAGATATGCTCAGCGAGAGTGAGCAATTGACTCTAGAAATGGTTGGACTAACCATTTATATAAATCAGATTTGTTTGCAACGATAGTTATCGCACGAGCGTAGAGACTACACTATTTGAGGCACTTTATGATCGAAGTACCAATTACCCATTTACAGACCGAAATCGGAAAGTTAAATTCACTGGTCTAGAACTAAAACTATGGAACAACAGAGGAAATTTCACAATTCAAGAACCAGTTACAAGCAACGTGAAATCTGGTAGAAGTTAGGTTGGTACATGATGCACATCATGCGGATTGGGTATCCCTGAACAGCAAACCAACTAGATTCAAGTGGAAGAACAAACTAAGTTGAAAGCTTTGCCTTGGAGAGGCATGATACAATTTTGGTAACACGAGAGATTGAACCTCTAGTATTTTGGACCATTTAAGATTCATTTTAGAATCGACCAGCTGGCATATAAAATTTGAGTTCTGGCAGAGTTCAGCAACATATATTACCCATATTACATTGTAAACCTCAAGATGCACTGATCATCTATTGACGGATCGAACGCGGAAAAAGCCAAACTCACTATTCCTGTAAGTACTCATGAAATCACCAGGAATTTCCTGCAAATCAAGAATCAGTTACAAGTCGATAAGTTGTAAACCCTTAGAATTTCAAGTTGGTGGTAGGGTCACGTTAAAAGTTCTGCCTAGGAAAGGAATGATACCATTCAGAAAAGTTTGGGAAGTTAAACTCGATGTACACTGGACCATTTAATATTTCAGACAGAGTAGGCCAGTAACCCTCAGACTTAAGCCTTGTTGGAAAGTAGCAAGATTACACAAACATGTTTCATAATTTCAAATCCCGAGAAACGACTTTCAGATTAGTGACTCATGATTCCATTGGAAGGAATCGAACCCAATAACAAACCTAAATCTGGTGGGAGAACCAGTAGAAATCATGGACAGTGAGGTCGAACGGTTGAAGCAAAGTCGAATTCCTATCGTGAAAGTTCGCTGGAATTCTCGAAAAGGACCCGAATATACTTGGGAACGGGAAGACCAAATGCAACTCAAGTATCCACGTCATTTTACCGATTATACTTAAGAGACCAACCAAAACTGAACTTCGGGACGAAGTTCCTTTTAGAGGGGAAGACTGTCACAATTCGTAATTTCAAGTCCTTGTTCAGATGTCGAAATTTCATTATTCATCTTGGAAAGTTAATATTCATCAGTTACTATTCACTGATCACTATTCATCATTACTATTCATCATTTTTGGTGTCAGTTTGAGATTTCGAAGAGCGTTCAGAAAATTTACTATTCACATGACACTATTCATTTCCGAAAAGAAAACACTATTCATGTACTTTACTCATTTCATCGTAAATTTAGTTTACGGGTATTCAAATTCGCGTAACCAAATTGGTTCAAGAGCGAATTCATGCATTATCATTGGGATACTTCATACGGACTAGAAATGGCTTGCATATCATCATTATAGCATTTGCATACTATTCCACTCGTAGGATATTTAAATTAATACTTTTGGTATAATTGACTTTTTACGTATATTTATTTCTAAATAAACGTTAACACGCGACCAATAATGTGACTAACATGTCCGACACTCTCGACTATGATCCCAATATATTTTATATTCATTTTAATAATATAAAAAAATATAATATTAATTTACCCGGTGTTTTGGAAATTTATTTAATTTATGCCTAATATATATAATATATATCACCTAAACATCTCATTTCATCTCATTTTCAAGATCTAAAAGCAATATAACTCATTTCTTTTTCTCTCCTTGGTGGTGCATGACCAAAACAACAACAACAAGCAAGGATCATAAATTTTTCAAGATCAAGTGTTAATTAAGTCTTATATGTATTTCTAGTTAGGGTTTTGTGATAAAAACCCAAGGTTTTATAAGTTTTCATCTCCATAAGCTCACTAATCTTTCAAGTAAGTGTATGAAACTCATTTTTATAATTTTACCAAGTTTTTATAATGTTCATATGATATATATACAAGATCTACATGCATATGTTATTTATACCACTCCATTTTATACATATCTAACTTTTGAGCCCTAGAGATAGATTATAGGTAGATCCTTGTTAGATCCACTTGATTTATAATGTTTAGGAATCCATGACACCCTAAGAAGGTGTATGGTAAGATTAGACTAGATTTGTGGTGATTGAAAGTGTTTTGGTTGAAGTTGAAACTAGTTTGGAACCATGGAAATGATTTTTGAAACTATATATATACCTACTGTCCCTATTTTGAAAACGTGGGAAAATCAGTAGATGATGGGTTATTTTTGACCAAAGATTTAGAAAATACTTTCAAAAACGAAGCTGTGGGCGAAAGAACGGATTAAAACGAGCTTATAACGAAGGAGTTATGATTTTTGCAAATTTAACGACGAAAACTATTTTTTGAAAATATAACGTGCTGTTGGATGATTTTTGACGGACAAAGAGAGGCTCTAGACATAATCTAATGGAGCCGAACTATGAAAAATATATTAATACATGTTAAGACGAATTCGTGGATATAAAGAACGAGGAAAATGAACTTAAAACGACCAAGTTATACACGTTTTAAAATCGGCAAAACTATATATATATTTAGTCACTACTAGAAATAATATAACTACGTACTAAATGCTATATTTTCTAGATTTCTTATTCAAGGATTTTATTCTTAACTAATGAAGTACGTACGACCCAAGGTTTATTTATGCGACTACTAGACGCTATTTTAAGGTTTTCAAAATGAGGAATATAACACTAACATTTTATATACGATATATTATGTAGGACCTTAGATATACCAACTTTATCACAAATATAGAAGATTAGAAGAAGAAAGATGGTGACTTGGTGACTTATATGTAATTCGTGTATATGTAGAAAGAGAGATGAAATATGAGAGCTTTGATTACTAAAACACACACAAATACACACACAAGCACACACCTCAAATGAGCCTTTGAGGTGTTTAAATAGTAAGATACATGAGATGCCCTATGGGCTTTCTATGGGCTTGGGCTTGGACTTGGTTACATGATTGGATAACTAGGCTTATGAAACATAGCATATAACATATTAGCTTGCCAAGTCCAAGGCCCAATGACTAAACTATTACTAATCTTAACAAACGACACAAAGTTACAATATGAGAATGACCATCACTTCATAATACATATTTTTAATGCTAACAATCTCCCCCTAAGGGTTGGTCATTCGAATGATGCTCCACGTGAGTGGGTCTTCCGTGTTCTTTGTCTTTAACTTTGTATGTCGTTGTAGAATAGTCTTTAGTCTTTGTTCCTTCATGCTTTGTGATCTTTGATGACTGACTTTTCATCGTTCTTTGTTCCTTTTTGATGTGGAGTTATCTGCCTTTCGTCACTTCTGTGTCTGTGGTGGTTGTTTGCCATTCCAACATGCTCATACATCTTTGGACTTTGATATTCATATGCACGTAGTTCCCTTTCTTTCACTTTGATCTTTAGTCTGTATACTTTGTAGATTCTTCTTTTTGGCGTAGAATCTTTCTTTGATCTTTGTGTTGCATAGATCTTTGAGGGAGCTTTCTTTAACTTCCAGATGTATGTATGAGCATGTGGAATCTGTCGCCATGGAGATGAAGTGTCCCTGCATATAAACAGTTAGCAATAAAACATCCGGTACTTACAGATAAGAATTAGAGATCGTCAACAGCATAGTGTGAAGACTCCTTCTAACCCTTACCAAGGCCGTTCCCATGTCAGATACTCTCGAGAGAGCTTACAAGACCTACTAAGTAGCTCAATGACTGGGTGAGTCGCTGGGGATCACTCCACGACTGTAGACCGTTTGAAACCACCGCGAACACTAAGCGTAACCCATAAAGAATTACCGAAGTGACCTGCTGTCAGGGCTGCTTGATGTTGACCCTGGCAGGAATTTCCATTCAATCATTGAGAATCACAAAAGTGAATCCTCTCATAAATGTTCTGGCAGATTGCTAAGATCTGCGTAGGACTCTAAAGTTTACATCTGGCGTCCTTAATGATGAACAACCAGTGTAGAAATATCATGTGTTCCTATGAGATCTTTTGATGAATCTCGGGGCTCTAGACTCGATAAGTGCACATTTGGTTTCCTATGCGGAGATTAGGGAGAGGTCTCCTGCTTCAATATCAACCATCTCTAAGAGACAAGTCGATAGATTACACCGGTTCCCCGTGAGAATGAAACAAGCTCTTTTAAGAGAACTTGAGTGGTTAAGAAGGTTTAGTGCAGTGCGTCACTGGGTCCATGACGTCTTTGTCTTCAATACCGGTGTCACCTTAGTAAAAACCAGTAGCATATGAGTTGAACCCGGTGTCTGCCCTGAGGTTGAACATTTGGAGGGCTATTTCTTTTCACCCTTTTTCATAGCTTTTCTTTTTAATTCTTCAACTCCTTCTTTCTCCTTTCTCATTTTCTCCTTTTTTCAATCATACCTAAGGACTTTCTAATTCTAATCTATTGGATTTGTCCTTGGGTAGATCCCTCCGGCTCTGGCGGATCATAGGACGGTTTTCCCTAACCTTAGTCACCTTATAACTCCATGACTATCCTATTGTTGATCACATGCCATAAAACCTTTTGTGAAAAAACTCTCAAAGTGTTTATGAATAATAAAACACATTGTTGACACTTCGAGAGTTTTGCATTTCTTTTGAAGGACTCCCCCTTCACATGTGCTCATGAATTTTTTAGAAATTTGCACATGCGTGAGGAGTTTGCACTTTTTGAATTGATCCACTTCCAGCGAACATGACCGATTCGAGACACGCTTACATCACTAGTTAGACTAGCTTGAAATTATTACCCGTCCTGGTCAAGTCCAAAGAAAGTCTCTCGATACGGTACATTCTACTCAGACAAGTCCTATTCGAGACACGCTTACATCACTAGTTAGACTAGCTTGAAATTATTACCCGTCCAGGACAAGTCTTTTCGATTAATGACATTTTAAGCTTCGTCAATTCATTGGTACTTACTGAGTCGAGCTCTTTTGAGATTCTGCCACAATCTTTAAACATCTTTGATCACATTTTAATCATGTCTTCTCCCCCTCAAAAATAGCATATCGTGATATTTTTGATATCAACAGATTAAGAAAAAAACTTTTTGGAGAGAAAGACAGATTTGTTTTTGCATGAAATTGGAACATTTTTGTTTTTATGAAATACTCCCCCTTAATGATAGCATATTTAAAATCAATTTTAAGGGTTTTGAGGGAGTTATCTTGAGCACTAATTTTGAGAGATTTTGAGAAATCTTTTGAACAATCTTGAAAAAGTGCTCAAGAATTTTGTAGGAAAACGAGTTTATGCTTGAAATCTTTTTCGTTTGTTTAGACTCGAACTTTTTGAAAAAGAGTTCGTCATAGAACGTACGAGTCCTTGATTTGAAAATAATCAGAAGTCGTCATTGAAGTACGGGTTTCGTACTGAAGTATACGAAAGCCATTGTGAAGAAAATTTTGAGAAACGACATGTTTTAGGAAAACATAAAAAAGAACTCCCGCTCAAGCATCTATACATGTCCGTATCATTGTTGAATGACATTTCTAGAAACGTACAGAATATTGATTTATACGAGAGACATGTCGTGAGAAGAATATTTTTGGATTTTTTGATTTTATATTGTTTTTGGATGTTTTGAAAATTTTATATTTTTGTATTTTGTTTTTGTCGGTTTTTCAAATTTTGTATTTTGTTTTTTTTCAAAATATTTACAGCGAAGCGATTTTGAAAACATTTTTCAAGAATATTCGAGAAGACGTTCTAGCTCCTCAGGAGTTAGGCTTCGCATGCCAATTCGTCGAACTAAATAGTCAAACCTTTCTTTTGGAAGGGCTTTAGTAAATAGATCGGCGAGTTGATAATCAGTCTTAACGAAAAATAATTCAACAGTACCCTCTTCCACGTGTTCTTTGATGAAATGGTAGCGGACTTTGATATGCTTCGTCTTAGAGTGATGTACGGGATTGCACGAGATGGCTATGGCACTTTTTGAGTCACAGTACATAGGTATTCGGTCAAAAGTAAAGCCATAATCTGTGAGCTGTGTCCGCATCCAAAGAACTTGGGCACAACACGCAGATAGAGACACATACTCGGCTTCGGCGGTTGATAGTGCAGTACAATCCTGTTTCTTTGAAGACCAGCTTACTAGCTTTTCACCTAAAAATTGTGCTCCACCTGATGTACTCTTTGCTGTAACTTGATCACCAGCATGGTCTGCATCTGAAAATGCTGTTAGATTAAACTCCGAATCCTTCGGATACCAAAGTCCCATGTTAATGGTGCTTCGTAGGTATCGAAAGATCCGTTTAACCTCTTTGAGGTGAAGTTCGGTAGGCTTTGCCTGAAACCGTGCTAATAAACATACAGCAAATTGAATATCTGGTCGACTAGCAGTCAGGTACATGAGAGAACCGATCATGCTCCGATATTTCTTCGGATCGATAGGTTTCCCAAACAAATCAGCACCTATTTTTGGTGAAGAGACCATTGGTGTACCAACAGAATCACAATTTTCCATTCCATGTTTTTTCAAAATCTCTATCGTATATTTAGCTTGATTGATAAAAATACCACAAGGGGATTGATGGATTTGTAAACCAAGAAAGAATTTTAGTTCTCCCATCATGGACATTTCAAATTTACTTTTCATGAGATTTTCAAAATGTTTTGAATGGTTAGGATTGGTTGATCCAAAAATAATGTCGTCCACGTAAATTTGAACGATCAAAATGTCATCTTTGAATTTTTTGATAAACAAGGTGTCATCAACCGTTCCTTTTGTGAAATTGTTTTTGAGCAAGAAAGATGATAGTTCGTCATACCACGCTCTTGGAGCTTGTTTTAGACCATAAATTGCTTTCTTAAGCTTGTAGACGTAGTCTGGATGATCTTTGTCAACGAATCCCTCTGGCTGACTCACATACACTTCTTCTTTCAGAGTTCCATTCAAGAAAGCGGTCTTAATGTCCATCTGATAGACTGTGATGTTTTTGTGAGCTGCATAGGCTAAGAAAATCCGGACTGCTTCAAGTCTAGCTACAGGCGCGAATGATTCTTCGAAATCTATCCCTTCTTCTTGTGGATAACCTTTAGCCACGAGACGAGCTTTGTTGCGAATAACAGTCATTTCCTCATCCAGTTTGTTCTTCCACAACCACTTGAGATCAAGAACTCGTTTATCAAGTGGTCGTTCAACAAGTTCCCAACTATCATGTAATAGGTATTGAAGAAATTCCTCCTGCATTGCTTCAATCCATGGGTTTTCTGCCATTGCTTCCCGAATGTTCTTAGGTACTTTGGTGCTTATTGAGCAAATGTAAATGCACAATTCGAGATCAGTGGCAAGTTGTCTCCTCGTCTGAACTGGCTTTGAAGGTTCACCAATAACATGTTCTATTGGATGGTCTTTTGTCCATTGAAACGTAGAAGGGTACCTTGGGTGTAACGAATGTGTGTTAGATGGTTCTTGTAACCTTGAAGAAGATTCAGCAGAGTCTGATGCAAACGGGTTTTCAAATACTTCTTCTTCTTCTTCTAACGTAACATCGTTTGAATTATTTGTTGGTTCTTCTTGAAAATTTGTGTTTTGGTTTTGCTCATCAACGTTTGGTAGAACAGTTTCAAGTACTGGAGTTGCTTGAGTAGATGTAGATGATGTTGATGTAGTTGGTGCTTCAGCTTCGATTGTGGTAGATGCATCCTGTGATGGTGGTGGTGGTTGATGGTTTATAGCGGGTGCAGCGGAATGTTGATTTGATGCATTTGTCGAAGTTCCACCATAATATTCATCAAACATTAACTCGAAGAAATTTTCCAGTTCTTGTTCTAAAGGTTTATCCGTGTTTGTTGACTGAGCTCCTTGAGGTACGAGTCCTGAACTGATGTGTCCAGAAGTCTGCTGGTTTAGTGCGGGTCCTAATCCGTTTTGATTAGAAGCCATCGGATTAAGCGCGGGTTCTAGAGCGAGTCTCTCAGAAGCCATTTGTGAAATCTCGTCAAACTTCACATTCATCGTCTCCATTATCTTTTTCGTTCTTCTATTATATACCCTGAATGCCCTCGAGTTTTCTGAATATCCAATGAAGATTCCAATATCACCCTTAGCTTTTAACTTCCCTAGATCTTCTCTATCATTCGTCGGATAGCACAAAGCGCCAAATACGTGAAGATAAGAGATGTCAGGTTTACGGTTGTTCACTAGCTCATATGGGGTTTTATTGAATCTCGGATGGACTAGGGATCGGTTTTGAGTGAAACAAGCAGTGGCTACAGCATCAGCCCATAAGAATAGTGGTGCACTAGAGAAAATCAGCATTGTGCGAGCAGCTTCCACAAGAGTTCGGTTTCTTCTTTCAACTACCCCATTCTGCTGTGGAGTTCTAACAACTGATGTTTGATGTGTAATTCCAACATCTTCGAAGTAAGTTCTTAACTCCTGATTTGTGAATTCTGTGCCATTATCTGTTCTTATAATCCTTACTGGAGCTTGAAGTAGAACTTGAATACGCTTCAGAAAGGTGATGATGATGCCTGGTGCTTCGTCTTTTGATCTCAAAAACTTTACCCAAGTATATCTTGAATAATCATCAACAATAACAAGAATATACTTCTTCCCATTAATGCTTTCAACTCTCATTGGGCCACATAAGTCCATGTGTAACATATGTAACCTTGCTTCCGAACTAGGTACGGTTTTGGGTTTATATGATGCTCTTTTACTTTTTCCTTGTTCGCATGATGGACATAGGTGTTCCTTGGTGTATTTGAACTTAGGAAGTCCGGTGACGATGTTGTCTTTGGCTAACTTGTTGATGGTGTCGAAATTGAGATGGGATAATCTTCTATGCCACATCCAGGACTTAGTTTCGGTTGCCCTTGTCATAAGACAAATTGGTGATGTAGAAGCCATTTGGTTGATGTCGATAGCGTACAAGTTTGTACCACGATTACCAGTTAAGAGATCATCACCAACCAAATTTCTTATAAAAACCGTGTTTCTCCTGAATGCAACTTCTAAATCTGCATCACAAAACTGCCCGACTGAAAACAAGTTGTGTCCCAACCCTTCGACGTAGTAAACTCGAGTGATTAAAAAATTTTCAAACTGAAGATCTCCATAACCCTGAATAGCTGCTACATGATCATTTCCAAAGCGTACAGTTCCCATAAATTTCCAGACGAAATTGATCAGCAGCTTTAAATTCCCGGTCATGTGCTTGGAGCAACCCGAGTCGACGATCCAAAGACATATTTCGATAACCTGCCAAGAACAGAAGAGTTTGTATTTGGAAACCATGTTGAATTTGGTTCCATGGGGTTAGGAGTAAAAGCAGAATCACACTCATAGACAGTTTCTACTTGTTTAGCTTGAGTTATTTCTAATTTTCCGTCCTTAAGAGTGAACTCTCTACCCGTCGGAATCCACATACACAACTTAAGATAGTTCCTAGGCATTCCACTAATAGTGGTAGTCCTAAATCGTGCAACTAGTCGTTCTATAGATCTGGATCTAGCACTAGGTCTTTTTGGAACATACTTCTGTTCAGGCGTAACATTCACATTCTTAGAAACACATTCATCATGAACATTATTAATTAAAGATTTCTTGCATATTAAACAAACAGAGTCATTACATGCATTAGAACCAATACTTTCGACATTACATTCAGATGAATCATGTTTCTTATTAAAAAGCGATAAATTCCTAGGGTGTTCTTCTACTTCTTCAACTTTATTCTTGCTACTACTCTTAGATGCAGGCGAGACTCTATTGTTCCTTGTATTGCTCCTGGGCTGTAGTCTGCTGCTCCTAGAGGTGCTTACTAATCCTGTAGAAGGTAAGGCACACACATTAGGATTTATATTGTTGTCCTTTTTAGCATCCCTAGATTCTTTAGAATTATCCTTAATGCACTTGTCATTTGTCTTAGATGTTGAGGCAGACGCACTAGTGGGACTAATCCTAAAAAGGCCAGGTGCTATCACTTTTGGTGTTTCGACAACCGCTTTTCCTTTATCAACAATCTTTTCATTTTCACTTTTCTTGGGCAAGGGTGTTGGAGTGACTGGTTTTGTCAAATCCTTTTTCTCATCGACTTTTGGAGCAAACCGTGAAATTGACATTTTTGGTTTTTGAACCGTGTTTGAAACATTTGGTTTCTCCGAAGTCAATGGTTTTGCAAACTTAGTTTCCTCACCCTTTCCTTTTTGACTTTCAAGCTGAGTCCTCAAAAGATCATTTTGCTCTTTTATGTTCTTTAAGGCACGCTCATACGACAATTTGTCATACTTGCATTCTTCTTTTTTTCGATCAAGTTGTTTAAAATATGACACATTTTCTGTTTCAAGCTTTATAAGAGCATCTTCATATTTTGAAACAATTTCGGAGGTCTCAGCTCTCAGTCTTTCATCGTCTTGAACATAATATGTTTGTAAAATGATGGACATAATGTCAGTGGTCATAACAGCTTCGAAGAGAGAATCATTTAGGTTTTCCAAAACATTGATTTGCTCAAAAGATTCATTAGCCTTCTTTATCAGGGATTTGTGATCCGTGACGAAGTCAGCTATTTCTTTCAAAAATGCTTGTTCAAAATGAATTACACGAGCATGAATGTTATTAATTTGAGGAGCAAATTCATTTTCAAGAATCTTTTTAAGCTGTAAATGAACCGTGGAATTCCAGTTAATCTCATTAAGTCTCGTTTTAGATTCTAAAGTCGTTTTAAGTTGCCCAATTCTTGTTTTAAGATCATCAAGATATCCTCTGGCAGCACTTGAGTTAAAAGTGTTGTTTGAAGACATCTGTTCCATGTTTGAAATCGATTTGGAAGCAACTACTTTCTTCGAAAACATTTTCGAGAATGGTCTTTTTATGGAAAACACAGATGGTTCTTTTTGTGGAACAAAAGTAATACCCGAAAGTTTGTTCAATTTGTTGTAATCAATGGGTTTCAAATCCTTTTGTTTCATTTTAGAGATGCTCTCTTCGACATGTTCTATCGTTTGCACAGAATCCCGAACGACGGGAGGATCATGTTTGGTGTAAAAAACACTACCATTATACAAAACATTCTGTTCATCCTGAGCTTTCTTGAGATTACAAGGATTGTTGTTACCGAGAGCCATTTTGTGTTTCGTATGGTAAATCGGATTAGTTTGGTTTGAAATCATTTTCATAGTTTGACTTGACTGACCCGACTTAACCACCAATTCTTCTAGATGTGCAATCTTGTGTTCTGACTCTACGATTTCTTCCAAAAGTTTATCTTCTTTCTTTGCAAAGTCCTTTTTCAACTCATCCCTTTCTTTTTCAAGATTGGTGTAAGCTGTTTCTTGTTTTGAAAGTTGGTTTGTTAATTCAGAAATTTCTTGTTTTAAAGAGTTAATGGTTTTTGTTGAACTTATTTCAAGATTAGCAAACTTGGTTTTCCATTCCCTATCTTTAACAAGTAACTTCTTATAACCAATTTCAAATTCTGACTCACGTTCTTTGTTAATTTGAAAACTTTTTGCATTTTCCTTGTATCTCTCAAGCTCAGTGGTCAATTTCTCATTCGCGGCCTTAACATCGCGATTGACCTTTTTCACTTTCTCGATTTCAATACCACAATTATTTAATAATGATTCAAATAAAGCACGTGTTTCCTCATCATTCTCAGCATGCTGTGAAACGAAGCCTCCATTATGATTCACATCTGGAGTTGCTGAAGAAGTATTGCTACTACTTGGCGTGTCCAGGTATGTATCATAAGTGGGTGCTAGCTTTTCAGAATGCTGTTCCTCATGAGGAGACATATCAAATATATCATTATTATGACATGTGTTGAAATTTGATACCTCAGATGGTGCACTGGTGTCATAAACAGGAAGTGTGTCAGAATCCGTGTCATACTTAGCTTCCTGAAGATTCGCCATGAATATGCAGTTCGCATCGATATCCTCTCTGTCTTCCATTTCATCCATAAGAGCCATAAAATCATGTTCCTCTGCATTCAACTGAAACCCTGCCTCCATTGCCCATATTGAAACTCGGCTGAGCGATCTGCCTGTTGCGAGTATTCGATGAAATCCTTTGGTTGTTGTTTGTTGAGGTAGAATAGCGTCCTTGGAATGCTTTTGTCAGAAAAGCAAACGCTTGTGTCAAGGCTGCAGTAGCTTCATCATTGTCAGTGAATTCTGGTTCTTGGAAATGTGGGTATTGCTGTTGTGGAATAAGATGTTGTTGTTGCTGTGGGTAGAACTGTTGTTGGTAGACCGGTGTTGGTTGTTGAATGTAGGATGGTTGCATGTAGTTGTGAGTGGAAGATGATGATGGTTGTTGTTGTGTGTTCACTGGTATAGGTGTTGGTGTATCAGCCATTAATGCTAGAGGATCATGCTTTTTAGCTAGTAATTCAGCTCTTACTTCATTAGCTTCATCCTGATTTTGCTTCAAGAAATCATACACCTGATCATAAGTCACTTCATGCAAATTCTTTGTCTGATAAACAATAGTGACATATCTTCCCCATTCTGGTTGTAACTCATTCAGAAAAATGGTGTTGTTAGCAATATTTGTCTGACTGAGGTTGTGTCTCGATAAATCATTCATGATCTTACAGAATCTGTGGTAGTACGTCTCTATGGATTCACCAGGAATTGAAGTAAACTTGCGAAGTTCCTTAAGCAGTTGTGTTTCCATTTCCTGTTTCCCGATGTCTGTCCCATGCATTAATCTCTTGACTCTTTCCCAGACTGCATGAGCACTTACTTCACTGTCAACAGTAGCATAGATGGTTTCAGGTAAACCAAGAACGACGTAATGAAATGCCTGATCATCAGCTTCAATCTGTTTTCTGTCTTCCACAGTGTATTCAGTCTCATTCTGATCTCTGTAGTATGGTTGTACTGGGGGGGTACCATTTGGATCACCAGGGTCTAGTACTTGTGATGGTTTGAAGGGTCCATCCACAATGGATTTGATGAGAAGACTTCCATTTGTTTTGCTCTTAAGATAACGCATCATACGACTAGCCCACTGTGAGTATCCACCCTTTGACAGCATGGGAGGTCGGTTTTCGGCGCCGGCTGCATGAATGTCTTGCTGAGTTGCCATAGATGAAGTGTAGATGGATAAAGTTGATTCTTGGATCGTTCCAACGAAATAGGAGTTGAGTTTAGAGTGTGTTGATGCAAGTTTTTATGGTGAAAATTTTGACTGAAAACCTTAAAACCTCAATAACTTCTTCTCGGAGCGTTTTTAGGCCTCGAAACTTCGCCTAAATCGATAAATCATTTAGCGTGTCGTTCTCCTCTGTCTGACGGTCGTTTTGACAGCTGATTCGTCGAAAACGGAGTTACGGTTCAAAAGTTATGGCCGTTTGAAGTTTGGTCGTCAAAAACCTCACTTTTGTCAAAATTCTCGAAACTTCTGTGATTTTGAAACTTTATGGATTGCGAAACTTCTGAAGGTTGCGAAACTCTGAAGATTGCGAAACTTTGAGATGTTCTCGAAAATCTCGGAAGTTCTCGATAAATTCTGATGTTCTCGAAAATCTCTGAAGTTCTCGAAAAATTGAAAAATTCTCGATAAACTCTGAAGTTCTCGATAATCTCTGAAGTTCTCGAAAAAATTGAAAAATTCTCGATAAACTCTGAAGTTCTCGATAATCTCTGAAGTTCTCGAAAAAATTGAAAAATTCTCGATAAACTCTGAAGTTCTCGATAATCTCTGCAGTTCTCGAAAAAATTGAAAAATTCTCGATAAACTCTGAAGTTCTCGAAAAACTTGTGATTTTCTCGAAAACCCAGTTTCACAAGAAATTTCGAAATTATACAATTTCGAAATTTAGCCCGAAAGTCGAAGTAATTTCTTTCTTATACAAGAGAGAAAATACCGAGTATCCAATTTTGAGCACGAACGGAGCCTTTTCTTGTGTTCCCGAAAAGTTGTCAAAGTGTGATTTCGAAATTAGGACAGTTTTTTGTATAAGCAAAAAGCACACCCAAACGACTTTTGCAATCCAAGATTCTTGTACTTCTAAGCTTAAAAACACCAAAACTTGTAGAAAGTTGCAAACTTGATGATTTTTATGAAACTATTGAAGATCTCGAAAACAAGTACAAAAACAAGATCCAAATTTTTTAAGCTAAAATCTTCAAAAAGATTGAAACTTTCTTGTTAGATAAGGTTTATAACACTAGTTTGTAATCAAAAAAGTGTTAAAAACAAAAAAAAACAAGAAAAGTAAGAATTTTTTAAAGAAAAAACGTGTAGAAAGCTTTTAAAAATACGAACCAAACAACCTCTTAACTCTCCTAAATCATTGTTAGGCGATTGATACCACTTGTAGGACCTTAGATATACCAACTTTATCACAAATATAGAAGATTAGAAGAAGAAAGATGGTGACTTGGTGACTTATATGTAATTCGTGTATATGTAGAAAGAGAGATGAAATATGAGAGCTTTGATTACTAAAACACACACAAATACACACACAAGCACACACCTCAAATGAGCCTTTGAGGTGTTTAAATAGTAAGATACATGAGATGCCCTATGGGCTTTCTATGGGCTTGGGCTTGGACTTGGTTACATGATTGGATAACTAGGCTTATGAAACATAGCATATAACATATTAGCTTGCCAAGTCCAAGGCCCAATGACTAAACTATTACTAATCTTAACAAACGACACAAAGTTACAATATGAGAATGACCATCACTTCATAATACATATTTTTAATGCTAACATATTACGACAAGTTTCTATACTTCTAATTAGACTTATTTTTCCTAAGTATGGAAATTACCTACTTTGACGATAACAAGTATTTTCAAGTTACGAGTGGTATAGGTATCATGTGCATGTGCATTCATTACATCATGACATGATCTAAAGTAGATCGTTATTACTCATATTAGGTTGCGGCTAGTGTTCGCGCCTTGTTGTCCCGATTATTTCATCACATTGTACTATCACTTCAAGTGAGTTTTCATAGCCCCGTTTTCAATTACATATTTGATTTCAATTCCCACGGGGGAGAATACATTGCATTACTTATTTTTCTGTACAAGCCAAAGTATTAAATTCCTTACATTGCTTAAGTTGCCTTATTACCACGTCATGACAAGTCCCCTTTATTATCATGGACCGTTAATTAATCTACAAGCGAGAGTGAGTGAATAGATCTATTGAGGGTGACTCCTCCATTCGTGTTTGGGTTGCTCCAACGGGTACGAATGCATTTCATGTCTAGTATATTAGAGTGTCTGGTAAACACTCATTTGGGGCCAAGTAACGTCTAGCTTCGGGGTCATGAGCTTAAGAGACAATGTATTACTTTTGACATTTTGTCGGTTTACTTTATACTTGTGGCCAATATACATACGATTTAACTTACAAACCTATGATTATTCACCAACATTATTGTTGACCGTTTTCGCAATGTATTTTCAGGTAACTAAGACATATTCTACATGGCATGCATGGAGTCATATCATTGTGTAACAAGGATGACGAGTCTCATTTTGGATTTTCATGCACTTATGAACTATCGTTTGATTGTACTAAACTTAATTCCTTAAACTTTTCAAGACTTTTGGGACCTATGTTTTATAACTCTGAATATTTTGAATGAATCAAACGATGTATTTTCAAAACGACACTTTAGGTCGTTCAATATAATTGTAACTGTGGTGCTATGACAGTCACCCCCAGGTATTCCATTCCGCTGCCATTCAGGTATTTTGGGGGTGTGACACCTAGGATGTCATGTAATTGGTTATGCGTTTTAGTAAACGATCTTGGTGTAATATGTTAATTGTTAAGCATAATCCATGAAAAGTACATGTTTGCATGGATTTTATTTTGTGAAAATTTAAATGGTTTAAATTGGATATATGAATTAATTGTTAAGTTATATCGAAACATGTAAATTTATGAATAGATGTCGAATTGGGGAAGACTTCAATATTAAGTAATCAATTATGTGTTATGTGGTGTTTGTTTTAGTTTTGGCTTACGCAATCGATTTATCGATGTATGTGGCTCTTTTTCCATTGAAGAAGAAAGCTTTAATTGAATAAATGCATTATACACCTAGACTTGATTATTAATATGACTATTGAATAAAATTTGCATGTGGCTACATGTTTATACATATTTAATTGTTATGTTATGTATATGTTTATTTGATTGTTTTATTTTTTATTATATGTTACTTGTTTTTTGTTTATATATTATGTTAGACATGTTTATAAACGAAAAGGGTAATTTTTGAATAGAAAACTAATATGGACTAAATAAATGGCGAAATTGTTTTGGTTTAAGAGTCAAAATTTCAAAGGATTGGTTGATTGATGTTTTTGTATATAGTGTGCGAAAGGCGGACTGAAGGTTGCCATACAATGTGCTTGTAGAGAGGGGTTATTAAAGACCATGCACCTACCGGTTCTCTACAACCGCTTGTGTGCCGACTCTAGACTTACCTATATCACTATATTACGTACACTGTCATCTTAAGGGTGAATTCACCACAATTCCACAATGATTATCCGAAACACTAAGCCTTAGGGCTTATGCAAAAGTACGATATAAGTGGATGATAATTGTTGGTAATTCTTTAATTGGTGAACCCGATACCTCAATCAAAACTTTGTTATTTTACTCTTAGTAAATTGGTAATAAAAATGTTTTATAAAACCAATGTTATGAAGTTGTATGCATGCTTCTTCATACATTATTTTGATTGCACGTCAAAATTAATACCCTTATAAAATTAAGTCGAATGCCATCTAATTAAGAACACTTGAAGTTGTAATTTACGTCATGTGAGAACTTGGCGAGATTGCAATGGAGAGGTAAATTTCATAAATTCATTGCTAGCAGATCAACTGATGTAATGGATTTATGAGTTTGCGGTTTTTAAGTTAGACGACTTAAATTGAGTAGGAAGTGAGATCTTGGACTCAAGGCATTAAGATGGGGATCAAACATGCTTACATTACAAAATTTTTGTGATTGTAAATCCCATAATGATCTAGGAATTGCAATATGATATTGGCAATTATTGTTCGACAATTACCTTGTTAAATACTATCATTACTAGCAGATCAACTGATGTAATGGTACTATGTCAATTAGGATCCTAGCTTTAAGAAAATACTATGGTTTATATGATTATTTACCAATGGGTATTTTATTTTCTTAAATATCTAATTTTCGAAAATACTGAAAATTGAATTTTTGTAATTCGTTTTAATGTATTAATGCAACGTTCAAACCGTAAACGCACTTTAAGCTTTGGTAAATTGATCCCGTTCTGTTTTCAAACAAGTGTTTGATTAAGAATAATTTACTTAAAAGACAAAAGAAGTCTCCTTTCTATGAAAGAAGAGTGAGATACAATCCTATTCCTTTTCATGAATGAGAAAGGATAATAGGAATATTAGATGTGTCTAAATTCTAATATAACTCATAGCAATATTTTTAATAGTTAAAAAAATTGCAAATATATTCCATAGAGATTTTATCATCCTTATTCAGTGATTAAATTCTTAATAACAAATATGATATTTGGTTAACAGAAAATTATGTATGACATTTTATGAGTTATTATAATTAGAAGCTAGACTAATTACCGCAAAATGTTTAAAAACAAACTAGTTATTTTGACTATTTAAAAGGTACTACATACATTGTAGGATGGTAGACCTGCTAAAGAAGAAATTGCATGCCCAATTTTTCAAGTTAATAGCATTTGGTGGATAGTCCATCATTTACATAGTAGAATACACTCTTTAGTGCATAAGTAATTGTTACGTATGGACATTTAAAGGTGTAGGAAAGTTAAAAGCACAATATTTGTTTTCACTTGATATGAAACATTTACAATGTTGTCAAATTCAGTGGGAGTATTGTGTGCTTATTACTGAATAAAGAATTATTGTAATGATCTTTAATTCAGTATGAGTTACAAGCTTTGACATCTTGGTAGCTAGAGAAAATTACTTTCTAAGTGTAGACACTCATACTTTTAAGGATAGTCTTGTACGTTTCCTTACTAGACATTGTTGTTGTACATCTACTTGTTATGCTAAAATCTATGACACAATCATATTGATCACATAAACAAATGCATGGCGTGTTGTTTATCAACTATATGAGGTTGTTCCATGCACAAGTGGGAGAAATGTTATCATTAATGTGTGCAAGAAACAACTCATAAAGATATGATGGATTCTCTTGACTGCAAAGTAAGAGAATAAAGTTCTAATATGAATTATACTAATCTAATTCAAGAAACACTTGGTGTTACAATTTATGTTATGTGAGAGCTTAGCTAGATTGCAATAACAAGGTGAATTTCATATTTTCATTACTAGCAGATCAACTGATGTAATTGAACTATGAGAATTTGCAGTTTTTAAATTAGATACCTATTAGGACATATGTCAATATGATATCAAGACTACTTTAATTAGTATATTTATGAATTCATGGAATGACATAAATTAATTAAGTAATCTAATGCTACTTCAATCTGAATATTTATGTGTTCTTGGAATGACATAAAAAATAATGTTATTTACATTATTATGAAGTAATAAATTAACTTGAAATTAATATTGAAACCAAAAGATGGTGTTTATAATTACTTTAGTTAAACATGTTTATGTTTCATTGTAAAGATATAAACATAAAGTCTTTTAATTGTTACAAGACTTATAATAAAGTAAGACGTTGTCTTGTTATGTTTTTTAATTAATACATAAACATGAAGTCATTAAATTGTTGAATGACTTATAACGAATAGTGGGGTTATAACAGTTTATGTTTTCTTGTAGATACATGGACATGAAGTGACTTTGTAAAAAGTACTTGTGTTATAAAGCATGTAATTGGCTTGAAAATTATTATACCATTAAAATGACTTAGTTGGTAAATAGACAAGCCAAAAGGAAATATGGTTATCTTAAATATATTGTTAGATTGTCTTACAATATTAATACTAATGAAATACCAAATGTTTATGGTGTGTTCAGTTAGGAAAATCAAACTCTAGTTATATTGTTTGATTAAAGATAACTATGACTTCTTTTCTTCCAAAAGTTATCAAGGTTAGAATATTGAGTATGGCTTGGACATATTTAATAAAACTCCAACCTCGAAAATTAATAAGACATCATCATATGATGGAATGTGATGAATTACATTAAGTCTTAAATTGAAGTTCTAAATTTGTTTAACTGCTTATGAAGAGGTTATTAACAAAGTTAAGTCAGGAGCAGTCAATAAGTATTTGTGATATCCCAAAAGAGAACATTGTATTGTTGCTTTATTTGCTAAGTATTTAAAGATAGTCTTTAAATTGCTAAAAGCAAGGAGGGGTTTTGATCTTTAAAAGATAAAATTACAAGATACATAATCTTCTAAAATACACTAGTAAATATCATGATGAAGTTTGACATTTGAATGTTAAATCTCAACATGATAATAAAGTTTGACATTTAAATGTTAAATCTCAAGATGATGGAACTATCATTCATAGAATAGTAATATATCTCAGATATTTGATTAATATGCTGAGGGCTATGATTTACAGGATTATTGTAAACCTGATAATCATTGTGATCCATTACCAAATATGTAATTGGGTAAAGTATATATATGATATGAATGATTAAGATGCTGTCCATAAAGATAATTAATTTTAGAAATGTGGTTTATCTTAATAGTTAGACTAGAAAATAAAGATGAGTTTCTTCAAAGATTAGGTAACCCTTGTAGTTTAAATTTTTGTATAGAAATCATATGGACAATATTGTGCACGTATTTAATGCATGTTTTAAGACAAGATTATTAATCACATTTAAGCGATTAACTGTGATTGAATATTCTTTTCTAAATACATTAAATATATAAAGATTATGATTGTCATATTTATGAAATTGATAATGGAATATCAAAACTCTTTCTTGGGTGATTACTTGCGCGAGGACGATAAGTAATCAAAAGGAGTTTATGAATTCAAATAAATCTTTGGAAGTGTACAAAGTGCAATAATTCATGGATGGATAAATGCATGCATCTAGAAGATTACTCTTATGTTTAATTATTAAATTCAAGTTTTGATTTATAATTACAATAAGATAATTTCTAAATATTCCTAAAAGCTAGCGGGAGTATTATGTTTAATTTCTTTAATCATATATGTTGTGGAACATATAAAAGTAACATTCTATATAAGTTAAAAGTTAAGTCTTAGTTTGGAATGAAACTTTATTTGAAAGATTTAGGAAATAAGACATACAACCTTAAATGAATGTTTATTGTTGAAACATGTGCGGTAAATGAATCTAATATAACATGATATATCATTTAGAAAGTCTAAATGGATATGTATGACATGGATAAAATCTAAGTATGACTCAAAGATTTTTCATGAACATCATGTTTAGTTGTATCATGCTTGATTACAAGATGATTTGGCAATATTAATATCTAATTAAAAGATTATTAGATAACTCGTGTAATATTCTAAAAGAATATGTTTGATTATAGAATCACATCCTAAATCTGGAACAGCTTCCAAATTCTATAAATGAACAATTTTTCAATTGTTGTAAAAATTGTCATAGCAAACAAACTTGAAAGTTTGAAGGGAATCAAACATTATTCAATAGATATTAAGATTTACGGGAAGTTTTAATAGCATATTGTTGTTGCATGCAATGATGCTAATGAAATTGAGATGACAATCAATACTAGTTATGAAAAGGATTTCATCCTTTGCTATATGTACTAGTTGTGCTTAAAAAAGAGCATAGTTACATTATACATTAAGAGAATAAGAATACTTCAAACTTTAAAATGTTTGGAAGTTTGATTATCATAAATTGGTGGTTAAGGATGTCACACATTTTATGAAATATGGCATTATCAAAATAGTTGAGTACGCACATATAAGAATTTTAATAGTTGAATTCTTAAAATAAGTATTCTTAAAATTCCGATATATCAAAGTTGGATGATTTATGTCTTGTCAACAAGTATGAATGTCATTACTTGAGACATAATTCATCAACAAGAGTTATCATGCATTGATCTATTTAGTATTTGGATAAGGGATGTTAAACAATTATTATAATAAATTTAAATACATGGTATATTTAATTTATAATATATTGTATCCTGTTTTTGCATGTTTAATCCATGAACAAATGTTATTTTAAATTGTCCATTGTCAGTTAATAATATGGGAATATTATTAAATCAAGACAAATCTGAAGGTTGGTATAATATACTTAAAGTATATTGATGCGTAGTCATGCCATTTCAGATGATATTCAATGTTACCGAATATAGGACTTATCCCAAATACATGATGTTACTTTATGAATCTTGTCATTAAGTAAATCATAAGAAGTTATCCTCAGACTTGAGATGCAAGATAAGTGTCATGAATGTAGTACATTTTTGTGGAACAACTTAACGCTATACGTAACTGGTAGTCATAAGGGTTGTTTTCAGAAATGTTACAAAGTTTGTGGGTTTTGCTTGTAGTCAAGATAGAATTTGTTCCTTCAAATTTATTTTTGGAGTTTAATACTGCTGGGCCCCTCGTAGGGTTGGTAAGATGTATGTGCGGCCGCACCCAAGTTCTCCCCTGAATATGTTCAGAAGATTTGGTAATCTTGATCAATCATAAACAACGAGAAACAGAATGGTTAATTAAGGAATGACTTTGATCCATATCCTTATTAACATGGTATTAGAAACAAAAGGATAATAATAATGAGAAATTATTAAAAGGTTTTTCCAGGAGCCTTACTCGAGATTGTACTAGAGGCATCGGCGTGTTGCAAGACGCTAACCGATGTGATTACACTATTAAAATATGTCCAAGTGGGAGCTATTAGATTATGGACATTATTTTAGTAGTTGTATGTTAGGATCAAACTCGAGATCGTGGGATTGCACACTTTACGTATGAAGAGTAAAAGAATAATTATTTATAAATGTTATATATAATTATTAATAAAAACAAAACTAGTAACGATCGTTAGTATTTAACGGAGAATGACTAACGACCGTTAGACGAAGATTAGGAAAGTAATACTTGTGAATAATTGGAAGGTCAAGAAAGTTCTAGAAGGAGTTCCACCTCCTTTGTGCCTTGAGCTCCAAGTTTCATCAAGTATATAAACACCTCATGGGTTATTGTTTTCTCATAACTTGTACACACACATCTTGGTGTTTTTCTCTCCTTCTCTTCTTGTCTTTTCGATTCAAATCCTAAACCCTTAGAGGTTTTTGATTTTCATAAAGCTAAGGTTTTTGTGTTTGATTTACTTGCATAAACTTTTACTTGAATTAGTACGTGTGTACAAGAACACGATTCAAACACACTATTGTTTGATTCTTTGATTGAATTACAAAAGAGGTAAGGGCTAATTCTTATAATCCACATAAACCCTAATTAGGGTTCATAAGTTGAAGATTGCATATTGATTCTTGTTCGGGCTAGAATCACAAAGGTATGTTTACTATTTACTATTGATTAATTAATTGCATGTTATATGATCTTGTTATAACGCTTCCGCTATGCTCTCTTGATGTGTTTGGTTTATTTTATATGATTTTCATGATATCATAATTCCAACAATAATGGCATCAAAACGATGTTGGACATCTTTGTACATGTTGTCAACATGAGACTTCTTTTCTTTACATTTAGAGACTTCAGAGATACTTTTATCGTGCAAGTCTTTTTTCTCAAAAGCCTCATGTGGTTTTTGTTGTTCAAGAGATTCTTTGTGCATTTGGCAACGGATAAGAGAGCAAATCACTTCATCCAATGGTTTGTAGTCAGTGGCAATAGCATCAAAAAGTGTGAATGCAGTAGACGATAAATGAGACATCACACTAGAGTCTTGAGCCTCTTTAATTTGATCTTGGAGATTAATAATGAAACCGTTACATCGTTTGTAATAAATCCACTGGATGTTGATGGGGGCTCGGTTTGAGATACGATGGGGTGTTCATCAACAGTTTAGTCATTCGATGAGTGGTTTTCTCACAATTATGCAACTGTCCATTTATTATAACCAGGTATCCTCGGTGATCTTTCTCCTTTAGAATGCTTTCCATACATACTTTCACTCTCCTATCCTGTGGCAACTATAATCTAGTGTAATATTAATCGATATTTTCCTTGCTAAACGCTCATTGATCCATGTTTTTTATTTTATCTTTTTGCTATAAAGTTCCAACCTGCGTACTTTCACATTTCACTTAGGTACCCAATCTCTTTCTCAATCTAATCTTTACACAAACAAGCAAGTCTATGGAGGGAGACGCGACTGATCATTATGCTTTTCGCGTAAGGCAGCCTAAGAAATAACCAAAAGCATGAAAAGGGCCAGAAATGGTATATGATTTATTTTTCGATTTAGTTGATGCATAGTTGAGTAGACTGATAGTATTTATCATCTTGAATGATCTTGCCCATGTATTCTTGTGAAACTTAATTGAAATTTTTACCATTATAAATAGTCTCTTAGGAGTGATTATGATCGAGAGTCATTAAAAAGATATTTGATGACGATAATTGATAGACATTGTAGCTACAAGTTGTGAGCAAAAGAGGTAACTTTGAGCAAAAAGTAAGTTTTAGGGTTTAATTTGAGACAGAAAAATAGCTATTGTCAGCATATCTTAGAATTCAGTATAGTAACGTTTTATTCTTTTGCTGTAGCAACGCATTTCGTATTTTATGGTAATATAATAAAATTTCTCATAGTACTTCGGGTCTTTCATCTTCATGATGACAATGTTTTTATAGACTACCTGCATTATTTTATTTATGTTGGATTTTGAATAAAAATGTTTTAATTCTCTGACCTTTATGTTCTCTAACGAAATTGTTATTTATTTGATGTATGTATCACACTTTTGCATCTATAGTCCATTCAAGTCCCAAGCTGTACATTTCGTGTTGTTTTATTTTGTTGTTGCAAACTTTTGAAAATACGTGATCTTGAAAAATAAACTGAAAGAAAGTTATTGGCATAAACCAGTTTAACTTTTTTTTTACCTCTTTCTGGTATAGCTGCCGCAGGATAGGAGAGTGAAAGTATGTGCGGAAAGCATCCTAAAGGAGAAATATCACCGAGGATACCTGGTTATATTAAATGGAAAGTTGCACAACTGCGAGAAAACCACTCATCGAATGAAGAAAATGTTAATGAACACCCCATCGTATCTCAATCGAGTCCCCATCAACAGCCAGTGGATTTATTACAAACGATGTGACAGTTTCATTATTAATCTCCAAGATCAAAGAGGCTCAAGACTCTAGTGTGATGTGTCAATTAGAGTCTAATGCATACAAATTTTTTGATGCTACTGGCATTGACTACAAACCATTGGAAGAAGTGGTTCCCTGTCTTATCCGTCGCCAATTTCACAAAGAATCTCTTGAACAACAAAAACCACATAATTCACAAAGAATCTCTTGAACAACAAAAACCACATAAGGCTTTTGAGACAAAAGCCTTGCACGATAAAAGTATCTCTAAAGTCTCTAAATGTAAAGAAATGAATTCTCGTGTTGAGAACAAGTACAAAGATGTCCAACATCGTTGTGATGCCATTATAGCAAGTGTTGATTGGCTGAAGGAAGAATTAAAGATTGTGGAGGAGGATAAAGTGAAATGTGAAGGCGAAATGGCTATACACTGGCTGAAAAACTTCATATCGGGTGACAAGCTTTATTGCGAAGCCGAGTTAAAGCGGAAAAATACAGAAGTTGGCGTGTGTGGGGCTCAAGCGAATATAGAGGTGGAAGAGACTCTAAAATGAAAGCGTGGATATAGTAAATCTTACAAAGGAGAAATTATCGCACCTTACAATGTAGTCTCGAAAACTTGCTTTTGGTTTTTGTCTTTGTACAATTGGTGTTTCTTTACTTCCTTGATGTTTTACTTGTTTACATTTGAAAAACTTCTAGCAGCTCTTGTTATGTTGCTTGTAACTTTATTTGTTTTTAGCTTTTTGGGTTGCTACGACTTTGAGAACTTTTTGATTCACCAGTTAAGGCCATTATGGTATGAACGTAATTTGCAGGCTCATTTCATTTTTTAATTGAACCATGGTATCAAACCATTTGGGTTACTACAAAACGCGAACCAAGCTAGCTCTCTGTAAGGAAAATTTATATGACTTATACATAGACCATTAACGGCAAATGGCTTGTTTAAAAGTTTAGGTTTCATTATGGTGAGACTATCTTGTCAATCCTACTGGGATATTTGGAGTGTGTTTATTTGGACGGATTTGTTCAAAGTAACCTAATTGGGTTTTCAGTTCATGATTCGCATGTGAATAGATTTGGTATGGGCTAATCTATAAGTGTTTCATATTGTCAAAAACATTGGTTGCCAATCTATAAGTGATTCTTAGGATGGTAACTAAAAACCAAAATAATGACTTAGTTTGATCCAAGCCAATCCAAAAACCTGAAATTTCATCTCAACATGACATATCATGTTCAAATCTAAAACAATTTAATCTGAACTTTACATATCATGTTCAAATGAACCGGAAAAAATTGTAATCCTAAATGTCCTGAATTAGCACACCACACCCAAAAAAATAAATTACCAAACAAGCCTTGTTAGATATCCATTTTACGAAAATGAACCTATTTCTCCATATTACGAAAACGAAACATGGCGCAAATATACCAAGCGTAAATTATCAAGCGCCATTAGTTGGAGACATCTATTCACCATATTTTATTCATTCACCATATACATCCACAAACCAAAAACAATCACCATGTCCGTCGTCCAAGATCCTCCAACGATTTTCCAAAAAAACGTCAAAAGTACTCTTTCTTTGGGTTTTTTATCGTTAAAAAATTTATCTTACTTATAGTATTAATTTTTTCTGCCACCCGCGAAAACCGCGGGTCTATAGTACAGTATTGTTACATGCAAATTTAAATAATTATTAATTTTAACTATAAACATAAAAAATATATTGTATTAATTATATTCTATTATTATAACATCCAATTTAATGTCATAATTTAATGCTCAATTAATGTATTTTTAAATTGAGTTTATCTAATGGGCATGAAAGGAAATGTTTAATATTACTATAAAAGAAAACTTTGAGTTTACTTTATTAAAAATCATACTTAGTTATGGTAATTTATAAGTTTCTTGAATGTGCATTAAATGCAATTTTTCATTTAAATGCAGATGTGTTAACTTATAATTTTTTGACTTTTAAAGATATAGAAGGTACTAAATACACTATAAGGAGTAGGTACCTAAAACATTTTTGAAAACCTATTTCCACAACGTTTATGCTTTTGAAATAACTATGACAATTTAGACAATGTTTATAATGTTTGTAAAGGATTATTACAATTTACAACCACGAATGTGTAAATTTATAGACACCACATTTTAGTTGGCAAGAATGTGTACCAAGAATGTGGTTGATTGAATTTAAGGTATTTAATGCTCCATTAAAAGTGTGACATAATTAGTTTAATTTGTATCATTATTACAAGTTTATATTTTAATGAAAATAAAAGACAGAGAATGACCAAAATAGAAATTTGAAATAAAGATGTCGGTCTTTAATTTAGTAATCATCACACATGATAAATGTTAGTAAAAAATTGTTTCATTAAAAATAGTTACATGGATTTGAAATATTATATTAGATGAATGCCCACGCAAATCGATTGTTTATAAAGGCAAATAATATTATTTGTGAAATCGTGATTATGGTTTGTCATTTTTAGAATTAGTTGAAAAGGAAGAAAAAAAACAAAATTTAAGTTGCCAAGTTTTTAAAAAGTTGTCATGTTTAAGACGTACTTAGGGGTAATTTGGACAAACTAAATTAATTTAGTTTTCAAATTTCAAGATTCAAAAAACGCATACACTTTTCTCTATTGCTTATAATGCATGCATATGTATTATTTAAACTTAAAATGTTTAAAATTTGAATAATGTTAATGGACTATTATACTCTTCGATTATTGAAGATAGTAACATCAACTACAACTTAATTAATATTTTTAATATTGTTTAATCTTTAAACTTTTATCAATGACTAAAATTAAACCCGTAAGTTTTGCATTAAAGGTCAAACCAGAATCATAATTTTGCAAATATAATTATTTGCCCCTATACACCACACGATTTACATGGCTATTCTGTCTAATTATAAATAGTAGAGGACATACGCTCACATTGCCCATAAACCCAAAAATTTAAGCATACAAGCTTTTCAAAATTTCATAAAGCTCATAACCCGCAAGCTTAAGCATACACCCCATAAACAAACCCCTGATGAATAATGTTCCACCGGACTCCAGTCACCAAAACTTGTGCTCCGGAGAATACGAAGTAAGCCCTTTTTCAAATCTTTTAATAAAGTTTAAATTTCACTATTTTGTAACATCCTTTTTTATCATTAGAGAAAATTTTTAACGTCATTTTTTAATAAAGAATTTTGATATATGAACTTTATGAATCTTGATGTTATTATATGATTTTTGTGTGACATTTTTTTGCACATAATGTTGGTGCTTAACGTTACAAAAAAATTGAAGAGGTTTTCCCTCTTCTGGTTTTTGGGAAGGGCGAGTCTTTGAGTGAGATGTACTCGGCCTAACCACCGTTTCTGAACCATTTTTTTCACATAATGTTGGTGCTTCACATAAAAAAAAGAGGTGAGGTTTTACATGTTTAGGTTTCCCGGTTTGGGCGAGTCTTTGAGTTAGATGTACTCGATCTAACCGGGATATCTCGTGACTGTTTTCGACACTTTTACTAGCTACCCCCAAGATGTTTACCTAGTGAGGTTTAAACCTAAGACGTCACTAGGCCCCGTTGGCGGTGGTTAGCATGGCTTATGATATGGTAAAATCATTGTTTTTAAGCTGTTGTTTCTTATAGATACAGGTGATCTTCATTTTTGGTATTAATTATTAACTCGATCACTATCGTTTTTGTTTAAAAAAAGAATAGAATGATGGGTGTGGAAAGATTGTGCAAGAAGGGGCCAATTGTAATGCTTGCACTTTAAGTCTTTAAAAGATACTCCAGAAACAAATTAATGTTAAGTTTACCTGAAAGTTGCGTAACCTATAAAACCTTGCAGTTTTGGGATAGTCGTGATGCTGATATACCGTCATTGGGTGCCTTCTGTGGTAACCATTTTGTCGCTTTTTCGGAGGCGTTTGGGATACTAATTGACATATCCTTGTTTACTTGTCAAAGGCATTCTCTCATTCATAGTTGCATTAGCAATATGTCATTAACACACAGACACTAATGCAGATGTATGCTATATATAGCTGATAATTAGGTGGCTATAGCTACGATTTTTCTTACTTGTTACATTGATATATTAGCTATTTTTGGAAAAATATATGTGCAAAAAAGTTCAGGGTGTTTTTTATGGTGGTTTTGAATGCATAATTAGGTGTTTCGAATCTTATTCGACAATTTTGTGAGCTTAAGTTATTGTATTTGAAAAACTAAGATCCCATCGAAAAAGAAGTTTGTTTTATTGTAAGAGCTTGAGAATTTTATATCGGACTAGCTTTTAAAAAGGCATATGGCTTTTTGGCTTAGAAAAATTACCTAATACAGTTGAAATTCAAAAACACTTAGTGTTATCATGTGAAATTACATAAGAGACCTGATGACCATTCAATTCTTGTGCAGATAATACTGTACCATTCGGATCAAGAATATCAAAACAAATGCTCACCACAAAGGGTTGTTATCATCCTCAAAACATCGTATACAGTTGCCTCTCCTGTTCACAATGTGAAAGTGGCACCCCCGATTACAAGTCCACCAATTGACGAAGCAAATCTGAACAATAACAGCTAGAGGTTGTGATGTTTACTTGATCATATGGATATATGGTACGCCTGTTTACCAAAGTTATTTGTTTTATGTGTTATAAATATTCATTATGCATTACAGTTTGGTCTGTGAGTTAATTTAAATGGCACTTGGGAAGAATTTTTAATACTGGGGTGTTTGGATTTGCTATAATAAGTAAATTTGCAGTGTTTGGGAAAATTATTTTGAGCATAATTTTTTTGACTTTTTTCTTCGGTTAAAGTGATTTTATTTGAAGAAGCAATCATGGAGTTGTTGGGGAAAAAATGTTTGTAAGCACAAAAACTTCCTCGATTATTTGAATCTTATTCTTTTGCTATTTGGATGCTTAATTGTCCAATATTTTAGTGTTGAGAACCCTCAAATTTGCTTGATTTGGATATATGATTAGAAATTATGTATTGTGAACTATGATTTTGAATTGACATTTATGAGTTCTATTAAATCTTGATGTTTTTCTTTTACTAAGTTTACATTAATTTATACCAAACTAATAAAGAATTGAGAAAATTACTGCAAGATACCAAATTAGAGGGCCGTTGCACATTCAAGACCAATTTTTGGGGCTTATATAATTGGACGTTTGGTCCGTGTAAGAACTTGCGAGGAACCCGCGGGCCGTGGAGCCATATGTCACAAGCTCTTACGTGGGCCAAACTTCCAAATTCGAAAGAAGCCAAAATTGGTCTAGAATGTGCAAAGCCCCGAAATTTGGTCTCTTGCAGTAATTTTCTCTAAAATTTGTGTGGTCCTTTTTTTTAATTTTCTTTAATTGAGAGGTTCAACATTGTCATTACTGAAAGATCTTTAATGTTTTTAGGATTTCAACATTGTGCAAGGATGAAAGCAACTTAACAAGAGCTGATAGAAGTTTTTCACAATGCAAACAAGTAAAACATCAAGGAAGTAAAGAAACACCTGTTGTACAAAGACAAAATCCAAAAGCAAGTTTTAAAAACTACATTGTAAGGTGCAATAATTTCCCTCTCGTAGGATTTACTCTATCCACGATATCATTATAGAACCTCTACCACTCCTCTATACCCGCTTGAGCCTCAGGCACACCAACTTCTGCATTTTTCCACTTTAACTCAGCTTCACAATAGATCTTGTCAGTCTCAACTATCTAGTCTGTGTAATAGCCCTTTCGCCTTCACAATTCAACTTCACCTCCTCCACAATCTTTAACTCTTCATTCAGGCGATCAAAACGGATTATAATGGCATCAAAACGATGTTGGACATCTTTGTACATGCTGTCAACATGAGACTTCTTTTCTTTACATTTAGAGACTTCAGAGATACTTTTATCGTGCAAGTCTTTTTTCTCAAAAGCCTCATGTGGTTTTTGTTGTTCAAGAGATTTTTGTGCATTTGGCAATGGATAAGAGAGCAAATCACTTCATCCAATGGTTTGTAGTCAGCGCCAATAGCATCAAAAAGTGTGAATGCAGTAGACGACAAATGAGACATCACACTAGAGTCTTGTGCCTCTTTAATTTGATCTTGGAGATTAATAATGAAACCGTCACATCGTTTGTAATAAATCCACTGGATGTTGATGGGGGCTCGGTTTGAGATACGATGGGGTGTTCATCAACAGTTTAGTCATTCGATGAATGGTTTTCTCACAATTGTGCAACTGTCCATTTATTATACCAGGTATCCTCGGTGATCTTTCTCCTTTAGAATGCTTTCCATACATACTTTCACTCTCCTATCCAGTGGCAACTATAATCTAGTGTAATATTAATCGATATTTCCCTTGCTAAACGCTCATTGATCCACGTTTTTTTTAATCTTTTTGCTAGAAAGTTCCAACCTGCGTACTTTCACATTTCACTTAGGTACCCAATCTCTTTCTCAATCTAATCTTTACACAAACAAGCAAGTCTATGGAGGGAGACGCGACTGATCATTATGCTTTCCGTGTAAGGCAGCCTAAGAAACAACCAAAAGCAAGAAAAGGGCCAGAAATGGTATATGATTTATTTTCCGATTTAGTTGTTGCATAGTTGAATAGACTGATAGTATTTATCATCTTGAATGATCTTGCCCATGTTTTCTTGAGAAACTTAATTGAAATTTTTACCATTATAAATAGTCTCTTAGGAATGATTATGATCGAGAGTCATTAAAAAGATATTTGATGACGATAATTGATAGACATTGTAGCTACAAGTTGTGAGCAAAAGAGGTAACTTTGAGCAAAAAGTAAGTTTTAGGGTTTAATTTGAGACAGAAAAATAGCTATTATCAGCATATCTTAGAATTCAGTATAGTAACGTTTTATTCTTTTGCTGTAGCAAAGCATTTTGTATTTCATGGTAATATAATCAAATTTCTCATAGTAATACTTCGGGTCTTTCATCTTCATAATGACAATGTTTTTATAGACTGCCTGCATTATTTTATTTATGTTGGATTTTGTATAAAAATGTTTTAATTCTTTGACCTTTATGTTCTCTAACGAAATTGTTATTTATTTGATGTATGTGTCACACTTTTGCATCTATAGTCCATTCTAGTCCCAAGCTGTACATTTCGTGTTCTTTTATTTTGTTATTGTAAACTTTTGAAAATACGTGATCTTGATAAATAAACTGAAAGAAAGTTATTGGCATGAACCAGTTTAATTTTTTTTTACCTCTTTCTGGTATAGCTGCCGCAGGATAGGAGAGTGAAAGTATGTGCGGAAAGCATCCTAAAGGAGAAAGATCACCGAGGATACCTGGTTATAATAAATGGAAAGTTGCACAATTGCGAGAAAACCACTCATCGAATGAAGAAAATGTTAATGAACACCCCATCGTATCTCAATCGAGCCCCCATCAACATCCTGTGGATTTATTATAAACGATGTGACAGTTTCATTATTAATCTCCAAGATCAAAGAGGCTCAAGACTCTAGTGTGATGTGTCGATTAGCGTCTAATGCATACAAATTTTTTGATGCTACTGGCGTTGACTACAAACCATTGGAAGAAGTGGTTCCCTGTCTTATCCTTCGCCAATTTCACAAAGAATCTCTTGAACAACAAAAACCACATAATTCACAAAGAATCTCTTGAACAACAAAAACCACATAAGGCTTTTCAGACAAAAGCCTTGCACGATAAAAGTATCTCTGAAGTCTCTAAATGTAAAGAAATGAAGTCTCGTGTTGAGAACAAGTACAAAGATGTCCAACATCGTTGTGATGCCATTATAGCTCGTGTTGATTGGCTGAAGGAAGAATTAAAGATTGTGGAGGAGGATAAGGTGAAATGTGAAGGCGAAATGGCTATTACACTCGCTGAAAAAGTTCATATCGGCTGACAAGCTTTATTGAGAAGCCGAGTTAAAGCGGAAAAATACAGAAGTTGGCGTGTGTGGGGCTCAAGCGAATATAGAGAGGTAGGAGAGACTCTAAAATGAAAGCGTGGATATAGTAAATCTTACAAAGGAGAAATTATCGCACCTTACAATGTAGTCTCGAAAACTTGCTATTGTTTTTTGTCTTTGTACAATTGGTGTTTCTTTACTTCCTTGATGTTTTACTTGTTAACATTTGAAAAACTTCTAGCAGCTCTTGTTTTGTTGCTTGTAACTTTATTTGTTTTTAGCTTTTTGGGTTGCTACGACTTTGAGAACTTTTTGATTCACCAGTTAAGGCCATTATGGTATGAACGTAATTTGCAGGCTCATTTAATTTTTTAATCGAACCATGGTATCAAACAATTTGGGTTACTACAAAATGCGAACCTAGCCAGTTCTCTTTAAGGAAATTTTATATGACTTATACACAGACCAATAACGGCAAATGGCTTGTTTAAAAGTTTAGGTTTCATTATGGTGAGACTATCTTGTCAATCCTACTGGGATACTTCGAGTGTGCTTATTTGGACGGATTTGTTCAAAGTAACCTAATTGGGTTTATAGTTTAAGATTCGCATGTGAATAGATTTGGTATGGGCTAATTTGTAAGTGTTTCATATTGTCAAAAACATTGGTTGCCAATCTATAAGTGATTCTTAGGATGGTAACTGAAAACCAAAATAATGACTTAGTTTGATCCAAGCCAATCCAAAAACCTGAAATTTCATCTCAACATGACATATCATGTTCAAATCTAAAACAATATAATCTCAACTTTACATATCATGTTCAAATGAACCGGAAAAAATTGTAATCCTAAAAGTCCTAAATTAGCACACCACACCCAAAAAATAAAATTACCAAACAAGCCTTGTTAGATATCCATTTTACAAAAACGACCCTATTTCTACATATTACGAAAACTAAACATGGCGCAAATATACCAAGCGTAAATTATCAAGTGCCATTAGTTGGAGACATCTATTCACCATATTTTATTCATTCACCATATACATCCACAAATCAAAAACACTCACCATGTCCGTCGTCCAAGATCCATAAACACTCACAACATCCAACGATTTTCCAAAAAAAACGTCAAAAGTACTCTTTTTCGGGTTTTTTATCGTTAAAAAATTTATCTTACTTATAGTATTAATTTTTTCTGCCACCCGCGAAACCCGCGGGTCTATAGTATAGTATTATTACATGCAAATTTAAATAATTATTAATTTTAACTATAAACATAATAAATATACTGTATTAATTATATTCTATTATTATAACATCCAATTTAATGTCATAATTTAATGCTCAATTAATGTATTTTTAAATTGAGTTTGTCTAATGGGCATAAAAGGAAATGTTTAATATTACTATAAACGAAAACTTTGAGGTTATCATACTTAGTTATGGAATTTATAAGTTTCATGAATGTGCATTAAATGCAATTTTTCATCTAAATGCAGATGTGTTAACTTAAAATTTTTTGACTATTAAAGATATAGAAGGTACTGAATACACTATAAGGAGTAGATACCTAAAACATTTTTGAAAACCTATTTGCACAACGTTTCTGCTTTTGAAATAACAATGACAATTTAGACAATGTTTATAAAGTTTGTAAAGGATTATTACAATTTACAACTACGAATGTGTAAATTTATAGACACCACATTTTAGTTGGCAAGAATGTGTACCAAGAATATGGCTGATTGAATTTAAAGTATTTAATGCTCCATTAAAAGTGTGACATAATTAGTTTAATTTGTATCATTATTACAAATTTATATTTTAATGAAAATAAAAGACAGAGAATGACCAAAATAGAAATTTGAAATTAAGATGTCGGTCTTTAATTAAGTAATCATCACACATGATAAATGTTAGTAAAAAATTGTTTCATTAAAAATAGTTACATGGATTTGAAATATTATATTAGACGAATGCCCACGCAAAGCGATTGTTTATAAAGGCAAATAATATTATTTGTGAAATCGTGATTATGGTTTGTCATTTTTAGAAGTAGTTGAAAAGGAAAAAAAACATAATTTAAGTTGCCAAGTTTTTGAAAAGTTGTCATGTTTAAGACGTACTTAGGGGTAATTTAGACAAACTAAATTAATTTAGTTTTCAAATTTCAAGATACAAAAAATGTATACACTTTTCTCTATTGCTTATAATGCATGCATATGTATTATTTAAACTTAAAATGTTTAAAATTTGAATAATGTTAATGGACTATTATACTCTTCGATTATTGAAGATAGGAACATCAACTACAACTTAATTATTATTTTTAATATTGTTTAATCTTTAAACTTTTATCAATGACTAAAATTAAACCCGTAAGTTTTGTATTAAAGGTCAAACCAGAATCACAATTTTGCAAATATAATTATTTGCCCCTATACACCACATGATTTACATGGCTATTCTGTCTAATTATAAATAGTAGAGGACATACGCTCACATTGCCCACAAACCCAAAAATTTAAGCTTACAAGCTTTTCAAAATTTCATAAAGCTCATAACCCGCAAGCTTAAGCATACACCTGATGAATAATGTTCCACCGGACTCCAGTCACCAAAACTTGTGCTCCGGAGAATACGAAGTAAGCCCTTTTTCAAATCTTTTAATAAAGTTTAAATTTCACTATTTTGTAACATCCTTTTTTATCATTGGAGAAAATTTTTAACCTCATTTTTTAATAAAGAATTTTGATATATGAACTTTATGAATCTTGATGTTATTATATGATTTTTGTGTGACATTTTTTTGCACATAATTTTGGTGCTTAGCGTTACAAAGAAATTGAAGAGGTTTTCCCTCTTCTAGTTTTTGGGGAGGGCGAGTCTTTGAGTGAGATGTACTCAGCCTAACCACTGTTTCTGAACCTTAACATTGATTTGTTTACATTTATGAATATCGATGTTATTATACCGTTGTTTACTAAGTGTGTTAAGCATTTTTTTCACATAATGTTGGTGCTTCACATAAAAAAAAGAGGTGAGGTTTTACATGTTTAGGTTTCCCGGTTAGGGCGAGTCTTTGAGTTAGATGTACTCGATCTAAGTGGGATATCTAGTGACTGTTTTCGACACTTTTACTAGCTACCCCCAAGATGTTTACCTAGTGAGGTTTTAACCTAAGACGTCACTAGGCCCCGTTGGCAGTGGTTAGCATGGCTTATGATATGGTAAAATCATTGCTTTTAAGCTGTTGTTTCTTATAGATACGGGTGATCTTCATTTTTGTATTAATTATTAACTCGATCACTATCGTTTTTGTTTAAAAAATGGATAGAATGATGGGTGTGGAAAGATTGTGCAAGAAGGGGCCAATTTGTAATGCTTGCACTTTAAGTCTTTAAAAGATACTCCAGAAACAAACTAATGTTAAGTTTACCTGAAAGTTGCGTTACCTATAAAACCTTGCAGTTTTGGGCTAGTTGTGATGCTGGTATACCGTCATTGGGTGCCTTCTGTGGTAATCATTTTGTCGCTTTTTCGGAGGCGTTTGGGATACTAATTGACATATCCTTGTTTACTTGTCAAAGGCATTCTCTCATTCATAGTTGCATTAGCAATCTGTCATTAACACACAGACACTAATGCAGATGTATGCTATATATAGCAGATAATTATGTGGCAATAGCTGCAATTTTTCTTACTTATTACACTGATATATTAGCTATTTTTGGAAAACTATATGTGCAAAAAAGTTCAGGGTGTTTTTTATGGTGGTTTTGAATGCATAATTAGGTGTTTCGAATCTTATTCGACAATTTTGCGAGCTTAAGTTATGGTATTTGAAAAACTAAGATCCCATCGAAAAAGAAGTTTGTTTTATTGTAAGAGCTTGAGAATTTTATATCAAAAAAATTAAGTGTCTAGGAAAAGACACTTGAACTAGCTTTTAAAAAGGCGTGTGGCTTTTTGGCTTAGAAATATTACCTAATACAGCTGAAATTCAAAAACACTTAGTGTTATCATGTGAAATCATATAAGAGACCTGATAACCATTCAATTCTTGTGCAGCTAATACTGTACCATTCGGATCAAGAATATCAAAACAAATGCTCACCACAAAGGGTTGTTATCATCCTCAAAACATCGTATACAGTTGCTTCTCCTGTTCACAATGTGAAAGTGGCACCCCCGATTACAAGTCCACCAAATGATGAAGCAAATCTGAACAATAACAGCTGGAGGTTGTGATGTTTACTTGATCATATGGATATATGGTACGCCTGTTTACCAAAGTTATTTGTTTTGTGTGTTATAAATATTCATTACGCATTACAGTTTGGTCTGTGAGTTAATTTAAATGGCACTTGGGAAGAATTTTTAATACAGGGGTGTTTGGATTTGCTATAATAAGTAAATTTGCAGTGTTTGGAAAAATTATTTGAGCATAACTTTTTTGACTTTTTTCTTGGGTTAAAGTGATTTTATTTGAAGAAGCAATCATGGAGTTGTTGGGGAAAAAATGTTTGTAAGCACAAAAACTTCCTCGATTATTTGAATCTTATTCTTTTGCTATTTGGATGCTTAATTGTCCAATATTTTAGTGTTGAGAACCCTCAAATTTGCTTGATTTGGATATCTGATTAGAAATTATGTATTGTGAACTATGATTATGAATTGACATTTATGAGTTCTATTAAATCGTGATGTTTTTCTTTTACTAAGTTTACATTAATTTATACCAAACTAATAAAGAATTGAGAAAATTACTGCAAGATACCAAACTAGAGGGCCGTTGCACATTCAAGACCAATTTTTGGGGCTTATATAATTGGACGTTTGGTCCGTGTATGAACTTGCGAGGAACCCGCGGGCCGTGGAGCTATATGTCACAAGCTCTTACGTGGGCCAAACTTCCAAATTCGAAAGCCGCCAAAATTGGTCTAGAATGTGCAAAGCCACTCAAATTTGGTCTCTTGCAGTAATTTTCTGTAAAATTTGTGTGGTCCTTTTTTTTTTTTTTTTTTTTTTTTTTTAATTTTCTTTAATTGAGAGGTTCAACATTGTCATTACTGAAAGATCTTTAATGTTTTTTGGATTTCAACATTGTGCAAGGATGAAAGCAACTTAACAAGAGCTGGTAGAAGTTTTTCACAATGCAAACAAGTAAAACATCAAGGAAGTAAAGAAACACCTGTTTAGACAAAATCCAAAAGCAAGTTTTAAAAACTACATTGTAAGGTGCGATAATTTCCCTCTCGTAGGATTTACTCTATCCACGATATCATTATAGAACCTCTACCACTCCTCTATACCCGCTTGAGCCTCAGGCACACCAACTTCTGCATTTTTCCACTTTAACTCAGCTTCACAATAGATCTTGTCAGTCTCAACTATCTAGTCTGTGTAATAGCCCTTTCGCCTTCACAATTCAACTTCACCTCCTCCACAATCTTTAACTCTTCCTTCAGGCGATCAAAACGGGTTATAATGGCATCAAAACGATGTTGGACATCTTTGTACATGCTGTCAACATGAGACTTCTTTTCTTTACATTTAGAGACTTCAGAGATACTTTTATCGTGCAAGTCTTTTTTCTCAAAAGCCTCATGTGGTTTTTGTTTTTCTAGAGATTCTTTGTGCATTTGGCAACGGATAAGAGAGCAAATCAGTTCATCCAATAGTTTGTAGTCAGCGCCAATAGCATCAAAAAGTGTGAATGTAGTAGACGATAAATGAGACATCACAACAGAGTCTTGAGCCTCTTTAATTTGATCTTGGAGATTAATAATGAAATTGTCACATCGTTTGTAATAAATCCACTGGATGTTGATGGGGGCTCGGTTTGAGATACGATGGGGTGTTCATCAACATTTTAGTCATTCGATGAGTGGTTTTCTCACAATTGTGCAACTGTCCATTTATTATAACCAGGTATCCTCGGTGATCTTTCTCCTTTAGAATGCTTTCTATACATACTTTCACTCTCCTATCCTGTGGCAACTATAATCTAGTGTAATATTAATCGATATTTCCCTTGCTAAACGCTCATTGATCCACGTTTTTTTTATCTTATTGCTATAAAGTTCCAACCTGCGTACTTTCTCATTTCACTTAGGTACCCAATCTCTTTCTTAATCTAATCTTTACACAAACAAGCAAGGTTATGGAGGGAGACGCGACTGATCATTATGCTTTCCGCGTAAGGCAGCCTAAGAAACAACCAAAAGCAAGAAAAGGGCCAGAAATGGTATATGATTTATTTTCCGATTTAGTTGTTGCATAGTTGAGTAGACTGATAGTATTTATCATCTTGAATGATCTTGCCCATGTTTTCTTGTGAAACTTAATTGAAATTTTTACCATTATAAATAGTCTCTTAGGAGTGATTATGATCGAGAGTCATTAAAAAGATATTTGATGACGATAATTGATAGACATTGTAGCTAGAAGTTGTGAGCAAAAGAGGTAACTTTGAGCAAAAAGTAAGTTTTAGGGTTTAATTTGAGACAGAAAAATAGCTATTGTCAGAATATCTTAGAATTCAGTATAGTAACGTTTTATTCTTTTGCTGTAGCAACGCATTTTGTATTTTATGGTAATATAATCAAATTTCTCATAGTAATACTTCGGGTCTTTCTTCTTCATAATGACAATGTTTTTATAGACTGCCTGCATTATTTTATTTATGTTGGATTTTGTATAAAAATGTTTTAATTCTCTGACCTTTATGTTCTCTAACGAAATTGTTATTTATTTGATGTATGTGTCACACTTTTGCATCTATAGTCCATTCTAGTCCCAAGCTGTACATTTCGTGTTGTTTTATTTTGTTGTTGTAAACTTTTGAAAATACGTGATCTTGATAAATAAACTGAAAGAAAGTTATTGGCGTGAACCAGTTTAAGTTTTATTTTTTTTTACCTCTTTCTGGTATAGCTGCCGTAGGATAGGAGAGTGAAAGTATGTGCGGAAAGCATCCTAAAGGAGAAAGATCACCGAGGATACCTGGTTATAATAAATGGAAAGTTGCACAATTGCGAGAAAACCACTCATCGAATGAAGAAAATGTTAATGAACACCCCATCGTATCTCTATCGAGCCCCCATCAACATCCTGTGGATTTATTACAAACGATGTGACAGTTTCATTATTAATCTCCAAGATCAAAGAGGCTCAAGACTCTAGTGTGATGTGTCGATTATCGTCTAATGCATACAATTTTTTTGATACTACTAGCGTTGACTACAAACCATTAGAAGAAGTGGTTCCCTGTCTTCTCCGTTGCCAATTTCACAAAGTATCTCTTGAACAACAAAAACCACATAATTCACAAAGAATCTCTTGAACAACAAAAACCACATAAGGCTTTTGAGACAAAAGCCTTGCACGATAAAAGTATCTCTGAAGTCTCTGAATGTAAAGAAATGAAGTCTCGTGTTGAGAACAAGTACAAAGATGCCCAACATCATTGTGATGCCATTATAGCTCGTGTTGATTAGCTGAAGGAAGAATTAAAGATTGTGGAGGAGGAGAAGGTGAAATGTGAAGGCGAAATGGCTATTACACTGGCTGAAAAAGTTCATATCGGCTGACAAGTTTTATTGCGAAGCCGAGTTAAAGCGGAAAAATACAGAAGTTGGCGTGTGTGGGGCTCAAGCGAATATAGAGAGGTGGGAGAGACTCTAAAATGAAAGCATGGATATAGTAAATCTTACAAAGGAGAAATTATCGCACCTTACAATGTAGTCTCGAAAACTTGCTTTTGGTTTTTGTCTTTGTACAATTGGTGTTTCTTTACTTCCTTGATGTTTTACTTGTTTACATTTGAAAAACTTGTAGCAGCTCTTGTTATGTTGCTTGTAACTTTATTTGTTTTTAGCTTTTTGGGTTGCTACGACTTTGAGAACTTTTTGATTCACCAGTTAAGGCCATTATGGTATGAACGTAATTTGCAGGCTCATTTCATTTTTTAATTGAACCATGGTATCAAACCATTTGGGTTACTACAAAACGCGAACCAAGCTAGCTCTCTGTAAGGAAAATTTATATGACTTATACATAGACCATTAACGGCAAATGGCTTGTTTAAAAGTTTAGGTTTCATTATGGTGAGACTATCTTGTCAATCCTACTGGGATATTTGGAGTGTGTTTATTTGGTCGGATTTGTTCAAAGTAACCTAATTGAGTTTTCAGTTCATGATTCGCATGTAAATAGATTTGGTATGGGCTAATCTATAAGTGTTTCATATTGTCAAAAACATTGGTTGCCAATCTATAAGTGATTCTTAGGATGGTAACTGAAAACAATAAATAATGACTTAGTTTGATCCAAGCCAATGCAAAAACCTGAAATTTCATCTCAACATGACATATCATGTTCAAATCTAAAACAATTTAATCTCAACTTTACATATCATGTTCAAATGAACCGGAAAAAATTGTAATCCTAAAAGTCCTAAATTAGCACACCACACCCAAAAAAACAAATTACCAAACAAGCCTTGTTAGATATCCATTTTACGAAAACGAACCTATTTCTCCATATTACGAAAACGAAACATGGCGCAAATATACCAAGCGTAAATTAGCAAGCGCCATTAGTTGGAGACATCTATTCACCATATTTTATTCATTCACCATATACATCCACAAACCAAAAACACTCACCATGTCCGTCGTCCAAGATCCATAAACACTCACAACATCCAACGATTTTCAAAAAAAACATCAAAAGTAGTCTTTTTTCGGGTTTTTTATCGTTAAAAACTTTATCTTACTTATAGTATAATTTTTTTTTGCCACCCGCCAAACCCGTGGGTCTATAGTATAGTATTATTACATGCAAATTTAAATAATTATTAATTTTAACTATAAACATAATAAATATATTGTATTAATTATATTCTATTATTATAACATCCAATTTAATGTCATAATTTAATGCTCAATTAATGTATTTTTAAATTGAGTTTGTCTAATGGGCATGAATGGAAATGTTTAATATTACTATAAAAGAAAACTTTGAGTTTACTTAATTAAAAATCATATTTTGTTATGGTAATTTATAAGTTTCATGAATGTGCATTAAATGCAATTTTTCATCCAAATGCAGATGTGTTAACTTAAAATTTTTTGACTTTTAAAGATATAGAAGGTACTAAATACACTATATGGAGTAGATACCTAAACCATTTTTGAAAACCTATTTCCACAACGTTTACGCTTTTGAAATAACTATTACAATTTAGACAATGTTTATAAAGTTTGTAAAGGATTATTACAATTTACAACCACGAATGTGTAAATTTATAGACACCACATTTTAGTTGGCAAGAATGTGTACCAAGAATGTGGTTGATTGAATTTAAGGTATTTAATGCTCCATTAAAAGTGTGACATAATTAGTTTGTATCATTATTACAAGTTTATATTTTAATGAAAATAAAAGACAGAGAATGACCAAAATAGAAATTTGAAATAAAGATGTCGTTCTTTAATTAAGTAATCATCACACATGATAAATGTTAGTAAAAAAGTGTTTCATTAAAAATAGTTACATGGATTTGAAATATTAGACGAATGCCCGCGCAAAGCGATTGTTTATAAAGGCAAATACTATTATTTGTGAAATCGTGATTATGGTTTGTCATTTTTAGAATTAGTTAAAAAGGAAAAAAAAAACATATTTTAAGTTGCCAAGTTTTTGAAAAGTTGTCACGTTTAAGACGTACTTAGGGGTAATTTATACAAACTACATTAATTTAGTTTTCAAATTTCAAGTTTCAAAAAACGCATACACTCTTCTCTATTGCTTATAATGCATGCATATGTATTATTTAAACTTAAAATGTTAAAAATTTGAATAATGTTAATGGACTATTATACTCTTTGATTATTGAAGATAGTAACATCAACTACAACTTAATTAACATTTTTAATATTGTTTAATCTTTAAACTTTTATCAATGACTAAAATTAAACCCGTAAGTTTTGCATTAAAGGTCAAACCAGAATCACAATTTTGTAAATATAATTATTTGCCCCTATACACCACACGATTTACATGGCTATTCTGTCTAATTATAAATAGTAGAGGACATACGCTCACATTGCTCACAAAACCAAAAATTTAAGCTTACAAGCTTTTCAAAATTTCATAAAGCTCATAACCCGCAATCTTAAGCATACACCCCATAAACAAACCCCTGATGAATAATGTTCCACCGGACTCCAGTCACCAAAACTTGTGCTCCGGAGAATACGAAGTAAGCCCTTTTTCAAATCTTTTAATAAAGTTTAAATTTCACTATTTTGTAACATCCTTTTTTATCATTGGAGAAAATTTTTAACCTCATTTTTTAATAAAGAATTTTGATATATGAACTTTATGAATCTTGATGTTATTATATGATTTTTGTGTGACATTTTTTTGCACATAATGTTGGTGCTTAGCGTTACAAACAAATTGAAGAGGTTTTCCCTCTTCTGGTTTTTGGGGAGGGCGAGTCTTTGAGTGAGATGTACTCGGCCTAACCACCGTTTCTGAACATTAACATTCATTTGTTTACATTTATGAATCTCGATGTTATTATACCGTTGTTTTCTAAGTGTGTTAACCATTTTTTTCACATAATGTTGGTGCTTCACATAAAAAAAGAGGTGAGGTTTTACATGTTTAAGTTTCCCGGTTAGGGTGAGTCTTTTATTTAGATGTACTCGATCTAACCGGGATATCTCGTGACTGTTTTCGACACTTTTACTAGCTACCCCCAAGATGTTTACTTAGTGAGGTTTTAACCTAAGACGTCATTAGGCCCTGTTGGCAGTGGTTAGCATGCCTTATGATATGGTAAAATCATTGTTTTTAAGCTGTTGTTTCTTATAGATACAGGTGATCTTCATTTTTTGTATTAATTATTAGCTCGATCACTATCGTTTTTGTTTAAAAAAAGGATAGAATGATGGGTGTGGAAAGATTGTGCAAGAAGTGGCCAATTGTAATGCTTGCACTTTAAGTCTTTAAAAGATACTCTAGAAACAAATTAATGTTAAGTTTACCTGAAAGTTGCGTAACCTATAAAACCTTGCAGTTTTGGGCTAGTCGTGATGCTGATATACCGTCATTGGGTGCCTTCTGTGGTAATCATTTTGTCACTTTTTCGGAGGCGTTTGGGATACTAATTGACATATCCTTGTTTACTTGTCAAAGGCATTCTCTCATTCATAGTTGGATTAGCAAAGCAGATGTATGCTATATATAGCTGATAATTATGTGGCTATAGCTACAATTTCTCTTACTTGTTACATTGATATATTAGCTATTTTTGGAAAACTATATGTGCAAAAAAGCTCAGGGTGTTTTTTATGGTGGTTTTGAATGCATAATTAGATGTTTCGAATCTTATTCGACAATTTTGTGAGCTTAAGTTATTGTATTTGAAAAACTAAGATCCCATCGAAAAAGAAGTTTGTTTTATTGTAAGAGCTTGAGAATTTTATATCGAAAAAATTAAGTGTCTAAGAATAGCCACTTGAACTAGCTTTTAAAAAGGCGTGTGGCTTTTTGGCTTAGAAAAATTACCTAATACAGTTAAAATTCAAAAACACTTAGTGTTATCATGTGAAATTGCATAAGAGACTTGATGACCGTTCAATTCTTGTGCAGATAATACGGTACCATTCGGATCAAGAATATCAAAACAAATGCTCACCACAAAGGGTTGTTATCATCCTCAAAACATCGTATACAGTTGCCTCTCCTGTTCACAATTGAAAGTGGCACCCCTGATTATAAGTCCACCAAATGACGAAGCAAATCAGAACAATAACAGCTGGAGGTTGTGATGTTTAGTTGATCATATGGATATATGGTACGCCTGTTTACCAAAGTTATTTGTTTTATGTGTTATAAATATTCATTATGCACTACAGTTTGGTCTGTGAGTTAATTTAAATGGCACTTGGGAAGAATTTTTAATACAGGGGTGTTTGGATTTGCTATAATAAGTAAATTTGCAGTGTTTGGGAAAATTATTTGAGCATAACTTTTTTGACTTTTTTCTTGGGTTAAAGTGATTTTATTTGAAGAAGCAATCATGGAGTTGTTGGGGAAAAAATGTTTGTAAGCACAAAAACTTCCTCGATTATTTGAATCTTATTCTTTTGCTATTTGGATGCTTAATTGTCCAATATTTTAGTGTTGAGAACCCTCAAATTTGCTTGATTTGATATCTGATTAGAAATTATGTGTTTGTGAACTATGATTATGAATTGACATTTGCGAGTTCTATTAAATCGTGATGTTTTTCTTTTACTAAGTTTACAGTAATTTATACCAAACTAATAAAGAATTGAGAAAATTACGACAAGATACCAAACTAGAGGGCCGTTGCACATTCAAGACCAATTTTTGGGGCTTATATAATTGGACGTTTGGTCCGTGTATGAACTTGCGAGGAACCCGCGGGCCGTGGAGCCATATGTCACAAGCTCTTACGTGGGCCAAACTTCCAATTTCGAAAGCCGCCAAAATTGGTCTAGAACGTGCATAGCCCCTCAAATTTGGTCTCTTGCAGTAATTTTCTATAAAATTTGTGTGGTCCTTTTTTTTTTTTTTTTAATTTTCTTTAATTGAGAGGTTCAACATTGTCATTACTGAAAGATCTTTAATGTTTTTAGGATTTCAACATTGTGCAATGATGAAAGCAACTTAACAAGAGCTGGTAGAAGTTTTTCACAATGCAAACAAGTAAAACATCAAGGAAGTAAAGAAACACCCGTTGTACAAAGACAAAATCCAAAAGCAAGTTTTAAAAACTACATTGTAAGGTGCGATTTTACCTCTCGTAGGATTTACTCTATCCACAATATCATTATAGAACCTCTACCACTCCTCTATACCCGCTTGAGCCTCAGGCGCACCAACTTCTGCATTTTTCCGCTTTAACTCAGTTTCACAATTTGTCAGTCTCAACTATTTAGTCTGTGTAATAGCCCTTTCGCCTTCACAATTCAACTTCACCTCCTCCACAATCTTTAACTCTTCCTTCAGGCGATCAAAACGGGTTACAATGGCATCAAAACGATGTTGGACATCTTTGTACATGCTGTCAACATGAGACTTCTTTTCTTTACATTTAGAGACTTAAGAGATACTTTTATCATGGAAGTCTTTTTTCTCAAAAGCCTCATGTGGTTTTTGTTGTTCAAGAGATTCTTTGTGCATTTGGCAATGGATAAGAGAGCAAACCAATTCATCCAATGGTTTGTAGTCAGCGCCAATAGCATCAAAAAGTGTGAATGCAGTAGACGATAAATGAGACATCACACTAGAGTCTTGAGCCTCTTTAATTTGATCTTGGAGATTCATAATGAAACCGTCACATCGTTTGTAATAAATCCACTGGATGTTGATGGGGGCTCGGTTTGAGATACGATGGGGTGTTCATCAACAGTTTAGTCATTCGATGAGTGGTTTTCTCACAATTGTGCAACTGTCCATTTATTATAACCAGGTATCCTCAGTGATCTTTCTCCTTTAGAATGCTTTCCATACATACTTTCACTCTCCTATCCTGTGGCAACTATAATCTAGTGTAATATTAATCGATATTTCCCTTGCTAAACGCTCATTGATCCACGTTTTTTTTATCTTTTTGCTAAAAAGTTCCAACCTGCGTACTTTCACATTTCACTTAGGTACCCAATCTCTTTCTCAATCTAATCTTTACACAAACAAGCAAGTCTATGGAGGGAGACACGACTGGTCATTATGCTTTCCGCGTAAGGCAGCCTAAGAAACATCCAAAAAATAGAAAAGGGCCAGAAATGGTATATGATTTATTTTCCGATTTAGTTGTTGCATAGTTGAGTAGATCCATAGTATTTATCATCTTGAATGATCTTGCCCATGTTTTCTTGTGAAACTTAATTGAAATTTTTACCATTATAAATTGTCTCTTAGGAGTGATTATGATCAAGAGTCATTAAAAAGATATTTGATGACGATAATTGATAGACATTGTAGCTAGAAGTTGTGAGCAAAAGAGGTAACTTTGAGCAAAAAGTAAGTTTTAGGGTTTAATTTGAGACAGAAAAATTGCTATTGTCAGCATATCTTAGAATTCAGTATAGTAACGTTTTATTCTTTTGCTGTAGCAATGCATTTTGTATTTTATGGTAATATAATCAAATTTCTCGTAGTAATACTTTGGGTCTTTCTTCTTCATGATGACAATGTTTTTATAGACTGCCTGCATTATTTTATTTATGTTGGATTTTGTATAAAAATGTTTTAATTCTCTGACCTTTATGTTCTCTAACGAAATTGTTATTTATTTGATGTATGTGTCGCACTTTTGCATCTATAGTCCATTCTAGTCCCAAGCTGTACATTTCGTGTTGTTTTATTTTGTTGTTGTAAACTTTTGAAAATACTTGATCTTGATAAATAAACTGAAAGAAAGTTATTGGCATGAACTAGTTTAACTTTTTTTTTTTTTTTTACCTTTTTCTGGTATAGCTGCCGCAGGATAGGAGAGTGAAAGTATGTGCGGAAAGCATCCTAAAGGAGAAAGATCACCGAGGATACCTGGTTATAATAAATGGAAAGTTGCACAATTGCGAGAAAACCACTCATCGAATGAAGAAAATGTTAATGAACACCCCATCGTATCTCAATCGAGCCCCCATCAACATCCTGTGGATTTATTATACACGATGTGACAGTTTCATTATTAATCTCCAAGATCAAAGAGGCTCAAGACTCTAGTGTGATGTGTCGATTAGCGTCTAATGCATACAAATTTTTTGATGCTACTGGCGTTGACTACAAACCATTGGAAGAAGTGGTTCCCTGTCTTCTCCGTCGCCAATTTCACAAAGAATCTCTTGAACAACAAAAACTACATAATTCACAAAGAATCTCTTGAACAACAAAAACCACATAAGGCTTTTGAGACAAAAGCCTTGCACGACAAAAGTATCTCTGAAGTCTCTAAATGTAAAGAAATGAAGTCTCGTGTTGAGAACAAGTACAAAGATGTCCAACATCGTTGTGATGCCATTATAGCTCGTGTAGATTGGCTGAAGGAAGAATTAAAGATTGTGGAGGAGGAGAAGGTGAAATGTGAAGGCGAAATGGCTATTACACTGGCTGAAAAAGTTCATATCGGCTGACAAGCTTTATTGCAAAGCCGAGTTAAAGCGGAAAAATATAGAAGTTGGCGTGTGTGGGGCTCAAGCGAATATAGAGAGGTGGGAGAGACTCTAAAATGAAAGCGTAGATATAGTAAATCTTACAAAGGAGAAATTATCGCACCTTACAATGTAGTCTCGAAAACTTGCTTTTGGTTTTTGTCTTTGTACAATTGGTGTTTCTTTACTTCCTTGATGTTTTACTTGTTTACATTTGAAAAACTTCTAGCAGCTCTTGTTATGTTGCTGGTAACTTTATTTGTTTTTAGCTTTTTGGGTTGCTACGTCTTTGAGAACTTTTTGATTCACCAGTTAAGGACATTATGGTAGGAACGTAATTTGCAGGCTCATTTCATTTTTTAATCGAACCATGGTATCAAACCATTTGGGTTACTACAAAACCAAAATAATGACAGTTTGATCCAAGCCAATCTAAAAACCTGAAATTTCATCTCAACATGACATATCATGTTCAAATCTAAAACAATTTAATCTCAACTTTACATATCATGTTCAAATGAACCAGAGAAAATTGTAATCCTAAAAGTCCTAAATTAGCACACCACACCTAAAAAACAAATTACCAAACAAGCCTTGTTAGATATCCTTTTTACGAAAACGAACCTATTTCTCCATATTACGAAAATGAACCATGGCGCAAATATACCAAGCGTAAATTATCAAGCGCCATTAGTTGGAGACATCTATTCACCATATTTTATTCATTCACCATATACATCCACAAACCAAAAACACTCACCATGTTCGTCGTCCAAGATCCATAAAAACTCACAACATCAAACGATTTTCCAAAAAACATCAAAAGTACTCTTTTTTCGGGTTTTTTATCGTTAAAAAATTTATCTTACTTATAGTATAAATTTTTTTGCCACCCGCGAAACCCGCGGGTCTAAAGTATAATATTATTACATGCAAATTTAAATAATTATTAATTTTAACTATAAACATAAAAAATATATTGTATTAATTATATTCTATTATTATAACATCCAATTTAATGTCATAATTTAATGCTCAATTAATGTATTTTTAAATTGAGTTTGTCTAATGGGCATGAAAGGAAATGTTTAATATTACTATAAAAGAAAACTTTGAGTTTACTTAATTAAAAATCATATTTAGTTATGGTAATTTATAAGTTTCATGAATGTGCATTAAATACAATTTTTCATCTAAATGCAGATGTGTTAACTTAAACTTTTTTGACTTTTAAAGATATAGAAGGTACTAAATACACTATAAGGAGTAGATACCTAAAACATTTTTGAAAACCTATTTCCACAACGTTTATGCTTTTGAAATAACTATGACAATTTAGACAATGTTTATAAAGTTTGTAAAGGATTATTACAATTTATAACCACGAACGTGTAAATTTATAGACACCACATTTTATTTGGCAAGAATGTGTACCAAGAATGTGGTTGATTGAATTTAAGGTATTTAATGCTCCATTAAAGTGTGACATAATTAGATTGTATCATTATTACAAGTTTATATTTTAATGAAAATAAAAGACAGAGAATGACCAAAATAGAAATTTGAAATAAAGATGTCGGTCTTTAATTAAGTAATCATCACACATGATAAATGTTAGTAAAAAATTGTTTCATTAAAAATAGTTATATGGATTTGAAACATTATATTAGACGAATGCCCGCGCAAAGCGATTGTTTATAAAGGCAAATAATATTATTTGTGAAATCGTGATTGTGGTTTGTCATTTTTAGAATTAGTTAAAAAGGAAAAAAATAAACATAATTTAAGTTTCCAAGTTTTTGAAAAGTTTTCATGTTTAAGACGTACTTAGGGGTAATTTAGACAAACTACATTAATTTAGTTTTCAAATTTCAAGATTCAAAAAATGCATACACTCTTCTCTATTGCTTATAATGCATGCATATGTATTATTTAAACTTAAAATGTTTAAAATTTGAATAATGTTAATGGACCATTATACTCTTCGATTATTGAAGATAGTAACATCAACTACAACTTAATTAATATTTTTAATATTGTTTAATCTTTAAACTTTTATCAATGACTAAAATTAAACCCGTAATTTTTGCATTAAAGGTCAAACCAGAATCACAATTTTGAAAATATAATTATTCGCCCCTATACACCACACGATTTACATGGCTATTCTGTCTAATTATAAATAGTAGAGGACATACGCTCACATTGCCCACAAACCCAAAAATTTAAGCTTACAAGCTTTTCAAAATTTCATAAAGCTCATAACCCGCAAGCTTAAGCATACACCCCATAAACAAACCCCTGATGAATAATGTTCCACCGGACTCCAGTCACCAGAACTTGTGCTCCGGAGAATACGAAGTAAGCCCTTTTTCAAATCTTTTAATAAAGTTTAAATTTCACTATTTTGTAACATCCTTTTTTATCATTGGAGAAAATCTTTAACCTCATTTTTTAATAAAGAATTTTGATATATGAACTTTATGAATCTTGATGTTATTATCTGATTTTTGTGTGACATTTTTTGCACATAATGTTGGTGCTTAGCGTTACAAAAAAATTGAAGAGGTTTTCCCTCTTCTGTTTTTTGGGGAGGGCGAGTCTTTGAGTGATATGTACTTGGCCTAACCACCGTTTCTGAAACCTTAACATTGATTTGTTTACATTTATGAATCTCGATGTTATTATACCGTTGTTTACTAAGTGTGTTAACCAATTTTTTCACATAATGTTGGTGCTTCACATTAAAAAAGAGGTGAGGTTTTACATGTTTAGGTTTCCCGGTTAGGGTGACTCTTTGAGTTAGATGTACTCGATCTAACCGGGATATCACGTGACTATTTTCGAAACTTTTACTAGCTACCCCAAGATGTTTACCTAGTGAGGTTTTAACCTAAGACATCACTAGGCCCCGTTGGCGGTGGTTAGCATGGCTTATGATATGGTAAAATCATTGTTTTTAAGCTGTTGTTTCTTATAGATACGGGTGATCTTCATTTTTGGTATTAATTATTAACTCGATCACTATCGTTTTTGTTTAAAAAAAGGATAGAATGATGGGTGTGGAAAGATTGTGCAAGAAGGGGCCAATTGTAATGCTTGCACTTTAAGTCTTTAAAAGATACTCCAGAAACAAATTAATGTTAAGTTTACCTGAAAGTTACGTAACCTATAAAACCTTGCAGTTTTGGGCTAGTCGTGATGCTGATATACCGTCATTAGGTGCCTTCTGTGGTAATCATTTTGTCGCTTTTTCGGAGGCGTTTGGGATACTAATTGACATATCCTTGTTTACTTGTCAAAGCCATTCTCTCATTCATAGTTGCATTAGCAATCTGTCATTAACACACAGACACTAATGCAGATGTATGCTATATATAGCTAATAATTATGTGGCTATAGCTACAATTTTTCTTACTTGTTTCATTGATATATTAGCTATTTTTGGAAAACTATATGTGCAAAAAAGTTCAGGGTGTTTTTTATGGTGGTTTTGAATGCATAATTAGGTGTTTCGAATCTTATTCGACACTTTTGCGAGCTTAAGTTATTGTATTTGAAAAACTAAGATCCCATCGAAAAAGAAGTTTGTTTTATTGTAAGAGCTTGAGAATTTTATATCGAAAAAATTAAGTGTCTAAGAAAAGCCACTTGAACTAGCTTTTAAAAAGGCGTATGGCTTTTTGGCTTAGAAAAATGGAAAATGATTAGGAGACCTAATTTGTGTGCCTAAACACATGCCTAAACATATGTGGCATGATCTTGATGATTTGTGAAAAATTGGGTCCGTGACTATAGCCATCAGGATGATGCCATGTAAGCTTAGGCATGAATTTAGGCACAACTTTTAGGCCTCCTAATCATTACTCTAAAAAAATTACCAAATACAGTTGAAATTCAAAAACACTAAGTGTTATCATGTGAAATTACATAAGAGACCTGATGACCATTCAATTCTTGTGCAGATAATACTGTACCATTCGGATCAAGAATATCAAAACAAATGCTCACCACAAAGGGTTGTTATCATCCTCAAAACATCGTATACAGTTGCCTCTCCTGTTCAAAATGTGAAAGTGGCACCCCCGATTACAAGTCCACCAAATGACGAAGCAAATCTGAACAATAACAGCTGGAGGTTATGATGTTTACTTGATCAAATGGATATATGGTACGCCTGTTTACCAAAGTTATTTGTTTTATGTGTTATAAATATTCATTATGCATTACAGTTTGCTCTGTGAGTTAATTTGAATGGCACTTGGGAAGATTTTTTAATACAGGGGTGTTTGGATTTGCTATAATAAGTAAATTCGCAGTGTTTGGAAAAATTATTTGAGCATAGCTTTTTTGACTTTTTTCTTGGGTTAAAGTGATTTTATTTGAAGAAGCAATCATGGAGTTGTTGGGGAAAAAAAGTTTGTAAGCACAAAAACTTCCTCGATTATTTGAATCTTATTCTTTTGCTATTTGGATGCTTAATTGTCAAATATTTTAGTGTTGAGAACCCTCAAATTTGCTTGATTTGGATATCTGATTAGAAATTATGTATTGTGAACTATGATTATGAATTGAAATTTATGAGTTCTATTAAATCGTGATGTTTTTCTTTTACTAAGTTTACATTACTTTATACCAAAATAATAAAGAATTGAGAAAATTACTGCAAGATACCAAACTAGAGGGCCGTTGCACATTCAAGACCAATTTTTGGGGCTTATATAATTGGACGTTTGGTCCGTGTAAGAATTTGCGAGGAACCCGCGGGCCGTGGAGCCATGTCACAAGCTCTTACGTGGGCCAAACTTCCAAATTTGAAAGCCACCAAAATTGGTCTAGAACGTGCAAAGCCCCTCAAATTTGGTCTCTTGCAGTAATTTTCTGTAAAATTTGGGTGGTCTTTTTTTTTTTTTTTTTTTTTTTTTTTTTTTTTTTTAATTTTCTTTAATTGAGAGGTTCAACATTGTCATTACTAAAAGAACTTTAATGTTTTTAGGATTTCAACATTGTGCAAGGATGAAAGCAACTTAACAAGAGCTGGTAGAAGTTTTTCACAATGCAAACAAGTAAAACATCAAGGAAGTAAAGAAACACCCGTTGTACAAAGACAAAATCCAAAAGCAAGTTTTAAAGACTACATTGTAAGGTGCGATAATTTCTCTCTCGTTGGATTTACTCTATCCATGATATCATTATAGAACCTCTACCACTCCTCTATACCCGCTTGAGCCTCAGGCGCACCAACTTCTGCATTTTTCCACTTTAACTCAGCTTCACAATAGAGCTTGTCAGTCTCAACTATCTCAGTCTGTGTAATAGTCCTTTCGCCTTCACAATTCAACTTCACCTCCTCCACAATCTTTAACTCTTCCTTCAGGCGATCAAAACGGGTTATAATGGCATCAAAATGATGCTGGACATCTTTGTACATGCTGTCAACATGAGACTTCTTTTCTTTACATTTAGAGACTTCAGAGATACTTTTATCGTGCAAGTCTTTTTTCTCAAAAGCCTCATGTGGTTTTTGTTGTTCAAGAGATTCTTTGTGCATTTGGCAACGGATAAGAGAGCAAACCACTTCATCCAATGGTTTGTAGTCAGCGCCAATAGCATCAAAAAGTGTGAATGCAGTAGACGATAAATGAGACATCACACTAGAGTCTTGAGCCTCTTTAATTTGATCTTGGAGATTAATAATGAAACCGTCACGTCGTTTGAAATAAAACCACTGGATGTTGATAGGGGCTCAGTTTGAGATACGATGGGGTGTTCATCAACAGTTTCGTCATTCGATGAGTGGTTTCTCACAATTGTGCAACTATCCATTTATTATAACAAGGTATCCTCGGTGATCTTTCTCCTTTAGAATGCTTTCCATACATACTTTCACTCTCCTATCCTGTGGCAACTATAATCTAGTGTAATAATAATTGATATTTCCTTTGCTAAACGCTCATTGATCCACGTTTTTTTTTATCTTTTTGCTATAAAGTTCCAACTTGCGTACTTTCACATTTCACTTAGGTACCCAATCTCTTGCTCAATCTAATCTTTACACAAACAAGCAAGTCTATGGAGGGAGACGCGACTGATCATTATGCTTTCCGCATAAGGCAGCCTAGGAAACAACCAAAAGCAAGAAAAGGGCCAGAAATAGTATATGATTTATTTTCCGATCTAGTTGTTGCATAGTTGAATAGACTGATAGTATTTATCATCTTGAATGATCTTGCCCATGTTTTCTTGTGAAACTTAATTGAAATTTTTACCATTATAAATAGTCTCTTAGGAGTGATTATGATCGAGAGTCATTAAAAATATATTTGATGACGATAATTGACAGACATTGTAGCTAGAAGTTGTGAGCAAAAGAGGTAACCGTTAGGTCACCATTTTACAACATAATCACTTAGAGATCTAGAGAGAGAAAGTAAGTAGAGAGAGAGAGTGGAAGGAACCCTTAGAATAAAATGAAAGAGATGAAATTACTAGAGAACCAACCACCTCAAATGAGGGGTTACAACACTATTTATAGGTGAGGACTAGGGCTTCACCATACTTAGAGAATATTACATATTAAGCCCCTAGACCTTTACCAAACCTATAAACTTAGCATAAACATTTATAAAACATAAGATAAATGTAATATAAAGCAACCTAGTATAAAACTTAATGACCGACACTTGAAATAATAAAGTCTATTCCCAACAATCTCCCCCTAAGTGTTGGTCATCAAAGGTTGCTCGACGTCGTCATCTTCTATACTTTGACTTTGTAGTTGACGTCCTCAGAAATAGTTAGCAAAATCTTTCATCGTTCTTTGTACTTAGTTCTTTGTTGATGTGATGGTGATCATGTTATGAAGTTGTCTGCCGATCGTCACTTTTGTGTCTGTGGTGGTTGTCCGCCATTCCAACATGCTCATACATCTTAGGACTTAGACTTTCGAAAGCACGAAGTTCCTTTGCATACACTTAGATCTTTAGTCTTTATACTTTGTAGATTCTCCCTTTTTGGCGTAGAATCTTTCTTTGAACTTTGTGGTGCTAAGATCTTTGGGGGAGCTTTCATTTGCTTCAAGATGTATGTATAAGCATGCTGGAATCTACCATCATGGAGGAGATGTACCTGCAAATAAACAGTTAGCAATAATCAACCGGTACTTACAGATAAGGAATTAGAGCTTGTCAACAGCATATTGTGAAGACTCTGTAACAATTCGCATTTTCAGGTTAATTAATTTTTCCCAGAAAATTTCACTATTCACTTTTACTATTCATTTTTCCCGAAACTTTCCCGAAAGTTGATTTTTATTTGATATTCTCGAGTGATAAATCATTTCCATGGCAAATTAAATGTTTGACATTCGTCAGATCATTTTCGTGAAAGTTATTAAGGAATTACACGTTTTAGGGTAAAACGTCAATCAGAAATTCTACGCACAACGAAATTCAACCCCGTCAGGTGACCCCACATCAGTAAAATATTTTACACACTCATGATTTATTTGAGAATTAATCGTGACTGAGAAAAATATGACCAAAAACTTCCCAGCAGGTCACCCATGCCTGTACTACTCTCGCATGAGCACGCTTAACCATTTGGGCGATTAACCGTGAGACCACAAAACGCGTTTCTAAGACTTTTTGAGTTTTCAACTTATTAGAAAAAGTCAACATATTCTTTCCCTCCTCCATTGACCAAAAATGATCCCTTGATGTTATAAGTCATTTCGTGATTTTTAGGCTTACGGTTTGATGTCTAAAAGACATTTAACACCAACCGACACTAGACTGAGCTCAGTCTAGACATTATAAGTCATTTTAAATCATTTTTATCACATTAGAAAAGTAACATTTTACTTTTCTCAATTTTACGCAATATTCGTACATTTTACGTATTACGCGTTTTAGACCCGTGTTTCCAGTTTTTAGCAGGGTTTACCACCCAAACGGAACCTACCACTCATTTTATATTTTATTATGGAACTTATTGACATGTTTATCAATACTTTCAAGTTCCATAATTTTACGACACCCGGTTTTACGTTTTGAGGCTTAATCATTTACGGTTAGCTTTTTACGGAGTCAAAATGCACAAACTAAGCAAGATAACACCAAGACTCATCATCTAGTCATCTTATCCATGCCAAACCGCCATTTAGGGGGGGGAGTCACCTTGGTGTGGCTTGATCTTGTCCATTGATTCTTTAGATCATTACAAGTGTCTAAATTAACCATGGTTAAACTCTAACCCAATATATGGTTAACTATTTTTCCTACCCTATAAATACCAAGCTAAAGACATGATATTTCTTGCACCACACCTTCTTATAACCTTCAAGTCCTAAAACCTAAGGCACTTTTCTTATATTTTGTAAGAAAGTTAACTAGTTTTTGAAAGAAAACTAGTGTTTGATCTTTATTCTTGGAAATTTTCTAAGAAAAGTTGTTATAACTTTAAAGTCTCCAAAAAGACGTCGTTATAATCTTCAAATAGCTTTGGACTTCAAGAAGGCGTCGTTATAATCTTCAAATAACCTCGGTTTATCATAGATTGCAAAGGGTGAAGCTAAAAGTCTATCAATGTCCTATCCTTACATGTTAACTTCCTTTCATCTTTGAAAGCCAAAAGTTGTAAGCCAAACCCTAACATGCTTCTTGTTGAATAATTATGTTCATGTTATTTACATATTATTCATGCTATATTATGTCTTGTATGCATGTCCATGATGTATAAAAGTGAGTAAAACAAGTATTGATACATATATGTAACTTATGTTATTCAAACAAGTAAACTAGTGACTTTCTTGGAAAACCACGACCAAAATGGTAAAATTTTGATATTGGATCATTACATATTGTGGTAGAGGACCTAACAAGGAAACCATAGCAATTTGAACCACCCAAAACGAGTATACGAGTCAAAAGTTATGGCAATTTGAAATTACCAAAGATTTCCGGCAAAACTGCCAAATAGCTTCCTGATCAAATTTGGGTTTTGAAAGTCCTACTTCTGGTCCGATTCATCAAAAAGTTAAAACACGAAAGTTGTCCGAAACGACGTTTTCGTTCAGGAATAAAGAAGCTCGAGACCTAAAAATGCTTTCCGAGTGATAAAATTCTTCAAATTCTAAACAGCCCATTTTTAGGCGAAAGTCACTAGATTATGGTTATACTTTGAAAGGAACAAGAGGTCTTATGACCTATAATCAAGACCACCACCATGGCTAGAGCCAAGGTTGTGTCTCATGACCTTGGAACAAGGACCAAAGGTCATGGCTAGGCCATGACGAAATGACCATAACAACTTACATAGGCGTAAACATGAAACAATGAGTTAGGCGATAACTTGAACAAGCAATTTGGATCTACTTCACTTAAAAGGAAACCATGAGATTTTACCAAGAGAACATGGTCATTTAAGGCTTATGAAGCTACCCCTAATAACAATCTTCATGTACAAATAAACTTTCCTAAGTTTATTCAAATATCGGACATGTAACCTTTCGGATCAAAACTTATATCTATATATTTCATCAACTACTACAATAGTAGGGAGCCTCATGTGAGGAGTTCATTATGTAAGCCGTCGAGTTGAGTTGTGGATTTACGAGTTAAAGTGTCCTGGCTCCTCGAACGCTTACTAACATGACTTCTGAATTATGTCGGCCCGAACGGTAGTAAACGATATACAAAACATACATGTTTCATGAATCTTTTCTTTCAAGGACATACAATATACATCATACCACATCATGGACTATAAATGCAAGATATATATATAGGCACTACTTCATAGTCTTTACTCCGATCCTAAGTCGCGACAGTCTATTATAGGTTGCTCGTAGAAACCTACACGATCCAACCATCACCTTCATTACTTGCTATACAACTTAAGGTGAGTTCATAGCCCCACTTTACATTACTTCAATGTTTTACAAACCCTTGGGGGGGAATACATGCTATTTTTAACCGAGCACAATGTTTTTAAATTGTATGCTTGCCTGATTGTTTTATTATCACTAAGTAACATCCTTGCCAAACCCAGATCCCTTATTATGAACCATTTAATCACTTGCGAGGGTTACTTGCAAGTGAGCGCGAATATTGTGAATAGGCCTATTGGGATTGACGAATCCCATTTGTTTTGATTAGTTCAAACAAATGCATTAATATTTGAGACATTAGGTATGACGGCAAAGTACCTACCGGGATAAATCTGCCGATCGATATTGGTACACGTTAACGTTTTGGTTTCATAAGCTTAGTGTATAATACATGTTCCGGGCGTATAATAACGTAGCCTACCTGTTTTGTTTTCCAAACATTGGTGTGAGCCTATAACTCACACTACCAACATATTGTGTTCAATCGATTTAACAAACTCTATGAATATCACTCAACCTTTGTGTTGACCTCTCAAGCATGTATTTCAGGTTCATGACGATCAAGGATGGCACGGAAGGGCACGGATACTCAAGAGGGCTATAAATTTTATTATCATTCAAAACTCATTTATTATACATTGTAAACATGGAACCAATTGGGACCTCATTTTGTAATCTCTGATATTTATATAATTTGAATGATAAACCTTTTCAAAACGACTCAATTGGAGTTCGTTTTCTATCATTGTGACTATTGTGCCGTCGAGTAACACCCAGTTTGAATTCCGCTGCATCCATGAATTGGGGGTGTTACAGATTGGTACCAGAGCCATGGTTATAGAGAAACGGGTCTAATTGAGACCTAAACTATAACCACACATACAAGCAAAAACATTTTATAGCCTTCCGCTCTCCGTGTCTTCCATCCTCCAGACGATTATGGATTTAGTAAGCATGTTATGATACACAAACATGTTAGTATATTCATATATACCCATTTTGAGCATTTCCCCGAAGACATTTTTATGCTACACAAACATAATTGCATATTGATATATGTACCCTAAACATAATTGAGCATTTCCCCGTAAGCATTTTATGCTACATGAACACATATAAGTATATTGATATATACACACTAAGCATTTTATGCTACATGAACACATATAAATATATTGATATATACACACTAGGCATTTTATGCTACATGAACATATTAGTATATTGATATATAAACTCGGTTTATTTTCAATCATTTTATCTAAACATATCTGCGTATGCCTATTCTATGGCATTTCGGCACAACTACATTCTCCCAATCATGTTCCTACTCCAACATTCATTTTCCAAGACATTGTGGGATACAATGGTCTCATTCATTTTCCAAGACATTGTGAGATACAATGGTCTCATTCATTTTCCAAGACATTGTGAGATACAATGGTCTCATTCATTTTCCAAGACATTGTGAGATGCAATGGTCTCATTCATTTTCCAAGACATTGTATGATACAATGGTCTTAATCATTTCTCAAATGTTTTGAGTCACACAACGGTTTAACCTACTTCCCAGACATTGTGAATTACACAATGGTCTAACCTACTTCCGAGACTTTGTGTTTGGTGCAAATGGTCTCTAGAATTATTCCATCACATAATCAATATCATTTCTTATGATATCAAAAACCCGTCACAATCTATCGATTTCAAAACAAGAAATATGAGATTTCTAAAGGACAAACTAATCCATCATCGACAAAAGCTGAACTTTCTCTACATTCATCAAAGTTTTCTTATGAAACCTTCATTATTAAAAGTTCGTGATCCTGGCCAAGTATGTTCTATTTTAGAACTACTTAAAACTTCCTTTCCATACGTATCTACCCTTACTACCTTCTATGCAATGGAATATGAAAACATACGTTACAAGTCTTGTATGGACGGGACTTGCAACTTAAGGGTTTGACATCGCCTTTGTTTAGTGGACAGTTTCCCGAAAGCAACGGACATATCAAAAGTATACCTAGTTTAGGTATTTGAAAATTTTATCGAACCTTGGCTAAATATAGACTAGTCACCTATATTTAACCTAGGGACAGTGGAATATAGTCTGACTAACTATATTCGACTTAGAATTTTCAAATACTGAGAATAGTTGTACTAGGGTTATGTTTAGGTTGATTTCCTACATGAACTCGATAAACCACCAGAATACATTAAAACAATCTAGAGACACGATAATGTCTTACCACTCAGCGAAATCTTAACACCTTATTTGTGTTACCTAATTTCATTCTTGAAATTTTTCATTTATGAGATAATCCGAACTACTATCCTGGGATAGTTATCAATTATTCTCTTCATCCTGTAGAAGTACTATCCTGTTTAGGATACCATTCCATCATAAACTTTTAAAATCTCTTAAGATTTTTAAAGCAAACTCAACATCTATACCTAACAGTATTAATGTTAAGCATACATTACACACTTTTGTTCATCAACATATCACAACATTATCGTCACAACCGTTACAAACACAAGCTCATTAACAGATCTTGATGCACTTTTAAAGCTCAAATCATCCTTAGATACACCACAAGTACCCTCATCAGCTTTACAAGATTGAATATTCATCTTGTACTTTTGGAACACCAGTATCATCTCGTAATACACTACCTTGTAACTCACCGGCTAAGTATGAATGTTGTGTTGGGAATTCTTAAGTAGGATGATTTATAATGTCCTTATTTGAATGGATTGGGATGCCTTTTCGTTTAAATAAAGAAATTATAAATCATCAAACCATACGTTTATATTCCTTTAGTTACATTGTTTGGGATGCCTCTCTATGTAAATAAAGAACTATAAACAAGTGGGCTTAATTATATCCAAAATAACATAAGTATGAAGTCAACCTACATTACATTGCTCGGGTATGGCTTGATACCTACATTACATTGCTCGGGTATGGCTTGATACCTACATTACATTGCTCGGGTATGGCATGATACCTACATTATATACACCACAAGAAATCCTATCTTTTCACCGACATCGCTTCAAACCATGACATAAACACTAGGTACAACAACCGATTACCTACTAGGCTATGATTGCAACGACTATCCCAATTTCCATTTGTACGAGGTTTACATTTTGGTTTTCATAATGATAGTGCAATAACAAACAAACTCATTGCGAGGCCATGTAACCATATGCATGTGCAGTCGTACCAAACTCATTACGGGGCCATGTAGCCATATGCATGGGCAGCCGTACAATTCAAACAGGACTTGGTCCAACCGCATGTTCAACGCTTATTCCATGATTCGATTCTTATATCAATTTCCATTTATTGGATTCCTATGTAAATTGCTATTGTTGTTCAACTGTTATATCAATTGCTATTGATACTTGACAACTATATCAATTTCCATTTTGATATTTAACTATATCAAGTTCTATTTGATATTCAACTACTATATCGATTCCTATTAATATTCGACTGCTATATCAATTTCCTTTGATATTCGACTATTACCATACCTTTCCTACATAAAAGGAAGCCTCATCCTACACCATACACCGAAATGACAAATCAAATCACATCACTGGTAATTCCAGACTCTAGTCCTCATAAGTAACCACACCTTTTCATCGATACCACTCCAACATATGATATACACAGAACTTCGGGACGAAGTTCCCCGTAAGGGGTAGAGACTGTAACAATTCGCATTTTCAGGTTAATTAATTTTTCCCAGAAAATTTCACTATTCACTTTTACTATTCATTTTTCCCGAAACTTTCCCGAAAGTTGATTTTTATTTGATATTCTCGAGTGATAAATCATTTCCATGGCAAATTAAATGTTTGACATTCGTCAGATCATTTTCGTGAAAGTTATTAAGGAATTACACGTTTTAGGGTAAAACGTCAATCAGAAATTCTACGCACAACGAAATTCAACCCCGTCAGGTGACCCCACATCAGTAAAATATTTTACACACTCATGATTTATTTGAGAATTAATCGTGACTGAGAAAAATATGACCAAAAACTTCCCAGCAGGTCACCCATGCCTGTACTACTCTCGCATGAGCACGCTTAACCATTTGGGCGATTAACCGTGAGACCACAAAACGCGTTTCTAAGACTTTTTGAGTTTTCAACTTATTAGAAAAAGTCAACATATTCTTTCCCTCCTCCATTGACCAAAAATGATCCCTTGATGTTATAAGTCATTTCGTGATTTTTAGGCTTACGGTTTGATGTCTAAAAGACATTTAACACCAACCGACACTAGACTGAGCTCAGTCTAGACATTATAAGTCATTTTAAATCATTTTTATCACATTAGAAAAGTAACATTTTACTTTTCTCAATTTTACGCAATATTCGTACATTTTACGTATTACGCGTTTTAGACCCGTGTTTCCAGTTTTTAGCAGGGTTTACCACCCAAACGGAACCTACCACTCATTTTATATTTTATTATGGAACTTATTGACATGTTTATCAATACTTTCAAGTTCCATAATTTTACGACACCCGGTTTTACGTTTTGAGGCTTAATCATTTACGGTTAGCTTTTTACGGAGTCAAAATGCACAAACTAAGCAAGATAACACCAAGACTCATCATCTAGTCATCTTATCCATGCCAAACCGCCATTTAGGGGGGGGAGTCACCTTGGTGTGGCTTGATCTTGTCCATTGATTCTTTAGATCATTACAAGTGTCTAAATTAACCATGGTTAAACTCTAACCCAATATATGGTTAACTATTTTTCCTACCCTATAAATACCAAGCTAAAGACATGATATTTCTTGCACCACACCTTCTTATAACCTTCAAGTCCTAAAACCTAAGGCACTTTTCTTATATTTTGTAAGAAAGTTAACTAGTTTTTGAAAGAAAACTAGTGTTTGATCTTTATTCTTGGAAATTTTCTAAGAAAAGTTGTTATAACTTTAAAGTCTCCAAAAAGACGTCGTTATAATCTTCAAATAGCTTTGGACTTCAAGAAGGCGTCATTATAATCTTCAAATAACCTCGGTTTATCATAGATTGCAAAGGGTGATGCTAAAAGTCTATCAATGTCCTATCCTTACATGTTAACTTCCTTTCATCTTTGAAAGCCAAAAGTTGTAAGCCAAACCCTAACATGCTTCTTGTTGAATAATTATGTTCATGTTATTTACATATTATTCATGCTATATTATGTCTTGTATGCATGTCCATGATGTATAAAAGTGAGTAAAACAAGTATTGATACATATATGTAACTTATGTTATTCAAACAAGTAAACTAGTGACTTTCTTGGAAAACCACGACCAAAATGGTAAAATTTTGATATTGGATCATTACATATTGTGGTAGAGGACCTAACAAGGAAACCATAGCAATTTGAACCACCCAAAACGAGTATACGAGTCAAAAGTTATGGCAATTTGAAATTACCAAAGATTTCCGGCAAAACTGCCAAATAGCTTCCTGATCAAATTTGGGTTTTGAAAGTCCTACTTCTGGTCCGATTCATCAAAAAGTTAAAACACGAAAGTTGTCCGAAACGACGTTTTCGTTCAGGAATAAAGAAGCTCGAGACCTAAAAATGCTTTCCGAGTGATAAAATTCTTCAAATTCTAAACAGCCCATTTTTAGGCGAAAGTCACTAGATTATGGTTATACTTTGAAAGGAACAAGAGGTCTTATGACCTATAATCAAGACCACCACCATGGCTAGAGCCAAGGTTGTGTCTCATGACCTTGGAACAAGGACCAAAGGTCATGGCTAGGCCATGACGAAATGACCATAACAACTTACATAGGCGTAAACATGAAACAATGAGTTAGGCGATAACTTGAACAAGCAATTTGGATCTACTTCACTTAAAAGGAAACCATGAGATTTTACCAAGAGAACATGGTCATTTAAGGCTTATGAAGCTACCCCTAATAACAATCTTCATGTACAAATAAACTTTCCTAAGTTTATTCAAATATCGGACATGTAACCTTTCGGATCAAAACTTATATCTATATATTTCATCAACTACTACAATAGTAGGGAGCCTCATGTGAGGAGTTCATTATGTAAGCCGTCGAGTTGAGTTGTGGATTTACGAGTTAAAGTGTCCTGGCTCCTCGAACGCTTACTAACATGACTTCTGAATTATGTCGGCCCGAACGGTAGTAAACGATATACAAAACATACATGTTTCATGAATCTTTTCTTTCAAGGACATACAATATACATCATACCACATCATGGACTATAAATGCAAGATATATATATAGGCACTACTTCATAGTCTTTACTCCGATCCTAAGTCGCGACAGTCTATTATAGGTTGCTCGTAGAAACCTACACGATCCAACCATCACCTTCATTACTTGCTATACAACTTAAGGTGAGTTCATAGCCCCACTTTACATTACTTCAATGTTTTACAAACCCTTGGGGGGGAATACATGCTATTTTTAACCGAGCACAATGTTTTTAAATTGTATGCTTGCCTGATTGTTTTATTATCACTAAGTAACATCCTTGCCAAACCCAGATCCCTTATTATGAACCATTTAATCACTTGCGAGGGTTACTTGCAAGTGAGCGCGAATATTGTGAATAGGCCTATTGGGATTGACGAATCCCATTTGTTTTGATTAGTTCAAACAAATGCATTAATATTTGAGACATTAGGTATGACGGCAAAGTACCTACCGGGATAAATCTGCCGATCGATATTGGTACACGTTAACGTTTTGGTTTCATAAGCTTAGTGTATAATACATGTTCCGGGCGTATAATAACGTAGCCTACCTGTTTTGTTTTCCAAACATTGGTGTGAGCCTATAACTCACACTACCAACATATTGTGTTCAATCGATTTAACAAACTCTATGAATATCACTCAACCTTTGTGTTGACCTCTCAAGCATGTATTTCAGGTTCATGACGATCAAGGATGGCACGGAAGGGCACGGATACTCAAGAGGGCTATAAATTTTATTATCATTCAAAACTCATTTATTATACATTGTAAACATGGAACCAATTGGGACCTCATTTTGTAATCTCTGATATTTATATAATTTGAATGATAAACCTTTTCAAAACGACTCAATTGGAGTTCGTTTTCTATCATTGTGACTATTGTGCCGTCGAGTAACACCCAGTTTGAATTCCGCTGCATCCATGAATTGGGGGTGTTACAGACTCCTTCTAATCCTTATCCAGGCCGTTCCCATATCAGATACTCCCGAAGGAGTTTACGAGACCTACTAAGTAGCTCAATGACTGGGTGAGTCGCTGGGGATCACTCCACGACTGTAGACCGCTAAAGAACAACCCCAAACACTAAGCGTAACCCTTGCGGAGTTACCGAAGTGACCTGCTGTCAGGGCTGTTTGATGTTGACCCTGGCAGGAATTTCCGTTCAATCATTGAGAAATACATTTGTAATTCTCTCATAAACGTTCTCGGCAGATTGCTCAGATCTGCGAAGGAGGGGTCTCCTGCTTCAATATCACTTAGGTTTCCTATACGGAGACTAGGGAGGGGTCTCCTGCTTCAATATCAACTATCTCTAAGAGATAAGTCGGTAGATTACACTGGTTCCCCGTGAGAATGAAACAAGCTCTTTTAAGAGAACTTGAGTGGTTAAGAAGGTTTAGTGCATTGCGTCACTGGGTCCATGACGACTTTATCTTCAATACCGGTATTGCCTTAGCAACAACCAGTAGCATACGAATTGAACCCGGTGTCTGCCCTAAGGTTGAACATATGGAGGGTTATTTCTTTTCACCCTTTTCTTTACTTTTTTTTTAATTCTTCAACTCCTTCTTTCCCCTTTCATTCTTTTCTCCTTTTTTCGTATCATACCTAAGGACTTCTAATTCTAACTATTGGTGATATCCTTGGGTAGATCCCTCCGGCTCTGGCGGATCATAGGACGGTTTTTCCTAACCTTGTTTAACACTTTGAGAGTTTTGTGTATACTTATGAAGGGCTCCCCCTTCACATGTGCTCATAAGTATTTAATAAATTTGCACATGCGGGAGGAGCAAGCACTTTTAGAATTGATCCACTTTCAGTGAACAAGACCGATTCGAGACACACTTACATCACTAGTTAGACTAGCTTGAAGTTATTACCCGGCCTGGTCAAGTCCACAGAAAGTTTCTCGAAACGGTACATTTCTACTAAGACAAATCCTTTTCGAGACACGCTTACATAGCTAGTTAAAGAGTTCCATTGTCAGCTTTTAGGTGACAACTAGCTCTAGTAACTAACTTGATGTTAATACCCGTCGAGGAAAAGTCTTTTCGAATTTACTAACTTTTATGTTTCGTCAATTCCTGGGTGAATCTGAGTCTAGCTCGCATGAGATTTGACTTATAAGCAACATTTAACTTTCATATTTTAATCACTTTCACTTTTCTCCCCCTCAAAAATAGCATATGAGATGTTGTTTTTGATAAACTTTTGATTAAAATATGCTTTTTGAGTCTTATGGGGAGATTTCAACAAGAACTTTTGTATTGCAAACGATGAATTTTTCAAGTGCTCCCCCTCAACAAGTGAATACTCATTGAGGTGAAATACTTGCCTTTTGAGCAGAATTATGAAAATCAGAAAATGTTTGATTAATTCTACTCAAAAGTAAGAAGCCTTCGCTCCTTTTGTTAGGATTGAGGCACTGACGTGTACCTCAGGGTCCTTTCTTGATAAGAACGGGTTGTACACTGTTATGTGTGCACAAACCATTGTTTTAATACAAAATTAGTTTTCTTTTTAACAAAACACTCCCCCTCACATAATGAATATTATTCGAGAGATAGTCTTCTTGAGCAAAATTTTGAATCGTATTTAAGAAATACTTTTTGAAAATTCGAGAGATGATTCTGCTCAAGGTTTTAGAAAACACAATAAAGTATTATACAATAAAGAATGTTTGAAATTCAAAACTCTTTGACTGTTGAAAGTTGTTTGAGACCCGGAGTCTCTCTTTTGAGTTTTAAAATCTGAAAAAGATTTCCATCTAAAGATATACCTCATAGGTTCATTTTGAAGATTTGTTATTGTGATGAATGGAAAACTTTTGGTATTTGGGATGTTCAGATCAGAGACATTCTTTTATTGAAGCCAAAGCATTCCAGATTTTGAAAATTTGAAAGGTTTTGAACAACTTTGCTTTGGTCTTCACACTTGCTTTACCGGTGTAAAACAAGAGTGTAGAGTTTGGAAAAATTTGTTTCTCACCATTTTGAATCCATTTACCAGTTTAGCCTTTAAACACATTTTGTCCTTTGACCTTAAAATATGTTCCATAAAAAACATTTTGTCGAATGTTGAAATTTTGACTTTCAATGGGATGACATGTAGTTGCACACAGAGAAAATGCATCAGGCACAAACAAGTATAAGATGAATCAAAAAACTCATTCTAAATCCACCTAAGTGCTCAGAATTCTCAGATTAACACACAAAATCACAGATTAATTCATTCTTTCACTCGAAATTTTCCAATTATGATTATGGTTTGGGGTTATGATAAGAGTCTAAGCACACTTGTTAGCATCATAATGCCTGAATATTAAACAAACAAACGTCCTAGTAATAGCAGCAAAGACATCGACATCGTAAACCCTAAATCACATGATTCTAAACCTATGTTGTTCCTAATCGAGCAACTACACCAATCGAGCATTCTTTGGTGTTCTCTAAAGCTATATAAACTAGTTAATTAGACTAAACACATAAAAAAAATGAAAGCCCTGATTGATAACCCTAGTTTCTGATTATGCCTTTTTGACCGTTGAAAACACTTGAAACATTTAGGGAACGATTAGACAACAACCATGAAGAAATTAGAAACTCACAATCGGGGACATTCGAGGATAAAAAATCGTTAGTCTAAATCGTGAGGTTTATCGATTATGTGTGATACTTTTGAGAATATTTAAAGAAACATTTATTAGAGCCCGTTTTATTTTCCATGCAAGATCCTTTTTCCTAAATTTAAGACATTTGTGAATCTTTACTCATTAAAGGTTAATTACTTTTCCATTTGAAGTCCAAACAAGGTCAACTTGGAATCATTGCAAAAAGAATTTCCTTTCTCCCCCTCGAATTAGCATATATTACGTGAAACCTTTTTGTACATTTTAATTCGAGAGATCATAGAAGTTTTTGAAAATGAGATTTTAATCCGAATGATGAAGAAACATTTTATCCTTGAAGAATTATGATAAGGTGTGCAAACTTCATGATAATATTAAAAGTTTTCTCCCCCTCAAAACATGTTCCATTTTGACCGAGTAAAGCAAAATTGTTTTTAATGAAGGGACATAGTTTTGAAGTTACGAAGTTTGTACACAGAGAAAGAGGAATTTTTATTTTTATTTACTTATTTATTTATTTATTTATTTATTTATTTTATATATTAAAAGGAGAAAGTTAGATGTTTGACTCACTTAGTTTTAAAGAAAATTTTGTAAATCATCTGGAGTCAAACACCGCATACCAATATGGTGAACTAAATCAACAAACCTTGATGGAGGTAATTATCTCGCATGTGAGCAGGATCCAAATTGCGTGTAGACGACTCAGTAATGTCAGGAATGAGTTGAGCCGGTGCAAACGGATTAAAGAACGCTTAAAGAACGCCTCTGGGTCATGCTCTGCGGTTTGTGGAACTGATTTAGGTATGAAGTCTTCAGCTGATTGTCGTGAGTTGGAAACGGTTTGTTTTGCCGTTGTTGGAGATGCAATTGGAGGACCGTCTCTCTCAACAGTTGTTGTTGTTTGTTGAGGTGAATCAGGTACTTGATTGTGATCAAGATGTGCAGCGGAAATTGGTGAGACCTCAGAAAGACGGTTTTCAATCGTATCATCAAACAATGGAGCAAACAAGGTTTCCACTTCCTTGCGGGTGAGAGACAATTGTTCAGCCGAAGAGTCTAGAAAGTTAGACGGTTGATTGCGGGTCCTAAGCTGTTGTGCTCAGAAGCCATTACATTAAGCTCGGGTCCGAAACTGAGTTGTTCCGAAGCCATTACATTAAGCTCGGGTCCGAAACTGATTGGTTCCGAAGCCATTACATTAAGCTCGGGTCCGAAACTGATTTTTTCCGAAGCCATAGTGTTGAAGAATCTGCAAAGAAAGAAAGAAGAGACAAGAAAACAGAGAACAAGGATCCCCAAGAGTAACTGGGTTCCAGATGTTAGAAGCATAAAGGTGTAGTGTCAATTATCTTCTTGACACTCGAACACACTATATCAACGATTTCTTTTCTCTCCTCAGGGATAGATGTTGTGGGTTTCACATTAGTTTTGGTGCAACTGTCTAAAATCTTTCCTGTAGGAATCCACCTAAGACCAATTGATTTGAAAATTCTACCCGTTGGTACCCACCTAGTGTTAGATCTAGGAGATGTTTTCCTTTTAGATGCAGTTGAATGAAATGTGGGAGCATCACTTCTTTGAGAAAACCAACGTCCTATGTTGATCCACTTCTTAGGTTTCTGACTTATGACTTTTGGTTCAACGGGTTTGTTTGACTTAGTCGATTGAGCCTTTTCAAGTGAATTTCCCTTTTGAAGATATTTTAAAGCGCAAACAACATGATTATTTACGCAACTACTCTTAGAAGCTATCCAATTCCTATTAGTTTGTTGATTACTCTTAGGTTTTGGTGTGCAACTACAAGCAGTGTTCTGTACTACAGTGGAAGGCATCACATGAGGTTTTGAACCTAGAATTCCATCCTTTTGAAGTAGTGCCTTTTTCCTAGCCTTTTCTAGATCATAGTTCTTGTACATGTCATATTTGCCATAAAATTCTTTACTTTTAATGCTCGTTTTAGACACTGTTTTCGAACTGATCCTAGATGAGCCAGGTATAATCACGTGTTGAGATTTAGCAGACACAGATGCATTTTCCTTAGGCCAAGAATGTGGAGTGACTGGTTTTGTCAAATTGTTATTCTCAACAACTTGGGAGTCAAACCGAGGTTTTGAAAATTTAGGTCGTTCAGATTTAAATGCAGTTGGTTGTCTAACCACTGATTGTTTTCTATTTGTTTGAGAAGGTTGTTTCCCCAAGATTGATGGCTTTGAAAACTTAGTATCCATACTCTGGCCAGTCAGTCTTCTTAATTTGTTTTGTAATGCAGCATGTGCAAACACCTTTTCTTGAATTTGACATTTTAAAAGCTCATTTTCTTTAACTAATGTATCCACACGTTTTATTTGTTCATTCAAAAATTGACCATTGTTGCCCGAATTTAGAGATTCGTCTTGCAATTGAAGTTCAAGTGAGATGCAATGTGCCTCTAGTTTTGAAAAATCTTTATGACACTGGGCAATGGTCTTTTTGAGAAGAAGGTTTTCAGACGCAAGAGTTTGATTTGATGTTTCAGTCATTAGATTATCATGTAAAGACTCAGACTCAGAACGTTTGTCAAGACATTGTACAACATCCTGGTCAACCTCTCCTTCATTACTGAAGTTAGGTTGCTCAGATTGTTGTTTCTCATTTGCAGGCATAATATGATCAACAGTAGATTGTACCTCAACCATCTGTTCTATGGCGAAGTTAGGTGCTGTGTCATAGATGGGTATGACATCTTCCTCATCCATCTGTCCTTTGTCAAAGTTGGGCTCTGAGTCATAGGGTCTGATCTCTGCACAGTCTGCATCTGTATCATTCCCTAATCTGCTGTTGTCATTTTGTTCATCTGATTCTGTCCCATTGCTTTCCACGACAACCAAATTAGCTTCCAATACATCAACTTTATGATCTTGCTCTTCTTGAGTCTGCTTTTTACATCCATTCTCCTGTACATTCAATTCTCTTCCTCGTTTTTGCATCTCCAGTTCTTTGACAACACTCAGATGAAGTGATCTTTCATTAAGCACATATTCTAAGCAGCTCAGTCGTGAAACAAGTTGATCTCTAAAATCATCAACCTCCATACTAGTGATATTCTCTCTCCATTCATTGCTTTCATATTTATAGTGTATAAGAGTTTTAAAATCGATGGTCACGAACCATTTGAACTGTGTCTTGAGCGCTCTAAATACTACCATGCAATCACTTCCCTGTTCAATTAGCTTTTCTAGTTGAACGATGTTTTCTTGGAGTTTCCTTTGAAAGGTTATTTGGTTCATTTCAGTTCCGAAGAATGCAGAAAATGTACTCGAGCAAGGAAACCATGCATCTGAGAGAATCTTGCATTGAATCTTAACCGATTCAAAATGTGCTAAACATTTTTCTGTAGAATTGATGGCTCTTTTCGCAACTTTATCCTGAAGGCCTGTATTACCGACATCTACAGTATTCCCAACAGTCCTTTCAACATTCCTTCCTTGTCTATCAACTCTTTCACCTTGCACAACAGATTGATTCCTTGTGTTGGAGTATTTGCTGAGGATACGAGCAACAAGTTCGCGTCCTTGATTCAGAATAGCTTCCACATCATCGTCATCATCGTCATCTATTGTGTCACTACTTACATATAGGCCTGAATCATTCAACTGGAGTTCCTGCATGTCTGCCATTAATATCACATCTGCTGTATCGGCTTCCAAATCTGCATGTTCATCTTCAGACGGAATATCTCCCATGAAACTTTGCAAAACATCATTGAGATTACCCTCTTCAACTTCCATTTGACTAAGTGTGGCATTGTATTCAACATTATCGTCAAAGACTGGAGTTGAATCATAATCTTAAGCTTCCTCATCTGCAATATTTTCCGTATATGCCAAGAATGCCATGCTTGGTTCGATAAGATCTTCTTCATCATTAGTATCTTCCATTGTGTTTAACCATTCAGAACTAGACGTCATTACGCCTTTTCCTTTCTCTGTAGATACTTCACTAAGCTTCACTAAATTTTGCAGAAGAGATTGCACATTGTTATGAAGTGTAGCAGGATGGTACTGAGGAATGAAGAAAGGCTCAGGTGCATTCGGAGGATTGAAGAAGAGACCATTTGGAGTGTGAATTAAGGATCCATGGTCAACAGCTGGAGATGGTGGAGCAGGGAGAATGGTCTTCAGTGGATTCATGCTTAAGCAACATTCAAGAATTTGCTTCATTCTGAAGTGATGAAGTTCTTCTATACGATGCATAGCTTCAAGATATTTCCACATTTCATAGGCACTAGCTTGAAAGTCCATATTCGTGTAAATTGAGTTGGGAAGTGCTAGTGTCATGAACCATGCAGCTTGTTGGTCAGCATCGTACTGAGCAAGTTCAGTAGCATTCAAATCTTCATCCGTTTGTAGTCTGATAATCCCTGTTGAGTCAGCAAGAGATATCATTTTGTATGGACCATCTTGAATGGATTTAAGCATGAGATCTGCAGCAGGACGATCTGTGAGCCATAGTAGAAATCTCCGTTTCCAAACAGTATATGTTCCTGGTAGCAACATTGGAGGCCGTGATTCATCGCCAAAGAACAGCACATGATCAATGAGGGAGCTGTGACTTTGTTGTTGATGATACCGTTGCTGATGAGAATATTGGTGAGGAAGGTAGTTGGAAGAAGGTCCTGTTGCTGATGACTGTTGCTGATGAGAATATTGGTGAGGAAGGTAGTTGGAAGAAGGTCCTGTTGATGATGACTGTTGCTGATGAGAATATTGGTGAGGAAGGTAGTTGGAAGAAGGTACTGTTGCTGATGACTGTTGTTGATGAGAATATTGGTGAGGAAGGTAGTTGGAAGAAGGTGATTGAGACGTTGTAGATGACATTGCTCTCCCCCTTGATTGTTGCGATGTAATCGAAAAAATCAAGCAAAATGTCACACGCAAGGTCGAAATAGTGAATTCAGATTTTCCCTCCAAAAAATTATTTGAAAAAATTTTCTCTCCCAAAATTTGAAAATCACTATGAAATGCAATTATAAGGTTGCAAGAAAAAATTTGAGTTTCAAAAATTTTGCCGCCAAATTTCACCGAAAAAATTTGAATTTTGGCCTAAAAATTTGAATTTTGGGCCAAAATTTTCAACGTTAAACCAAAATTTAAATTTCACGTAAAAATTGAACGTTTAGTCTCCTGTAAAAAATAAATTCGATTTTTTTTTTTTCTTTTTTTTTTTTTTTTTTTTTTTTTTTTGGAATTAAGAAGAGTAAGATAAGAAAGAAAAAAAACTTTGATAAGATGAGATGATGTGATTATGTTAATCTTTGATCGTTAAGGATAAGTAAATGTTTTAGTTTTAAGTTGATTTGAGAACTTGATAAGTTTGTATATCCTAACTCGGTATGTTTGAAAGAAAGTGTAACACGGTATGTTTAAATGTTTGTCAAACTCGGTAAGTCTGAAACAATTTGAGCAGAGTTTCCCCTTGATATGAGCCACAAGAAACCTTACTCGATGTACGATAAGGTAATAGGCTAACTCGGCAAATTTGAGTCCAAACTCGGTATGTCTTAAATATCCAAACTCGATGAGAATTAAATCCCAAACTCGGTATGTATACAAACTCGGTAAGGTTCAAACTCGGTAAGCATAGATCCTAACTCGCTAGATTTTTGAAAATGTAACTCGCGTCTCTAACTCGCTAAAATTTTAACTCAAAATCGGTAAGAATTTAAATCCTAACTCGATAGAATGTAAATCCTAACTCGATAGAAATAAGATCCTAACTCGATAGAAATAAGATCCTAACTCGATAGAATTACACTTAACTCGAAAGCCTAACTCGACAAGTCATTCTAAACTCGATAGAATAATTCCAAACTCGATAGAAAATGAAACCTAACTCGATGGAAATGAAACCTAACTCGCAAAATTTGAAGAATCTTAACTCGCTAACATTTTTTATCCTAACTCACTAAGATAAAAAAAACTTAACTTGATAGAAAGAATTTCAAACTCGCAAGAAATGCGATGAACAGTAACCGGATATCACCAAAAAAAATCACTTTAAAAAAACAAGTTTTTTCTACCAAATCAAACCTAAATCAACCTATATTATCCCTTGGCGAATGATACCACTTGTTAGGTCACCATTTTACAACATAATCACTTAGAGATTCCTAGAGAGAGAAAGAGAGTAGAGAGAGAGAGAGTGGAAGGAACCCTTAGAATGAAATGAAAGAGATGAAATCACTAGAGAACCAACCACCTCAAATGAGGGGTTACAACACTATTTATAGGTGAGGAATAGGGCTTCACCATACTTAGAGAATATTACATATTAAGCCCCTAGACCTTTACCAAACCTATAAACTTAGCATAAACATTTATAAAACATAAATAAATGTAATATAAAGCAACCTAGTATAAAACTTAATGACCGACACTTGAAATAATAAAGTCTATTCCCAACAGTAACTTTGAGCAAAAAGTAAGTTTTAGGGTTTAATTTGAGACAGAAAAATAGCTATTGTCAGCATATCTTAGAATTCAGTATAGTAACGTTTTATTCTTTTGCTATAGCAACGTATTTTGTATTTTATGGTAATATAATCAAATTTCTCATAGTAATACTTCGGCTCTTTAATCTTCATGATGACAATATTTTTATAGACAATATTTTGTATAAAAACGTTTTAATTCCCTGACCTTTATGTTCTCTAACGAAATTGTTATTTATTTGATGTATGTGTCACACTTTGCATCTATAGTCCATTCTAGTCCCAAGCTGTAGATTTCGTGTTGTTTTATTTTGTTGTTGTAAACTTGTGAAAATACTTGATCTTGACAAATAAACTGAAAGAAAGTTATTGGCATGAACCAGTTTAACTTTTTTTTTACCTCTTTCTGGTATAGCTGCCGCAGGATAGAAGAGTGAAAGTACGTGCGGAAAGCATCCTAAAGGAGAAAGATCACCGAGGATACCTGGTTATAATAAATGGAAAGTTGCACAATTGCCAGAAAACCACTCATCGAATGAAGAAAATGTTAATGAACACCCCATCGTATCTCAATCGAGCCCCCATCAACATCCTGTGGACTTATTACAAACGATGTGACAGTTTCATTATTAATCTCCAAGATCAAAGAGGCTCAAGACTCTAGTGTGATGTGTCAATTAGCGTCTAATGCATACAAATTTTTTAATGCTACTGGCGTTGACTACAAACCATTGGAAGAAGTGGTTCCCTGTCTTATCCGTCGCCAATTTCACAAAGAATATCTTGAACAACAAAAACCACATAATTCACAAAGAATCGCTTGAACAACAAAAACCACATAAGGCTTTTGAGACAAAAGCCTTGCACGATAAAAGTATCTCTGAAGTCTATAAATGTAAAGAAATGAAGTCTCACGTTGAGAACAAGTACAAAGATGCCCAACATCATTGTGATGCCATTATAGCTCGTGTTGATTAGCTGAAGGAAGAATTAAAGATTGTGGAGGAGGATAAGGTGAAATGTGAAGGCGAAATGGCTATTACACTGGCTGAAAAAGTTCATATCGGCTGACAAGCTTTATTGCGAAGCCGAGTTAAAGCGGAAAAATACAGAAGTTGGCGTGTGTGGGGCTCAAGCGAATATAGAGAGGTGGGAGAGACTCTAAAATGAAAGCGTGGATATAGTAAATCTTACAAAGGAGAAATTATCGCACCTTACAATGTAGTCTTGAAAACTTGCTTTTGGTTTTTGTCTTTGTACAATTGGTGTTTCTTTACTTCCTTGATGTTTTACTTGTTTACATTTGAAAAACTTCTAGCAGCTCTTGTTATGTTGCTTGTAATTTGATTTGTTTTTAGCTTTTTGGGTTGCTACGACTTTGAGAACTTTTTGATTCACCAGTTAAGGCCATTATGGTATGAACGTAATTTGCAGGCTCATTTCATTTTTTAATCGAACCATGGTATCAAACAATTTGGGTTACTACAAAACGCGAACCAAGCCAGCTCTCTGTAAGGAAAATTTATATGACTTATACACAGACCAATAACGGCAAATGGCTTGTTTAAAAGTTTAGGTTTCATTATGGTGAGACTATCTTGTCAATCCTACTGGGATATTTGGAGTGTGTTTATTTGGACGGATTTGTTCAAAGTAACCTAATTGGGTTTTCAGTTCATGATTCGCATGTGAATAGATTTGGTATGGGCTAATCTATAAGTGTTTCATATTGTCAAAAACATTGGTTGCCAATCTATAAGTGATTCTTAGGATGGTAACTGAAAACCAAAATAATGACTTAGTTTGATCCAAGCCAATCCAAAAACCTGAAATTTCATCTCAACATGACATATCATGTTCAAATCTAAAACAATTTAATCTCAACTTTACATATCATGTTCAAATGAACCGGAAAAAATTGTAATCCTAAAACTCCTAAATTAGCACACCACACCGAAAAAAAACAAATTACCAAACAAGCCTTATTAGATATCCATTTTACGAAAACAAACCTATTTCTCGATATTACGAAAACGAAACATGGCGCAAATATACCAAGCGTAAATTATCAAGCGCCATTAGTTGGAGACATCTATTCACCATATTTTATTCATTCACCATATACATCCACAAACCAAAAACACTCACCATGTCCGTCGTTCAAGATCCATAAACACCCACAACATCCAACGATTTTCCAAAAAAACGTCAAAAGTACTCTTTTTTCAGCTTTTTTATCGTTAAAAATGTATCTTACTTATAGTATTAATTTTTTCTGCCACCCGCGAAACCCGCGGGTCTATAGTATAGTATTATTACATGCAAATTTAAATAATTATTAATTTTAACTATAAACATAATAAATATATTGTATTAATTATATTCTATTATTATAACATCCAATTTAATGTCATAATTTAATGCTCAATTAATGTATTTTTAAATTGAGTTTGTCTAATGGGCATGAAATGAAATGTTTAATATTACTATAAAAGAAAACTTTGAGTTTACTTAATTAAAAATCATACTTAGTTATGGTAATTTATAAGTTTCAAGAATGTGCATTAAATGCAATTTTTCATCTAAATGCAGATGTGTTAACTTAAAATTTTTTGACTTTTAAAGATATAGAAGGTGTTGAATACACTATAAGGAGTAGATACCTAAAACATTTTTGAAAACCTATTTCCACAACGTTTATGCTTTTGAAATAACTATGACAATTTAGACAATGTTTATAAAGTTTGTAAAGGATTATTACAATTTACAACCACGAATGTGTAAATTTATAGACACCACATTTTAGTTGGCAAGAATGTGTACCAAGAATGTGGTTGATTGAATTTAAGGTATTTAATGCTCTATTAAAAGTGTGACATAATTAGTTTAATTTGTATCATTATTACAAGTTTACGTTTTAATGAAAATAAAAGACAGAGAATGACAAAAATAGAAATTTGAAATAAAGATGCCGGTCTTTAATTAAGTAATCATCACACATGATAAATGTTAGTAAAAAATTGTTTCATTAAAAATAGTTACATGGATTTGAAATATTATATTAGAAGAATGCTGTCACACCCCGCCACGGCGGAAACGCGCGGGTGTAACTTCATGGATATCATCACAACACCTGGTGTCAACATAGAGAACAACTACATGCACGTAAATAGAGCAATGTACCAACACACAGTGTTGTAACAATACCCAAAGATAAACATAATAAAATCCAAAACATAGATGATAAACCACTTCCAATGCAACTAAGGTCTCGTCTATCCACATCCTTCTATGTTATCCTTAGAAAGCTCACCTGAAAATGATGCTTAAAACGTCAACATAATGTTGGTGAGATTCATAGGTTTAAGACTCAACACACAAGGCAACCGAATTCACTGTGATTACAAAATATAGTTGGACAAATAGTTATAGTTATCATATAGCTACATGCATTTGCTAGTCATTAATCACACATAAAGGCAACAACACTCATAAGGCAACCATTAGGACGGCTCGTGTCCTCCGATCCCATAATCATCAATTAGGTCGCATGCACGAGCAACAGGATAAGCATCCTCCTAATTGGCTCCCATCAAACATATCATCAATTAGGTCGCTAACCTAATTGGATCCCATCAATCATATCATCAATTAGGTCGCTAACCTAATTGGATCCCATCAATCATATCATCAATTAGGTCGCTAACCTAATTGGATCCCATAAACATCCACACAAGCAAATAATCACACATAGCATACCTACGATAACATTATAAGTCCAAGCTCTTTAATACCACACACATAATCACAGTAACTCAAAACATTTAAGACAAGCATCATTCCCATCCCAAGTTTAAAACAAAGTAAAAATATGGGACTATGAACTCACCTTAAACTCCACAGCTTCCACAAAAACAATTCACAATCTATAGCACACAAAAATAATCCACATTACACAAGGTCAAGCTAAAAGCTACAACCCATGTAATACACATATGATGGATGTCTAAGACTCATATGACCCACCATGGATCTCCTAGACACCACACTAACCACTACCATAACTTAATACTCACTAAATCCTTTGCACTCTAAAAATCAGAAAACGCAGAATTTTTGAGTACATTCACTAACATAAAATCACGACAAATAAAGCTCAACAACTCACACCAAAAATTTACCATGGTCTCTCATAAGCATAGAAGCTAATCCCAGAAGGCCATGGACCAACAACACACACAAGTACTCATAAGAAATTCAAACTTGTCAACTACTCAAATTCGGATCTGAACGCACACCAAAAAGTTTTGATTTTAAATAAATACTTCCACAAGTTTTTATCGCGAATCCTTTTTGTGGTAGTCTAATATAACCTAATACTTAACTATTCCAGAAGGCCTAGTCAAAATATCACTTTTACAACCACATGACACCCTCAAACGTTTACCCAAAATCTGTCCCGGTTTGACAGCTTTGACACCTTAACAAAGAAAAATCAAAAGACCAACTTCCCGACCTTGAAATCAATCGTGGCTGGACTTTTTGGAAAGCTCTTTCATTATAATTCAATTTAGACCTAAAATTCGTGACCTAACTCATCACCATCTGTTATTTAAACTCATATCTTTACAGCCTTACAAATCTGTCAAAACTCTAACTCAATAACTAGCATGTTTTACGCTCAATTCTCTTAACTAATCATCATACTACTATCATTAATTGATCCCAACATGTTTAATAACATTAATTTACAGAAGTTAACACAAACCCTAATCCATCATATAATTATTACATGAATTTCAATAATTAATCAATTAATTGAACATAGGTTATAAGAATTTTACCTTGATTCTTGATTATTGCTCCCAAATTACAAACCCTAATTTTTCTTCTTCTTTTCTCTCTTGGATCGACTTTAATTGCAGGAAAAAGAGTTTTGGGAACTTTGATTTTGTATTTATAATTATTTAGTGGATAATTACCTAACTTAAAGTTGTAATTGGGCTACAATTGGGTTTCCTTTTCCTTTTTTTTCCTAGCCGATTTTTGTATACCTTTATATATATATATATATATATATATATATATATATATATATATATATATATATATATATATATATATATATATATATATATATATATATATATATTTTACTAAATTAATTTATTACACTCAAAACCTCATACTTTTCATATTTTATGTATTCCCATATCGAAACCTAACGTCTTACGCGATAAACCTTAATTTTACGATAAACCGGAAGATAATCATTTTCAAAATAAAGTTTCCAAAAATAGAATTTCACACTCTTTTTGAAATATAACTCATAAAAACAAATCCCACGTAACTTACTAACGCTCAATTACTTGAACGAAAACTCGTTACGCAAAATCACAAAAACACCAAAACTACACAAGTCATTTCTACACCACAAAGCTGATCAAAATGAACTTTCCCAAATTTCAAACTTTCCAAATCACCATAATAACCGTTTACGCAAAGGGATTTAGTGCTAAAACTCACCTATAACACTCATATATCACATCAAACACCTAATACACACCAAACAAACGTCAACCGAGTCAAGACTATCAGTCAAACTGACCTGCTAAAACCACGGTTGTTACATCATCCCTCACTTAGGGAAATCGCGTCCCGAGATTTCAACTATTATAGTCACCACTCACAACAACAAAAGAAAATTTATGGATTTTTAAGCGGATAAATACCACACCATAAAATCACAGAGAAAGAATCGCAAAAATGTGAACCGACTAAATACTCGAATTCACATGATAGAAAACATCCCGTCAGTCCAACGATACACGCAAATAGATACACTCCCTGATCAATAACACCAAAGATCCGAACGACTTCTCACAGATAGGTACGATACTCTCGAACCAAATGAAAAGCCAAATGGTAACCGCAAGACGCACTCACAAATAACAAATACCCATAAAACAAAAGAGTAATTACATCTGATCCTCACGTTCCCAAGTAAACTCAGGACCATGCTTAGAATCCCACCATACCTTTACCAACGCTATCTCACCACACTTCAAACCCTTAACATCTCGATCCATAATCTCAACAGGTTTCTCAACAAAACGAAGAGTCTTATCAACCTTACATTCATCTAATGGCACATGCAGACTAGCATCCGCCAACCTCTTCTTTCCATTAGATACATGAAACGTATCATGCACTCTACTTCACTTCTCAGGCAAATTCAACCGATATGCCTCAAATCCAATCCTTTCCATAAATCTCAAACGGTCTTACGTATCTCGGTGCTAGCTTGCCTTTCTTACCGAAACGCACCACACCCTTCCAAGGAGATACTTTTAACCTCACAATATCACCAACACCAAACTCCAAGGGTTTACGGCAATAATCCGCATAACTCTTTTGGCGATCTCTTACTACCTTAAATCTTTCCTTAATCAGAAAACCTTATTTGTAGTCTCTCGTTCTAGTTCAGGACCAATTAGTTGGCTTGTTCTAACCTTTCCCCACAGAACAGATGAGCTACATTACCTTCCATACAACTTTTCACACGACACATACTCAATACTAGAATGACAATTGTTGACATAGGAGAACTCAGCTAAGGATAAATGTATACCCCGGCTTCCTCCCAAAATCAAACACACCCATGCTCTCATCATACCATTCAACGCCTGATTTGTACGCTCACTTAGTCCATTCATTTAAGAATGATAAGTCGTACTCATCTTCATACGCGTTCTCAAAACTGTATAACACGTTCACCACTATCGCAAAGTAAATATTTCATCATGCTTCTTGATGATCAACGCGACACCCCATGGCTCATTACCAACTCACCAAGTGAAAAGTCTCGCCTACTCCTCCATACATCTTTTGCTAAGGTAATAACACGTCTTATCCATTCTCGGATGTATCAAATACCTTTCATGATTGATGTCCTTACGCTTCCTCTCAATGGAACCAATAGCTGGAACGCAAAGTACATTCCTCCATCTTTGTTCCTTTCCATTTACTGGTCTAAACCAAGTAATCATTCTTCTTTCATGTTCTCAACCTTGAGCCTCTCTCTCTAGGCTGCCAGTATCATCCTCTTAACTCCGAACCGAATTATCATAACCATTGCTTTCAAACATCCAAGTTTCACTCATTCACTCCCGCTCAGCACTCTTACCACGATGTCCTCCCTTCCTTGACGATAGCGAATCAGACAATCGTAGTCAATGAGAAACTCCACACCCAACTTCTCTTCAACTGTAACACCCCCAAAATTTGGTACAGCGGAAGACTCAACAAGCTTTCGGGGTGCTACGGGGATTGGTATCCAACACAAGACATAACAGAACGAGATAAAGTAAACATAATAAAAACACAACCAAAATGGGGTTTTAAAGTTTACATTTATCCCAACGTCATTCAGAGTCAGGCCCAAAAGAAATATACGTAGGTCCACAATTTAATATCAGAGTTTAGAAAAATAGATCCATAAACCAGGTGCCTTAGCCGAGCCTTCCAATCCACGCATCCAAATCATCACTTAATTACCTAAGAAAACGTGCTAAAAGTCAGCTTTCGCTGGTGAGATCATAGGTTTAAATTCATCATCAATATAGTGGACATATACGCAAAACGCTTGCTACCTAGACTAAGGATTTACTAAAAGCCTGCGGATACCCTCCGCTCCAACATAACACACGGATACCCTCCGCTCTAACATAGATATTCGGGTAACCCCCGCAATATCATAAATACTCGGATAACCTCCGAAGTATTAATAACCTATAGGTGCACACTATTGTATCTAAATAAGCCAACCTTGAATAGTACACACGAAACTATGTGACTAAAGTTGACAATTTACCAATACCCAAATAAGCCAACCTTGAATAGTACACACAAAAATATGTGACTAAAGTTGACAATACATCCTAGTCCATACGCATAGCAAGTTTAGAAAGAATATAGAAGCGATAATAGTCCACATAAAATAATTTGCACGTTTCTCACCCCAAGTATTGAAAACATAGTTCAAGATTAAAAAGTGGGGCTATGACTCACCTCAAGTCCAGAAATTAGCAATAAGAACTTAGTTGAAGTAAGACGTATAGTAACTCACAAGACGGCAACTACGGACTCGGCACGACCTAACAATATCAACTTGTTCAGAAATCATTTCCTCAAAATTAAATACTCCTAAACCCGGACGTATTCCGTTTTATTTTCCGAAAATCCATTTCTCGTATTAGTTTGGAGTTTTACGTTTGGTATCCATACGGGTGGTGGGTCGACACAAACAAACCAAAAAGTCTCACAAAAGAATAATAAAATAAACTATAGATCTAATATTAGCCTAATACATTATTTAAATAAATCATCGAAGTTTATCAAATCCGTCGATTTGATAATCCCCATATTTATTTACGTAACATACCATTCCAAGATTACACCCAATCCTAAAACACATAGCACAAAAATACTATATGGTATATATCGTAGTCTAATAAACTCCTTATATACATCGTCAAATTGGCCAGATTTTCCGATATATATATTTAGGGATTTATTATCCTATACATATACCACAACCTCATTTCGTATAGCCAAATAACTCGGTTTAACCTGCCGATTAAATAAGTTATTTAGTTATAGAAAATGTTTATATTAATCGTCATATATCCGTGACAACACAAAAGTCACAAACAATAACCCACTTGGACTCAAGTGACCACGACTCCGCATAACTCGATAGCTTTCCTCGTTATTTATATATAAAATAATATTTCATTTAATATTTAGTTAACGTCGAGAATTTCTCGTTATTTATAATGTTTATTCATAATAACGCCTCCAATAATATTACGCTACTCTCGTAACATAATATATTTAGTCGCATTATTTATAATACTACTCGTGATTTTTGTTATTATTAATATATGCATTTATACAATTATATATACGTTATTCACGTCTATATATTTATATAAATGTTTATATTACCAATAATATTATTACAAGTTTTATTATTTGTGTTTTAAATTGTAAATAATTATCTAGTCATACGAAATGGTCACATGTCCGAGTCATTACTCTCGGCTCATTGTCCAAGTCCAAAATAATGTGAGCAAGTCATAAATAATCAATCCAACTCCGTCCAAATCAATCCCAAAACACGTGCTACAACAATAGGGTCCGACTACGGCACTCGACTAACCTATCTCCGTCAATCTAAGTGACCGTCTCACAATCGGTCACCACTTTACCATTCGACAACAACTTCTCAATATACCATAAATCCCTTGTCGAGACCAAAAATGATCTTGACACAACAAGCATTCGGCCGAAATCAACAAATGCCAAAACAATAACAAGTTAACAAGAAAAAAAATAAATAACAATAAGGTCCATATTCGGGTTGGTTTACCAAGCCAAACCCGAGCCCTCGACTCACTTGAGTCTCGGCTCAAACCACGAGTCACAAGAACTCGACCACAATAACAAGAAGGTCACGAAATAAGCTCCAAGAGCCACACCAAAACTGCCCAAGTCGACCACTTGGGTCGCGGCATCAATCAACATAATCGGCCAAAAGGCCAAGACTCCATCGAGTCAAGCAAGGTCCAACGCAAACCAACATGAAAAACCATGAACACAAGGCCACAAGAAGCAAAATAACAAGCCATAGGCTCGAATCCCACAACAAGCCATGAGTCTTAGACTCACGGTTCACTCGAACCATCAAAAAAACACCAAGACCCGGATACCAAACCATTATTTTAACATCAAAAACATTATTTCATCCCGTAATAATTCGATTCCCATAACAAAACTCCATGTACCCACAGAAATAATCACCAAATCGAGGCACCCAAAAGCCAAATTCGATCATACTCACCTTCTAGAACCTCCAATTGAATAGATCTAGTAAAAACACTAAAGTTGGGTCGGATTTAATAAGATTTCAAGGTGTTAAAGTGGGTTATACGATGCGTATAATACACCAAAAGAAAGAGAAAAGGATAAGGAACAAGATGGTGGTGGTGGTTTTGTTGTGAGGGCGTCGAAGTGGTGGTGGTGGCCGGAATTGTGTTTGGTGGCGGCTAGGGTTAAGAGGGGGAAGAGAGAGAGAGTTGGTGAGGGTGAAGATGAATGTGTTGTGTGGTATGTGTGTGGTATTAACCACATGGACGATTTTTGTAGTTTACTTATAAACAAAATCATTTTCTTTTAATAATAATAATAATAGTAATAATAATAATATTACTAATAAGAGTGGGTAATAAAAGGGTGAGTGTAAAACACACGGTCCAAAACCCGAACTCAATTCAAAACGTCTAATATCACGTGAAACGTTCCGTAAGTAATTAAATATTGTCGAACTTGGAAAATCAAGTCACAAAATTTCTGTTAGGTAATCCTAGTGCCAGAGTCAACGTAGTACCAAGTGAGAATTCAAAAATAAATTACCAAGTATAATTCCATAACAATCATTAAATATAATCTCAAATCCCATAATGATATCAAATATAATTAACCATAAAATAGGTCTTTCAAGTTCGTTACGAATAAAATTCCAAATAAAAATTTATAAACGAACTTTGACGTAATGCAGGTTTTCAAAAATGGCTCCCTAAATTGCCGGTTGTCACATCCTCCCAGTCTCAGAAGAAACCCGTCCCGGGTTTCTCTCGGAACAATTCATCTATGAAGTGAAAAGCTTCGGATATCTCTTCCGGAACTCGTCCTCACGTTCCCACGTAAATTCCGGTCCGTGTCGGGAATTCCGACGAACCTTGAAGAGCGGAATGCGACTTCGCTTGAGTCGTTTAACCTCACGATCCAAAATCTCAATCGGCTCGTCCACAAAATTCAATTTCTCATCAATACGGATATCCTTCATCGGAATAACAGGCGTCTCATCAGAAAGACATTTCTTCAACTTACTAACATGAAACACATCGTGAACTTTACTCAGTTCATGTGGTAATTCCAACCTATAAGCCACGGGCCCAATTCTTTCCAAAATAAGAAATGGTCCAATGTAGTGAGGGTTGAGTTTTCCACGTTTCCCGAAACGTATCACACCTTTCCAAGGTGAGACTTTCAGCATCACTTTGTCTCCAACCTGGAACTCTAGGGGTTTACGTCTCTGATCGGCGTAACTTTTCTGCCTATCTCTTGCTGCTTGCAACCGATCCCGAATCAGAGTCACTTTTTCCGTAGTCTCCAAGATAAGTTCAGGGCCTGTGAGTTGGCTATCTCCAACTTCCGCCCAACCAATAGGCGAACGACATTTTCGGCCATACAAAGCTTCAAATGGTGCAGCTTTAAGACTTGTGTTGTAGCTATTATTATAGGAGAATTCCGCAAGGGGTAGATATTTCTCCCAGGCTTTACCAAAGTCTATAATACATGCACGAAGCATATCCTCTAAAGTATGAATGGTCCTCTCACTTTGACCATCGGTTTGGGGATGATATGCAGTACTCATATCAAGTCTCGTCCCCAAAGCCGTTTGAAGTGATCGCCACAAAGCTGACGTAAAGCGGCTATCGCGATCAGAAATAATCGATATCGGAACTCCATGACGAGAAATAATTTCCTTCACATACAACCTCGCAAGTTTATCCACACTATCATCTTCACTAATTGCCAGGAAATGAGCAGACTTAGTCAATCGATCCACAATTACCCTGATAGCGTCACAACCGCTGGCTGTCTTTGGTAATTTAGTAATAAAGTCCATCGTAATTCGTTCCCATTTCCAAACTGGGAGTTCTCGTTGCGTCAATAATCCTGACGGTCTTTGATGTTCGGCTTTAACCTTAGAACATGTCAAGCATTTACTAACATACAATGCTATATCTGCCTTCATGTTTGGCCACCAATATAACTTTTTCAAATCCTGGTACATCTTGTCGGATCCAGGATGAATAGAGTACCTTGACTTATGCGACTCATGCATAATCAACTCTCGAATTCCTCCATATAAAGGTACCCAAATCCGATTTCCAAAACATAATACTCCAGCAGAACGCTTAACAAATCCTTTCTCATTCTCAGCCATCCCAAATACGTTCTCAGCAGGTCGGTTTTCTGCTTTCAACGCTTCCGTTTGAGCTTCAAGTATTTGAGACGGTAATGGCGATACGATAGTCATTCCCAGTGACCTAACTCGTAATGGTGGTATTCTCTCCTTTCGACTAAGAGCATCAGCAACAACGTTTGCTTTACCAGGATGGTAGCGAATTTCGCAATCATAATCGCTTAGCAACTCAATCCAACGTCGTTGTCTCATGTTGAGCTCTTTTTGATTCAAGATGTGTTGTAGACTTTTGTGGTCAGTAAGCACAACACATTTGGTTCCATACATGTAATGTCTCCATATCCTCAAGGCAAAAACCACAGCACCTAACTCCAAATCATGGGTGGTGTAGTTTTTCTCGTGCTTCTTGAGCTGTCGGGAAGCATAAGCTATCACTTTCTCTCGTTGCATTAACACAGCTCCCAAACCTTTATGTGAAGCGTCACAATAGACGACGAAATCCTCGTTACCTTCGGGTAACGCCAAGATAGGAGCACTACACAACATCTCCATAAGTAATTGAAATGCTTCCTCTTCTTTATCTCCCCATTCATACTTAACACTCTTTTGAGTCAATTTGGTCAACGGTTTAGCTATCTTCGAAAATCCCTCGATGAATCTTCGGTAATAACCGGCTAAACCTAAAAATTGACGAAGTTCTGTTGGGGTCGTAGGTGCAGCCCAATCTTTTATTGCTTCAATCTTAGCAGGATCCACATGAACTCCTTGTCTATCAATCACATGACCAAAAAATTGTACCGTCGGAATCCGAAATTCACATTTGGAGAACTTGGCATACAGCTTCTCCCTCATGAGCAATTCTAAAATAAGTCTTAGATGCTCCTCATGCTCCTTCTCACTCTTTGAGTAAATTAAAATATCGTCAATGAATACGATCACAAATTTATCCAAATAAGGCTTACACACCCGATTCATGAGATCCATGAATACCGCCGGTGCGTTAGTCAACCCAAACGGCATCACCTGAAACTCGTAATGCCCGTAACGGGTTCTGAAAGCCATTTTCGGAATATCTTCCTCGCGAACTCGAAGCTGATGATATCCCGATCTCAGATCGATCTGTGAATACACACTCGATCCTTGAAGCTGATTGAACAAGTCGTCGATCCTCGGTAACGGGTATCTATTCTTCACCGTTAACTTGTTCAGCTCTCGGTAGTCAATACACATACGAAACGATCCATCCTTCTTCTTCACGAATAAGACTGGGGCTCCCCAAGGTGAAGAACTTGGTCTTATAAATCCTTTTTCGGCTAACTCCGCTAATTGTTTCGACAACTCTTCCAGTTCAGTGGGTGCAAGTCGATAAGGCACTCGTGCTACAGGTGCAGCACCAGGTATCAACTCAATCTGAAACTCCACTTGTCTAGTAGGCGGGATTCCCGGTAAATCATCGGGAAATACATCAGGAAAATCACGGACTATAGGCACATCTCCAATGCACCTTTCCTTCTTCTCCTTCCCTCCTTTCTCAGAGATTTGAGCTAAGAAAAGGTAACATCCTTTCTCCATTAGCTTTGGTAACTTAGTGCAAGAAATGACTGCTAACCGGGATGGGCTCCTCGAACCTTTTCGATCTCCTAGTATATTTAGAATTTCCTTTCCGTAAGGTACACGCACGATCTTCTCATCGCAAAGTATGTGAGCACGATACTTCGATAACCAATCCATACCAATGATGACATCGAAACTTCCTAACGTGATGGGTAGAAGATCTATGTTGAAAGGGTGATTCAAGAAATTTAACGTGCAACCGCGAATGATAGTCCTAATCCTTTCTATGTTCCCATTTGCTAACTCTACATCATACCCAATTCCTAAGGCCATCGGGGGTTTCTCTAGTAAGGGTGCAAACTTAGTGGACACAAAACTCTTATCGGCACCAGTATCAAATAGTATGGAAGCATAACGATTATTGAGAAGGAACGTACCAGTAACGACGTTCAGATCTTCTCCTCTCTCATTCCCGAGTGCATACACTCTTCCCTGAGCAGCTCCAGCTTCCACACGTTGGTCCCCGTTATCTTGTCGTCCACAGTTTCCTCCAGCTCCACGGTTACCATGATTGTGCCCATTACCACCCGATCCTTGGTTTCCTCGGTTCCACGATTCTCTACACTCATTCCTATAATGTCCCTTTTTTCCACACCCATAACAAGTAACATCTGCCTTATTTCTCATTTCAGGAGCAGCTTGAACCATAGCAAGAGGTCGAGCCCTACAATCCTTAGATGTGTGTCCTTTCTTTGAGCAGTTCTGGCATCTTACACTACACCATCCAGAATGATTCTGATCGCAACGACCACACTTGGGTGCATCACCGTTTTGGTTCTTCTTATCTCCATTCCCAATAGCATAAGCCTTAGCTTGTCGCTTGTTTCGGTGATCATTACCCTTAGAGTGATGGGCTCTCTTTCTCTTTCCATTCTTATCCTTATCAGCTCATTCCAATTCCAACGAATCCATTAGTTGTTGAGCAATTGTGATTGCCTCATGGATGTTTGCAGGTCTAGCAAAAATCACATCATTCCTTGTAGCCACAGGCAACCCATCGGTATACCGCTCAATCTTTTGAGTCTCAGGTTTTACCATATCTGGGCAAAGCAAGGCCAACTCCTAGTAACGACGATTGTAAGTCGCCATATCAGTACCCTTCACTTTGTGATTCCAAAACTCAATTTCTAGCTTCTTAACCTCATTTCTTGGGCAATAAGTCTGAATCAGCAGAGACTTAAATTGCTCCCAAGTCATAGCATGAGCCACATCACTCCCAACCGAATTTCGGCAATTGTTCCTCCAAGTTAAAGCTTCATCCTTGAAGGTAAAAGAAGCAAACTTTACCTTCGCATTCTCCGCACAACCACTGACATTAAACACTGACTCAGTCTTCTCAATCCACCTGACCAAGTAGACCACTCCTTCAGTTCCTCCAAACTCAACGGGTCCACAGATCTTAAACTCCTTGTAGTTACATCCATTAGCATGAACATGTGGAAATGTTCCAGCAGAATTGTTGGAATGATTTGACTCAGCTAGTAGCTCAGCAACTCGTTGCTCCATAAGTTGGTTGATCATTGCTTGATCCACAGTAGGTGCATTAAGTGGAACATGATCATTGTCTCCCTGAACATCAACATTTTGAATCCTGTTGTTGCGGTTAGTAGTGTCCAGGTTGTCAGGAGTAGGGGTTTCAACATTTCGAGTAGGACGGCGTCCTCGGCGACCAGGGGTAGTCACTGCAGGACCAGTTCTGGTAGCTCTAATAGGGTTTCGTCGTGGGGCCATTGATCTGAAACATCATACAAGTTCATGAGTCTCCAATAGAACTTATCATATGCTCAACAAGAATTAATTCAATGATGCCAAGTCATGGAACGAATATCAACAATACACGACAAAACATCAATAAAGCGAATAGGGACTCAATTTCCATAACATCCAAAAACCACATAATACCATATACTAATAACCATCAACCATACAATAGAGATCCAACATCGTTCCAACTACTGAAAAACACAAAATATGCTAATCGTTCCAAAATAGACGAATACTAAACGAAAAATACATCAAAATATGATAGCTAGCTTTTCTAACCGAACACTCCTCGGTGTAGAAAGCAACAAGACAACATAACCCAACATCTAGCCACGCTGCTGGCGGAGGCTCCTCAACTCCTGCCTCAATCCATCAAGATCTCTCCATAATGATCCTAACTCCACACTATGGGTGTCGCTGTCTCTCTTGAGGTCTGCCACCTCCTTCTCTAGCTCGGCGTTCCGCTGCCATAACTTGCGGTCGGCCTCTCGAGCTGTAATAAAACCTCGCTGTAAACTCTCGATCTGCTCATGAACCTCCATCAAAACTCTCCTCATCTCAGTCGTCCTACCCACAACCACAGTCATATCAACTCTCAGATCCGCTATAAACTCTCCAATAACCCTCTCAAGTCGATCAGACAACCGCGAGATCCTCTCGCCCTGTGCAGTAATCTAAGGCCACATCCTACCAGTCTTACCTAATTCTGCATGCTCAGCAGAAACCTCAGAAGGTGCATCCGACTTAACGGGACTACCAGGTGGTGAATCAAACAAAAATGGATGATCAGGTGAAACAGGCTCAATCGGATGTATAGGTGAATCAGGCTCCTCAGCTTGAGCTGGCGGCACTAACAGATCATCATCATCAGGAATCTCCTCCTCCTGAGGGTCATCCTCCTCCTCAGGGTCATCATCATCACCCTGCTCAGCCTCTTGAGGGTTATCAGCCTCATCCTCACCCTCATACTCCTCCTCCTCCTCATCGGAAGAGTACGTCATCAATCGTCATATCCTAACAGGTGAACCATGTGGAGATGTGGTAGGTGATCTAGGACGACGACGCAACAATGTGGGTGGCGCCTCTGACAGAAGAGAGTGAGCATCAATCTGTAAAGGTGGTGGAGTAGGGCGTGCCGACATACGTGTCGTAGCTCGGTGGGCAAAATGTGGAGCCACACGAGCCAAAGCCTGATGAAGTGTAAGCTGCCTCGATGTACCAGGGGGCCCTAGAGAAGATGAGGGTCCCTGCGTAGATGCAGCAGGCGGTGCTGAAGTAGAAGTTGTCTGCGACACAGTAGCTGAAAGCATGGCAACCTGGTAAGGATCATCAGGTGCCATAGTGAACTGTGCTGGGAATACTGGTGTAGTAAGAATATCCTCGGCAACATCGGGCATATGGGAGGCCATAGTCTGTGACAACGGCGTAGGGTAGGTGTAAGTGTTTCAAAACAACTAAATCGCAACTCAAAATACCATACCAAAATCCTCATCATATAATTTCAATCATATAATCACAATAAAGAATTTCAAATACCGCATTACTTGTAACAATTCGCAATTTCAGGTTACCTTTTATTCCCGAAAATTTCACTATTCACTTTTCACTATTCACTTTTTACTATTCACTTTTCACTATTCATCTCAGAAATTTTTATTTCATATTCTCGTAAGTTAAACTATTTTAACGATAATCCAAGAGTTTGACGCTCGTCGGATCATTTATGAAAAAATCACAAAGCCGTGTCCGAGATTTACTTTTAGGTTTAAACGTCATTCCAGCATCCCGATATGTCCATAAAACATTATAAACAATAGAAATATGATTTTCTCTCATTTTAGGACAATTCCAAAAGTTTCGGAATTTTACGTTTTCCAGTTCAGCGTTTTACGCGAATTATGCGTTTTAGACCCGTGTTTCCAGTTTTTAGCAGGGTTTTAGCACCCGATAGAACCTACCACTCATTTTATATTTTATTATGGACTATATTGACATGTTTAACAATACTTTCAAGTTTCATATTTTTACGATACCCGGTTTTACGTTTTGAGGCTTAATCATTTACGGTTAACGATTTACAGAGTCAAAACCAGCTACATACTTAGGATAATATCATCAAAAGTCCACACCTTGTTCTCCAAGTTCATGAACCGCCACTAGGAGGGGGCATTCACACTTGTGGTTAAATCTTGACCATTGATTCTTTGGATCATTACTTAATTACAACTTTGTCACCAAGTTTATGTAATTTCCTAGTAAGCTTCCTAACCTCCTCATTCATAGTATAAATAGCAAGCTAATCCCTTCCTTTCTTCATCACCAAAAATGCCACAACATCAATCCCTAGCACCATGATCCTTTGATCTTCAAACTACAAGTTACACTACAAAGTTCAATGTCTTAGTATTCTCTACCTAGTTCTTAAGTTTGTTTGGTGATTCCATGGTTGAATTAGGAGCTACACAAGGTTACTAGGGCTGAAGTTAAATGGTTTTCACAAGGTTTATATCAAGTCTATCAATGGTTACAAGAGTTATGGTGAAGGGTTTACAAGCATAGGTTTAGTGTCCTAGTTTATACTTGACTTCCTTTCTTAAGTGAAAGCCAAAAGTTGTAAGCAAACCCTAACATACTCCTTGCTTGATTATCTTTTTCATGCTCTTTGTGTTCTTTTCATGCTATATATGTTCTTGTTATTGTGTTCATGATGTTTAAAAATGGATAAAACGAGTATTGGTATACATATGTTAACTTATGACAAGCAAACAAGCAAACTAGTGATTTTTATGAAAAACCACGACCACAATAGTATAACTTTGATTTTGACACTTACTTACTGTTAAAGAGGACTTAACAAGGAAAACATAGCAATTTGAATCATCCAAAACGAGTACACGAGTCAAAAGTTATGACCATTTGAAGTTAGCGAAACCAAAACGGCAAAACTGCCTAAATAGCATTCTGATCAAATTTTGATTTTGAAAGTCCCACTTCTGGTCCGATTCATCAAAAAGTTAAAACATGAAAGTTGTCCGGAACGACGTTTTCGTTCAGGAACAAAGAAGCTCGAGCCCTGAAAACGCTTTCCGAGTGATAATTTCTTCAAATTCTTAACAGCCATTTTTAGACCAAAGTTACTATATAATGATTATAATTAGATGAGACCAAGAGGTCTAATGACCTAAAGCCAAGACCACAACCATGGCTAAAGCCAAGGTTGAGTCTCAAGACCATGGTAACAATGACCAAGGTCACGGAAAAGCCACGGCTAAAGACCATATAACTTTTAAAGATCAAAAAGCTTATATATTTATGTTATCAAATACTACAATAGTAGGGAGCCTCATGTGAGGAGTTCATTAAGTAAGCCGTCGAGATGAGTTGTGGATTTACGAATTAAAGTGTCCTGGCTCCTCAAACGTTTACTCCATGACTTCTGAATTATGTCGGCCCGAACGGTAGTAAGAGATGTACAACCTATACATATTTCGTAAACCATTTATATTCAAAGACTTACACTATATACTAAGTACTACATCATGAACATTATGCAAGACATATATGGGCAATCCTTCGTATTCTTAGACATTACTCCAAACCTAAGTCGCAACGTTCTATTATAGGCTGCTCTTAGAGACTTTCGCGATTCGACTACCACTTTCATTTCTCATTACATAAGCTTAAGGTGAGTCATAGCCCCTACTTTTTCATACTTGTTTTAACTCTTTGGGGGGGATACATGCACAACTACTTGCTTACTTGTAGAAATACTCAAAACATTTATACTTGATTGTTTTATACTTGATTGTCTTATACTTGATTGCATTATACTTGATGTCATATATACATGATTGCATTATACTTGATTGTGAGACTTCCAGTGGCTCCAGATTAAGTTGCTGGATGACGATTGAGACTTCCGGTGGCTCCAAATTAAGTTGTTGGATGACCATTGAGGCTATTGATACATCCTAACATTTGCGAATGTTGGATACATCATAAACGTAAGGTCTTCGGAGATGAAGTGTAGACTCACGACTAATTGGTAAACTGTTTTGATGAACTTATACATGTCTTTATTATACCATATATATTAGCAGTGGGTTGTGAACACACAGGTTACAAGTCTCTTATGGCGGGACTTGCAACTGAGTGGATTCACAATGCCTTTGCTATGTGAACATTCTTTAAGGCTTTTCAACTGTTTTAAGACAAACTCTATGAACTCACCAACCATTATGTTGACACTTTAGCATGTTTATCTCAGGTTAGTAAGGCGATAGCTAGTGCGTGGAACTTAGAGTCAAGTTGCATATTTTGAAGACTTACGCTTTTATCATTTACCATTCAAAACTTTGTATACATTTATGTATCATACTTTGGAATCTCAAGTTTGTAACTAGGAATTTATTAATCGAATGGTAACTTTTCAAAACGTCTCATTTAGAGTTCGTTTTCTATACCTTGTACTTTGTATTATGAAGTAGCACCCCTATGACACAGTCTTCCGCTGCGGTATTTTGGGGGTGTTACAGATTGGTACCAGAGCCTTGGATATAGAGAACTAGGTTGCATTTAGTGCCTAGACTATAACTGCTATATACGTTAAGACTCGCCTCTTTATTTGCCTTTCACACAATACATACACATATGCTTTTTGGTTAGAGGTTTGCTTAGTTCCACGTTGTTAGATGATGTGACTTTAGTATTATAAGGAGCTCCAGAGATTCGTCGAGTCATTAAAAACATGGAGCTCAGTAATAACTAATTTGTTAACTTGATCTTGTGACAGTTCTTGTTTGATGAGACACAAGATTTGAGTTAAATAATATTATTGCTTAGCTTTAGGGATTTGATGGCTTGATTATCTTACTATCGGCCTCAGAAGGCGGATTTTGTGTCGGAAATTCTTAAGTAGGATGATTTAGAATCTCCTTATTTAAATGGATTAGGACGCCTCTTCATTTAAATAAAGAAATTGTAAAACACCGAACCATAAGTTTATGAGACCTTACTTACATAAATTTGGACGCTTCTTTATGTAAGTAATGTGTTATAAATAAGTGGGCTTAATTGTAGCCGATACAACTCCTTAACCAGAATCTTAGACGAATCAGAGTAAACACCACTATTTTAGAAATTCCGAATTCTTTTAGACACACCGTAAGTAGTTAACATCAACTGATCTTCGGGACGAAGTTCTCCTTAAGGGGTAGAGACTGTAACAATTCACAATTTCAGGTTAACTTTTATTCCCGAAAATTTCACTATTCACTTTTCACTATTCACTTTTTACTATTCACTTTTCACTATTCATCTCAGAAATTTTTATTTCATATTCTCGTAAGTTAAACTATTTTAACGATAATCCAAGAGTTTGACGCTTGTCGGATCATTTCTGCAAAAATCACAAAGCCGTGTCCGAGATTTACTTTTAGGTTTAAACGTCATTCTAGCATCCCGATATGTCCATAAAACATTATAAACAACAGAAATATGATTTTCTCTCATTTTAGGACAATTCCAAAAGTTTCGGAATTTTACGTTTTCCAGTTCAGCGTTTTACGCGAATTACGCGTTTTAGACCCGTGTTTCCAGTTTTTAGCAGGGTTTTAGCACCCGATAAAACCTACCACTCATTTTATATTTTATTATGGACTATATTGACATGTTTAACAATACTTTCAAGTTTCATATTTTTACGATACCCGGTTTTACGTTTTGAGGCTTAATCATTTACGGTTAGCGATTTACGGAGTCAAAACTAGCTACACACTTAGGATAATATCATCAAAAGTCCACACCTTGTTCTCCAAGTTCATGAACCGCCACTAGGAGGGGGCATTCACACTTGTGGTTAAATCTTGACCATTGATTCTTTAGATCATTACTTAATTACAACTTTGTCACCAAGTTTATGTAATTTCCTAGTAAGCTTCCTAACCTCCTCATTCATAGTATAAATAGCAAGCTAATCACTTCCTTTCTTCATCACCAAAAACGCCACAACATCAATCCCTAGCACCATGATCCTTTGATCTTCAAACTACAAGTTACACTATAAAGTTCAATGTCTTAGTATTCTCTACCTAATTCTTCAGTTTGTTTGGTGATTCCATGGTTGAATTAGGAGCTACACAAGGTTACTAGGGCTGAAGTGAAATGGTTTTCACAAGGTTTATATCAAGTCTATCAATGGTTACAAGAGTTATGGTGAAGGGTTTACAAGCATAGGTTTAGTGTCCTAGTTCATACTTGACTTCCTTTCTTAAGTGAAAGCCAAAAGTTGTAAGCAAACCCTAACATACTCCTTGCTTGATTATCTTTTTCATGATATTTGTGTTCTTTTCATGCTATATATGTTCTTGTTATTGTGTTCATGATGTTTAAAAATGGATAAAACGAGTATTGGTATACATATGTTAACTTATGACAAGCAAACAAGCAAACTAGTGATTTTTATGAAAAACCACGACCACAATAGTATAACTTTGATATTTGACACTTACTTACTGTTAAAGAGGACTTAACAAGGAAAACATAACAATTTGAATCACCCAAAACGAGTACACGAGTCAAAAGTTATGACCATTTGAAGTTAGCGAAACCAAAACGGCAAAACTGCCTAAATAGCATTCTGATCAAATTTTGATTTTGAAAGTCCCACTTCTGGTCCGATTCATCAAAAAGTTAAAACATGAAAGTTGTCCGGAACGACGTTTTCGTTCAGGAAAAAAGAAGCTCGAGCCCTGAAAACGCTTTCCGAGTGATAATTTCTTCAAATTCTTAACAGCCCATTTTTAGACCAAAGTTACTATATAATGATTATAATTAGATGAGACCAAGAGGTCTAATGACCTAAAGCCGAGACCACAGCCATGGCTAAAGCCAAGGTTGAGTCTCAAGACCATGGTAACAATGACCAAGGTCACGGAAAAGCCACGGCTAAAGACCATATAACTTTTAAAGATCAAAAAGCTTATATATATATATATATATATATATATATATATATATATATATATATATATATATATATATATATATATATATATATATATATATATATATGTTATCAAATACTACAATAGTAGGGAGCCTCATGTGAGGAGTTCATTAAGTAAGCCGTCGAGATGAGTTGTGGATTTACAAATTAAAGTGTCCTGGCTCCTCAAACATTTACTCCATGACTTCTGAATTATGTCAGCCCGAACGGTAGTAAGAGATGTACAACCTATACATGTTTCATAAACCATTTATATTCAAAGACTTACACTATATACTAAGTACTACATCATGAACATTATGCAAGACATATATGGGCAATCCTTCATATTCTTAGATATTACTCCAAACCTAAGTCGCAACGTTCTATTATAGGCTGCTCTTAGAGACTTTCGCGATTCGACTACCACTTTCATTTCTCATTACATAAGCTTAAGGTGAGTCATAGCCCCTACTTTTTCATACTTGTTTTAACTCTTTGGGGGGGATACATGCACAACTACTTGCTTACTTGTAGAAATACTCAAAACATTTATACTTGATTGTTTTATACTTGATTGTCTTATACTTGATTGCATTATACTTGATGTCATATATACATGATTGCATTATACTTGATTGTGAGACTTCCAGTGGCTCCAGATTAAGTTGTTGGATGACCATTGAGACTTCCGGTGGCTCCAAATTAAGTTGTTGGATGACCATTGAGGCTATTGATACATCCTAACATTTGCGAATGTTGGATACATCATAAACGTGAGGTCTTCGGAGATGAAGTGTAGACTCACGACTAATTGCTAAATTGTTTTGATGAACTTATACATGTCTTTATTATACCATATATATTAGCAGTGGGTTGTGAACACACAGGTTACAAGTCTCTTATGGCGGGACTTGCAACTGAGTGGATTCACAATGCCTTTGCTATGTGAACATTCTTTAAGGCTTTTCAACTGTTTTAAGACAAACTCTATGAACTCACCAACCATTGTGTTGACACTTTAGCATGTTTATATCAGGTTAGTAAGGCGATAGCTAGTGCGTGGAACTTAGAGTCAAGCTGCATATTCTGAAGACTTACGCTTTTATCATTTACCATTCAAAACTTTGTATACATTTATGTATCATACTTTGGAATCTCAAGTTTGTAACTCGGAATTTATTAATCGAATGGTAACTTTTCAAAACGTCTCATTTAGAGTTCGTTTTCTATACCTTGTACTTTGTATTATGAAGTAGCACCCCTATGACACAGTCTTCCGCTGCGGTATTTTGGGGGTGTTACATTACTAAAACATTTATAAAACAATTAGACCATATAATTCCTCGAAACGCCATCTTATCACTAAGTCAATATATTCCATAATCTCAAGTCATCTCAAATATCTCATAATACCTCAAAATATTCGAAGATGCTTCGGCTTGGGGGGCTGGCGGGCAATGGTCAAGGATCGTTTTCTATAAAAATTCGGTTATAGTTTAGGTGTTTATTTACCTAGTTCTCTATAACCTTGGCTCTGATACCAATCTGTAACACCCCCAAAATTTGGTACAGCGGAAGACTCAATAAGCTTTCGGGGTGCTACGGGGATTGGTATCCAACACAAGACATAACAGAACGAGATAAAGTAAACATAATAAAAACACAACCAAAACGGGGTTTTGAAGTTTACATTTATCCCAACGTCATTCTGAGTTAGGCCCAAAAGAAATATATGTAGGTCCATAATTTAATATCAGAGTTTAGAAAAATAGATCCATAAACCAGGTGCCTCAGCCGAGCCTTCCAATCCATGCATCCAAATCATCACTTAATTACCTGAGAAAACGTGCTAAAAGTCAGCTTTCGCTGGTCAGATCATAGGTTTAAATTCATCATCAATATAGTGGACATATACGCAAAACGCTTGCTAGCTAGACTAAGGATTTACTAAAAGCCTGCGGATACCCTCCGCTCCAACATAACACACGGATACCCTCCGCTCTAACATAGATATTCGGGTAACCCCCGCAATATCATAAATACTCGGATAACCTCCGAAGTATTAATAACCTATAGGTGCACACTATAGTATCTAAATAAGTGAACCTTGAATAGTACACACGAAACTATGTGACTAAAGTTGACAATTCACCATTACCCAAATAAGCCAACCTTGAATAGTACACACAAAAATATGTGACTAAAGTTGACAATACATCCTAGTCCATACGCATAGCAAGTTTAGAAAGAATATAGAAGCGATAATAGTCCATATAAAATAATTTGCACGCTTCTCACCCCAAGTATTGAAAACATAGTTCAAGATTAAAAAGTGGGGCTATGACTCACCTCAAGTCCATAAATCAGCAATAAGAACTTGGTAGAAGTAAGACGTATAGTAACTCACAAGACGGCAACTACAGACTCGGCACGACCTAACAATATCAACTTGTTCAGAAATCATTTCCTCAAAACTAAATACTCCCAAACCCGGACGTATTCTGTTTTATTTTCCGAAAATCCATTTCTCGTATTAGTTTGGAGTTTTACGTTTGGTATCCATACGGGTGGTGGGTCGACACAAACAAACCAAAAAGTCTCACAAAAGAATAATAAAATAAACTATAGATCTAATATTAGCCCAATACATTATTTAAATAAATCATCGAAGTTTATCAAATCCGTCAATTTGATAATCCCCATATTTATTTACGTAACATACCGTTCCAAGATTACACCCAATCCTAAAGCACATAGCACAAAAATACAATATGGTATATATCGTAGTCTAATAAACTCCTTATATACATCGTCAAATTGGCCAGATTTCCCGATATATATATTTAGGGATTTATTATCCTATACATATACCACAACCTATGGGCGTCGTAGGATACGATGCCCATTAATATACTCATTTCGTATAGCCAAATAACTCGGTTTAACCTGCCGATTAAATAAGTTATTTAGTTATAGAAAATGTTTATATTAATCGTCATATATCCGTGACAACACAAAAGTCACAAACAATAACCCACTTGGACTCAAGTGACCACGACTCCGCATAACTCGATAGCTTTCCTCGTTATTTATATATAAAATAATATTTCATTTAATATTTAGTTAACGTCGAGAATTTCTCGTTATTTATAATGTTTATTCATAATAACGCCTCCAATAATATTACGCTACTCTCGTAACATAATATATTTAGTCGCATTATTTATAATACTACTCGTGATTTTTGTTATTATTAATATACGCATTTATACAATTATATATACGTTATTCACGTCTATATATTTATATAAACGTTTATATTACCAATAATATTATTACGAGTTTTATTATTTTTGTTTTAAATTGTAAATAATTATCTAGTCATACGAAATGGTCACATGTCCGAGTCATTACTCTCGGCTCATTGTCCAAGTCCAAAATAGTGTGAGCAAGTCATAAATAATCAATCCAACTCCGTCCAAATCAATCCCAAAACACGTGCTACAACAATAGGGTCCGACTACGGCACTCGACTAACCTATCTCCGTCAATCTAAGTGACCGTCTCACAATCGGTCCCCACTTTACCATTCGACAACAACTTCTCAATATACCATAAATCCCTTGTCGAGACCAAAAATGATCTCGACACAACAAGCATTCGGCCGAAATCAACAAATGCCAAAACAATATTTCATCCCGTAATAATTTGATTCCCATAACAAAACTCCATGTACCCACGGAAATAATCACCAAATCGAGGCACCCAAAAGCCAAATTCGATCATACTCACCTTCTAGAACCTCCAATTGAATAGATCTAGTAAAAACACTAAAGTTGGGTCGGATTTAATAAGATTTCAAGGTGTTAAAGTGGGTTATACGACGCGTATAATACACCAAAAGAAAGAGAAAAGGATAAGGAACAAGATGGTGGTGGTGGTTTTATTGTGAGGGCGTCGAAGTGGTGGTGGTGGCCGGAATAGTGTTCGGTGGCGGCTAGGGTTAAGAGGGGGAAGAGAGAGAGAGTTGGTGAGGGTGAAGATGAATGTGTTGTGTGGTGTTTGTGTGGTTTTAACCACATGGACGATTTTTGTAGTTTACTTATAAAAAAAATCATTTTCTTTTAATAATAATAATAATAATAATAATAATAATAATAATAATAATAATAATAGTAATAATAATAATATTACTAATAAGAGTGAGTAATAAAAGGGTGAGTGTAAAACACACGGTCCAAAACCCGAACTCAATTCAAAACGTCTAATATCACGTGAAACGTTCCGTAAGTAATTAAATATTGTCGAACTTGTAAAATCAAGTCACAAAATTTCTGTTAGGTAATCCTAGTGCCAGAGTCAACGTAGTACCAAGTGAGAATTCAAAAATAAATTACCAAGTATAATTCCATAACAATCATTAAATATAATCTCAAATCCCATAACGATATCAAATATAATTAACCATAAAATAGGTCTTTCAAGTTCGTTACGAATAAAATTCCAAATAAAAATTTATAAACGAACTTTGACGTAATGCGGGTTTTCAAAAATGGCTCCCTAAATTGCCGGTTGTCACATCCTCCCAGTCTCAGAAGAAACCCGTCCCGGGTTTCTCTCGGAACAATTCATCTACGAAGTAAAAAGCTTCGGATATCTCTTTCGGAACTCGTCCTCACGTTCCCACGTAAATTCCGGTCCATGTCGGGAATTCCAACGAACCTTGACGAGCGGAATGCGACTTCGCTTGAGTCGTTTAACCTCACGATCCAAAATCTCAATCGGCTCTTCCACAAAATTCAATTTCTCATCAATACGGATATCCTTCATCGGAATAACAGGCGTCTCATCAGAAAGACATTTCTTCAAATTACTAACGTGAAACACATCGTGAACTTTACTCAGTTCGTGTGGTAATTCCAACCTATAAGCCACGGGCCCAATTCTTTCCAAAATAAGAAATGGTCCAATGTAGCGAGGGTTGAGTTTTCCACGTTTCCCAAAACGTATCACACCTTTCCAAGGTGAGACTTTCAGCATCACTTTGTCTCCAACCTGGAACTCTAGGGGTTTACGTCTCTGATCGGCGTAACTTTTCTGCCTATCTCTGGCTACTTGCAACCGATCCCGAATCTGAGTCACTTTTTCCGTAGTCTCCAAGATAAGTTCAGGGCCTGTGAGTTGGCTATCTCCAACTTCCGCCCAACCAATAGGCGAACGACATTTTCGGCCATACAAAGCTTCAAATGGTGCAGCTTTAAGACTTGTGTGGTAGCTATTATTATAGGAGAATTCCGCAAGGGGTAGATATTTCTCCCAGCCTTTACCAAAGTCTATAATACATGCACGAAGCATATCCTCTAAAGTCTGAATGGTCCTCTCACTTTGACCATCGGTTTGGGGATGATATGCAGTACTCATATCAAGTCTCGTCCCCAACGTCGCATAATGGCTCAACTCCACTCTCGCACTTATCTCCCCACTCAGATCAATTCAACTTACTACTCGCTGTGGACTTTAGATCTGAATCCACACCATTTCATCCTAACTCCCTTTCATCTTTACTCAACCATCCATTCATGTTTCCTACATATTGAGGTAGTCGACAACATGCAAAACCATCTCTACTCTTTTCTTCCAATTCCACATAATTCACAAGCGCATACAAATCACGAGGTTTAGACTAAATCACATCTCCTTCCTATGTGAAGTGAGGACACTACCCAGGGTATTTGGTAATGGCTCCATCTCTAGAAGTCATCGTGGTTCTAAACCTCTCCACTTCTTCTCCACCAACGTTTCCCATAAACGTCCTCTCCTTGTCCGAACATGGATACATGTTATCGGGAACTCGGATTCTGCGGTTAGTCCGCTTCATCCTACCACTTCTCTCGCATCCGATAGCGACAACGGTAATCCAAAAAAATATCTTACGCGCGGAAGACGATATAATAAAGTCGGTATATATAATACTACGTATAGGGGATAGAATAGACGTCCGAAACTCAATAAAATATCTCATAAATATAGGAAAATAGACATATAAAATACTATACTTACACATAGACTCTAAATGCAACTATATGAGGGACTCCTAGGTTATAGTCTAGGTTCAACCACCTACTTCTCTATAACCAAGGCTCTGATACCAATCTGTCACACCCCGCCACGGCGGAAACGTGCGGGTGTAACTTCATGGATATCATCACAACACCTGGTGTCAACATAGAGAACAACTACATGCACGTAAATAGAGCAATGTACCAACACACAGTGTTGTAACAATACCCAAAGATAAACATAATAAAATCCAAAACATAAATCCAAACATAGATGATAAACCACTTCCAATGCAACTAAGGTCTCGTCTATCCACATCCTTCTATCTTATCCTTAGAAAGCTCACCTGAAAATGATGCTTAAAACGTCAACATAATGTTGGTGAGATTCATAGGTTTAAGACTCAACACACAAGGCAACCGAATTCACTGTGATTACAAAATATAGCTGGACAAATAGTGTAACAATTCGCAATTTCAGGTTAATTACTATTCCTGGAAAATTTTACTATTCATTTTTACTATTCATTTTTCCCGAAATTTTCCCGAAATTTGATTTTTGTTTCATGGCCTCGAGTGATAAATCATTTCCATGGCAAATTAAAAGTTTGACACTCATCAGATCATTTTCGTGAAAGTTAATAAGGAATTACACGTTTTAGGGTAAAACGTCATTCAAAAATTCTACGCACAACGAAACTCGACCGCGTTAAGTGACCCCGCATCAGAAAAATGTTTGACACACTCATGATTTATTTGAGAATTAATCATGACTGAGAAAAACATGACCAAAATAAGCCTCGGCCGTAAAAAAAAACTGGAATTTTTAGTTTAAGCGTTTTTACTCAGCCGTAAACTTAGCCTATACCTACACCGCGTTTCTAAGATGATTTGAGTTTTCAACTTATTAGAAAAAGTCAACATATTTTTCCCTCCTCCTTTGACCAAAAATCATTCCTTGATTTTATAAGTCATTCCTTGATTTTTAGGCTTACGGTTTTATGTCTAAAAGACATTTAATACCAACCGACACTAGACTGAGCCCAGTCTAGACATTATAAGTCATTTTTAATCATTTTTATCCTATTAGAAAAGTAACATTTTACTTTTCTCAATTTTACGCAATATTCGTACGTTTTACGTATTACGCGTTTTAGACCCGTGTTTCCAGTTTTAGCAGGGTTTTAGCACCCCAATGGAACCTACCACTCATTTTATATTTTATTATAGAGTATTTTGACAAGTTTAATCATTCTTCCAAGTTTCGTATTTTTACGATACCCGGTTTTACGTTTTGTGATGTAACAACTTATGGTTAGCATTTCACGGAGTCAAAACTAGCTAAATCCCTAGGATAATATCATCAAGGATCTAGTCATCCTCCTAGCATATACAAACCGCCTATAGGGTGGGGGGGATTCACCCCTTGTGTGGCTTGATCCCATGCTTTAGGCCTTAAGATGTTAACATGTGTACAAGCTTCCTTTGTAAGCTTTGACAAGTCTTGTTAAGTAACCTCCTCACCTTGCTATAAGACCAAACTTATCTCTTTGTTCTCTCATCATAAGCAACGACCAAACACACCTTTTCTTTACCATTTTGATCTTGTATTTGCTAATTTCATCCATCATAAATTAAACCTTAAGTTCCTTGTTGATTCCAAGTTCTATTTATACTATAAATCATAATAAACAACACCATAATCTCATCATCAATCATAGGGTTTTCTTGAAGATGATCAAGGTGATTAGGGGCTGAGTATATAAGATTCTTACAAGGAATAGATCAAGTCTAACAAAGATTAGCAAGGGTGGTTAAATATTGGAAGCAAGGATATTGTTGAAGGGTATAGTTCTTGTCCTAGTTCATGTTTCCCTTTTTGAAAGCCAAAAGTTGTAAGCAAAACCCTAACATACTTCTTGTTAAATATCATAATCATGTTATTTACATATCATTCATGCTATATTATATCTTGTGATCATGTCCATGATGTATAAAAATGAGTAAAACAAGTTATTGTATATGATTGTTAAGATAAGTTATTTAAACAAGTAAACTAGTGACTTTCTTGGTATAATCTGATCAAAATGGTAAAATTATGATATTGGATCATTACATATTACAGTAGAGGACCTAACAAGGAAAACGTAGGAATTTGAACCACCTAAAACGAGTATACGAGAAAAAGTTATGACCATTTGAAGTTACCAAAAACTTTGCGGCAAACTGCCTAAAATGTTTCTGTGACAGAACATAAAACACGCAAAAAGAGGCCTTTGTTGTCTGGAATCACGTTTTCTTCAAAAACTCAGGAGCACGTCTCCAGAAAACCAATAACGAATGAGGTTTTTCTCAGTTTCTTAACAGCTATTTACATATATATAAGTCACTATATAATGGTTATGTTTTAATAAGACCAAGAGGTCTTATGATCTAGAATCAAGACCACAACCATGGCTAGAGCCAAGGTTGAGTCTCAAGACCATGGAACAATGACCAAAGGTCATGGCAAGGCCATGAGCTAAAGACAATATAAACATACCAAGGCGAAAACATGAGCTAGTGACCATATAAACTTACCAAGGCAAATACATGAACTAGAGAGTTACCGATAACTTAAACATGCAATTTGGATCTACTCCATCTAAAGAACCATGAGATATTACAAGTAATTGTCATAAAAGACTTAAGAAACTCATCCTAATAACAATCTTCATGTAATTATAAACTTTCCTAAGTTTATTCAAATATTGGACATGTAACTTTTCGGATCAAAACTTATATATATATACTTTATCAACTACAACAATAGTAGGGAGCCTCATGTGAGGAGTTCATTATGCAAGCCGTTGAGATGAGTTGTGGAATTATGAATTAAAGTGTCCTGGCTCCTCGAACGTTTACTAACATGACTTCTGAATTATGTCGGCCCGAATGGTAGTAAACGATATATAAACTATACATGTTTCATGAATCATTTCTTTTCAAAGACTTACACTATACATCATACCACATCATGGACTAAGTGCAAGACATATATTGGCATGTTTATGTTTCCTTAGACATTATTCCAAACCTAAGTTGCAACAATTATTCTAGGTTGCACATAGAAGTTCTCACGGCATATCCATCATTCTCATTAAACATCATCCAACTCAAGGTGAGTTCATAGCCCCACTTTCCATTACTTAATTGTTTTACAAACCCTTGGGGGGAATACATGTTATTTTAACCGAGCACAATGTTTTTAAATTGTATGCTTGCCTGATTGTTTTATTATCACAAAGTACCAGCCTTGCTAAACCGAGATCCCTTATTATAAACCATTTAATCACTAGCAATACTGAGCGCAAATATTGTGAATAGGCCTATTGGGATTGACGAATCCCATTTGTATTGACTAAATTCATACAAATGCATTAATATTTGAGACCTGGGTATGACAGCAAAGTACCTACCGGGATAAATCTGCCGATCGATATTGGTACACGTTAACGTTTTGGTGTCATAAGCTTAGTAATCATAATAACTGTTTTGTTTTCCAAACATTGGTGTGAGTCTATAGCTCACACTACCAACATATTGTGTTCAAACATTAAACTAACTCTATGAATATCACTCAACCTTTGTGTTGACCTCTCAAGCATGTATTTCAGGTTCATGACGATCAAGGATGGCACGGAAGGGCACGGATGTTCAAGAGGGCTATAAATTTTATTATCATTCAAAAACTCATCTAATGTGATTCGTAAACATGGAACCATCTGGGACCTCATTTTGTAATCTCTGATATTTATACAATTTGAATGATAAATCTTTTAAAATGACTCAATTGGAGTCCGTTTTCTATTATTGTGACTATTGTGCCGTCGAGTAACACCCAGTTTGAATTCCGCTGCAACCATGAATTGGGGGTGTTACAGATTGGTACCAGAGCCATGGTTATAGAGAAACGGGTCTAATTGAGACCTAAACTATAACCACACGTACAAGCAAAAACATTTTATAGTCTTCCGCTCTCCGTGTCTTCCATCCTCCAGACGATTATGGACTTAGTAAGCATGTTATGCTACACAAACATATTAGTATACTCATATATACCCATTTTGAGCATTTCCCCGTAGACATTTTTATGCTACACAAACATAATTACATATTAATATATGTACCCTAAACATAATTGAGCATTTCCCCGAAAACATTTTATACTACATGAACATATTAGTATATTGATATATAAACTCGGTTTATTTTCAATCATTTATCTAAACAATGGACTAAACATATCTGCGTATGCCTATTCTAGGGCATTTCGACACAACCACATCCTCCCAAACATGTTCCTACTCCAACATTTTATGTCCAAGATATTGTAACTTATTGCAACGGTCTTTCCTTTTTCCAAGACATTGTATTATACAATGGTCTTAATCACTTCTCAAATGTTTTGAGTCACACAATGGTCTAACCTACTTCCGAGACATTGTGATTTGTGTAATGGTCTCTGGAATTATTCCATCACATCATCAATATCATTTCATATGATATCAAAAACCCATCACAACCTATCGATCTCAAAATAGAAATATGAGATTTCTGGAGGACAAACTAATCCATCACCTACAAAAGCTGAAGTTCAGCTCTACATTCATCAAAGTTTTCTTATGAAACCTTCATTATTAAAAGCTCGTGATCCTGGCCAAGTATGGACTGTTACTTAAAACTTCCTTTCCACACACATACCTACCCGTACTATCTTCTATGCGATGGAATGTGAAAACATGGGTTACAAGTCTTGTATGGGCGGGACTTGCAACTGAAGGGTTTGACATCGCCTTTGTTTAGTGGACGGTTTCTCGAAAGCAACTGACATATCACAAGTATACCTAATTTAGGTATTTGAAAATTTTATCGAACCTTGGCTAAATATAGACTAGTCACCTATATTTAACCTAGGGACAGTGGAATATAGTCTGACTAACTATATTCGACTTAAAATTTTCAAATACTGAGAATAGTTGTGCTAGGGTTATGTTCAGGTTAATTTCCTACATGAACTCAATAAATCACCAGAATACTTTAAAACAATCTAGAGACACGATAGTGCCTTACCACTCAGCGAAATCTTAACACCTTATTTGTATTATCTAATTTCATTCTTGAAAGTTTTCATTTATGAGATAATCCGAACTACTATCTTGGGATAGTTATCAATTCTTCTCTTCATCCTGTAGAAGTACTATCCTGTTTAGGTCCTAAGGATACCATTCCGTCATAAACCTTTAAAATTTCTTAAAATTTTAAAGCAAACTTGACATCTCTACCAATATTAATGTTAAGCATACACTACACACTTTTGTTCATCAACATATCACACCATTATCTTCACAACCATTAAAACCACAAGCTCAATAACAGATCTTGATGCACTTTTAAAGCTCAAATCATCCTTAGTTACACCACAAGCACCCTCATCAGCTTTACAAGATTGAATATTCATCTTGTACTTTTGGAACACCAGTATCATCTCGTAATACACTACCTTGTAACTCACCGGCTAAGTATGAATGTTGTGTTGGGAATTCTTAAGTAGGATGATTTATAATTATTTGAATGGATTGGGATGCCTTTTCATTTAAATAAAGAAATTGTAAATCACCGAAGCATAAGTTTATATTCCTTTACTTACATTGTTTGGGATGCCTCTCTATGTAAATAAAGAATTATAAATAAGTGGGCTTATTTGTATCCAAAATAACATAAGTATGAAGTCAATAAACACTAGGTACAACAACAGATTACCAACTAGGCTATGATTGCAACTACTATATCAATTCCTATTAATATTCGACTGCTATATCAATTTCCTTTGATATTCGACTATTACCATACCTTTCCTATATAAAAGTAAGCCTCATCCTACACCATACACTGAAACGACAAATCAAACTACATCACCGGTAATCCCAGACTTTAGTCCTCATAAGTAACCACACCTCCTCATCGACACGACTCCAACATATAACACACATAGAACTTCGGGACGAAGTTCCCCGTAAGGGGTAGTGACTGTAACAATTCGCAATTTCAGGTTAATTGCTATTCCCGGAAAATTTTACTATTCATTTTTACTATTCATTTTCCTGAAATTTTCCTGAAATTTGATTTTTGTTTCATGGCCTCGAGTGATAAATCATTTCCATGGCAAATTAAAAGTTTGACACTCATCAGATCATTTTCGTGAAAGTTAATAAGGAATTACATGTTTTAGGGTAAAACGTCATTCAAAAATTATACGCACAACAAAACTCGACCGCGTTAAGTGACCCCGCATCAGAAAAATGTTTGACACACTCATGATTTATTTGAGAATTAATCATGACTGAGAAAAACATGACCAAAATAAGTCTCGGCCGTGAAAAAAACTGGAATTTTCAGTTTTAAGCGTTTTTACTCAGCCGTAACCTTAGCCTATACCTACACCACATTTCTAAGACGATTTGAGTTTTCAACTTATTAGAAAAAGTAAACATATTTTTCCCTCCTCCTTTGACCAAAAATCATTCCTTGATTTTATAAGTCATTCCTTGATTTTTAGGCTTACGGTTTTATGTCTAAAAGACATTTAATACCAACCGACACTAGACTGAGCCCAGTCTAGACATTATAAGTCATTTTTAATCAATTTTATCCTATTAGAAAAGTAACATTTTACTTTTCTCAATTTTACGCAACATTCGTACGTTTTACGTATTACGCGTTTTAGACCCGTGTTTCTAGTTTTAGCTGGGTTTTAGCACCCCAATGGAACCTACCACTCATTTTATATTTTATTATGGAGTATTTTGACAAGTTTAATCATTCTTCCAAGTTTCGTATTTTTACGATACCCGGTTTTACGTTTTGTGACGTAACAACTTATGGTTAGCATTTTACGGAGTCAAAACTAGCTAAATCTCTAGGATAATATCATCAAGGATCTAGTCATCCTCCTAGCTTATACAAACGCCTATAGGGGGAGGGGGATTCACCCCTTGTGTGGCTTGATCCCATGCTTTAGGCCTTAAGATGTTAACATGTGTACATGCTTCCTTTGTAAGCTTTGACAAGTCTTGTTAAGTAACCTCCTCACCTTGCTATAAGACCAAACTTATCTCTTTGTTCTCTCATCATAAGCAACGACCAAACACACCTTTTCTTTACCATTTTGATCTTGTATTTGCTAATTTCATCCATCATAAATTAAACCTTAAGTTCCTTGTCGATTCCAAGTTCTATTTATACTATAAATCATCATAAACAACACCATAATCTCATCATCAATCCTAGGGTTTTCTTGAAGATGATCAAGGTGATTAGGGGCTGAGTATATAAGATTCTTACAAGGAATAGATCAAGTCTAACAAAGATTATCAAGGGTGGTTAAATATTGGAAGCTAAGGATATTGTTGAAGGGTATAGTTCTTGTCCTAGTTCATGTTTCCCTTTTTGAAAGCCAAAAGTTGTAAGCAAAACCCTAACATACTTCTTGTTAAATATCATAATCATGTTATTTACATATCATTCATGCTATATTATGTCTTGTGATCATGTCCATGATGTATAAAAATGAGTAAAACAAGTTATTGTATATGATTGTTAAGATAAGTTATTTAAACAAGTAAACTAGTGACTTTCTTGGTATAATCTGATCAAAATGGTAAAATTATGATATTGGATCATTACATATTACAGTAGAGGACCTAACAAGGAAAACATAGCAATTTGAACCACCTAAAATGAGTATACGAGTCAAAAGTTATGACCATTTGAAGTTACCAAAAACTTTGCGGCAAACTGCCTAAAATGTTTCTGTGACAGAACATAAAACACGCAAAAAGAGGCCTTTCTGGTCCGTTTCATGAAAAAGTTAAAACACGAAAGTTGTCCGGAATCACGTTTTCTTCAAAAACTTTAGAGCACGTCTCCAGAAAACCAATAACGAATGAGGTTTTTCTCAGTTTCTTAACAGCTATTTACATATATATATGTCACTATATAATGGTTATGTTTTAATAAGACCAAGAGGTCTTATGACCTAGAATCAAGACCACAACCATGGCTAGAGCCAAGGTTGAGTCTCAATACCATGGAACAATGACCAAAGGTCATGGAAAGGCCATGAGCTAAAGACCATATAAACATACCAAGGCGAAAACATGAGCTAGTGACCATATAAACTTACCAAGGCAAATACATGAACTAGAGAGTTAGCGATAACTTAAACATGCAATTTCGATCTACTCCATCTAAAGAACCATGAGATATTACAAGTAATTGTCATACAAGACTTAAGAAACTCATCCTAATAACAATCTTCATGTAATCATAAACTTTCCTAAGTTTATTCAAATATTGGACATGTAACTTTTCGGATCAAAACTTATATATATATACTTTATCAACTACTACAATAGTAGGGAGCCTCATGTGAGGAGTTCATTATGTAAGCCGTCGAGATGAGTTGTGGATTTACGAATTAATGTGTCATGGCTCCTCGAACGTTTACTAACATGACTTCTGAATTATGTCGGCCCGAACGGTAGTAAACGATATATAAACTATACATGTTTCATGAATCATTTCTTTTCAAAGACTTACACTATACATCATACCACATCATGGACTAAGTGCAAGACATATATTGGCATGTTTATGTTTCCTTAGACATTATTCCAAACCTAAGTTGCAACAATTATTCTAGGTTGCTCGTAGAAGTTCTCACGGCATATCCATCATTCTCATTAAACATCATCCAACTCAAGGTGAGTTCATAGCCCCACTTTCCATTACTTAATTGTTTTACAAACCCTTGGGGGAAATACATGCTATTTTAACCGAGCACAATGTTTTTAAATTGTATGCTTGCCTGATTGTTTTATTATCACTAAGTACCAGCCTTGCTAAACCGAGATCCCTTATTATAAACCATTTAATCACTAGCAATAGTGAGCGCAAATATTGTGAATAGGCCTATTGGGATTGACGAATCCCATTTGTATTGACTAAATTCATACAAATGCATTAATATTTGAGACATGGGTATGACAGCAAAGTACCTACCGGGATAAATCTGCCGATCGATATTGGTACACGTTAACGTTTTGGTGTCATAAGCTTAGTAATCATAATAACTGTTTTGTTTTCCAAACATTGGTGTGAGTCTATAGCTCACACTACCAACATATTGTGTTCAAACATTAAACAAACTTTATGAATATCACTCAACCTTTGTGTTGACCTCTCAAGCATGTATTTCAGGTTCATGACGATCAAGGATGGCACGGAAGGGCACGGATGTTCAAGAGGGCTATAAATTTTATTATCATTCAAAAACTCATCTAATGTGATTTGTAAACATGGAACCATCTGAGACCTCGTTTTGTAATCTCTGATATTTATACAATTTGAATTATAAATCTTTTAAAACGACTCAATTGGAGTTCGTTTTCTATTATTGTGACTATTGTGCCATCGAGTAACACCCAGTTTGAATTCCGCTGCAACCATGAATTGGGGGTGTTACAAATAGTTATAGTTATCATATAGCTACATGCATTTGCAAGTCATTAATCACACATAAAGGAAACAACACTCATAAGGCAACCATTAGGACGGCTCGTGTCCTCCGATCCCATAATCATCAATTAGGTCGCATGCGCGAGCAACAGGATAAGCATCCTCCTAATTGGATCCCATCAAACATATCATCAATTAGGTCGCTAACCTAATTGGATCCCATCAATCATATCATCAATTAGGTCGCTAACCTAATTGGATCCCATCAATCATATCATGAATTAGGTCGCTAACCTAATTGGATCCCATAAACATCCATACAAGCAAATAATCACACATAGCATACATACGATAACATTATAAGTCCAAGCTCTTTAATACCACACACATAATCACAGTAACTCAAAACATTTAAGACAAGCATCATTCCCATCCCAAGTTTAAAACAAAGTAAAAATATGGGACTATGAACTCACCTTAAACTCCGCAGCTTCCATAAAAACAATTCACAATCTATAGCACACAAAAATAATCCACATTACACAAGGTCAAGCTAAAAGCTACAACCCATGTAATACACATATGATGGATGTCTAAGACTGACCCACCATGGATCTCCTAGACACCGCACTAACCACTACCATAACTTAATACTCACTAAATCCTTTGCACTCTAAAAATCAGAAAACGCAGAATTTTTGAGTACATTCACTAACATAAAATCACGACAAATAAAGCTCAACAACTCACACCAAAAATTTACCATGGTCTCTCATAAGCATAGAAGCTAATCCCAGAAGGCCATGGACCAACAACACACACAAGTACTCATAAGAAATTCAAACTTGTCAACTACTCAAATTCGGATCTGAACGCACACCAAAAAGTTTTGATTTTAAATAAATACTTCCACAAGTTTTTATCGCGAATCCTTTTTGTGGTAGTCTAATATAACCTAATACTTAACTATTCCAGAAGGCCTAGTCAAAATACCACTTTTACAACCACATGACACCCTCAAACTTTTACCCAAAATCTGTCCCGGTTTGACAGCTTTGACACCTTAACAAAGAAAAATCAAAAGACTAACTTCCTGACCTTGAAAGCTCTTTCATTATACTTCAATTTAGACCTAAAATTAGTGACCTAACTCATCATCATCTGTTATTTAAACTCACATCTTTACAGCCTTACAAATCTGTCCAAACCCTAACTCAATAACTAGCATGTTTTACGCTCAATTCTCTTAACCAATCATCATACTACTATCATTAATTGTTCTCAACATGTTTAATAACATTAATTTACAGAAGTTAACACAAACCCTAATCCATCATATAATTATTACATGAATTTCAATAATTAATCAATTAATTGAACATAGGTTATAAGAATTTTACCTTGATTCTTGATTATTGCTCCCAAATTACAAACCCTAATTTTTCTTCTTCTTTTCTCTCTTGGATCGACTTTAATTGCAGGAAAAAGAGTTTTGAGAACTTTGATTTTGTATTTATAATTATTTAGTGGATAATTACCTAACTTAGAGTTGTAATTGGGCTACAATTGGGTTTCCTTTTCCTTTTTTTTTCCTAGCCGATTTTTGTATACCTTTATATATATATATATATATATATATTAAATTAATTTATTACACTCAAGACCTCATACTTTTCATATTTTATGTATTCCCATATCGAAACCTAACGTCTTACGCGATAAACCTTAATTTTACGATAAACCGGAAAATAATCATTTTCAAAATAAAGTTTCCAAAAATAGAATTTCACACTCTTTTTGAAATATAACTCATAAAAACAAATCCCACGTAACTTACTAACGCTCAATTACTCGAACGAAAACTCGTTACGCAAAATCACAAAAACACCAAAACTACACAAGTAATTTCTACACCACAAAGGTGATCAAAATGAACTTTCCCAAATTTCAAACTTTCCAAATCACCATAATAACCGTTTACGCAAAGGGATTTAGTGCTAAAACTCACCTATAACACTCATATATCACATCAAACACCTAATACACACCAAACAAACGTCAACCGAGTCAAGACTATCAGTCAAACTGACCTGCTAAAACCACGGTTGTTATAAATGCCCACACAAAGTGATTGTTTATAAAGGCAAATAATATTATTTGTGAAATCGTGATTATGGTTTGTCATTTTTAGAATTAGTTGAAAAGGAAAAAAAAAAACATAATTTAAGTTGCCAAGTTTTTGAAAAGTTGTCATGTTTAAGACGTACTTAGGGGTAATTTAGACAAACTAAATTAATTTAGTTTTTAAATTTCAAGATTCAAAAAACGCATACACTTTTCTCTATTGCTTATAATGCATGCATATGTAATATTTAAACTTAAAATGTTTAAAATTTGAATAATGTTAATGGACTATTATACTCTTCGATTATTGAAGATAGTAACATCAACTACAACTTAATTAATATTTTTAATATTGTTTAATCTTTAAACTTTTATCAATGACTAAAATTAAACCCGTAAGTTTTGCATTAAAGGTCAAACCAGAATCACAATTTTGCAAATATCATTATTTGCCCCTATACACCACACGATTTACATGGCTATTATTCTGTCTAATTATAAATAGTAGAGGACATACGCTCACATTGCCCACAAACCCAAAAATTTAAGCTTACAAGCTTTTCAAAATTTCATAAAGCTCATAACCCGCAAGCTTAAGCGTACACCCAATAAACAAACCCCTAATGAATAATGTTCCACCGGACTCTAGTTACCAAAACTTGTGCTCCGGAGAATACGAAGTAAGCCCTTTTTCAAATCTTTTAATAATGTTTAAATTTCACTATTTTGTAACATCCTTTTTTATCATTGGAGAAAATTTTTAACCTCATTTTTTAATAAAGAATTTTGATATATGAACTTTATGAATCTTGATGTTATTATATGATTTTTGTGTGACATTTTTTTGCACATAATGTTGGTGCTTAGCGTTACAAAGAAATTGAAGAGGTTTTCCCTCTTCTGGTTTTTGGGGAGGGCGAGTCTTTGAGTGAGATGTACTCGGCCTAACCACCATTTCTGAACCTTAACATTGATTTGTTTACATTTATGAATCTCGATGTTATTATACCGTTGTTTACTAAGTGTGTTAACCATTTTTTTCACATAATGTTGGTGCTTCACATAAAAAAAAGAGGTGAGGTTTTACATGTTTAGGTTTCCCGGTTAGGGCGAGTCTTTGAGTTAGATGTACTCGATCTAACCGGGATATCTCGTGACTGTTTTCGACACTTTTACTAGCTACCCCCAAGATGTTTACCTAGTGAGGTTTTAACCTAAGACGTCACTAGGCCCCATTGGCGGTGGTTAGCATGGCTTATGATATGGTAAAATCATTGTTTTTAAGCTGATGTTTCTTATAGATACTGGTGATCTTCACTTTTGGTATTAATTATTAACTCGATCACTATCGTTTTTGTTTAAAAAAAGGATAGAATGATGGGTGTGGAAAGATTGTGCAAGAAGGGGCCAATTGTAATGCTTGCACTTTAAGTCTTTAAAAGATACTCCTAAAACAAATTAATGTTAAGTTTACCTGAAAGTTGCGTAACCTATAAAACCTTGCAGTTTTGGGCTAGTCGTGATGCTGATATACCGTCATTGGGTGCCTTCTGTGGTAATCATTTTGTCGCTTTTTCGGAGGCGTTTGGGATACTAATTGACATATCCTTGTTTACTTGTCAAAGGCATTCTCTCATTCATAGTTGCATCAGCAATCTGTCATTAACACACAGACACTAATGCAGATGTATGCTATATATAGCTGGTAATTATGTGGCTATAGCTGCAATTTTTCTTACTTATTACACTGATATATTAGCTATTTTTGGAAAACTATATGTGCAAAAAAGTTCAGGGTGTTTTTTATGGTGGTTTTGAATGCATAATTAGGTGTTTCGAATCTTATTCGACAATTTTGCGAGCTTAAGTTATTGTATTTGAAAAACTAAGATCCCATCGAAAAAGAAGTTTGTTTTATTGTAAGAGCTTGAGAATTTTATATCGAAAAAATTAAGTTTCTAAGAAAAGCCACTTGAACTAGCTTTTAAAAAGGCGTGTGGCTTTTTGGCTTAGAAAAATTACCTAATACAGTTGAAATTCAAAAACACTTAGTGTTATCATGTGAAATTATATAAGAGACCTGATAACCATTCAATTCTTGTGCAGCTAATACTGTACCATTCGGATCAAGAATATCAAAACAAATGCTCACCACAAAGGGTTGTTATCATCCTCAAAACATTGTATACAGTTGCCTCTCCTGTTCACAATGTGAAAGTGGCACCCCCGATTACAAGTCCACCAAATGATGAAGCAAATCTGAACAATAACAGCTGGAGGTTGTGATGTTTACTTGATCATATGGATATATGGTACGCCTGTTTACCAAAGTTATTTGTTTTATATGTTATAAATATTCATTACGCATTACAGTTTGGTCTGTGAGTTAATTTAAATGGCACTTGGGAAAAAAATTTAATACAGGGGTGTTTCGATTTGCTATAATAAGTAAATTTGCAGTGTTTGGAAAAATTATTTGAGCATAACTTTTTTGACTTTTTTCTTGGGTTAAAGTGATTTTATTTGAAGAAGCAATCATGGAGTTGTTGGGGGAAAAATGTTTGTAAGCACAAAAACGTCCTCGATTATTTGAATCTTATTCTGTTGCTATTTTGATGCTTAATTGTCCAATATTTTAGTATTGAGAACCCTCAAATTCGCTTGATTTGGATATCTGATTAGAAATTATGTATTGTGAACTATGATTATGAATTGACATTTATGAGTTCTATTAAATCGTGATGTTTTTCTTTTACTAAATTTACATTAATTTATACCAAACTAATAAAGAATTGAGAAAATTGAGAAAATTACTGGAAGATACCAAACTAGAGGGCCGTTGCACATCCAAGACCAATTTTTGGGGCTTATATAATTGGACGTTTGGTCCGTGTAAGAACTTGCGAGGAACCCGCGGGCCGTGGAGCCATATGTCACAAGCTCTTACGTGGTCCTTTTTTTTTTAATTTTCTTTAATTGAGAGGTTCAACATTGTCATTACTGAAAGATCTTTAATGTTTTTAGGATTTCAACATTGTGCAAGGATGAAAGCAACTTAACAAGAGCTGGTAGAAGTTTTTCACAATGCAAACAAGTAAAACATCAAGGAAGTAGAGAAACACCTGTTGTACAAAGACAAAATCCAAAAGCATGTTTTAAAAAAACATTGTAAGGTGCGATAATTTCCCTCTCGTAGGATTTACTCTATCCACGATATCATTATAGAACCTCTACCACTCCTCTATACCCGCTTGAGCCTCAGGCACACCAACTTCTGCATTTTTCCACTTTAACTCAGCTTCACAATAGATCTTGTCAGTCTCAACTATTTAGTCTGTGTAATAGCCCTTTCGCCTTCACAATTCAACTTCACCTCCTCCACAATCTTTAACTCTTCCTTCAGGCGATCAAAATGGGTTATAATTGCATCAAAATGATGTTGGACATCTTTGTACATGCTGTCAACATGAGACTTCTTTTCTTTATATTTCGAGACTTCAGAGATACTTTTATCGTGCAAGTCTTTTTTCTCAAAAGCCTCATGTGGTTTTTGTTGTTCAAGAGATTCTTTGTGCATTTGGCAACGGATAAGAGAGCAAATCACTTCATCCAATGGTTTGTAGTCAGCGCCAATAGCATCAAAAAGTGTGAATGCAGTAGACGATAAATGAGACATCACACTAGAGTCTTGAGCGTCTTTAATTTGATCTTGGAGATTAATAATGAAACCGTCACATCGTTTGTAATAAATCCACTGGATGTTGATGGGGGCTCGGTTTGAGATACGATGGGGTGTTCATCAACAGTTTAGTCATTCGATGAGTGGTTTTCTCACAATTGTGCAACTGTCCATTTATTATAACCAGGTATCCTCGGTGATCTTTCTCCTTTAGAATGCATTCCATACATACTTTCACACTCCTATCCTGTGGCAACTATAATCTAGTGTAATATTAATCGATATTTCCCTTGCTAAACGCTCATTGATCCACGTTTTTTTTATCTTTTTGCTATAAAGTTATACTTTCACGTTTCACTTAGGTACCCAATATCTTTCTCAATCTAATCTTTACACAAACAAGCAAGTCTATGGAGGGAGACGCTACTGATCATTATGCATTCCGCGTAAGGGAGCCTAAGAAACAACCAAAAGCAAGAAAAGGGCCAGAAATGGTATATGATTTATTTTCCGATTTAGTTGTTGCATAGTTGAGTAGTCTCCTAGGAATGATTATGATCGAGAGTCATTAAAAAGATATTTGATGACGATAATTGATAGACATTGTAGCTAGAAGTTGTGAGCAAAAGAGGTAACTTTGAGCAAAAAGTAAGTTTTAGGGTTTAATTTGAGACAGAAAAATAGCTATTGTCAGCATATCTTAGAATTCAGTATAGTAACGTTTTATTCTTTTGCTGTAGCAACGCATTTTGAATTTTATGGTAATATAATCAAATTTCTCATAGTAATACTTCGGGTCTTTCATCTTCATAATGACAATGTTTTTATAGACTGCTTGCATTATTTTATTTATGTTTGATTTTTTATAAAAACGTTTTAATTCTCTGACCTTTATGTTCTCTAACGAAATTGTTATTTATTTGATGTATGTGTCACACTTTTGCATCTATAGTCCATTCTAGTCCCAAGCTGTACATTTCGTGTTGTTTTATTTTGTTGTTGTAAACTTTTGAAAATACTTGATCTTGATAAATAAACTGAAAGAAAGTTATTGGCATGAACCAGTTTAACTTTTTTTTTTTTACCTCTTTCTGGTATAGCTGCCGCAGGATAGGAGAGTGAAAGTATGTGCGGAAAGCATCCTAAAGGAGAAAGATCACCGAGGATACCTGGTTATAATAAATGGAAAGTTGCACAATTGCGAGAAAACCACTCATCGAATGAAGAAAATGTTAATGAACACCCCATCGTATCTCAATCGAGCCCCCATCAACATCCTGTGGATTTATTACAAACGATGTGATAGTTTCCTTATTAATCTCCAAGATCAAAGAGGCTCAAGACTCTAGTGTGATGTGTCGATTAGCGACTAATGCATACAAATTTTTTGATGCTACTGGCGTTGACTACAAACCATTGGAAGAAGTGGTTCCCTGTCTTATCCGTCGCCAATTTCACAAAGAATCTCTTGAACAACAAAAACCACATAATTCACAAAGAATCTCTTGAACAACAAAAACCACATAAGGCTTTTGAGACAAAAGCCTTGCACGACAAAAGTATCTCTGAAGTCTCTAAATGTAAAGAAATGAAGTCTCGTGTTGAGAACAAGTACAAAGATGCCCAACATCGTTGTGATGCCATTATAGCTCATGTTGATTGGCTGAAGGAAGAATTAAAGATTGTGGAGGAGGAGAAGGTGAATTGTGAAGGCGAAATGGCTATTACACTGGCTGAAAAAGTTCATATCGGCTGACAAGCTTTATTGCGAAGCCGAGTTAAGGCCATTATGGTATGAACGTAATTTGCAGGCTCATTTCATTTTTTAATTGAACCATGGTATCAAACCATTTGGGTTACTACAAAACGCGAACCAAGCCAGCTCTCTGTAAGGAAAATTTATATGACTTATAGACAGACCAATAACGGAAAATGGCTTGTTTAAAAGTTTAGGTTTCATTATGGTGAGACTATCTTGTCAATCCTACTGGGATATTTGGAGTGTGTTTATTTGGACGGATTTGTTCAAAGTAACCTAATTGGGTCTTCAGTTCATGATTCGAATGTGAATATATTTGGTATGGGCTAATCTATAAGTGTTTCATATTGTCAAAAACATTGGTTGCCAATCTATAAGTGATTCTTAGGATGGTAACTGAAAACCAAAATAATGACTTAGTTTGATCCAAGCCAATCCAAAATCCTGAAATTTCATCTCAACATGACATATCATGTTCAAATCTAAAACAATTTAATCTCAACTTTACATATCATGTTCAAATGAACCGGAAAAAATTGTAATCCTAAAAGTCCTAAATTAGCACACCACACCCAAAAAAACAAATTACCAAACAAGCCTTGTTAGATATCCATTTTACGAAAACGAACCTATTTCTCCATATTACGAAAATGAACCATGGCGCAAATATACCAAGCGTAAATTATCAAGCGCCATTAGTTGGAGACATCTATTGACCATATTTTATTCATTCACCATATACATCCACAAACCAAAAACACTCACCATGTCCGTCGTCCAAGATCCATAACCACTCACAACATCCAACGATTTTCCAAAAAACATCAAAAGTACTCTTTTTTCGGGTTTTTTATAGTTAAAAACTTTATCTTACTTATAGTATAATTTTTTTTTGCCACCCGCGGGTCTATAGTATAGTATTATTACATGCAAATTTAAATAATTATTAATTTTAACTATAAACATAAAAAAATATATTGTATTAACTATATTCTATTATTATAACATCCAATTTAATGTCATAATTTAATGCTCAATTAATGTATTTTTAAATTGAGTTTGTCTAATGGGCATGAAAGGAAATTTTTAGTAGTACTATAAAAGAAAACTTTGAGTTTACTTAATTAAAAATCATATTTAGTTATGGTAATTTATAAGTTTCATGAATGTGCATTAAATACATTTTTTCAACTAAATGCAGATGTGTTAACTTAAACTTTTTTGACTTTTAAAGATATATAAGGTACTAAATACACTATAAGGAGTAGATACCTAAAACATTTTTGAAAACCTATTTCCACAACGTTTATGCTTTTGAAATAACTATGACAATTTAGACAATGTTTATAAAGTTTGTAAAGGATTATTACAATTTATAACCACGAACGTGTAAATTTATAGACACCACATTTTATTTGGCAAGAATATGTACCAAGAATGTGGTTGATTGAATTTAAGGTATTTAATCCTCCATTATAAGTGTGATATAATTAGTTTGTATCATTATTACAAGTTTATATTTTAATGAAAATAAAAGACAGAGAATGACCAAAATAGAAATTTGAAATAAAGATGTCGGTCTTTAATTAAGTAATCATCACACATGATAAATGTCAGTAAAAAATTGTTTCATTAAAAATAGTTATATGGATTTGAAATATTATATTAGACGAATGCCGCGCAAAGCGATTGTTTATAAAGGCAAATAATATTATTTGTGAAATCGTGATTGTGGTTTGTCATTTTTAGAATTAGTTAAAAAGGAAAAAATAAATAAACATAATTTAAGTTGCCAAGTTTTTGAAAAGTTTTCATGTTTAAGACGTACTTAGGGGTAATTTAGACAAACTACATTAATTTAGTTTTCAAATTTCAAGATTCAAAAAACGCATACACTCTTCTCTATTGCTTATAATGCATGCACATGTATTATTTAAACTTAAAATGTTTAAAATTTGAATAATGTTAATGGACTATTATACTCTTCGATTATTGAAGATAGTAACATCAACTACAACTTAATTAATATTTTTAATATTGTTTAATCTTTAAACTTTTATCAATGACTAAAATTAAACCCGTAATTTTTGCATTAAAGGTCAAACCAGAATCACAATTTTGTAAATATAATTATTCGCACCTATACACCACACGATTTACATGGCTATTCTGTCTAATTATAAATAGTAGAGGACATACGCTCACATTGCCCACAAACCCAAAAATTTAAGCTTACAAGCTTTTCAAAATTTCATAAAGCTCATAACCTGCAAGCTTAAGCATACACCCCATAAAGAAACCCCTGATGAATAATGTTCCACCGGACTCCAGTCACCAGAACTTGTGCTCCGGAGAATACGAAGTAAGCCCTTTTTCAAATCTTTTAATAAAGTTTAAATTTCACTATTTTGTAACATCCTTTTTTATCATTGGGGAAAATCTTTAACCTCATTTTTTAATAAAGAATTCTGATATATGAACTTTATGAATCTTGATGTTATTATATGATTTTTGTGTGACATTTTTTGCACATAATGTTGGTGCTTAGCGTTACAAAAAAATTGAAGAGGTTTTCCCTCTTCTGTTTTTTGGGGAGGGCGAGTCTTTAAGTGAGATGTACTCGGCCTAACCACCGTTTCTGAAACCTTAACATTGATTTGTTTACATTTATGAATCTCGATGTTATTATACCGTTGTTTACTAAGTGTGTTAACCATTTTTTTCACATAATGTTGGTGCTTCACATAAAAAAAGAGGTGAGGTTTTACATGTTTAGGTTTCCCGGTTAGGGCGAGTCTTTGAGTTAGATGTACTCGATCTAACCGGGATATCTCGTGACTGTTTTCGACACTTTTACTAGCTACCCCAAGATGTTTACCTAGTGAGGTTTTAACCTAAGACATCACTAGGCCCCATTGGCGGTGGTTAGCATGGCTTATGATATGGTAAAATCATTGTTTTTAAGCTGTTATTTCTTAAAGATACGGGTGATCTTCATTTTTGGTATTAATTATTAACTCGATCACTATCGTTTTTGTTTAAAAAAAGGATAGAATGATGGGTGTGGAAAGATTGTGCAAAAAGGGGGCCAATTGTAATGCTTGCGCTTTAAGTCTTTAAAAGATACTCCAAAACAAATTAATGTTAAGTTTACCTGAGAGTTGCGTAACCTATAAAACCTTGCAGTTTTGGGCTAGTCGTGATGCTGATATACCATCATTGGGTGCCTTCTGTGGTAATCATTTTGTCGCTTTTTCAGAGGCATTTGGGATACTAATTGACATATCCTTGTTTACTTGTCAAAGGCATTCTCTCATTCATAGTTGCATTAGCAATATGTCATTAACACACAGACACTAATGCAGATGTATGCTATATATAGCTGATAATTATGTGGCTATAGCTACAATTTTTCATACTTGTTTCATTGATATATTAGCTATTTTTGGAAAACTATATGTGCAAAAAAGTTCAGGGTGTTTTTTATGGTGGTTTTGAATGCATAATTAGGTGTTTCGAATCTTATTCGACAATTTTGCGAGCTTAAGTTATTGTATTTGAAAAACTAAGATCCCATCGAAAAAGAAGTTTGTTTTATTGTAAGAGCTTGAGAATTTTATATCGAAAAAATTAAGTGTCTAAGAAAAGCCACTTGAACTAGCTTTTAAAAAGGCGTATGGCTTTTTAGCTTAGAAAAATTACCTAATACAGTTGAAATTCAAAAACACTTAGTGTTATCATGTGAAATTACATAAGAGACCTGATGACCATTCAATTCTTGTGAAGATAATACTGTACCATTCGGATCAAGAATATCAAAACAAATGCTCGCCACAAAGGGTTGTTATCATCCTCAAAACATCGTATACAGTTGCCTCTCTTGTTCACAATGTGAAAGTGGCACCCCCAATTACAAGTCCACAAAATGACGAAGCAAATCTGAACAATAACAGCTGGAGGTTGTGATGTTTACTTGATCATATGGATATATGGTACGCCTGTTTGCCAAAGTTATTTGTTTTATGCGTTATAAATATTCATTATGCATTACAGTTTGGTCTGTGAGTTAATTTAAATGGCACTTGGGAAGAATTTTTAATACAGGGGTGTTTGGATTTGCTATAATAAGTAAATTTGCAGTGTTTGGAAAAATTATTTGAGCATAACTTTTTTGACTTTTTTCTTGGGTTAAAGTGATTTTATTTGAAGAAGCAATCATGGAGTTGTTGGGGAAAAAATGTTTGTAAGCACAAAAACTTCCTCGATTATTTGAATCTTATTCTTTTGCTATTTGGATGCATAATTGTCCAATATTTTAGTGTTGAGAACCCTCATATTTGCTTGATTTGGATATCTGATTAGAAATTATGTATTGTGAACTATGATTATGAATTGACATTTATGAGTTCTTTTAAATCGTGATGCTTTTCTTTTACTAAGTTTACTGATGCGTGGGGATTGCACCAGGCTTTACCACTCAAGGGATCTTGAGAAGCTTACAACCCCCACCAGGCAGTGTACCTGATCGTTGTAGTATAGTATAGTGACAAGTACCGGGGGATTGATCGTTCAGCTAGAAATAGTGTCGCTAGGATTAGAAAACCTAAATACTAGTTCTAAAGGTGAGGGATGATTATTTTTGTATTTTTATATTTTTTAGAAAGCAAGTAAAAATCTCGGGTTTGAAGGATTTGGGCGGAATTAGTTGGTAGTCAACTAACCCAATACTAAAGATGCAATCAAAATAAAATACTAGAAATGAAAATAAAACTAAATTAAACTAAGGTTGTGAGCAATAAGTGGAGAAATTGTGTTTACTTAGATTTCATTACTCCCTAGATATCTTTTACACGTTAATTACTTGTTATAGTTGCGTGGATGACGGATAGTATTCCTTAATACCATTCATGGGGTGGTGCACTTAATTCCCCAATTCTATGAGTGCCTACTTCACTCCTATGTCGAACCGGCTAAGAAGCTCCTAACATGGGATCATTAGAATTTACTCATGCATTAAATACAACCAATAGAACCTAGTTCACGTCAGTTCATGTTTCCTAAGACGTTCCAGCATGTTACCATTTGGAAATCTGCCAGTTTTCTTAAGCCTAACATTGAAATCATTCATCCAATACAACCATAAACAAGTAATCAACACATAATTAACATCTAGGTTTCATTAGATCTAAGCAAACACAAGATAGATCTAGCCTAGCATGATGGAATTAAGACAAGAACAAGATATAGACAACCAACACATAGACATATTCATTGAATTAGAAGAACACTTATCTCAATTACACATGAAAGGGTTCAAGGGCTGAAAGCCCTTAAAAAACCTGTAAAATTCGTACTAAGTTCGGCCTTAGGGTTTCTCCAAAACTTCTCCTTTTTTATGAATGAAAATTAGAAAACTATATATAGGAAATTGAGGCTGACGGCGTCAAGACCAAATAGGTGACGCCGTCATCTCGCCGCCAAAAGAATTCTTGGACTGCCTTGATCTACTTCTGACGCCGTCACGTTATAACTTTTTCCAGGCCGTCACGTATTTTACTCTTGACGCTCTTCCTTGTGACACCTTCATTTCTGTACTGGGCCGTAATGCAATTTACTCTGATGCCAATCTGTCACACCCCCAATTTACCTGACTTGCAGCGGAATGGAATACCTGGGAGTGTCTGTCATAGCATCACAGTTACAGTTACATTGAACGACCTAAAATGTCGTTTGGAAAATGTTTCGTTTGATCATTGAAATAATCCAGAGTTTACAATATGAGGTCCCCAAAAGGTGTTGCAAGTTTATGAAAACAAGTCCTACTAGATCAAACGTTTACATAAGTGCATGAAATATTGGTGAGACGCGTCGACTCCGCGAGTCCATGAAGGTCCAAATGCATGTCACATGAGCTACCTTAATAACCTGAAATACATTGCTAAAACGTCAACACGAATGTTGGTGAATTCCTTAGGTTTATAAAATGTAATGTTGTACGGCCACCACAAGTATAAGTGCATGACAAAAGTCACGTAAAATAGTACAATAGACCTTAAGCTCATGACCCCGAAGCTATGACTGATGAAATTATATGCCCCTCCCGAATGTTTTACCAGAACACTCCCAAAATGTAGACATGAAATGCATCCGCTTACTGTTGGTAATAACTACCACGGATGAAGGCGTCACCCTCGATAGATCTATCCACTCGCTCTCATTTACCGGCAAATTAACGGTTCATGATAATAAATAGGGGACTTTAACTGGTTGGTAAGGCAACTTAAGCAATGTACATATGTTTTGGTACTTGGGCTCGTACTAAAATGGTTGATGCAATGTATTCCCCGGTGGGATTTGAAATCAAAATGTTGAATTGAAAACGGGGCTATGAAAACTCACCTGATATGATGGTACCATGAACATGTAATGAGCTAAAAAACAAGGCGCGCACACTAGCCGCAACCTAATATGAATGATGAACGATCAACTTTAAATCACCAAATGATGTTATGAATGTCCATGCACATGTTTCCTATACCACTCTACTCTTTGGAAAATACTTGTTGTTATCAAAAATATACATTTTCCAAGACTTAGGAAAATATGGCTACTAGAAAAATAAAACTAGTTGAAATGTATATATTTATATATATCGTATGTATCAATGTTAGTGTTGAAATCCTCGGTTTGAAATCCTTGATATAATGCCTTGTAGTGATAAAAATATACTTGTAATCACTAATACTTCATTAGTTATGAATTTGGGTACTTGGTATTATTTCTAGAATTCTAGAGTTACTACGTAGTGTTAATATTATTTTTGGTCTAAAAGCTGTCAAAACAATATGAGTTTTGCCGATATTGAAACGTGAATATCTTTTTCGTTATAAGTCCCTTTTACTTGTTCTTTATATCCACGGTTACGTCTTAGTATGTAGTAATATATTTTGGAAAGCTTGGCTCCTCCGGGTTATGTTTAAAGCCTCTTTTTGTCCGACGAAAAACGTCCAACAGCAACAATTTTCAGAAAATATACTTTTCGTCAATAAACTTGCAAAAATCATAACTTCTTCGTTATAAACTCTTTTTAATCCGTTCTTTTGCCTACGGATTCGTTTTTGAAAGTATTTTCTAAAATTTTTGCCAAAGTTCCCTTTATGTTTACTGATTTTCTTAGGTTTACCAAAATGGGATAGAATGTATAAATACTTGTTACAAACCCATTTTTCATGTTCAAAACTAGTTTCTACTTCAACCAAATCTCTTGCAAACACCACAAATCTATACTAATCCTACCATACACCTTCTTAGGGTGCCATAGGTTCCTAATCACTAGTAATCATGTGAATTTAACAAGGGAACACCTAAATCAAAATCTAGGGTTTGTATGTTCAAAAAGTTAACAAAAATAATGTGGTATAGCTAACTTGTACATGAAATTAAGCATGAAAACCATAAGATAAAAGTGTTAATTAGATGAAATCTTGAAAATAAAGTTGATAACTCACTTTGAAATAACGGGTGATTAGATGATGAGAAAACTTGTGTTACTTGTATTTTTGTTGTAAGATTCTTGATTAGAATGATGAAATGAACAACTTTGTAGCTTTGTATTTTGGAAAATCATCACTTGATCATGGAGAATGGATTTGGGTCGTGGGTTTTGGATGGAGAAGATGGGAAATTAGCTTTTTGATTCTAAAATTATGTATGTTTATGTAAAAGGTGTTTGTAAGGATATTTAGATAAAGGTTTTAATGTATAATAATGATACATGAATACATAAGGTTAAAATTGTTAGTCATGTGGTCTTGGTATGTCTTGTGGCCGTTTTTCAATAAGTGAAAGGGTAGCAAAATCGGTTTTGAGTTGCTTAGGATAAGTTAGTGTAGTATTAGTTGTGGTTTTTGTTAATTTAGTTATAATCGGGTACCGGGTTTGCTAGAAATAAATATTAACGAAGTTAACCGGGACTTAATAAAGTCATAAAAATGTTAAAAATATGTTGGGTACAAGTACTGAGTGTTCGGGTGATTATTGTTTAGTTTTCACGAAAACAGTCGTAATATTCATAAGCTCACGTTATAAATAAAATAAATTTCCAAAATACTGGGTAAATGACTGTTATAACTTTTATGATGATAAAATGGATATAAAAATATGTCAGGACCATTGTGGGAAATATTTAGATATATTCGTCATGTTTATAAACCGGGTGTTAACGTTTATTTATAAATAATTATAAGGAAAACGTTAAATGTATCAAATATATAAATTTGAAAATCCTAAGAGTGGTATAACATGAAAATGTTGTTATGATGATATGCAGACTGTCTCTAGTCCATATGAAATGTCCTTACTGATAATGCATGAATTTGCACCTGAACCAATACGGTTACGCGAATTTAAATACCCGTAAACTAAATTTACGATGAACTGAATAATGCACGTGAATGATGAAAACTTTTCCGGCAATGAATAGTGTTCAGTGAATAGTAAAATTTTTGAATGCTTCTCGGAATGTCAAACTGACACCAAAAATGATGAATAGTAAAATGATGAATAGTGTTTGATGAATAGTGTTTGATGAATAGTGTTTTTCCAAAGTTTGGGAAATGACCTGAAATGGTGAGTTGTGACAGTCTTCCCCTCTAAAAGGAACTTCGTCCCGAAGTTCAGTTTATGTTGGTCTCTGAAAACGTATTGGTGAAAAGGTGATGATATTCGAGAATTTCAGCGAATTCTAACGATAGGAATTCGACTCTGATTCAACTGTTTGACCACACGGTCCATGATTTCTATTTGTTCTCCTACCAGGTTTATGTTCGACTTTAGGTTGGATTCCTTTCCAAATGGGATTATGAGTGACTAATCTGAAAAAATGATAATACATGGTTGTGTACTCCTGTTGTTCTCTAACAAGGCTCAAGTCTGACGGCCACTAGGCCTACTCTGTTTGAAATATTACATGGTTCAGTGTATATCGGTTAACTTTCCAAGTTTTCTGAATGATATCATGCCTTTCCTAGGCAGAACTTTCAACATAACTCTGCCTACCAACTTGAAGTTTTAATGGTTTACAACTTATTGAACTTGTAACTGATTCTTGACTTGTAGGAAATTTCTGGTTATTTCCTGAATGCCTACTGGACTAGTGAGTTGAGCTTTTTCCGAGTTTGGCCCATCAATAGATGGTCTGCGCTTCTTAATGTTTTAAATGTGATACTGGTAATATATACTGCTGAATTCTGCCAGAACTCAAGTTTGTATGCTAGTTGGTCGATTCTAAAATGAATCTTAGATGGTCCAATATGCTAAAGGTTCAACCTCTCTTGTTATCCAATTTGTATCATGCCAATCCAAGGTAATGCTTTTAACTTAGTTTGTTCTCCTGCTTGAATCTGGATGGTTTGTTGTTCAGGATACCCAATCCAAATGATGTGTGTTATGTACCAATCTAACTTCTGCCAGTTTCTCGCTCTTGGTGTGATAACTATTGTTGTAGATGAATTTGATTTATGTTAAATGATTAGTCCAACCATTTCTAGGGTCAATCACTCATGCTCTGAGCATACTTTCCTATGTTTGAATTGTTTTCTCGCTTTGACCATCGGTCTGAGGATGATAGTGATGTTTACATCTAAATGGGTTTCTAAAGGAAATTCTGAAATGATTGCTTGAAGTCCACGGTGAATTCGGTTTCCTTAACAGGAATAACTGAAATGAGTACAATAAACCTTTGTGACTAATTCCACAACGTTCGGTCCTTCGAACTTGGCGTTATCTGAAAGGGATAGAATATAGGTAACAATCTGATTCCTTGTGTTTCGTTCCAACGGATGATAAGACATATGTCCTTCTTTGTCTATTGGGTTTGGTCTCCACTACTGAAGTTCGTGATTAATTTGTGATGTCCTTCCTAATTCCTTCATCACATATTCCAAATATTCTTTATTGTCAAGTCACAAATCCTAAATGCATAAGCGAGGTAGTAGGGAAATTGGTTCTGGAAATTTGTCTCGCGATTGTGAGTTTTGGTTGAAATCTTTTTCTGAATAAACGAATTTAGAAAATGGAGCAAATGATTTACTGAGTAATATTTTTCCTGATGATTCAAAATTCCAGTAGTTATGAAGTAGAAAAATGTTTTCAAACATGTTGTGATTAAAACTGCTTACCAAAGTTTGATATCTATGTATATTTCTCATTGTACAATAGTGTTGCTAAAGATTGACCAAAAAGAATCGTACTTGTTCAAAATAGGAATTTCAGAAATCATTTTTCCACAAGGTATGTAATTTATGTAAACGCATCAACTTTATTTAAAAGTGAAAACACTAACAAGGATAAAATGGTAGAATGGGAAATGTTCGCTTACATGCATAGATGTCTAACATTTAGTTCCTGGGGTTGGATAATGACTATTGGTGGTTATCAGGCATAACTACAAGCATAGGTATTTAGACTAACTTAAGTCCTGAAATAGTTTATCGTTGTAATTGGCAAGACGAAGGTATCACTTGATGTTGTGTCGATGAATGTCTATTCAGTCTTCCCATGTAGATAAGGAGATATGTTCCGGTTTGATCCCTTGCTTGGTATGAAGGTGAGGTAATCTGAAATTTCTAGAGACATAATGCCTTAGGGGAATCTACATCGATATTCTTGATTCAAACAATTGTCCTTTGTGAAAACTTACTGCAGGAAAGTTTATGTATGGATGAGCCCATGTTTAAATGAAATTCTCTACAGTCACAATTAGAAGCTTGGTTCATTTCTATTTTGTTGTCCTGCGGACATTTATATTGAGTTCAATCCTGTAGCTCAGTCTAGCTAGTACTTTTAAATGATAGAGTTTGACAACTAAGTCAGAGATGGTGATTCGGATGCTCTCGCAGTATCTTAGAATTTGTTGTTGAGTTATGAATTCTCTCACTATATACCTCTAGTTCTGTTTAGTAGTTCTGTAATCCTTTCGTTGCTTCTATTGTATAGAGGAATCCTGCATGTAATTGATATGGAAAGTCTCTCCTAGGGAAGTCAATGGGAAAATCCAACTTAATGGCTAAGTGGGTGACAGGTGGGGTAAGTATCCAGGGATAATTCGGCAAAAAGGGATGTTTATGAAAGAGTTCCTTTGTTTACAATACTTTTAAATGAAGATTGTTATTAACAATCCTTTGAAAAGGTAATTATTTCCTTCGTGGCATAATCCTTCCTGAATTTTACATAGGTGATCAGGCTATGTACAATTGAGGACTAATGATGCGATGTTAGATTTTGTCAAAATATCATAACTTTTCTCAAAAGTTTTAGATAGTGTTCAACGCATTGTTATTAAAAATGATATCCTGATGTTTTCTTTCAAGTAACATGAAAATTGCCTCGCGTAATAATAGTAAATACCTGGTGTAATGACAGAAAAATCAATTTATAGGATGGAAATAAAATAGCTTACTTCAGAAATTTTTCTGTAAAACAATTTCCCCATATGATAGTAAAATAGCTTGAATGGTGTATTGGATACGTGGGTGAATCTTGTCGAATGGTAATAGTCCACTAATTTGTCAAATACGAAATAAACCTAATCCCTAATAAGACAATGATAAAATGTCGCGAAACGATTGAAGTGTGAGCAATTGGGATAGAAAATGGAGTAAACGAAGGTTATGATTATCACAGAGGTAACAAAGGATAGATACTACATTGGATAGAAAAGTGCTTAATACAACTAGGTTATGTCATCGTACCAACGGTAAGTACAAAAGGAAAGATACAACCGTAAAGGGCTCGAACTATGGTTTATATATTAAAACAAAGCTCCTCCTGCTGAAGCATTGTTGTTATCCTTGATGTTGCTAATATCCTGACGGTTCTCTTTCAACAGCTCACGCTATTCCTCGAGCGATTCAGTCTTGATTCCAAGTTCCTGATTTTTCCTTGTTCCTTAGCTCCGGGCAGTCCTTCCTGAAATGCCCTAAGCTTCCACATTTGAAGCAACTCCCTGGGATCTTCTGATTTGTGAGTTTCCTACAATCCTCAGTCTGATGACCTTGCTTCTTGCACACTCCACACGGTTCACTGCAATGATCTCGGTGATGTTGATTACACAGGTTGCAGTAAGGTAACTTTCCAATATACCTTCTCTTTGTGTGCGGTTCTGCAGCAAAGGCTCTATTCACTTCTTGTCCCTTGGGTGATTGTTGAGCAGCATTGCAACCTATATTGTTGTTCCACTTCCTTTTATTGTCACTATTGTTTCCTGATGTCTTGGCGTGAACTATGAGTTCCTTTGCCTCGATAGCCATTTTGATAGCTTCAGACATGGTACCGAGTTCCCATGCGATGACCAACATACGAATTCCATTTGAGAGTCCCCCAATGTACCTTTCAAGTTTCTTGCTTTCCGGTTCATCCATTGCAGAACCTAGTCGTGTTGATTCATAAAAATGAGTAGTGTACTCGTCAACATCATTTCCTACCATGGTAAAGTTTAGTGTTTCCTGTTCCTTTGCTCGTAATTCATTTCCTACAAAAAATGTTATACTCATCATCCTTCTTAGTTTCTCCTAAGAGTGTGAGTAAGCAGCATCAACTCCCATCATCTTAATACGTTTGGTCCACCATTCCTGGGCATGATCCTGAAAAGTGCATGTGGCGAACTTAACCTTGTCTTCCTTATGACAGTCGCCACATCGAAATATTGTTTCTATTTCTTCGAACCATTTGAGAAATTCCTTTGTGTCTCTAGTTCCGCTAAAGGAGGGAGGATTTCACCCCATAAATTCCACGTGAGTAAGTTCCTTATTGAGGGCGGTGGCTATGTTCTTGGCAATGACTTGTCCAACAGCAGCTTGCGTCATGCTTGGAGTGGTTTGCTTAAATCTCTCTTCATCAAATCATAAGTGACCATGAGAATATAGTTAATCAAAGTCATCATATCCATAACACATGAATATAATACATGAAAATTTCGGTCTATGTGAACCGATATCACAAATAGCACAACCATTCCTTACATAGTAGAGTCACACTTGATATTTTTGTTTGTACAACAATCAAAAGAGAACAAGTTCTTTAGACTATGTCCCACACTTTCTGTGGCTAGGATAATAGTAAAAACTAGTGAGGATATAAGTCTGGTCTAGGGACTTCCTGGTGTCCCTCTGTGTGAAATCAGGTTTGTGGCATCATAAGGTCGAGATAGTCCTGAAGTGGTGTCTGAAGTTGTGCATCGATCAAATCTCAAATAATGTAGGTTCTGAACCATTCCTGAAGAATCTGCGGATGTTTCTGTTGAGTCTGTGATATTGGTATTATCTACTAGGTGTTATCTAGTTCATGGCAAGTGGGAATGGAAAAGGAAAATGATAATGATGGTACTAGTGAATGGAATACTACCCTCTTTCGCGCTACCTCGCGACATCTAAGAGGTAAAACTGAAGTACGCATTATAGGATGACCAATCGTGTAATAAGTAACTGATGGTGGTGGTAGTACCTGAATAGTGAGTGCTCTACTAGTGATGGAAAGAACATACCATCTCCCTTGAAATAAACAATCTAATATGTCCATTAAGATTAAGTCTGAATACTTTACCAAAAGGCATTCTATGTATGGGCTGAATGATAGGAAAACCATGTTCCTATGACAAATCAATGGTGCTAATGGTGGTGTAAGTGCAACTGGTGGTATAATGGTAGTGGAAGATGACAAGGCATCTTCAATGTCGGAATCCGATAAAAGGATGTCAGGGTGAGTATCTGAAGACATGTCACTTGTGAACCAGGTCAATAAAATCCTTGATGTATATATACAAATATGAGTATAAATAACTCGCACAGGGTATGCATGAAACAACTTGTATCATGATTATGCACTTATGATGAAATGATGAGATGCTATGCTGATGTGGTTATAGTCTAGGGTCCAAGATACATCCTAGTTCGCTATAACCTTAGCTCTGATGCCAATCTGTCACACCCCCAATTTACCTGACTTGCAGCGGAATGGAATACCTGGGGGTGTCTGTCATAGCATCACAGTTACAGTTACATTGAACGACCTAAAGTGTCGTTTGGAAAATACTACGTTTGATCATTGAAATAATCCAGAGTTTACAATATGAGGTCCCCAAAAGGTGTTGCAAGTTTATGAAAACAAGTCCTACTAGATCAAACGTTTACATAAGTGCATGAAATAATGGTGAGACGCGTCGACTCCGCGAGTCCATGAAGGTCCAAATGCATGTCACATGAGCTACCTTAATAACCTGAAATACATTACTAAAACGTCAACACGAATGTTGGTGAATTCCATAGGTTTATAAAATGTAATGTTGTACGGCCACCACAAGTATAAGTGCATGACAAAAGTCACGTAAAATAGTACAATAGACCTTAAGCTCATGACCCCGAAGCTATGACTGATGAAATTATATGCCCCTCCCGAATGTTTTACCAGAACAAACCCAAAATGTAGACATGAAATGCATCCGCTTACTGTTGGTAATAACTACCACGGATGGAGGTGTCACCCTCGATAGATCTATCCACTCACTCTCGCTTACCATTAACGGTTCATGATAATAAATAGGGGACTTTAACTGGTTGGTAAGGAAACTTAAGCAATGTACATATGTTTTGGTACTTGGGCTCGTACTAAAATGGTTGATGCAATGTATTCCCCCGTGGGAATTGAAATCAAAATGTTGAATTGAAAACGGGGCTATGAAAACTCACCTGATATGATGGTACCATGAATATGTAATGAGCTGAAAAACAAGGCGCGCACACTAGCCGCAACGTAATATGAATGATGAACGATCTACTTTAGATCACCAAATGATGTTATGAATGTCCATGCACATGTTTCCTATACCACTCTACTCTTTGGAAAATACTTGTTGTTATCAAAAATATACATTTTCCAAGACTTAGAAAAATATGGCTACTAGAAAAATAAAACTAGTTGAAATGTATATATTTATATATATCGTATGTATCAATGTTAGTGTTGAAATCCTCGGTTTGAAATCCTTGATATAACGCCTTGTAGTGATAAAAATATACTTGTAATCAATAATACTTCATTAGTTATGAATTTGGGTACTTGGTATTATTTCTAGAATTCTAGAGTTACTACGTAGTGTTAATATTATTTTTGGTCTAAAAGCTGTCAAAACAATATGAGTTTTGCCGATATTGAAACGTGAATATCTTTGTCGTTATAAGTCCGTTTTACTTGTTCTTTATATCCACGGTTACGTCTTAGTATGTAGTAATATATTTTGGAAATCTTGGCTCCTCCGGGTTACGTTTAAAGCCTCTTTTTGTCTGACGAAAAACGTCCAACAGCAACAATTTTCAGAAAATATACTTTTCGTCAATAAACTTGCAAAAATCATAACTTCTTCGTTATAAACTCTTTTTAATCCGTTCTTTCGCCTACGGATTCGTTTTTGAAAGTATTTTCTAAAATTTTTGCCAAAGTTCCCTTTATGTTTACTGATTTTCCTGGGTTTACCAAAATGGGACAGAATGTATAAATACTTGTTACAAACCCATTTTTCATGTTCAAAACTAGTTTCTACTTCAACCAAATCTCTTGCAAACACCACAAATCTATACTAATCCTATCATACACCTTCTTAGGGTGACATGGGTTCCTAATCACTAGTAATCATGTTAATTTAACAAAGGAACACCTAAATCAAAATCTAGGGTTTGTATGTTCAAAAAGTTAACAAAAATAATGTGGTATAGCTAACTTGTACATGAAATTAAGCATGAAAACCATAAGATACAAGTGTTAATTAGATGAAATCATGAAAATAAAGTTGATAACTCACTTTGAAATAATGGGTGATTAGATGATGAGAAACCTTGTGTTACTTGTGTTTGTGTTGTAAGATTCTTGATTAGAATGATGAAATGAACAACTTTGTAGCTTTGTATTTTGGAAAATCATCACTTGATCATGGAGAATGGATTTGGGTCGTGGGTTTTGGATGGAGAAGATGGGAAATTAGCTTTTTGATTCTAAAATTATGTATGTTTATGTAAAAGGTGTTTGTAAGGATATTTAGATAAAGGTTTTAATGTATAATAATGATACATGAATACATAAGGTTAAAATTGTTAGTCATGTGGTCTTGGGATGTCTTGTGGCCGGTTTTCAATAAGTGAAAGGGTAGCAAAATCGGTTTTGAGTTGCTTAGGATAAGTTAGTGTAGTATTAGTTGTGGTTTTTGTTAATTTAGTTATAATCGGGTACCGGGTTTGCTAGAAATAAATATTAACGAAGTTAACCGGGACTTAATAAAGTCATAAAAATGTTAAAAATATGTTGGGTACAAGTACTGAGTGTTCGGGTGATTATTGTTTAGTTTTCACGAAAACAGTCGTAATATTCATAAGCTCACGTTATAAATAAAATAAATTTCCAAAATACTGGGTAAATGACTGTTATAACTTTTATGATGATAAAATGGATATAAAAATATGTCAGGACCATTGTGGGAAATATTTAGATATATTCGTCGTGTTTATAAACCGGGTGTTAACGTTTATTTATAAATAATTATAAGGAAAACGTTAAATGTATCAAATATATAAATTTGAAAATCCTAAGAGTGGTATAACATGAAAATGTTGTTATGATGATATGCAGACTGTCTCTAGTCCATATGAAATGTCCTTACTGATAATGCATGAATTCGCACCTGAACCAATACGGTTACGCGAATTTAAATACCCGTAAACTAAATTTACGATGAACTGAATAATGCACATGAATGATGAAAACTTTTCCGGCAATGAATAGTGTTCAGTGAATAGTAAAATTTCTGAATGCTTCTCGGAATGTCAAACTGACACCAAAAATGATGAATAGTAAACTGATGAATAGTGTTTTGATGAATAGTGTTTTTCCAAAGTTTGGGAAATGACCTGAAATGGTGAGTTGTGACAGTTGTAACGTTAGGTGTAGGGATATGAAATACACGGTTTTGTTGGATATAGGCAGTCTTTACTGGTGGCGAGTTAACAATCTTGGTTAATTACATGTACAATATGGCGTTGCTAAGCCAAGACTAGACTCGACTTAAGCTAATAAATCAAAAAGAACAAAAACATAAAATATACATAGAATGAAACGGGATGGTAGTCCGTATGTTTTTTCTCTTTTCTTTTTCTATTTTCTTTTCTGTTTCTTGATTTTTCGATTTTTTTTTTTTTTTTTTTACATACACTCTTACCCTACCATCCAAAATAATACATCATAGGGATTGAACATTCCCCTTACACTTGAATCTTTACATACTTTACAATAAACTAATCTAATGACTCGAATTAAGATAATCAAAACACTTGGAGCATTTTTAAGATTAACGCACATACGGGGGTAATATATGATGTTCTTCCCCATTACTCCATAAAATAAGTACTTTACCCATGAGACCCAATCGTCCCAAAACAATATGTACAAGGATATGACTCGACTTAGCAACCATGTAATCAATTAGAAAGTTAACTTAGGGTTTAACAAATAACAATAATGCACTAAAAATGAGCGCATACACGGAAGGCTAAGGCGATTTGGTTGTACATTTAAGTAGGGTGTAACAAATTCTTCCTTTAAGTAAAATGCTTAAAGTTAGAAATGAAAAGATAGGCTCGGAGGGGTATACTAGAGGTTTCGTGTACTAAAAATGAGTACAACGCTAAGGGTGTGGGAAAAATTAGTTGACTTAACTAGCCAAGTAATATGACTTAAATGGTCAAGTAATTATAACACGGGTTTAACACAAGGGTGATCCTAATGCCTCTTATCATGTAGTAAATCCTACCACACGAATGTAGTCTCACTAGCGGTCTCGGGATGCATCACTAACGCAAGTTCTAGAATCTAAATGCTACCGGTACACTCATAAGCACTAATAGTAAATGTTTTTTCTATCAAATCTAAAGGCGAACCTCACATATTTGGGTGGAAAATTTTTTTGAATATACGGTTATGTGCTAGTCATACAATCTCCTATCTATGTTGTAAAAAATTTTAAATTTGACGCTAAAATTGCACTAACAAGTATTTCTCATAGTTTTATTACACATCTACCATTAAACAAAACAAACTCAAGCGAAAGTGCATATGTAAGATATCATCTTTTTACCCTCCCCTTACACTTAAGATGAACATTGTCCCCAATGTTCAAGTAAAGAATGTAAAAGTGAAAAAGTAAAAAGAATGAAATCAAATACTCCCCTGATTCGCTCGGTATGGATAATAAGGTGGCCAGGTTAAATCTTCCTCCAAGAAAATAAGCAATCAAAGCTTCCCTTCCAGAATATAAATCATCTTCTTGTCATACATAACCTGTAAATCCTGAGAAAACAAACAAGGCAACCTCGCATAAAATCGGCGGCAATCTATATAAGTTACTAAATCCTAGAAAACAAAGTAAGATATAATGCTTGTGGAATGAAGTTTGCAGATTTCCTGGAGATTATAAAACTTAATAATTCACAAAAACCGTAAGACTCCGTTAGAAAAACAAAACTCGTAAAATTTCCAGATTTTTACACGTGACGCCGTCCAGAGTAATCTGGTGACGCCGTCAGAAGTGATCTGCAGAAATTCTTATGTTAAGTTTCCGGAAAATTTCTGGAAAAACTTGGTCCTACTTCCTGGAAAATCCTGCAAAACTTCATTATGACTCAATACAAGCATTTGACTCTAACAAATACGAATATACATGTTCACTTAATATTGTGGAGAATCATGATCGGTTTGTTTCTTAAAAACATATTTGGGGTTTCCCCTTACACTTATCTTTTGCAAAAATACTTTTAGGTGGAGTTAAGACTAGGCCAAAACAACAAAGTAAAGTATTTCCACTATTTAATTTAGAGACATGATCTACCAACAATAAAAATAAAGCATGCATACGGAAACAAATAACAAACAAACAAAATAAAATAAAATCACACAAATCATGGGTTGCCTCCCAAGAAGCGCTTTTCTTTATTTACGAGTCTTGTAGCTAGACTCAAGGTCATGGGTTACTACGTGACCTCATTGTTGGTTTCACTCTCCGATTGTAAATATTCTTTGTAGAAACCAATCACTTTTTTCTCAATCGCCCCCATCAACCTTTGGGCAAATTCCTTATCGACTTTATACCTTGGTCCTAGGGCCAAGCAATCTTTGTAGAAAAGACTCCTCTTTTCCTATACATAATCCATGCCCTTTTTCTTATCCTCTTCATTGATGTCCTCAAAAGCACCAACGTTATCCTTATCAAATCGGGATATCAAGCGAAACTCTTTCATTCTATTAGGCATCCTATAAGTGATCCTATCGGTGTTACTTGCAAATCGGATTGTCCCTTCTATCTCATCATATTCTAACTTAGACTCCTCAACAAACGGTTTACCAAACACGACATTTGACAATCGACAATCAATAACATTAGCAAGATCTTCCACAATCATAAAGTCGGTGATAAAAGTGAAATTCCCAACAAAGACGTGTAAACCTTTAACTCTCCCGACAAAGTTACAAACTCCACCGGGGTATTTGGGATCTTTTCTAGGTTCAAGTCTTATTTTCACTATATCATTATAAACATTTGAGGACATAATGTTGATTGGGGATTTAAAGTCAATGTAAGCATTGTTAACGTGTCTATACCCAATCATACATGGTATCTTAGCATTCTTAGGATCGCCTCTCTTTATCTTAGGTTCAATTATAGTGAAAGGAGATCGCGGGTTATCAATAAGATTATTATAATATGCAATCTCCTCCTTAGTGGGGTATAGATTAAAGTAATCATTAAGCTTCGGATCTATTTCCCCCTCTTCTAGTCCCTCAACAACATTCACAAAGTCATTAGGCCCTAGGTCCTCATTTGAATACAAGGCGGTCGCTAGGTCACTAAATGCATGTTCGAGCTCAACCTTAATCAACCTATTAAGCTCCCTAAGTTCCCTAATCTCACTCTCAATTTGTTCACGTAACACAGCTACTTCTCTAGGGGAGAGGGGTGGGTTCGCGTTTTCCATAATGGTCAACGGAATAGTCAATGAATTTTAATTTACTAACAAAGGCACAAAGAAAAAGATAGACTAAAGAAAACCTAAAAAATAAAAACAAAATCTTACTAGAAAGGAATCTAGCAAGTAGACCTAATAAAAAGAGATTCTAACCTAGACAATAACTATTCCCCGGGCTGCGGCGCCAAAAACTTGACGCGTGGGGATTGCACCAGGCTTTACCTCTCAAGGGATCTTGAGAAGCTTACAACCCCCACCAGGCAGTGTACATGATCGTTGTAGTATAGTATAATGACAAGTACCGGGGGATTGATCGTTCAGCTAGGAATAGTGTCGCTAGGATTAGAAAACGTAAATACTAGTTCTAAAGGTGAGGGATGATTATTTTTGTATTTTTATATTTTTTAGAAAGCAAGTAAAAATCTCGGGTTTGAAGGATTTGGGCGGAATTAGTTGGTAGTCAACTAACCCAATACTAAAGATGCAATCAAAATAAAATACTAGAAATGAAAATAAAACTAAATTAAACTAAAGTTGTGAGCAATAAGTGGAGAAATTGTGTTTACTTAGATTTCATTACTCCCTAGATATCTTTTACACGTTAATTACTTGTTATAGTTGCGTGGATGATGGATTGTATTCCTTAATACCATTCATGGGATGGCACACTTAATTCCCCAATTCTATGAGTGCCTACTTCACTCCTATGTTGAGCCGGCTAAGAAGCTCCTAACATGGGATCATTATAATTTACTCATGCATTAAATACAACCAATAAAACCTAGTGCACGTCAGTTCATGTTTCCTAAGACGTTCAAGCATGTTACAATTTGGAGATCTGCCAGTTTTTTTAAGCCTAACATCGAAATCATTCAACCAATACAACCATAGACAAGTAATCAACACATAATTAACATCTAGGTTTCATTAGATCTAAGCAAACACAAGATAGATCTAGCCTAGAATGATGGAATTAAGACAAGAACAAGATATAGACAACCAATACATAGACATATTGATTGAATTAGAAGAACACTTATCTCAATTACACATGAAAGGGTTCAAGGGCTGAAAGCCCTTGAAAAACCTGTAAAATTCGTATTAAGTTCGGCCTTAGGGTTTCTCCAAAACTTCTCTTTTTTTATGAATGAAAATTAGAAAACTATATATAGGAAATTGAGGCTGACGGCGTCAAGACCAAATAGGTGACGTCGTCATCTTGCCGCCAAAAGAATTCTCGGACTGCCTTGATCTACTTCTGACGTCGTCACGTTATAACTTTTTCCAGGCCGTCACGTATTTTACTCTTGACGCTCTTCCTTGCGACGCCTTCATTTCTGTACTGGGCCGTCATGCAATTTACTCTTGACGCCGTAAAAATGTTGCTCTTGATGCCGTCACCTACTATTCCCAGCTTGGAAAATTAAGTCTTTGGCGTTTTCTTCACTTTTATGCTCCAAAAACGTCCGAATTGCTTCCTTTTCCAGATTTCTCTCCCAAAGTACCTAAAATCACAAAAGGAACGATTTAGGGCAATATTTGATCAAATAAATTCAATTCCGGGCTTAAATGACCCCCTAAAAGTGGTTCATTTTTCGCCTCATCATTTACATTAATTTATACCAAACTAATAAAGAATTGAGAAAATTACTGCAAGATACCAAACTAGAAGGCCGTTACACATTCAAGACCAATTTTTGGGGCTTATATAATTGGACGTTTGGTCCGTGTAAGAACTTGCGAGAAACCCGCGGGCCGTGGAACCATGTCACAAGCTCTTACGTGGGCCAAACTTCCAAATTCGAAAGCCGCCAAAATTGGTCTAGAACGTGCAAAGCACCTCAAATTTGGTCACTTGCAATAATTTTCTGTAAAATTTGTGTGGTCTTTTCTTTTTTTTTTCTTTAATTGAGAGGTTCAACATTGTCAATACTGAAAGATCTTTAATGTTTTTAGGATTTCAACATTGTGCAAGGATGAAAGCAACTTAACAAGAGCTGGTAGAAGTTTTTCAAAATGCAAACAAGTAAAACATCAAGGAAGTAAAGAAACACCCATTGTACAAAGACAAAATCCAAAAGCAAGTTTTAAAGACTATATTGTAAGGTGCGATAATTTCCCTCTCGTAGGATTTACTCTATCCACGATATCATTATAGAACCTCTTCCACTCCTCTATACCCGCTTGAGCCTCAGGCACACCAACTTCTGCATTTTTCCACGTTAACTCAGCTTCACAATAGAGCTTGTCAGTCTCAACTATCTCAGTCTGTGTAATAGCCCTTTCGCCTTCACAATTCAACTTCACCTCCTCCACAATCTTTAACTCTTCCTTCAGGCGATCAAAAAGGGTTATAATGGCGTCAAAACGATGTTGGACATCTTTGTACATGCTGTCAACACGAGACTTCTTTTCTTTACATTTCGAGACTTCAGAGATACTTTTATCGTGCAAGTCTTTTTTCTCAAAAGCCTCATGTGGTTTTTGTTGTTCAAGAGATTCTTTGTGCATTTGGCAATGGATAAGAGAGCAAACCACTTCATCCAATGGTTTGTAGTCAGCGCCAATAGCATCAAAAAATGTGAACGCAGTAGACGATAAATGAGACATCACACTGGAGTCTTGAGCCTCTTTAATTTGATCTTGGAGATTAATAATGAAACCGTCACATCGTTTGTAATAAATCCACTGGATGTTGATGGGGGCTCGGTTTGAGATATGATGGGGTGTTCATCCACAGTTTCGTCATTCGATGAGTGGTTTTCTCACAATTGTGCAACTGTCCATTTATTATAACCGGTGATCTTTCTCCTTTAGAATGCTTTCCATACATACTTTCACTCTCCTTTCCTTTGGCAACTATAATCTAGTGTAATATTAATCGATATTTCCCTTGATAACGCTCATCGATCCACATTTTTTTAATCTTTTTGCAATAAAGTTCGAACCTGCGTACTTTCACATTTCACTTACGTACCCAATCTCTTGCTCAATCTAATCTTTACACAAACAAGCAAGTCTATGGAGGGAGACGGGACTGATCATTATGCTTTCCACGTAAGGCAGCCTAAGAAACAACCAAAAGCAAGAAAAGGGCTAGAAATGGTATATGATTTATTTTCCGATTTAGTTGTTGCATAGTTGAATAGACTGATAGTATTTATCATCTTGAATGATCTTGCCGATGTTTTCTTGTGAAACTTAATTGAAATTTTTACCATTATAAATAGTCTCTTAGGAGTGATTATGATCGAGAGTCATTAAAAAGATATTTGATGACGATAATTGATAGACATTGTAGCTAGAAGTTGTGAGCAAAAGAGGTAACTTTGAGCAAAAAGTAAGTTTTAGGGTTTAATTTGAGTCAGAAAAATAGCTATTGTCAGCATATCTTAGAATTCAGTATAGTAACGTTTTATTCTTTTGCTGTAGCAACGCATTTTGTATTAATACTTCGGGTCTTTAATCTTCATGATGATAATGTTTTTATAGACTGCCTGCATTATTTTATTTATGTTGGATTTTGTATTAAAAGGTTTTAATTCTCTGACCTTTATGTTCTCTAACGAAATTGTTATTTATTTGATGTATATGTCACACTTTTGCATCTATAGTCCCTTCTAGTCCCAAGCTGTACATTTCGTGTTGTTTTATTTTGTTGTTGTAAACTTTTGAAAATACGTGATCTTGTTAAATAAACTGAAAGAAAGTTATTGGCATGAACCAGTTTAACTTTTTTTTTTACCTCTTTCTGGTATAGCTGCCGCAGGATAGGAGAGTGAAAGTATGTGCGGAAAGCATCCTAAAGGAGAAAGATCACCGAGGATACCTGGTTATAATAAATGGAAAGTTGCACAATTGCGAGAAAACCACTCATCGATTGAAGAAAATGTTAATGAACACCCCATCGTATCTCAATCGAGCCCCCATCAACATCCTGTGGATTTATTACAAATGATGTGACAGTTTCATTATTAATCTCCAAGATCAAAAAGGCTCAAGACTCTAGTGTGATGTGTCGATTAGCGTCTAATGCATACAAATTTTTTGATGCTACTAGCGTTGACTACAAACCATTGGAAGAAGTGGTTCCCTATCTTATCCGTCGTCAATTTCACAAAGAATCTCTTGAACAACAAAAACCACATAATTAACAAAGAATCTCTTGAACAACAAAAACAACATAAGGCTTTTGAGACAAAATCCTTGCACGATAAAAGTATCTCTGAAGTCTCTAAATGTAAAGAAATGAAGTCTCGTGTTGAGAACAAGTACAAAGATGCCCAACATCGTTGTGATGCCATTATAGCTCGTGTTGATTGGCTGAAGGAAGAATTAAAGATTGTGGAGGAGGAGAAGCTGAAATGTGAAGGCGAAATGGCTATTACACTGGCTGAAAAAGTTCATATCGGCTGACAAGCTTTATTGCGAAGCCGTGTTAAAGCGGAAAAATACGGAAGTTGGCGTGTGTGGGGCTCAAGCGAATATAGAGAGGTGGGAGAGACTCTAAAATGAAAGCGTGGATATAGTAAATCTTACAAAGGAGAAATTATCGCACCTTACAATGTAGTCTCGAAAACTTGCTTTTGGTTTTTGTATTTGTACAATTGGTGTTTCTTTACTTCCTTGATGTTTTAGTTGTTTACATTTGAAAAACTTCTAGCAGCTCTTGTTATGTTGCTTGTAACTTTATTTGTTTTTAGGTTTTTGGGTTGCTACGACTTTGAGAACTTTTTGATTCACCAGTTAAGGCTATTGTGGTATGAACGTAACTTGCAGGCTCATTTCATTTTTTAATCGAACCATGGTATCAAACCATTTGGGTTACTACAAAACGCGAACCAAGCCAGCTCTCTGTAAGGAAAATTTATATGACTTATACACAGACCAATAACGGCAAATGGCTTGTTTAAAAGTTTAGGCTTCATTATGGTGAGACTATCTTGTCAATCCTACTGGGATATTTGGAGTGTGTTTATTTGGACGGATTTGTTCAAAGTAACCTAATTGGGTTTTCAGTTCATGATTCGCATGTGAATAGATTTGGTATGGGCTAATCTATAAGTGTTTCATATTGTCAAAAACATTGGTTGCCAATCTATAAGTGATTCTTAGGATGGTAACTGAAGACCAAAATAATGACTTAGTTTGATCCAAGCCAATCCAAAAACCTGAAATTTCATCTCAACATGACATATCATGTTCAAATCTAAAACAATTTAATCTCAACTTTACATATCATGTTCAAATGAACCGGAAAAAAATGTAATCCTAAAAGTCCTAAATTAGCACACCACACCCAAAAAAACAAATTACCAAACAAGCCTTGTTAGGTATCCATTTTACGAAAACGAACCTATTTCTCCATATTACGAAAATGAACCATGGCGCAAATATACCAAGCGTAAATTATCAAGCGCCATTAGTTGGAGACATCTATTCACCACATTTTATTCATTCACCATATACATCCCCAAACCAAAAACACTCACCATGTCCGTCGTCCAAGATCCATAAACACTCACAACATCCAACGATTTTCCAAAAAAACATCAAAAGTACTCTTTTTTCTAGTTTTTTATCGTTAAAAACTTTATCTTACTTATAGTATAAATTTTTTTGCCACCCGCGAAAACCGCGGGTCTATAGTATAGTATTATTACAAGCAAATTTAAATAATTATTAATTTTAACTATGAACATAATAAATATATTGTATTAATTATATTCTATTATTATAACATCCAATTTAATGTCATAATTTAATGCTCAATTAATGTATTTTTAAATTGAGTTTGTCTAATGGGCATGAAAGGAAATGTTTAATATTACTAAAAAAGAAAACTTTGAGTTTACTTAATTAAAAATCATATTCAGTTATGGTAATTTATAAGTTTCATGAATGTGCATTAAATATAATTTTTCATCTAAATGCAGATGTGTTAACTTAAACTTTTTTGACTTTTAAAGATATAGTAGGTACTAAATACACTATAAGGAGTAGATACCAAAAACATTTTTGAAAACCTATTTCCACAACGTTTATGCTTTTGAAATAACTATGACAATTTAGACAATGTTTATAAAGTTTGTAAAGGATTATTACAATTTACAACCACGAATGTGTTAATTTATAGACACCACATTTTATTTGGCAAGAATGTGTACCAAGAATGTGGTTGATTGAATTTAAGGTATTTAATGCTCCATTAAAAGTGTGACATAATTAGTTTGTATCATTATTACAAGTTTATATTTTAATGAAAATAAAAGACAGAGAAGACCAAAATAGAAATTTGAAATAAAGATGTCGGTCTTTAATTAAGTAATCATCACACATGATAAATGTTAGTAAAAAATTGTTTCATTAAAAATAGTTACATGGGTTTGAAATATTATATTAGACGAATGCCCGCGCAAAGCGATTGTTTATAAAGGCAAATAATATTATTTGTGAAATCATGATTATGGTTTGTCATTTTTAGAATTAGTTAAAAAGGAAAAAAAACATAATTTAAGTTGCCAGGTTTTTTAAAAGTTGTCATGTTTAAGACGTACTTAGGGGTAATTTAGACAAACTACATTAATTTAGTTTTCAAATTTCAAGATTCAAAAAACGCATACACTCTTCTCTATTGCTTATATTGCATGCATATGAATTATTTAAACTTAAAATGTTTAAAATTTGAATAATGTTAATGGACTATTATACTCTTCGATTATTGAAGATGGTAACATCAACTACAACTTAATTAATATTTTTAATATTGTTTAATCTTTAAACTTTTATCAATGACTTAAATTAAACCCGTAAGTTTTGCATTAAAGGTCAAATCAGAATCACAATTTTGCAAATATAATTATTTGCCCCTATACACCACACGATTTACATGGCTATTCTGTCTAATTATTTGCCCCTATACACCACACCATTTTTTTCACATAATGTTGGTGCTTCACATAAAAAAACAGGTGAGGTTTTACATGTTTAGGTTTCCCGGTTAGGGCGAGTCTTTGAGTTAGATGTACTCGATCTAACCGGGATATCTCGTGACTGTTTTTGACACTTTTACTATCTACCCCCAAGATGTTTACCTAGTGAGGTTTTAATCTAAGACGTCACTAGGCCCCGTTGGCGGTGGTTAGCATGGCTTATGATATGATAAAATCATTGTTTTTAAGATGTTGTTTCTTATAGATACGGGTGATCTTCATTTTTGGGATTAATTATTAACTCGATCACTATCGTTTTTGTTTAAAAAAAGGATAGAATGATGGGTGTGGAAAGATTGTGCAAAAAGGGGCCAATTGTAATGCTTGCGCTTTAAGTCTTTAAAAGATACTCCAAAACAAATTAATGTTAAGCTTACCTGAAAGTTGCGTAACCTATAAAACCTTGCAGTTTTGGGCTAGTCGTGATGCTGATATACCGTCATTGGGTGCCTTCTGTGGTAATCATTTTGCTGCTTTTTCGGAGGTGTTTGGGATACTAATTGATATATCCTTGTTTACTTGTCAAAGGCATTCTCTCATTCATAGTTGCATTAGCAATCTGTCATTAACACACAGACACTAATGCAGATGTATGCTATATATAGCTGATAATTATGTGGCTATAGCTACAATTTTTCTTACTTGTTACATTGATAAATTAGCTATTTTTGGAAAACTATATGTGCAAAAAAGTTCAGGGTGTTTTTTATGGTGGTTTTGAAAGCATAATTAGGTGTTTCGAAACCTATTCGACAATTTTGCGAGCTTAAGTTATTGTATTTGAAAAACTAAGATCCCATTGAAAAAGAAGCTTTGTTTATTGTAAGAGCTTGAGAATTTTATATCGAAAAAATTAAGTGTCTAAGAAAAGCCACTTGAACTAGCTTTTAAAAAGACATGTGGCTTTTGGCTTAGAAAAATTGCCTAATACACTTGAAATCAAAAACACTTAGTGTTATCATGTGAAATTACATAAGAGACCTGATGACCATTCAATTCTTGTGCAGATAGTACTGTACCATTCGGATCAAGAATATCAAAACAAATGCTCAACACAAAGGGTTGTTATCATCCTCAAAACATCGTATACAGTTGCCTCTCCTGTTCACAATGTGAAAGTGGCACCCCCGAGAATTACAAGTCCACCAAATGACGAAGCAAATCTGAACAATAACAGCTGGAGGTTGTGATGTTTACTTGATCATATGGACATATGGTACGCCTGTTTACCAAAGTTATTCGTTTTATGTGTTATAAATATTCAATATGCATTACAGTTTGGTCTGTGAGTTAGTTTAAATGACACTTGGGAAGAATTTTTAATACAGGGGTGGTTGGATGTGCTATAATAAGTATATTTGCAGTGTTTGGATTTGAGCATAACTTTTTGACTTTTTTCTTGGGTTAAAGTGATTTTATTTGAAGAAGCAATCATGGAGTTGTTGGGAACCCTTAAATTTGCTTGATTTGGATATCTGATTAGAAATTATGTATTGTGAACTATGATTATGAATTGACATTTATGAGTTCTATTAAATCGTGATGTTCTGTCTTTTACTAAGTTTACAGTAATTTATACCAAACTAATAAAGAATTGAGAAAATTACTGCAAGATACAAAACTAGAGGGCCGTTGCACATTCAAGACCAATTTTTGGGGCTTATATAATTGGACATTTGGTCCGTGTAAGAACATGCGAGGAACCCGCGGGTGGGCCGTGGAGCCATGTCACAAGCTCTTACGTGGGCCAAACGTCCAAATTCGAAAGCACCCAAAATTGGTCTAGAACGTGCAAAGCCCCTAAAATTTGGTCTCTTGCAGTAATTTTCTGTAAAATTTGTGTGGTACTGTGGTCTATTTTTTTTTTCCTTTTTTTTTTTTTTTTTTTTTTTAATTAAGAGGTTCAACATTGTCATTACTGAAAGATCTTTAATGTTTTTAGGATTTCAACATTGTGCAAGGATGAAAGCAATTTAACAAGAGCTGCTGGAAGTTTTTCATAATGTAAACAAGTAAAACATCAAAGGAAGTAAAGAAACACCGGTTGTACAAACACAAAAACCAAAAGCAAGTTTTTAAGACTACATTGTAAGGTGCGATAATTTCTTCTTCATAGGATTTACTCTATCCACGATTTCATTATAGAGCCTCTCCCACTCCTCTATACCCGCTTGAGCCTCAGGCACGCCAACATCAGATCTGCATTTTTCCGCTTTAACTTGGCTTCACAATAGAGCTTGTCAGTTTGAACTTTCTCAGTCTGTGTAATAGCCCTTTCGCCTTCACATTTCACCTTCTCCTCCTCCACATTCTTTAAAACTTCCTTCAGACGATCAAGACGAGCTATAATGGCATCACAATGATGTTGGACATCTTTGTCCTTGCTGTCAACACGAGACTTCTTTTCTTTATATTTAGAGACTTTAGAGATACTTTCATCACGCAAGGCTTTTGTCTCAAAAGCCTTATGTGGTTTTTGTTGTTCAAGAGATTCTTTGTGCATTTGGCAACGGATAAGAGAGCAAACCACTTCATCCAATGGTTTGTCGTCGGCACCAATAGCATCAAAAAGTGTGAATGCATTAGACGATAAATGAGACATCACACTAGAGTCTTGAGCCTCTTTGATCTTGGAGATTAATAATGAAATCGTCACATTGTTTGTAATAAATCAACTGGATGTTGATGAGGGCTCGGTTTGAGATACGCTGGGGTGTTCATCAACAGTTTCGTCATTCAATGTGTGGTTTTCTCGCAATTGTGCAACTTTCCATTTATTATAACCAGGTATTCTCGCAATTGTGCAACTTTCCATACATACTTTCACCCTCCTATCCTCCGGCAACTATAATCTAGTGTAATATTATTCGATATTTCCCTTGCTAAACGCTCATTGATCCACATTTTTTAATCTTTGTACTATAAAGTTCCAACCTGCGTACTTTCACATTTCACTTAGGTACCCAATCTCGTGCTCAATCTAATCTTTACACAAACAAGCAAGTCTATGGAGGGAGACGCGACTGATCATTATGCTTTCCGCGTAAGGCAGCCTATGAAACAACCAAAAAGCAAGAAAAGGACCAGAAATGGTATATGATTTATTTTCCGATTTAGTTATTGCATTGTTGAATAGATTGATAGTATTTATCATCTTGAATTATCTTGCCCGTGTTTTCTTGTGAAGCTTAATTGAAATTTTTACCATTATAAATAGTCTCTTAGGAGTGATTACGATCGAGAGTCGTTAAAAAGATATTTGATGACGATAATTGATAGACATTGTAGCTAGAAGTTATGAGCCAAAGAGGTAACTCTGAGCAAGAAAGTAAGTTTTAGGGTTGAATTTGAGTCAGAAAATAGCTATTGTTAGCATATCTAAGAATTCAGTATAGTAACGTTTTATTCTTTTGCTGTAGCAGCATATTTTGTATTTTTGGTAAAATAATCAAATTTGTCATAGTAATACTTCGCGTCTTTTATCTTCATGATGACAATCTTTTTATACACTGCCTATATAATTTTATTTATGTTGGATTTTGTATAAAAACGTTTTAGTCCTCTGACCTTTATGTTCTATAATGAAATTCTTATTTATTTGATGTATGTGTCACACTTTTGCATCTATAGTCCATTCTAGTCCCAAACTGTACATTTCGTGTTGTTTTATTTTGTTGTTGTAAACTTTTGAAAATACGTGATCTTGATAAATAAACTGAAAGAAAGTTATTGGCATGAACAGATTCACTATTTTTTACCTCTTTCTGGTATAGCTGCCGCAGGATAGGAGAATGAAAGTATGTACGGAAAGCATCCTAAAGGAGAAAGATCACCGAGGATACCTGGTTATAATAAATGGAAAGTTGCACAATTGCGAGAAAACCACACATCGAATGACGAAACTGTTGATGAACACTCCAGCGTATCTCAAACCGAGCCCCCATCAACATCCAGTTGATTTATTACAAAACGATGTGACGGTTTCATTATTAATCTCCAAGATCAAAGAGGCTCAAGACTCTAGTGTGATGTCTCATTTATCGTCTAATGCATTCACACTTTTTGATGCTATTGGAGCTAACTACAAACCATTGGATGAAGTGGTTTGCTCTCTTATCCGTTGCCAAATGCACAAGAATCTCTTGAATAACAAAAACCACTAAGGCTTTTGAGACAAAAGCCATGCACGATAAAAGTATCTTTGAAGTCTCAAAATGTAAAGAAATGAAGTCTCGTGTTGACAACAAGTACAAAGATGTCCAACATCGTTGTGATGCCATTATAGATCGTGTTGATCGTTTGAAGGAAGAATTAAATATTGTGGAGGAGGAGAAGGTGTAATGTGAAGGCGAAATGGCTATTAGACTGGCTGAAAAAGTTCAGATCGACTGACAAGCTTTATTGCGAAGCCGAGTTAAAGCTGAAAAATACAGAAGTTGGCGTGCGTGAGGCTCAAGCGAATATAGAGAGGTGGGAGAGACTCTATAATGAAAGCATGGATATAGTAAATCTTACAAAGGAGAAATTATCGCACCTTAGAATGTAGTCTCGAAAACTTGCTTTTGGTTTTTGTCTTTGTACAATTGGTGTTTCTTTACTTCCTTGATGTTTTACTTGTTTACATTTTAAAAACTTCTTGCAGCTCTTGTTATTTGCTTGTAACTTTATTTGTTTTTAGCTTTTTGGGTTGCTACGACTTTGCGAACTTTTTGATTCACCAGTTAAGGCCATTATGGTATATATGAACGTAATTTGCAGGTTCGTTTCATTTTTTAATCGAACCATGGTATCAAACAGTTTGGGTTACTACAAAACGCGAACCAAGCCAGCTCTCTGTAAGGAAAATTTATATGACTTATACACAGATCAATAGCGGCAAATGGCTTGTTTAAAAGTTAAGGTTTCATTATGGTGAGACTATCTTGTCAATCCTACAGGGATATTTGGAGTGTGTTTATTTGGTCGGATTTGTTCAAAGTAACCTAATTGGGTTTTCAGTTCATGATTCGCATGTGAATAGATTTGGTGTGGGCCAATCTATAAGTGATTCTTAGGATGGTAACTGAAAACCAAAATAATGACTTAGTTTGATCCAAGCCAATCCAAAAACCTGAAATTTCATCTCAACATGACATATCATGTTCAAATCTAAAACAATTTAATCTCAACTTTACATATCATGTTCAAATGAACCGGAAAAATTTGTAATCCTAAAAGTCCTAAATTAACACACCACACCCAAAAAAAACAAATTACCAAACAAGCTTGTTAGATACCCATTTTACGAAAACGAACCTATTTCTCCATATTACGAAAATGAACCATGGCGCAAATATACCAAGCGTAAATTACCAAGCGCGCCCATTTTCTCCATTCATTAAAAACGAAAACTGTTAAAAAAACACGTGTCTCAAGCGCATATATACTAGGCGCGCCCCAAGATATAAGTGCGTATGTTTTTATAATTTTTTTTATTTTTTTTTTGAGTTTGCATACTTTTTTAAATTGTCCATGTTCACTTTTATATACCCATCGACAAACTACATTCATTCGCCATTAGTTGGAGATATCTATTCACCATATACATCCACAAACCAAAAACATTAAACACTCATCATGTTCGTCGTCCAAGATCCATAAACACTCACAACATCCAACGATTTTCCATAAAAACATCAAAAGTACTCTTGTTTTCGGGTTTTTTGTACACGATAACAGATTTAGTGAGCGTAACATTTGGGTTTATTGGTCGCATATCTTGTTTGTTTGTCGGCTTAGTGGTCCCTTGATCATTTTTTGTTCGAAATACATGGAGAATCTTCATTCTTGTCCAGTTTATTGGGGCGTATGCAAGCTGATAACAAAGAATTATGGATGAAATGCTTGTCACCTATGTACACGAGCATTACTGTTCTTTGTTCGAAATACATGGAGAATCTTCATTCTTGTCCGGTTTATTGGGGCGTATGCAAGCTGATAACAAAGAATTATGGATGAAATGCTTGTCACCTATGTACACGAGCACCGTTCCCTTAATTCACCATATTTTATCTACAAGCCACAGGTTCCATTTCCTTTACCTACATGAAAACATAACAGAAAACTGTAAGTCATAATGTCTTAGTGAGTAAGTGATACTCAATCTAAATCGTAAGTGAAAGATGCTATAATCGTAATTGCTACATAATCATACAATCATTGAACCCTTTACTCAATATCGATTACTAAGCTCAAACAAACGTTAAACTAAAACAAAATTCTTGTCACTTTGATGTGAGCTAATAATTGTACTAAAACTGAACTGAAACTGAGTCTGATATTGATAGTGCATCTGAAAGTATATCTAGAACTGTATCTTAAACAAATACTAAAACCGAGTCTTAAACTATATATGAAACTAATACTGACATTGAATCTAAAACTAAATCCAAATATGAGATTTTACCCTCTTGCACGGATGCAATCCCGGTTTCTTATTCCACATAGAACTAAATGAGTGCATAAATCACAGTTCCACATAGGACTTAATGTATATGCATGATTTCCACACAGGAATGACTGAGTGTGTAATGCACTAGTTTCGATTGATCGAGTGTGTAAACTGGTTCCACACAGGACTTACTCAATGTATAAAGCAAGGTTGTAAATATGGTACCGTGGCGATCAACCCCCGCCGAGCGTCATATCTGTCTTGGCGGCGCCATGACGGAGACCATAAATTATAAAGGAATTTATTTAAAAAAAAATTATTAACAATATTAATGTTTTTATTATTTTTAATTATATATCTTTTGTATCTTTTGCAAACTTTACATTATGTGTGATTTTGATTAATTTTTGGTCTATTTTTATTAAAGCCCATTAAGTTATTTGTTGAGCTTTATAAGCTTATTAAAGGGTCAATAAACCTAATAGTATATTAGGTTACTCAACTTAAAAAAATATAGCCTCTACTAAACACTCTCCTTCATCTTCTTCTCTCTTCTTCAATTCTTCCACTTCAAGAAAACAACCACTAGCTCAAATTAAAACAAAATCAATAAAATCGAAGTTGACCGCCGTGAATATGAAGGAAAAAAAAAAAAAAAAAAAAAAACCCTAGATCTGAAGTTGGCCGGCGTTGACCACCGTTGACCGGCATTGACCGACCTGCCGCCATGGCCAATTTTGACCGCCACGCTCTAATTTTGACCGATTTTGACCGCCATTGACCAAAACCAGTAAGTTAGACAGATATGGGAAATATCATGGCGGTGGATCACCGTTAACAACCATGGCGTCGCCATATCGGCTCCATGGCCAATTTTTACAACACTGGTATAAAGCATTATTACTGGATTGTGATTTCTGAACTATGATTACTGGACCATTTAATCATACGCGGCTATTATTCGGTTCTACTAATCGTTGTGATACCAGTTCGTACTTGACTGTCATTATGTCTGTCATTATGTTCTTATATCTGCTTATCATCATAAACACTCATACACCGTATAGACTTGTCTATATATCATATGGGTTCTATACATTGTATATACTTATGTCTATACGTCGTATAGGACTACTGTAGTCCAAAACTAGCACTTTGCTAAAGCTGATCCAACCCCTTTCCGCAACCCAAGGACTAAACCTGAACTTTTGCTATAACATACATATCAAATACGATCATTCTAACATCTACTCATACTCATAACCTTTCTATAACATTTCATTAATCATGAAACTATAACATTCATAAAAACATGACTACACTACATAATCGTGCCATTAATCCGTTAGTCACTTTGTTTAGTTTAGGCGTTCTCCTTGCATTCTACTTGACTTCCTTGATCACTTAAACATATAATGATCATGCTATCATCACTAGACTTTACTAAACCATCTAACATACATAAGCTTCATTTAGAATTACTAAATTGGCCCCTTTAAAACCTTATGCCAAACACACTATTAGAAATCATAAACTAGTCATCATCATATAACCATGAATTATAATAAAACACATACTATTATAAATCACATAAAAATTCCAAAATTCTGTGTAAGCTATACTATGAATTCTCATAGCCCAATTCATCCTCAAATTATGAAATATAACAACTAAATCATACTAAATCCATAAATTCATCATTAAACATTATTTAATCTAAAACCCCCAAATTACCATAATTAATACTCATAATTTCATGACTTACCTTCATTGGAGAACTAATCAAGAAACACTAGAAGTCTTCTTTCTTGTGATAAACATAACCATTTCAAAATCATCTCTTGCAAATCTCATGTGAATTATTCTAGGATAATCAAGAATTAACTATTTTTCCCTCCTAAATTGTTTTGATTAAAAAACGTTGAGTACACGTGCGATATGAGGGTGAAAGCCTTGGACATTTGAGGTTAATAACCTTAACAGCATTTGTGTAATTTAACACTCAAATCTTTGCTTTGCATCGTTATCCCATGTCATTAATTCCATTGCACAGAAAGTCGTTTTTTCGTTAACTATTTGCAAAACAAGTCCTTATCCCGTTAAATACTAATTGAATTAACATTCTAAAACCTCATAAATGCTATTAAAATATCTATTACTAAACTTAAATTTTTGGGGTGTTACAATATTCCACCCGGATGAACTTAATCTCAATTCCTAATAGTTTGATTAATTTCTCTTGAATTACCTATACCATGTTTAAAACACTTCAAAAATAAAATGATATCATTGACTTCAACTTAAAGTACAAAAGGGATATGTGGTATATGTGTTGATGATTAGTGATACAGAGACTTAACTCATGTATCTAAACTCATGCCTAAACCTTTCATCGTATAACACATGGAATATGCAATGTGTTAAACTCTTGCATAACGCCTTCATCGTGTAACACATGGATTATGCATTTTCACTCTCATAATTTACCACTTTTGGTTTTCTCGTATATAACGATCTTAAAGTTAAGCATATATTTAGGTATAAATTTTAGTTATGCATATCATTTTCTATGTTTTATAAATATCTCCAAAATGTCGTAGTTGTAATGTGGCTTTCAAAAGGTATCAGAATTTAAACCTTAGCCTTACTAAATGAGTATATAAAATTTATTAAAAATGACTTTCGAAACATAAGTTAACACCGAATACAAGAAAACCAAAAATTCCAAAACATTAGATAAGCATAGATTTTATATGTGTTTCATGTTAGGAGTTGTTTATTTAAGCTTTTAGATTCGGCTTCTTCTGAAATTCAGTAATTATAACATATGCTTAAAAAGTACCTAAATGAAAGAAAATAATTTTGTAAACTAAAGTAAGCAAGAATCAAATAAGTCAATTAACCAAAAAAGAAAAGGTTAAGAGCGTGTTTTTTTTAAGCTTCTTTTTCTGATTAAACTTTTAAAGCTTGTAAGCTCAACATTTTAGACTTATGAACTTTCATAAGATTAATAAAGTCAAAAACCTTAAATTTTGAGCTTACAAAAAGCTCATAACCCGCAAGCTTCAACAAACACCATGATGAATAATTTTTTTTATCACTTCCAAACAGCAGGAAATGCGAAGGTTGCAAGCGGCATAGGAGCAGACTCGGCCTTATATGTGGTATTACGAGCTTATTTGATTTCGGCTGTAAGCCTCAACTTTCCTACTTATTTTAGACTTGTGAACTTATATAAGTTATTAATAATTAGTTAATCATAAGTTTATCATATAATAACAAACTTATATAGCAAGGACGAACCTACATTGGTGTCGGGTATGGCACGGGCTACATCCACTTTTAGGTCACAAAGTGCAAAAATTGTCAAAAACTGTCGATTTTTTATACTAGCAGGGTACCCGCGTGTTACAGCGGCGGGTACCCTGAAATAAATTTTTCGGTGAATCATGTATTTTAGTTTTTATGTTATTTTTGACAACAAATTTACGGATATCAAGAATTTCGACTAGCCCGTGCCCATTAGGGCTCGAGCCTGTTGACTCATGCCCGTTCGGGCTCGAGCCCGTTTGGCCCACACCCATTCAGGCTCAAGCCCATTTGGCCCGTTGCCCGTTCGGGCTTGAATATTTGTATAATGTGTTTTATTATTTGTATTAGTTACATTCAATGCAGGAATTATGTTTAATTTGGTTGTACAATATGCTTGATAATTTGTATTTCTTATGTAAGGGGTGTTTTCTGTATTAATTGTATTTATTGACCAGTTAATTAATTGACTACATTAAATAGCATTAACGTGGTGTTTTGTTTTGTTTTTTTTTAATATGTGCATAAAAGTGGTGTACACTATGTTTTCTTGTCTTGTAAGTCTAAAAATTATGTGCATTAAAGTGGTGTACACTATGTTTCTTTTCTTGTAAGTCTTAAAAAATTACAAGCATTGAAGGCTATACTTGTAACAACCCAGTCTTTTTAAAGACAATTAAATTTCTAGGCTTTTAATTATATGTGTATGCATCTTTCCTATTAAAGCAATATTTTTGGTCTTAAACATTTTAAAACTTCTAAATATGAATGTCTTAAATACATTATAAGGTAGTATAGATGGGCAACCACCAATATTTTCATTTTGCTACTTAATTCTTTTAGGGCATGTTTGGTACAAAGAATTGAGGATGATGAAATGAAAATCAATTCATTTCTTATGTTTGGTACCTCAAAGAAATAAAAATGTGGAGAATTGTAACTCCTAGGATTTGGTTCCTTTGTATTTTGTGGAGAGTTGGTTTCCCATCTATTTGGTAAAGAAATAAATTCTTTGTACAACTAAATAATAATAATAATAATAATAATAATAATAATAATAATAATAATAATAAATTATTAATATAATAATAATAAATTAATAATAATAATAATAATAATAATAATAATAATAATAATACTGATTTTTGAGTCAATTCTCTAGTGTTACCAAACAATGGAATTTATATTCAATTTCTTTGAGAATTAATTTCTGTGATTTGATATCTGCACTTCATTTCATTTTTCTGAATTTCGCCCTACCAAACGTGCCACACCCTCTCGAAAATTTCTTAGTTAACCCAAATGACAATTGTGCAACACTCTCTCGAAAATTTCAGATCGTCCCAAGGAGTATCAAAATAAGCCGGATATAAACAGTAAACCCTTTTCACATGCCTACATATATGCTTAAACAAACACCCCCAAACAGTAACCGGTTGCACATACTATGCTCCGCCGGACTCCAGTCACCTGAACTTGTGCTCCGGCGAGTAAAAAGTAAAACACTTTTCAATTCTTTTGATAAAAGTTTAAATTTCACTATTTTGTTACATCCTGTTTTAGCATTCACATTTTCGAATAAAGATAGTTGATTCGGAAACTAGAACTATGGTTAAGAATTGGGTTTTTTTTATAAAAATAATCTTGATGTTATTATATGATTTTTGTGTGACATTTTTTTCACATAATGTTGGTTCTTAGCGCAAAAAAAAAAAAAAAAAAAAAAAAAAAAAAAAAAAAAAAAAACTGATGAGGTTTTCCCTCTTCAGGTTTCTTGGGAATGCAAGATGTACTGGGCCTAACAGGGGCATCCGAACCTTAACACTGGTTTGTTTACTAGTGTGTGAGCCTTTTGCTTTCACATAACGTTGGTGCTTAGCATAAAAAAACGGGAGAAGTTTTACATGTTCAGGTTTCCCGGTTAGGGCGAGTCATTGAGTCAGATGTACTCGGTCTTCCGGGGTATCTCGTGACTGTTTTCGACACTTTTACTAGTTACCCCCAAGATGTGTACCTAGTGAGGTTTTAACCTAAGACGTCACTAGGCTCCGTGGGCGGTGGTTAGCATGGCTTATGTTATGGTAAAATCATTGTTTTAAGCTGTTTCTTATAGATACGAGTGATCATCATTTTTGGTATAAGTTATTAACTTGCCATCGTTTTCCTTTAAAAAAGAATAGAATGACGGGTGTAGAAAGATTGTGCAAGAAAGGGCCAATTGTAATTCTTGGGCTTTAAAAGTTAGTTATGATAAGAGAAGCTTCAAGTCTTTAAAAGATACTCCAGAACAAACTAATGTTAAGTTTACCTGAAAGTTGGGTAACTTATAAAACCTTGAGGTTTTGGACTAGTCGTGATGCTGGTATAGTTGTTGGGTGCCTTCTGTGGTAATCATTTGGTCGCTTTTTCGGAGGCGTTTGGAATACTAATTGACGGATCCTTCTTTACTTGTCAAAGGCATTCTCTCATTCATAGTTGCATTAGCAATCTGTCATTAACACACAGACACTAATGCAGATGTATGATATATATAGCTGATACTGTGATTATTAATGTCACTATTAGTATTAGGTGGCTAAAGCTTTTCTTGTTACATTGTCAAAAGGAGATCTCAAGATGAAGGCAAGCCGATAACCACTAAAAGGCAAGCCGATAACCACCATGTCAAAAGGAGATCTCAAGATGAAGATTATCTATTTTTGAAATCAGACTGGTATGGACCATTTCAAGTTTTGAAATCAGACTGGGATCCGGGTCCTATCGATGAAGTTAAACATCAGGAAGAAGATGGACCGATAAAGTTTCAAGTCTTGAAATCAGGCTGTGATATGGATTATACCGATGAATCTGAGATGAAATGTGATTCGGAAGGATTGAATGTGGCCAAAGGATCGAATGAGATGGCCGGAGGATTAATTTCATGCGGTCAATTTAGAAAAGCCAGGTGTTCAGGGCCATTTGTTGTAGGCAGTGTTAAAAATAGCTAAGGTCCCATTGAAAAAGAAGCTTTGTTTTAATGTAAGAGCTTGAGAATTTTCTATCAAAAATAAATAAGTGTTTAAAAAAAGCCACTTGATGTAGCTTTTAAAAAGACATGTAGCTTTTGGTTTAGAAAAATGGCCTAATATGCTTGAAATTCAAAAGCACTTAATCTTATCATGCAAAATTACTTAAGGAAACTGATGAGTAATGACCATTCAGTTCTTGTACAGATATGAATCTATACTACAGACTTGCTACAACTGTAGTACTGTACCATTCGGATCAAGAATATCAAAACAAATGCTCAACACAAAGGGTTGTTATCATCCTCAAAACAACATCGTATACACTTTCCTCTCCTGTTCACAATGTGAAAGTGGCACCCCCGAGTATTACAAATCCACCAAATGACAAAGCAAATCTGAACAATAACAGCTGGAGGTTGTGATGTTTACTTGATCATAGGGACATATGGTACGCCTGTTCACCAAGGTTATTCGTTTTATGTGTTATGAACATTCATTATGCACTACAATTTGGCCAGTGAGTTAGTTTAAATGGCACTTGGGAAGAATTTTTAATACAGGGGTGTTTGGAAATTTTATTTGAGCACAATTTTTTGACTTTTATTATGGAGTTGGAAAAAAAGGTTTTTAAGCACAAAAACTTCCTTGATTATTTGAATCTTATTCTTTTGCTATTTGGATGCATAATAGTCCAATATTTTCTTGTTGAGAACCCTCAAATTTGCAATACAGTTAGCTTGATTTGGATATCTGATTAGAAATTATGTATTGTAAACTATGATTATGAATTGACATTTATGAGTTCTATCAAATCTTGACGTTTTGTTTTTTTATTAAGTTTACAGTAATTTATACCAAACTAATAAAGAATTGAGAAAATTACTGCAAGAGACCAAACTAGAGGGCCGTTTGCACATTCTAGACCAATTTTTGGGGGCTTATAAAAATTGGAGTTTTGGTCCGCTTAAGAACTTGCGAGGAACCCGCGGGCCATGGAGCCATGTCACAAGCTCTTACGTGGGCCAAACGTCCAAATTCAAAAGCCCCCAAAATTGGTCTAGAATGTGCAAAGTCCCTCAATTTTGGTCTCGCCGTAATTTTCTGTAGAATATGTGTGGTTTATAAGTCTAGGTGTCCCCTCCTCTTGCAAGCTAGCTTTTTGAGTGAGTTCTACACTTGGAGTTATGAACCAATACGAGCCTAGTATGGGATAGGTTCGTATCAGAAAGCAATTTAACAAGAGCTGCTAGAAGTTTTTCACAACGTAAACAAGTAAAACATCGAAGCAAACTAACACCAGTTGTTACAAAGACAAAAACCAAAAGCAAGTTTTAAAGACTACATTGTAAGGTGCGATAATTTCTCCTTCATAAGATTTACTCTATCTACAATTTCATTATAGAGCTTCTCCCACTCCTCTATACTCGCTTGAGCCTCAGGCACGCCAACTTCTGCATTTTTCCGCTTTAACTTGGCTTCGCAATAGAGCTTGTCAGTCTAAACTTTCTCAGCCCATGTAATAGACCTTTCACCTTCACATTTCACCTTTTCCCCCTCCACATTCTTTAAAACTTCCTTTAGACGATCAAGACGAACTATAATGGCATCACAACGATGTTTGACATCTTTGTCCTTTGTTGTCAACACGAGACTTCTTCTCTTTATATTTAGAGACTTCAGAGATACTTTCATCGTTCAAAGCTTTTGTTTCATCCAATGGTTTGTAGTCAACGCCAATAGCATCAAAAAATTTGTATGCATTAGACGCTAAACGACGCATCACACTAGAGTCTTGAGCCTCTTTGATCTTGGAGATTAATATTGAAACTGTCACATCATTTGTAATAAATCCACTGGATGTTGATGGGGGCTCGGGTTGAGATACGATGGGGTGTTCATCAACAGTTTCGTCATTAGATGAGCGGTTTTCTCGCAATTGGGTAACTTTCCATTTATTATAACCAGGTATCCTTGGTGATCTTTTTCCTTTAGAATGCTTTCCGTACATACTTTCACTCTCCTGTTTTGATTGATTCTGATCTTGATGGGTTCCAAGCTCAACTACTCAAATTCTTACACCGGTTTTGATTGATTCTGATCTTGATGGGTTCCAAGTACTTGAGTTATTATCTCAAATACTCAAATTCTCACACCGGTTTTGAACTTTTGATTGATTCTGATCTTGATGGGGCGCTGGAGTTTGGGGATTATGGAGTCTGTATAAGTTGTTTCGTCATTTGATAAACGAAAGTCCCGCTTTATAGTTGGTAGTATGTCGTTCAGTTTTGTTTATGATGGAACCTTCCGCCAGTCTGCACATTTTTGCCTAAACATAACTTCTCCATGAAATTCCTCTTTTACATTTAGTATGGATTTCGAATTGTAATGATGAAGGTCACGCGGAACTTCCATTTTTTTGTGTGAAAATGCACATTTGTAGCAAGCTGTATCGACCACAACACTTGTGATATCCCAGGTACAATGCCAAAAATCTTTCATTGGCATGTTTAAACTAGTCACGTGGACTCCGTATTTTCTAAAATTAGCTGTCCGTCAGTAGTTGACCACTTCAACAACTGGGACCAATATCTTAAGGTACTAAAGAAGGCATCATTCCTATTGATATTGAGATCATAGAGGCTCAGATGCAAAAAAGAATGATTAAAGTATCATCAAAACATCCACATTGTTGGATTCGATTGCTGCTGATTACCTACCATTTACAAAATGTTTTCATATTTTATTCGTCACTAGTGCTCCAAGGAAGCTATCGACTCACATAATTGGGTCCTGCTTTTGTTACAAAAAGTCACAAACCAACAGGGCTAGATGACATCCACTTTCTTCTATGTGGTAGAAACGATGACTCAAGTTGACAGCAGTCCATGATGCCCTGCTTGAGCCCTGCAAGAGCTGAAAAAGGTTTTGTGATGACATCTACCTTTTTTCTCTCATCTGCCAACTTCTCATCAGTGATTGTGTGCTTCATCTCTCCTTTAGCAGAAGGGCAAATCATGCTACATGTAATGTGTTTGTTCTCTACCTTTTTATATTGTTTAACTTACTTTCGCATCGCATATGAGTTATACTCCCATTTTAGAGACACCTCAATGGAATCCTTACTGTACCTTTTTTGACTGTATAACGTGCTTTTCACGTAGGTTTGAAATAATCGTGGGTTATTACAATAAAGCAGTGAACTGTAAATTCATTAGATAGGCGCTTAATAAGTTAGCGATCAGGATTAACAATTGGATGGGTTCTAATAAATTAACGATCAAGATTGGAAATACATGAAAATACTTTATATCCTTTAGCCTTGATAAAGAAGTAGCTCATTGCAGACCGTACGATTAGTTTTTATTGCCGATTATGGATTTTTGTTCATTATATGAAATTTATGAGCATTAAAAGATTTTAATTTTTAGCATTGTATTAGTGTAATATTTTTCGATATTTCCCTTGCTAAACGCTCATTGGTCCACGTTTCTCCATCTTTTTGCTATAAAGTTCCAACCTGCATAGTTTCACATTTCACTTAGGTACGCAATTTCTTGCTCAATCTAATCTTTACACACACACACACACAAGTCTATGGAGGGAAACGCGACTGGTCGTTATGCTTTGTGCGAACGGCAGCCTAAGAAACAACCAAAGAGCAAGAAAAGGGCCAGAAATGGTATATGATTTATTTTCGGATTTAGTTATTGCATAGTTGAATAGATGTAGTATTTATCAGCTTGAATGATTTTGCCCATGTTTTCTTGTGAAGCTTAATTGAATTTTTTTACCATGTTAAATAGTCTCTTAAGAGTGATTATGATCAAGAGTCGTTAAAAAGATATTTGAAGACGATAAAGTAAGTTTTAGGGGTCAATTTGAGACACAAAAAATAGCTATTGTCAGAGTATCTAAGAATTGAGCATAGTAACGTTTTTATTCTATTGTTGTAGCAGCGTATTTTGTATTTTATGGTAAAATAATCAAATTTGTCATAGCAATACTTCACGTCTTAAATCTTCATGATGACAATGTTTTTATAGACTGTCTGTGTTATTTTATTTATGTTGGATGTTGTATAAAAACATTTTAATCCTCTGACCTTTATGTTCTCTAATGAAATTGTTATTTATTTGATGTATGTATCACACTTTTGCATCTATAGAGTCCACTCTAGTCCCAAGCTGTTCATTTCGTGTTTTTTTTTTTTTTTTTTGTTGTTGTAAACTTTTGAAATATGCGATCCAGAAATGAAAGAAAGTTATTGGCATGAACCAGTTTCACTTTTTTTTTTACCTCTTTCTGGTATAGCTGCCGCAGGACAGGAGAGTGAAAGTATGTTCGGAAAGCATCCTAAAAGAAAAAGATCACTGAGGGTACCGAAAGTTGTACAAGTGCAGGAAAACCACTCATCGAATGACGAAACAGTTGATGAACACCCCATTGTATCTCAAACCGAGCCCCCATCAACATCCTGTGGATTTATTAAAAACGATGTGACGTTTCATTATTAATCTCCAAGATCAAAGAGGCTCAAGACTCTAGTGTGATGTCTCAGTTATCGTCTAAGGCATTCACACTTTTTGATGCTATTGGCGCTGACTACAAACCATTGGATGAAGTTGTTTCCTCTCTTATCCGTTGCCAAATGCACAAAGAATCTCTTGAACAACAAAAGCCACATGAGGCTTTTGAGAAGAAAAAAGACTTGCATGATAAAAGTATCTCTGAAGTCTCTAAATGTAAAGAAAAGAAGTCTCGTGTTGACAGCAAGTACAAAGATGTCCAACATCATTGTGATGCCATTATAGCCCATTTTGATCGTCTGAAGGAAGAATTAAAAAGTGTGGAGGAGGAGAAAGTGAAATGTGAAGGCGAAGTGGCTATTACACTGGCTGAAAAAGTTCAGACCGACGAGCTTTATTGCGAAGCCGAGTCAAAGTGGAAAAATACAAAAGTTGGCGTGCGTGAGGCTCAATCGAATATAGAGGAGTGGGAGAGAGACTATAATGCAAGCGTAGATAGAGTAAATCTTACAAAGGAGAAATTATCACACCTTACAATGTAGTTGTCTCTAAAACTTGCTTTTGGTTTTCGTCTTTGTACAGTTGGTGTTTCTTTACTTCCTTGATGTTTTACTTATTTACATTGTGAAAAACTTCTAGCTTTATTTGTTTTTAGCTTATGAACACCAAACTGGCTTTATTTGTTTTTAGCCTTTTGGGTTGCTAAGACTTTGAGAACTTTTTGATTAACCATTTAAGGCCATTATGGTATGAATGTAATTTGTAGGCTCATTTCATTTTTTTAATCGAACCAATGTATCCAACCATTTGGTTTACTACAGAACGCGAACCAAGCCAGCTCTCTTCGCGACTCAAAACTAATAATGCCAATAGCTTGCTTAAGTATAGGTTTTATTATGGTAAGACTATCTTGTCATGTTTATTTGGTCGGATTGGTTCAAAGCAACTGATGAGGTGAAAAATGAACCACTTTTAAGGGGTCATTTAAGCCCGGAATTGAATTTATTTGATCAAATATTGCCCTAAATCGTTCCTTTTGTGATTTTAGGTACTATGGGAGTGAAATCTGTAAAAGAAAGCAATTCGGACGTTTTTGGAGCATAAAAGTGAAGAAAACGCCAAAGACTTAATTTTCCATGCTGAGAACAGTGTATGACGGCGTCAAGAGGAAATATTTGACGGCGTCAAGAGTAAAATCCATGAAGACCCAGAAGAAACGTGAAGGCGTCACAACAAGAGCGTCAAGAGTTAAAATCATGACGGCCTGCATAAGGTGTACACATGACGGCGTCAGACCCAGATCTAGGCAGTCCGAGGAATTATTTGGCTGCGAGATGACGGCGTCAGACATTTGTTCTTGACGCCGTTACCTTCTAAAATCCATATATAGTTTTCTATTTTTCACTCATTAGGGAGGAACTTGTGTGGAGAAATCCTAGGGCCGAACTTTGTGTACCCTAGCTCGTATTTTACAGTAAATTCAAGGGTTTTCACCCCTTGAATCCTTTCATGTGCTATTAAGATAAGTCTTCTCTTAATTCAATCAATATGTCTATGTGTTGGTTGTCTATATCTTGTGCTTGTCTTAATTTCAACATGCTAGGCTAGATTTATCTTGTGTTTGCTTAGATCTAATGAAACCTAGATGTTAATTATGTGTTGATTACTTGTTTATAGTTGTATTGGATGAATGATTTCAATGTTAGACTTAAGAAAACTGGCAGATCTCCATTGTGTAACATGCTTGAACGTCTTAGGAAACATGAACCGATGTGTACTAGGTTTTATTGGTTGTATTTAATGCATGAGTAAATTCTAATGATCCCATGTTAGGAGCTTCTTAGACGGCTCGACATAGGAGTGAAGTAGGCACTCATAGGATTGGGGAAGTAAGTACGCCACCCCATGAATGGTATTAAGGAATACAATCCGTCATCCACGCAACTATAACAAGTAATTAACGTGTAAAAGATGTCTAGGGAGTAGTGAAATCTTAGTTTAAATTAGTTTATTTTCATTTTTAGTATTTTATTTTGATTGCATCTTAGTATTGGGTTAGTTGACTAGCAACTAATTCCGCCCAAATCCTTAAAACCCGAGATTTTAATTTGCTTTCTAAAAAATATAAAAATACAAAAAGAATCATCCCTCATCTCTAGACCTAGTCTTTAGGTTTTCTAATCCTAGCGACACTATTCCTTGCTGAACGATCAATCCCCCGGTACTTGTCATTACACTATACTACATCGATCAGGTACACTGCCTGGTGGGGGTTGTAAGCTTCTCGAGATCCCTCGAGAGGTAAAGCCTGGTGCAAACACCACGCATCAAGTTTTTGGCGCCGCAGCCTGGGGAATAGTTATTGTCTAGGTTAGAATCTCTTTTTATTAGGTCTACTTGCTAGATTCCTTTCTAGTAAGATTTTATTTTTATTTTTAGGTTCTCTTTAGTCTATCTTATTTCTTTGTGTTTTTGTTCGTAACTCTTCAACACCCGACATCATAGACGATGGGAACATCTTTGAACCCGTCATCCCACCACAACAAAACCCACCACTAGAACCTCTTAGGCCCCGAACCTTAGGAGAGTATTCCCGACCTAGCTACCAAGGCTACCGAAACACCATTGAGCTCACCGGAGCCAATGTGACCCCCTTGCGATCCGACACCATCTGGTTGGTGCAAAGCGGATGTGCATTCCATGGACTTCGTTTCGAAGATCCAAATCAACATCTTAAGGACTTTCTTAAAATCGTAGATTCCATAGACCTAGATGTTGCAACTAGAGAGACAATCCGATTACGCCTATTCCAATTCTCTCTACGTGATCAAGCTAGTCAATGGCTTGAACGTTTACCCGCGGGATCCATCACCACATGGGATGATCTCACCACTCGTTTCCTTGCCCAATTTTTCCCACCGGGGAGAACTACTAAGCTTAGAAATGACATCTTGATGTTCCAACAACGTCAAGGTGAAACTCTTTATGAAGCATGGACTCGTTTCAAGGACTTACTCCAAAAAGTCCCTCATCATGGCATAGATCTTTGGCTCCAAGTCCAAATCTTTTATGACCATATCGATCTCTCCACGAGGCGAGCCATTGACCAATCGGCCGGTGTTTATTTGGACGGATTTGTTCAAAGTAACCTAATTGGGTTTTCAGTTCATGATTCGCATGTGAATAGATTTGGTATGGGCTAATCTATAAGTGTTTCATATTGTCAAAAACATTGGTTGCCAATCTATAAGTGATTCTTAGGATGGTAACTGAAAACCAAAATAATGACTTAGTTTGATCCAAGCCAATCCAAAAACCTGAAATTTCATCTCAACATTACATATCATATTCAAATCTAAAACAATTTAATCTCAACTTTACATATCATGTTCAAATGAACCCGAAAAAATTGTAATCCTAAAAGTCCTAAATTAGCACACCACACCCAAAAAAACAAATTACCAAACAAGCCTTGTTAGATATCCATTTTACGAAAACGAACCTATTTCTCCATATTACGAAAATGAACCATGGCGCAAATATACCAAGCATAAATTATCAAGCGCCATTAGTTGGAGACATCTATTCACCATATTTTATTCATTCACCATATACATCCACAAACCAAAAACACTCACCATGCCCGCCGTCCAAGATCCATAAACACTCACAACATCCAACGATTTTCCAAAAAACATCAAAAGTACTCTTTTTTCGGGTTTTTTATCGTTAAAAAGTTTATCTTACTTATAGTATAAATTTTTTTGCCACCCGCGAAACCCGCGGGTCTATAGTATAGTATTATTACATGCAAATTTAAATAATTATTAATTTTAACTATAAACATAAAAAAATATATTGTATTAATTATATTCTATTATTATAACATCCAATTTAATGTTATAATTTAATGCTCAATTAATGTATTTTTAAATTGAGTTTGTCTAATGGGCATGAAAGGAAATGTTTAATATTACTATAAAAGAAAACTTTGAGTTTACTTAATTAAACATCATATTTAGTTATGGTAATTTATAAGTTTCATGAATGTGCATTAAATACAATTTTTCATCTAAATGCAGATGTGATAACTTAAACTTTTTTGACTTTTAAAGATATAGAAGGTACTAAATACACTATAAGGAGTAGATACCTAAAACATTTTTGAAAACCTATTTCCACAACGTTTATGCTTTTGAAATAACTATGACAATTTAGACAATGTTTATAAAGTTTGTAAAGGATTATTACAATTTATAACCACGAACGTGTAAATTTATAGACACCACATTTTATTTGGTAAGAATGTGTACCAAGAATGTGGTTGATTGAATTTAAGGTATTTAATCCTCCATTAAAAGTGTGACATAAATAGTTTGTATCATTATTACAAGTTTATATTTTAATGAAAATAAAAGACAGAGAATGACCAAAATAGAAATTTGAAATAAAGATGTCGGTCTTTAATTAAGTAATCATCACACATGATAAATGTTAGTAAAAAATTGTTTCACTAAAAATAGTTATATGGATTTGAAATATTATATTAGACGAATGCCCGCGCAAAGCGATTGTTTATAAAGGCAAATAATATTATTTGTGAAATCGTGATTGTGGTTTGTCATTTTTAGAATTAGTTAAAAAGGAAGAAAAAAAAAACATAATTTAAGTTGCCAAGTTTTTGAAAAGTTTTCATGTTTAAGACGTACTTAGGGGTAATTTAGACAAACTACATTAATTTAGTTTTCAAATTTCAAGATTCAAAAAACGCATACACTCTTCTCTATTGCTTATAATGCATGCATATGTATTATTTAAACTTAAAATGTTTAAAATTTGAATAATGTTAATGGACTATTATACTCTTCGATTATTGAAGATAGGAACATCAACTACAACTTAATTATTATTTTTAATATTGTTTAATCTTTAAACTTTTATCAATGACTAAAATTAAACCCGTAAGTTTTGTATTAAAGGTCAAACCAGAATCACAATTTTGCAAATATAATTATTTGCCCCTATACACCACACGATTTACATGGCTATTCTGTCTAATTATAAATAGTAGAGGACATACGCTCACATTGCCCACAAACCCAAAAATTTAAGCTTACAAGCTTTTCAAAATTTCATAAAGCTCATAACCCGCAAGCTTAAGCATACACCCCATAAACAAACCCCTGATGAATAATGTTCCACCGGACTCCAGTCACCAGAACTTGTGCTCCGGAGAATACGAAGTAAGCCCTTTTTCAAATCTTTTAATAAAGTTTAAATTTCACTATTTTGTTACATCCTTTTTTATCATTGGAGAAAATCTTTAACCTCATTTTTTAATAAAGAATTTTGATATATGAACTTTATGAATCTTGATGTTATTATATGATTTTTGTGTGACATTTTTTGCACCTAATGTTGGTGCTTAGCGTTACAAAATAATTGAAGAGGTTTTCCCTCTTCTGTTTTTTGGGGAGGGCGAGTCTTTAAGTGAGATGTACTCGGCCTAACCACCGTTTCTGAAACCTTAACATTGATTTGTTTACATTTATGAATCTCGATGTTACTATACCGTTGTTTACTAAGTGTGTTAACCATTTTTTTCACATAATGTTGGTCCTTCACATTAAAAAAGAGGTGAGGTTTTACATGTTTAGGTTTCCCGGTTAGGGCGAGTCTTTGAGTTAGATGTACTCAATCTAACCGGGATATCTCGTGACTGTTTTCGACACTTTTACTAGCTACCCCAAGATGTTTACCTAGCGGGGTTTTAACCTAAGACATCACTAGGCCCCGTTGGCGGTGGTTAGCATGGCTTATGATATGGTAAAATCATTGTTTTTAAGCTGTTGTTTCTTATAGATACGGGTGATCTTCATTTTTGGTATTAATTATTAACTCGATCACTATCGTTTTTGTTTAAAAAAAGGATAGAATGATGGGTGTGGAAAGATTGTGCAAAAAGGGGCCAATTTTAATGCTTGCGCTTTAAGTCTTTAAAAGATACTCCAAAACAAATTAATGTTAAGTTTACCTGAGAGTTGCGTAACCTATAAAACCTTGCAGTTTTGGGCTAGTCGTGATGCTGATATACCGTCATTGGGTGCCTTTTGTGGTAATCATTTTGTCGCTTTTTCGGAGGCGTTTGGGATACTAATTGACATATCCTTGTTTACTTGTCAAAGGCATTCTCTCATTCATAGTTGCATTAGCAATATGTCATTAACACACAGACACTAATGCAGATGTATGCTATATATAGCTGATAATTATGTGGCTATAGGTACAATTTTTCTTACTTGTTTCATTGATATATTAGCTATTTTTGGAAAACTATATGTGCAAAAAAGTTCACGGTGTTTCTTATGGTGGTTTTGAATGCATAATTAGGTGTTTCGAATCTTATTCGACAATTTTGCGAGCTTAAGTTATTGTATTTGAAAAACTAAGATCCCATCGAAAAAGAAGTTTGTTTTATTGTAAGAGCTTGAGAATTTTATATCGAAAAAATTAAGTGTCTAAGAAAAGCCACTTGAACTAGCTTTTAAAAAGGCGTATGGCTTTTTGGCTTAGAAAAATTACCTAATACAGTTGAAATTCAAAAACACTTAGTGTTATCATGTGAAATTACATAAGAGACCTGATGACCATTCAATTCTTGTGCAGATAATACTGTACCATTCGGATCAAGAATATCAAAACAAATGCTCGCCACAAAGGGTTGTTATCATCCTCAAAACATCGTATACAGTTGTCTCTCCTGTTCACAATGTGAAAGTGGCACCCCCGATTACAAGTCCACCAAATGACGAAGCAAATCTGAACAATAACAGCTGGAGGTTGTGATGTTTACTTGATCATATGGATATATGGTACGCCTGTTTACCAAAGTTATTTGTTTTATGCGTTATAAATATTCATTATGCATTACAGTTTGGTCTATGAGTTAATTTAAATGGCACTTGGGAAGAATTTTTAATACAGGGGTGTTTGGATTTGCTAAATTTGCAGTGTTTGGAAAAATTATTTGAGCATAACTTTTTTGACTTTTTTCTTGGGTTAAAGTGATTTTATTTGAAGAAGCAATCATGGAGTTGTTGGGGAAAAAATGTTTGTAAGCACAAAAACTTCCTCGATTATTTGAATCTTATTCTTTTGCTATTTGGATGCTTAATTGTCCAATATTTTAGTGTTGAGAACCCTCAAATTTGCTTGATTTGGATATCTGATTAGAAATTATGTATTGTGAACTATGATTATGAATTGACATTTATGAGTTCTATTAAATCGTGATGTTTTTCTTTTACTTAGTTTACATTAATTTATACCAAACTAATAAAGAATTGAGAAAATTACTTCAAGATACCAAACTAGAGGGCCGTTACACATTCAAGACCAATTTTTGGGGCTTATATAATTGGACGTTTGGTCCGTGTAAGAAGTTGCGAGGAACCCGCGGGCCGTGGAACCATGTCACAAGCTCTTACGTGGGCAAACTTCCAAATTCGAAAGCCGCCAAAATTGGTCTAGAACGTGCAAAGCCCCTCAAATTTGGTCTCTTGCAGTAATTTTCTGTAAAATTTGTGTGGTCTTTTCTTTTTTTTTTCTTTAATTGAGAGGTTCAACATTGTCATTATTGAAAGATCTTTAATGTTTTTAGGATTTCAACATTGTGCAAGGATGAAAGCAACTTAACAAGAGCTGGTAGAAGTTTTTCACAATGCAAACAAGTAAAACATCAGGGAAGTAAAGAAACACCCGTTGTTCAAAGACAAAATCCAAAAGCAAGTTTTAAAGACTATATTGTAAGGTGCGATAATTTCCCTCTCGTAGGATTTACTCTATCCACGATATCATTATAGAACCTCTACCACTCCTCTATACCCGCTTGAGCCTCAGGCACACCAACTTCTGCATTTTTCCACTTTAACTCAGCTTCACAATAGAGCTTGTCAGTCTCAACTATCTCAGTCTGTGTAATAGCCCTTTCGCCTTCACAATTCAACTTCACCACCTCCACAATCTTTAACTCTTCCTTCAGGCGATCAAAACGGGTTATAATGGCGTCAAAACGATGTTGGACATCTTTGTACATGCTGTCAACACGAGACTTCTTTTCTTTACATTTAGAGACTTCAGAGATACCTTTATCATGCAAGTCTTTTTTCTCACAAGCCTCATGTGGTTTTTGTTGTTTAAGAGATTCTTTGTGCATTTGGCAACGGATAAGAGAGCAAACCACTTCATCCAATGGTTTGTAGTCAGCGCCAATAGCATCAAAAAATGTGAACGCAGTAGACGATAAATGAGACATCACACTAGAGTCTTGAGCCTCTTTAATTTGATCTTGGAGATTAATAATGAAACCGTCACATCGTTTGTAATAAATCCACTGGATGTTGATGGGGGCTTGGTTTGAGATACGATGGGGTGTTCATCAACAGTTTCGTCATTCGATGAGTGGTTTTCTCACAATTGTGCAACTGTCCATTTATTATAACCAGGTATCCTCGGTGATCTTTCTCCTTTAGAATGCTTTCCATACATACTTTCACTCTCCTTTCCTGTGGCCACTATAATCTAGTGTAATATTAATCGATATTTCCCTTGCAAAACGCTCATCGATCCACATTTTTTTAATCTTTTCGCAATAAAGTTCCAACCTGCGTACTTTCACATTTCACTTAGGTACCCAATCTCTTGCTCAATCTAATCTTTACACAAACAAGCAAGTCTATGGAGGGAGACGGGACTGATCATTATGCTTTCCGCGTAAGGCAGCCTAAGAAACAACCAAAAGCAAGAAAAGGGCCAGAAATGGTATATGATTTATTTTCCGATTTAGTTGTTGCATAGTTGAATAGACTGATAGTATTTATCATCTTGAATGATCTTGCCCATGTTTTCTTGTGAAACTTAATTGAAATTTTTACCATTATAAATAGTCTCTTAGGAGTGATTATGATCGAGAGTCATTAAAAAGATATTTGATGACGATAATTGATAGACATTGTAGCTAGAAGTTATGAGCCAAAGAGGTAACTCTGAGCAAAAAAGTAAGTTTTAGGGTTGAATTTGAGTCAGAAAATAGCTATTGTCAGCATATCTAAGAATTCAGTATAGTAACGTTTTATTCTTTTGCTGTAGCAGCGTATTTTGTATTTTTGGTAAAATAATCAAATTTGTCATAGTAATACTTCGCGTCTTTTATCTTCATGATGACAATCTTTTTATACACTGCCTATATAATTTTATTTATGTTGGATTTTGCATTAAAAGGTTTTAATTCTCTTACCTTTATGTTCTCTAACGAAATTGTTATTTATTTGATGTATATGTCACACTTTTGCATCTATAGACCCTTCTAGTCCCAAGCTGTACATTTCGTGTTGTTTTATTTTGTTGTTGTAAGCTTTTGAAAATACGTGATCTTGATAAATAAACTGAAAGAAAGTTATTGGCATGAACCAGTTTAACTTTTTTTTTACCTCTTTCTGGTATAGCTGCCGCAGGATAGGAGAGTGAAAGTATGTGCGGAAAGCATCCGAAAGGAGAAAGATCACCGAGGATACCTGGTTATAATAAATGGAAAGTTGCACAATTGCGAGAAAACCACTCATCGAATGAAGAAAATGTTAATGAACACCCCATCGTATCTCAATCGAGCCCCCATCAACATCCTGTGGATTTATTACAAACGATGTGACAGTTTCATTATTAATCTCCAAGATCAAAAAGGCTCAAGACTCTAGTGTGATGTGTCGATTAGCGTCTAATGCATACAAATTTTTTGATGCTACTGGCGTTGACTACAAACCATTGGAAGAAGTGGTTCCCTGTCTTATCCGTCGCCAATTTCACAAAGAATCTCTTGAACAACAAAAACCACATAATTCACAAAGAATCTCTTGAACAACAAAAACCACATAAGGCTTTTGAGACAAAAGCCTTGCACGATAAAAGTATCTCTGAAGTCTCTAAATGTAAAGAAATGAAGTCTCGTGTTGAGAACAAGTACAAAGATGCCCAACATCGTTGTGATGCCATTATAGCTCGTGTTGATTGGCTGAAGGAAGAATTAAAGATTGTGGAGGAGGAGAAGCTGAAATGTGAAGGCGAAATGGCTATTACACTGGCTGAAAAAGTTCATATCGGCTGACAAGCTTTATTGCGAAGCCGAGTTAAAGCGGAAAAATACGGAAGTTGGCATGTGTGGGGCTTAAGCGAATATAGAGAGGTGGGAGAGACTCTAAAATGAAAGCGTGGATATAGTAAATCTTACAAAGGAGAAATTATCGCACCTTACAATGTAGTCTCGAAAACTTGCTTTTGGTTTTTGTATTTGTACAATTGGTGTTTCTTTACTTCCTTGATGTTTTACTTGTTTACATTTGAAAAACTTCTAGCAGCTCTTGTTATGTTGCTTGTAACTTTATTTGTTTTTAGGTTTTTGGGTTGCTACGACTTTGAGAACTTTCTGATTCACCAGTTAAGGCCATTGTGGTATGAACGTAATTTGCAGGCTCATTTCATTTTTTAATCGAACCATGGTATCAAACCATTTGGGTTACTACAATAAGCGAACCAAGCCAGCTCTCTATAAGGAAAATTTATATGATTTATACACAGACCAATAACGGCAAATGGCTTGTTTAAAAGTTTAGGTTTCATTATGGAGAGACTATCTTGTCAATCCTACTGGGATATTTGGAGTGTGTTTATTTGGACGGATTTGTTCAAAGTAACCTAATTGGGTTTTCAGTTCATGATTCACATGTGAATAGATTTGGTATGGGTTAATCTATAAGTGTTTCATATTGTCAAAAACATTGGTTGCCAATCTATAAGTGATTCTTAGGATGGTAACTGAAAACCAAAATAATGACTTAGTTTGATCCAAGCCAATCCAAAAACCTGAAATTTCATCTCAACATGACATATCATGTTCAAATCTAAAACAATTTAATCTCAACTTTACAGATCATGTTCAAATGAACCGGAAAAAATTGAAATCCTAAAAGTCCTAAATTAGCACACCACACCCAAAAAAACAAATTACCAAACAAGCCTTGTTAGGAATCCATTTTACGAAAATGAACCTATATCTCCATATTACGAAAATGAACCATGGCGCAGATATACCAAGCGTAAATTATCAAGCGCCATTAGTTGGAGACATCTATTCACCACATTTTATTCATTCACCATATACATCCCCAAACCAAAACACTCACCATGTCCGTCGTCCAAGATCCATAAACACTCACAACATCCAACGATTTTCCAAAAAAACATCAAAAGTACTCTTTTTTCTGGTTTTTTATCGTTAAAAACTTTATCTTACTTATAGTATAATTTTTTTTGCCACCCGCGAAAACCGCGGGTCTATAGTATAGTATTATTACATGCAAATTTAAATAATTATTAATTTTAACTATGAACATAATAAATATATTGTATTAATTATATTCTATTATTATAACATCCAATTTAATGTCATAATTTAATGCTCAATTAATGTATTTTTAAATTGAGTTTGTCTAATGGGCATGAAAGGAAATGTTTAATATTACTATAAAAGAAAACTTTGAGTTTACTTAATTAAAAATCATATTCAGTTATGGTAATTTATAAGTTTCATGAATGTGCATTAAATACAATTTTTCATCTAAATGCAGATGTGTTAACTTAAACTTTTTTGACTTTTAAAGATATCGTAGGTACTAAATACACTATAAGGAGTAGATACCTAAAACATTTTTGAAAACCTATTTCCACAACGTTTATGCTTTTGAAATAACTATGACAATTTAGACAATGTTTATAAAGTTCGTAAAGGATTATTACAATTTACAACCACGAATGTGTTAATTTATAGACACCACATTTTATTTGGCAAGAATGTGTACCAAGAATGTGGTTGATTGAATTTAAGGTATTTAATCCTCCATTAAAAGTGTGACATAAATAGTTTGTATCATTATTACAAGTTTATATTTTAATGAAAATAAAAGACAGAGAATGACCAAAATAGAAATTTGAAATAAAGATGTCGGTCTTTAATTAAGTAATCATCACACATGATAAATGTTAGTAAAAAATTGTTTCATTAAAAATAGTTACATGGATTTGAAATATTATATTAGACGAATGCCCGCGCAAAGTGATTGTTTATAAAGGCAAATAATATTATTTGTGAAATCATGATTATGGTTTGTCATTTTTAGAATTAGTTAAAAAGGAAAAAAAACATAATTTAAGTTGCCAAGTTTTTTAAAAGTTGTCATGTTTAAGACATACTTAGGGGTAATTTATACAAACTGCATTAATTTAGTTTTCAAATTTCAAGATTCAAAAAATGCATACACTCTTCTCTATTGCTTATACAGTAAAACCTCTATAAATTAATACTCTATAAATTAATAACCTCGATAAAATTAATAATTTGTCCAGTCCCAACTTGGGACCAGTACAAATTTAGACCTCAATCGATAAAATAATAAGATAATAATTTTTTTGAAACCCCGATGTATATATATTAGTCCCAACGAAACTATAAATTAATAATTACTGGAAATTCGAAATATATGTATATATGTGTGTTTGTGAAATACACTTCAAAATCCTAATATTGTTCAGTAGAAAATAAATCCATAGTCACTTGTTTTTTGTTGAACTTTAAATCCATGTTGAGTTTATCTTAAAATCTTCTTATTGCACTAAAGTGTTAATTTTATTCTCGTATAGCAACAAAAAGTGTTAATTTTATTTTCATAAAGTGTGAATGTGAATTCACACATCATTAATTGGAACTTGTTTTTCAATTTTATTTTTCGTCTCTAATGAGTATACATTGTAACTAGCTAGTAATTTGACTTGAAAATTTAATGGTCATACGTAAAACATCTTTAAATTAATAAATTATTAATTTATCGATATAATAATATCTCGCTAAATTAATAAAATATCCTGGTCCCTACAGTATTAATTTATAGAGATTTTAGTGTATTGCATGCATATGTATTATTTAAACTTAAAATGTTTAAAATTTGAATAATGTTAATGGACTATTATACTCTTCGATTATTGAAGATAGTAACATCAACTACAACTTAATTAATATTTTTAATATTGTTTAATCTTTAAACTTTTATCAATGACTTAAATTAAACCCGTAAGTTTTGCATTAAAGGTCAAATCAGAATCACAATTTTGCAAATATAATTATTTGCCCCTATACACCACACGATTTACATGGCTATTCTGTCTAATTATAAATAGTAGAGGACATACGCTCACATTGCCCAAAAACCCAAAAATTTAAGCTTACAAGATTTTCAAAATTTCATAAAGCTCATAACCTACAAGCTTAAGCATACACCCCATAAACAAACCCCTGATGAATAATGTTCCACCGGACTCCAGTCACCAGAACTTGTGCTCCGAAGAATACGAAGTAAGCCCTTTTTCAAATCTTTTAATAAAGTTTAAGTTTCACTTTTTTGTAACATCCTTTTTTATCATTGGAGAAAATTTTTAACCTCATTTTTTAATAAAGAATTTTGATATATGAACTTTATGAATCTTGATGTTATTATATGATTTTTGTGTGACATTTTTTGCACATAATGTTGGTGCTTAGCGTTACAAAAAAATTGAAGAGGTTTTCCCACTTCTGGTTTTTGGGGAGGGCGAGTCTTTGAGTGAGATGTACTCAGCCTAACCACCGTTTCTGAACCTTAACATTGATTTGTTTACATATATGAATCTTGATGTTATTATACCGTTGTTTACTAAGTGTGTTAACCATTTTTTTCACATAATGTTGGTGCTTCACATAAAAAAAACAGGTGAGGTTTTACATGTTTAGGTTTCCCGGTTAGGGCGAGTCTTTGAGTTAGATGTACTCGATCTAACCGGGATATCTCGTGACTGTTTTTGACACTTTTACTATCTACCCCCAAGATGTTTACCTAGTGAGGTTTTAACCTAAGACGTCACTAGGCCCCGTTGGCGGTGGTTAGCATGGCTTATGATATGGTAAAATCATTGTTTTTAAGCTGTTGTTTCTTATAGATACGGGTGATCTTCATTTTTGGTATTAATTATTAACTCGATCACTATCGTTTTTGTTTAAAAAAAGGATAGAATGATGTGTGTGGAAAGATTGTGCAAAAAGGGGCCAATTGTAATGCTTGCGCTTTAAGTCTTTAAAAGATACTCCAAAACAAATTAATGTTAAGCTTACCTGAAAGTTGCGTAACCTATAAAATCTTGCAGTTTTGGGCTAGTCGTGATGCTGATATACCGCCATTGGGTGCCTTCTGTGGTAATCATTTTGCCGCTTTTTCGGAGGTGTTTGGGGTACTAATTGATATATCCTTGTTTACTTGTCAAAGGCATTCTCTCATTCATAGTTGCATTAGCAATCTGTCATTAACACACAGACACTAATGCAGATGTATGCTATATATAGCTGATAATTATGTGGCTATAGCTACAATTTTTCTTACTTGTTACATTGATAAATTAGCTATTTTTGGAAAACTATATGTGCAAAAAAATTCAGGGTGTTTTTTATGGTGGTTTTGAATGCATAATTAGGTGTTTCGAAACCTATTCGACAATTTTGCGAGCTTAAGTTATTGTATTTGAAAAACTATGATCCCATTGAAAAAGAAGCTTTCTTTATTGTAAGAGCTTGAGAATTTTATATCGAAAAAATTAAGTGTCTAAGAAAAGCCACTTGAACTAGCTTTTAAAAAGACATGTGGCTTTTGGCTTAGAAAAATTGCCTAATACACTTGAAATCAAAAGCACTTAGTGTTATCATGTGAAATTACATAAGAGACCTGATGACCATTCAATTCTTGTGCAGATAGTACTGTACCATTCGGATCAAGAATATCAAAACAAATGCTCGCCACAAAGGGTTGTTATCATCCTCAAAACATCGTATACAGTTGCCTCTCCTGTTCACAATGTGAAAGTGGCACCCCTGAGAATTACAAGTCCACCAAATGACGAAGCAAATCTGAACAATAACAGCTGGAGGTTGTGATGTTTACTTGATCATATGGACATATGGTACGCCTGTTTACCAAAGTTATTCGTTTTATGTGTTATAAATATTCAATATGCATTACAGTTTGGTCTGTGAGTTAGTTTAAATGACACTTGGGAAGAATTTTTAATACAGGGGTGGTTGGATGTGCTATAATAAGTATATTTGCAGTGTTTGGAAAAATCATTTGAGCATAACTTTTTGACTTTTTTCTTGGGTTAAAGTGATTTTATTTGAAGAAGCAATCATGGAGTTGTTGGGAACCCTTAAATTTGCTTGATTTGGATATCTGATTAGAAATTATGCATTGTGAACTATGATTATGAATTGACATTTATGAGTTCTATTAAATCGTGATGTTCTGTCTTTTACTAAGTTTACAGTAATTTATACCAAACTAATAAAGAATTGAGAAAATTACTGCAAGATACCAAACTAGAGGGTCGTTGCACATTCAAGACCAATTTTTGGGGCTTATATAATTGGACATTTGGTCCGTGTAAGAACATGCGAGGAACCCGCGGGTGGGCCGTGGAGCCATGTCACAAGCTCTTACGTGGGCCAAACGTCCAAATTCGAAAGCACCCAAAATTGGTCTAGAACGTGCAAAGCCCCTGAAATTTGGTCTCTTGCAGTAATTTTCTGTAAAATTTGTGTGGTACTGTGGTCTATTTTTTTTTTTCTTTTTTTTTTTTTTTTTTTTTACTACGTAATTAAGAGGTTCAACATTGTCATTACTGAAAGATCTTTAATGTTTCTAGGATTTCAACATTGTGCAAGGATGAAAGCAATTTAACAAGAGCTGCTAGAAGTTTTTCATAATGTAAACAAGTAAAACATCAAAGGAAGTAAAGAAACACCGGTTGTACAAACACAAAAACCAAAAGCAAGTTTTAAAGACTACATTGTAAGGTGCGGTAATTTCTTCTTCATAGGATTTACTCTATCCACGATTTCATTATAGAGCCTCTCCCACTCCTCTATACCCGCTTGAGCCTCAGGCACGCCAACATCAGATCTGCATTTTCCCGCTTTAACTTGGCTTCACAATAGAGCTTGTCAGTCTGAACTTTCTCAGTCTGTGTAATAGCCCTTTCGCCTTCACATTTCACCTTCTCCTCCTCCACATTCTTTAAAACTTCCTTCAGACGATCAAGACGAGCTATAATGGCATCAAAATGATGTTGGACATCTTTGTCCTTGCTGTCAACACGAGACTTCTTTTCTTTATATTTAGAGACTTCAGAGATACTTTCATCACGCAAGGCTTTTGTCTCAAAAGCCTTATGTGGTTTTTGTTGTTCAAGAGATTCTTTGTGCATTTGGCAACGGATAAGAGAGCAAACCACTTCATCCAATGGTTTGTAGTCGGCACCAATAGCATCAAAAAGTGTGAATGCATTAGACGATAAATGAGACATCACACTAGAGTCTTGAGCCTCTTTGATCTTGGAGATTAATAATGAAACCGTCACATCGTTTGTAATAAATCAACTGGATGTTGATGAGGGCTCGGTTTGAGATACGCTGGGGTGTTCATCAACAGTTTCGTCATTCAATGTGTGGTTTTCTCGCAATTGTGCAACTTTCCATTTATTATAACCAGGTATTCTCGCAATTGTGCAACTTTCCATACATACTTTCACCCTCCTATCCTCCGGCAACTATAATCTAGTGTAATATTATTCGATATTTCCCTTGCTAAACGCTCATTGATCCACATTTTTTAATCTTTGTACTATAAAGTTCCAACCTGCGTACTTTCACATTTCACTTATGTACCCAATCTCGTGCTCAATCTAATCTTTACACAAACAAGCAAGTCTATGGAGGGAGACGCGACTGATCATTATGCTTTCCGCGTAAGGCAGCCTATGAAACAACCAAAAAGCAAGAAAAGGACCAGAAATGGTATATGATTTATTTTCCGATTTAGTTATTGCATTGTTGAATAGATTGATAGTATTTATCATCTTGAATTATCTTGCCCGTGTTTTCTTGTGAAGCTTAATTGAAATTTTTACCATTATAAATAGTCTCTTAGGAGTGATTACGATCGAGAGTCGTTAAAAAGATATTTGATGACGATAATTGATAGACATTGTAGCTAGAAGTTATGAGCCAAAGAGGTAACTCTGAGCAAAAAAGTAAGTTTTAGGGTTGAATTTGAGTCAGAAAATAGCTATTGTCAGCATATCTAAGAATTCAGTATAGTAACGTTTTATTCTTTTGCTGTAGCAGCGTATTTTGTATTTTTGGTAAAATAATCAAATTTGTCATAGTAATACTTCGCGTCTTTTATCTTCATGATGACAATCTTTTTATACACTGCCTATATAATTTTATTTATGTTGGATTTTGTATAAAAACGTTTTAGTCCTCTGACCTTTATGTTCTATAATGAAATTCTTATTTATTTGATGTATGTGTCACACTTTTGCATCTATAGTCCATTCTAGTCCCAAACTGTACATTTCGTGTTGTTTTATTTTGTTGTTGTAAACTTTTGAAAATACGTGATCTTGATAAATAAACTGAAAGAAAGTTATTGGCATGAACAGATTCACTTTTTTTTACCTCTTTCTGGTATAGCTGCCGCAGGATAGGAGAATGAAAGTATGTACGGAAAGCATCCTAAAGGAGAAAGATCACCGAGGATACCTGGTTATAATAAATGGAAAGTTGCACAATTGCGAGAAAACCACACATCGAATGACGAAACTGTTGATGAACACTCCAGCGTATCTCAAACCGAGCCCCCATCAACATCCAGTTGATTTATTACAAAACGATGTGACGGTTTCATTATTAATCTCCAAGATCAAAGAGGCTTAAGACTCTAGTGTGATGTCTCATTTATCGTCTAATGCATTCACACTTTTTGATGCTATTGGAGCTAACTACAAACCATTGGATGAAGTGGTTTGCTCTCTTATCCATTGCCAAATGCACAAGAATCTCTTGAATAACAAAAACCACTAAGGCTTTTGAGACAAAAGCCATGCACGATAAAAGTATCTTTGAAGTCTCAAAATGTAAAGAAATGAAGTCTCGTGTTGACAACAAGTACAAAGATGTCCAACATCGTTGTGATGCCATTATAGATCGTGTTGATCGTTTGAAGGAAGAATTAAATATTGTGGAGGAGGAGAAGGTGTAATGTGAAGGCGAAATGGCTATTAGACTGGCTGAAAAAGTTCAGATCGACTGACAAGCTTTATTGCGAAGCCGAGTTAAAGCTGAAAAATACAGAAGTTGGCGTGCGTGAGGCTCAAGCGAATATAGAGAGGTGGGAGAGACTCTATAATGAAAGCATGGATATAGTAAATCTCACAAAGGAGAAATTATCGCACCTTAGAATGTAGTCTCGAAAACTTGCTTTTGGTTTTTGTCTTTGTACAATTGGTGTTTCTTTACTTCCTTGATGTTTTACTTGTTTACATTTTAAAAACTTCTTGCAGCTCTTGTTATGTTGCTTGTAACTTTATTTGTTTTTAGCTTTTTGGGTTGCTACGACTTTGAGAACTTTTTGATTCACCAGTTAAGGTCATTATGGTATATATGAACGTAATTTGCAGGCTCGTTTCATTTTTTAATCGAACCATGGTATCAAACAGTTTGGGTTACTACAAAACGCGAACCAAGCCAGCTCTCTGTAAGGAAAATTTATATGACTTATACACAGATCAATAGCGGCAAATGGCTTGTTTAAAAGTTAAGGTTTCATTATGGTGAGACTATCTTGTCAATCCTATTGGGATATTTGGAGTGTGTTTATTTGGTCGGATTTGTTCAAAGTAACCCAATTGGGTTTTCAGTTCATGATTCGCATGTGAATAGATTTGGTGTGGGCCAATCTATAAGTGATTCTTAATCAAATGGCCAAGAACACACAAAAGAACTGAGAAAACTCAAAGAAGAAAAGACCCGTAGGTTTCTTGGATTATTATAAAACTCAAAAGATAATCTCCTTACAAAGAAAAACACCAATACTTATAGGAAAAGTAGAGTCAACCTAAATAAAGATTGAATATTTACTTTCCTATTGCTAGACACGTAAATTGATTAGAAAAATACTTTCCTAACCAAAGTTTATTGTGAAACAAGAAACATAAATAAAGAAAGTAAATATTGTTGACTAAAAGTTGAGATATGCAGCCATGTTAACTTTGTCATTCAAATGCAATGCCCCTGCATCATCCTGCTCGCCTTCGAAAGCACTCGTCCTCGAGTCTAGTTCGTCATCACTAGTACCAATATATGGTGACAAATCAGCTACATTGAAGGTGGCTGAAACATTATAATGACCAGGAAGCTCGATCTTATATGCATTGTCATTGATTCGCTTGAGAACTCGAAAAGGTCCGTCAGCACGTGGTTTCAGCTTCCCGAAACGCCCACCTGGGTAACGCTCTTTCCGTAAGTGAATCCACACAAGATCACCTTCCTTGTATAAAACCAGCTTACGATGTTTGTTGGCTCGTTTCTGGTACGACTCATTATGCTTAATAATCTGATCACGAACTTTTTGATGGAGTTCTTTAATTTGTTTGGACTGATCTTCCCCCTCAATGCTAACATGCTCGATAATCGGGATTGGTGTCAAGTCAAGTTGAGTAAATGGATTTCGCCCATAAACTATCATGAACGGACTCATGCCAGTAGTACGATTAGTTGAACGATTATAGGCAAATTCGGCTTGAGCAAGTGTAAGATCCCATTGCTTGGGGTTATCACCGATGAGACTACGCAACAGATTTCCCAAGCTTCGGTTTATTACTTCTGTTTGACCATCCGTTTGTGGGTGGTGGGAGCTACTAAATTGTAACTTTGAACCCATACGTTTCCAAAGTGTGCGCCAAAAATGACTCACAAATTTGACATCACGATCCGAAGTTAGTGTCTTTGGAATTCCATGGAGCTTGACAATCTCAGAAAAATACAACCTTGCAATTTGGCTCGCATCATATGTTTTGGAACAAGGCACGAAATGAGCCATCTTAGAAAACCGATCAACAACAACCATAACCGAATCCTTTTGTCTTTGGGTTCGAGGAAGACCCATTACAAAATCCAAACTAACGTCTTCCCAAGGAGCCTCAGGAACAGGTAACGGAGTGTACAAGCCGGCATTTGTGCGGTGGGTTTTGGCGACATGACAAACCCGACATCGTGTAGTGATTCTTGTAACATCTCGGTCCATCTTAGGCCAATAAAAATTACAACGAATTAAGTCCAGGGTCTTGTCCCGCCCAAAGTGACCAGCAAGACCCCCTGCATGGCTCTCTAAAATGATTGAATCACGCAATGAACTCAATGGGACACATAAACGACCACCCTTATAAAGGTATCCATCATTCTTGTAAAAATCTTGAAAGGGTTTGCTGTGACATTGGCTCCAAATATTTCTAAAGTCTGGGTCATCCTGGTATAATTCTCTAATAGTATCAAAACCACATACTTGAACCTTCATTGCTGAAGTTAGAACATGTCGTCAACTTAAAGCATCGGCAACAGTATTCGAAGCACCTGGCTTATGACGGATGACGAAGGAATAAGCTTGTAGAAACTCAACCCATTTGGCATGACGGGGTTTGAGCTTGTATTGCCCATTTATATATTTGAGAGCTTCATGATCAGAAAAAAGAATAAATTCGTTAGGCAATAAGTAATGACTCCAATACTCCAAAATTCGTACAATGGCATAAAATTCCTTATCGTATATCGAATATTTCCGACGAGCTTCATTAAACTTTTCGCTGAAAAAGGTTATTGGTTTCTGATTTTGGCTTAACACACCACCTATACCGAGTCCAGAAGCATCACATTCAACTTGGAATACATCATCAAAGTTCGGAAGAGCTAAAACTGGAGCTTCTGTAACCCTTCTTTTTAACTCATCAAATGCATCTCCTGCTTCTTTAGTCCACTGAAATTTCCCACCTTTCATGCACTCCGTCATAGGGGCGATAATGCTACTAAAGTTTCAAATGAAACGCCGGTAAAAAGCTGCCAACCAATGAAAACTACGAATTTCGTGAATCGTAGTGGGTGTCGGCCAACTAGTAATCGCTTCCACCTTTGTGTTATCCATTCGTAATCCACCGCCTGAAACTAAGTAGCCAAGAAAAGTAACTTCTTTAGTAAGAAAATGACACTTTTTCTCGTTTGCATACAATTTTTGTTCCTGCAAAACCGAAAAAACTTGTCGAAGGTGTGACAAATGTTGCGCGTTATCCCTGCTGAAAACCAGAATATCGTCAAAATAAACAACAACGAAGCGACCAATAAATGGTTTAAAAATGTGGTTCATGAGACGCATGAAGGTGCTTGGGGCATTAGATAAACCGAACGGCATTACCATCCATTCGTACAAACCATCACGTGTTTTGAAAGCCGTCTTCCACTCGCCCCTGGACGCATACGAATCTGATGGTACCCACTTCGCAAATCTATCTTTGAGAAAACCGTTGCTCCATGTAACTGGTCAATTAAATCGTCGAAACGAGGAATAGGAAACCGATATTTAACAGTTATTTTGTTGACAGCGCGGCTATCTATACACATGCGAAAAGTACCATCCTGTTTTGGGACTAACAAAGCCAGGACGGCACATGGGCTCATGCTTTCGCGTATCAAACCCTTGTCAAGTAATTCAGTAACCTGTTTATGTAACTCATCAAACTCTTTAGGGTTCATACGATAAGCAGGCTTGTTTGGAATAGTGGAACCCGGTATGAAATCAATGCAATGTTGTATGTCTCTCACTAGGGGCAGACCGGGTGGGATGTTATCAGGAAATACCTCCTGAAACTGAGACAATAAAGGTTGGACTGAATCCGGAATTGGTGGTGCAACTGGATTCGCCTCTGTGACTACTAAAGCAAGCATAAGTAAATGAGGTGTAAGCTTTGTTAATCCTACCAATTGTGACTTGGTAAGAATAAGTGCATCAGTAGGGTCTTGGCGTGTGTCAAGTGGGGCTAACACAATATTTACTCCATCCTTTTTAAAGCTATAAGTATTCAAAAACCCGTCATGTTTAGCCTTACGATCATATTGCCAAGGTCGCCCCAAGAGGATGTGGCATGCATCCATAGGAATTACCTCACACCACACTGCATCATTGTATTTCTTGCCGATTGAAAATTGAACAAGACAACGTTTACTAACCTTGATGACACTTCCTTTTTTTAACCAAGTGAGCTGGTAAGGTGCCGGATGATCTTCCACATCGAGACCAAGTTTCTCTACCATGCTTGTTGCCACCATGTTGTCACAGCTTCCCCCGTCAATGATTATAGTACAAACTTTCCCTTTAGTTGTGCATTTAGTACGAAAGATATTATTCCGAAGCCATGACGAATCATCACCAGTTTTCACCACATCCACATTCAAAACACGTTGAGTTACTAAAGACTCACCTTGATCGGCATACACAAGCTCTTCGTTTTCCTTTACAATGTCATCATCGTTTTCTGTGTCATACACAGGTGTATCATCATCCATAATTGTGATTAGTTGTTTGTTTGGGCATTCCCTCGCGAGGTGACCCAACCCTTGGCACTTAAAACAACGTAGAACTCGCGTGTTAGTGGTGTTCACAGTAGCACCAGCCCCTAGTTCAGATTGTTGGGAGGAAGATGATTTTGGGTTTGTTACAGATGGTAACCGCGATGGGTTCGTGACACGACTGCTCGTTGATCGAACTCGGTTTTTTTTGCTGTTTTTCAACTTTAAGTGCCAATCGACACACATCCGCGTATGTCAAATATTGTTGTAAATGCACCACATCAGCAATATCCGCCCGAAGAGCACCTAAAAACCGTGCAATTACCTGTTCCTCTTCTTCGTCCACAGCGCACCTCATTCGAAGTCGGTCAAATTCAGCAATAAAATCCTCAACAGATGTTGAAGTTCGTTGAGAAAAATTGTGGTATTCTAGGAAGGCCTCTTGTCTATGGTTAATGGGAAGAAATTTTGCGCGCAACAATTTCTTCATCTTGTCCCATGTCTCCACTTTGGATTTCCCCTCTCTCACTCGCTGATTTTTTACATGATCCCACCATAGCGACGCTGATTTACGCAGCTTAATAGCAACAAGTTTCACCTTCAACTTCTTGGGAATATCCCGTAAGTCAAAGATCCTTTCTACTGTGCTCAACCAATCAATAAAATAATTCGGATGTGCCTTTCCCACAAACTCTGGAATCTCTAACTTCATTCCAAAGTTGCGCAAAGGGTCATCACGGTTCATCCCACGAAGATTCTAACGACGTGCACCAAAAGGGTTCTCTTCATCGTACCAGTCACTTGGGTTCGATAAAGTGTCATCATCAGGAATCTCGTGCTGTATCTCGAGGTCTTTGATTCTTTGTTGCAGGCGTTCGATCTCAATATCGCGTGGGTCTCTCGGTTCAACATCGCTGCCTCGGTCGGCGGTTCTGCGAGCATTACGAGGAGGTCTACCACGCCCGACCATTTGGATACCAAAGGCTCTGAATACCAAATGATGCGGATCGATAATCAAATGGCCAAGAACACACAAAAGAACTGAGAAAACTCAAAGAAGAAAAGACCCATAGGTTTCTTGGATTATTATAAAACTCAAAAGATAATCTCCTTACAAAGAAAAACACCAATACTTATAGGAAAAGTAGAGTCAACCTAAATAAAGATTGAATATTTACTTTCCTATTGCTAGACACGTAAATTGATTAGAAAAATACTTTCCTAACCAAAGTTTATTGTGAAACAAGAAACATAAATAAAGAAAGTAAATATTGTTGACTAAAAGTTGAGATATGCAGCCATGTTAACTTTGTCATTCAAATGCAATGCCCCTGCATCACTATAAGTGATTCTTAGGATGGTAACTGAAAACCAAAATAATGACTTAGTTTGATCCAAGCCAATCCAAAAACCTGAAATTTCATCTCAACATGACATATCATGTTCAAATCTAAAACAATTTAATCTCAACTTTACATATCATGTTCAAATGAACGGGAAAAATTTGTAATCCTAAAAGTCCTAAATTAACACACCACACCCAAAACAAACAAATTACCAAACAAGCTTGTTAGATACCCATTTTACGAAAACGAACCTATTTCTCCATATTACGAAAATGAACCATGGCGCAAATATACCAAGAGTAAATTACCAAGCGCGCCCATTTTCTCCATTCATTAAAAACGAAAACTGTTAAAAAAACATGTGACTCAAGCGCATATATACTAGGCGCGCCCCAAGATATAAGTGCGTATGTTTTTATAATTTTTTTTATTTTTTTTTTGAGTTTGCATACTTTTTTAAATTGTCCATGTTCACTTTAATTCACTGCACTCTTTTAATTCACTTTTATCTACCCATCGACAAACTACATTCATTCGCCATTAGTTGGAGATATCTATTCACCATATACATCCACAAACCAAAAACATTAAACACTCATCATGTCCGTCGTCCAAGATCCATAAACACTCACAACATCCAACGATTTTCCATAAAAACATCAAAAGTACTCTTGTTTTCGGGTTTTTTGTACACGATAACAGATTTAGTGCGCGTAACATTTGGGTTTATTGGTCGCATATCTTGTTTGTTTGTCGGCTTAGTGGTCCCTTGATCATTTTTTGTTCGAAATACATGGAGAATCTTCATTCTTGTCCAGTTTATTGGGGCGTATGCAAGCTGATAACAAAGAATTATGGATGAAATGCTTGTCACCTATGTACACGAGCATTACTGTTCTTTGTTCGAAATACATGGAGAATCTTCATTCTTGTCCGGTTTATTGGGGCGTATGCAAGCTGATAACAAAGAATTATGGATGAAATGCTTGTCACCTATGTACACGAGCACCGTTCCCTTAATTCACCATATTTTATCTACAAGCCACAGGTTCCATTTCCTTTACCTACATGAAAACATAACGGAAAACTGTAAGTCATAATGTCTTAGTGAGTAAGTGATACTCAATCTAAATCGTAAGTGAAAGATGCTATAATCGTAATTACTACATAATCATACAATCATTGAACCCTTTACTCAATATCGATTACTAAGCTCAAACAAACGTTAAACTAAAACAAAATTCTTGTCACTTTGATGTGAGCTAATAATTGTACTAAAACTGAACTGAAACTGAGTCTGATATTGATAGTGCATCTGAAAGTATATCTAGAACTGTATCTTAAACAAATACTAAAACCGAGTCTTAAACTATATATGAAACTAATACTGACATTGAATCTAAAACTAAATCCAAATATGAGATTTTACCCTCTTGCACGGATGCAATCCCGGTTTCTTATTCCACATAGAACTAAATGAGTGCATAAATCACAGTTCCACATAGGACTTAATGTATATGCATGATTTCCACACAGGAAAATGACTGAGTGTGTAATGCACTAGTTTCGATTGATCGAGTGTGTAAACTGGTTCCACACAGGACTTACTCAATGTATAAAGCAAGGTTGTAAATATGGTACCGTGGCGATCAACCCCCGCCGAGCGTCATATCTGTCTTGGCGGCGCCATGACGGAGACCATAAATTATAAAGGAATTTATTTAAAAAAAATTATTAACAATATTAATGTTTTTATTATTTTTAATTATATATCTTTTGTATCTTTTGCAAACTTTACATTATGTGTGATTTTGATTAATTTTTGGTCTATTTTTATTAAAGCCCATTAAGTTATTTGTTGAGCTTTATAAGCTTATTAAAGGGTCAATAAACCTAATAGTATATTAGGTTACTCAACTTAAAAAAATATAGCCTCTACTAAACACTCTCCTTCATCTTCTTCTCTCTTCTTCAATTCTTCCACTTCAAGAAAACAACCACTAGCTCAAATTAAAACAAAATCAATAAAATCGAAGTTGACCGCCGTGAATATGAAGGGAAAAATAACCCTAGATCTGAAGTTGGCCGGCGTTGACCACCATTGACCGGCATTGACCGACCTGCCGCCATGGTCAATTTTGACCGCCACGCTCTAATTTTGACCGATTTTGACCGCCATTGACCAAAACCAGTAAGTTAGACAGATATGGGAAATATCATGGCGGTGGATCACCGCTAACCACCATGGCGTCGCCATATCGGCTCCATGGCCAATTTTTACAACACTGGTATAAAGCATTATTACTGGATTGTGATTTCGGAACTATGATTACTGGACAATTTAATCATACGCGGCTATTATTCGGTTCTACTAATCGTTGTGATACCAGTTCGTACTTGACTGTCATTATGTCTGTCATTGTGTTCTTATATCTGCTTATCATCATAAACACTCATACACCGTATAGACTTGTCTATATATCGTATGGGTTCTATACATTGTATATACTTATGTCTATACGTCGTATAGGACTACTGTAGTCCAAAACTAGCACTTTGCTAAAGCTGATCCAACCCCTTTCCGCAACCCAAGGACTAAACCTGAACTTTTGCTATAACATACATATCAAATACGATCATTCTAACATCTACTCATACTCATAACCTTTCTATAACATTTCATTAATCATGAAACTATAACATTCATAAAAACATGACTACACTACATAATCGTGCCATTAATCCGTTAGTCACTTTGTTTAGTTTAGGCGTTCTCCTTGCATTCTACTTGACTTCCTTGATCACTTAAACATATAATGATCATGCTATCATCACTAGACTTTACTAAACCATCTAACATACATAAGCTTCATTTAGAATTACTAAATTGGCCCCTTTAAAACCTTATGCCAAACACACTATTAGAAATCATAAACTAGTCATCATCATATAACCATGAATTATAATAAAACACATACTATTATAAATCACATAAAAATTCCAAAATTCTGTGTAAGCTATACTATGAATTCTCATAGCCCAATTCATCCTCAAATTATGAAATATAACAACTAAATCATACTAAATCCATAAATTCATCATTAAACATTATTTAATCTAAAACCCCCAAATTACCATAATTAATACTCATAATTTCATGATTTACCTTCATTGGAGAACTAATCAAGAAACACTAGAAGTCTTCTTTCTTGTGATAAACATAACCATTTCAAAATCATCTCTTGCAAATCTCATGTGAATTATTCTAGGATAATCAAGAATTAACTATTTTTCCCTCCTAAATTGTTTTGATTAAAAAACGTTGAGTACACGTGCGATATGAGGGTGAAAGCCTTGGACATTTGAGGTTAATAACCTTAACAGCATTTGTGTAATTTAACACTCAAATCTTTGCTTTGCATCGTTATCCCATGTCATTAATTCCATTGCACAGAAAGTCCTTTTTTCGTTAACTATTTGCAAAACAAGTCCTTATCCCGTTAAATACTAATTGAATTAACATTCTAAAACCTCATAAATGCTATTAAAATATCTATTACTAAACTTAAATTTTTGGGGTGTTACAATATTCCACCCGGATGAACTTAATCTCAATTCCTAATAGTTTGATTAATTTCTCCGGCATTACCTATACCATGTTTAAAACACTTCAAAAATAAAATGATATCATTGACTTCAACTTAAAGTACAAAAAGCATATGTGGTATATGTGTTGATGATTAGTGATACATAGACTTAACTCATGTATCTAAACTCATGCCTAAAGCTTTCATCGTATAACACATGGAATATGCAATGTGTTAAACTCTTGCATAACGCCTTCATCGTGTAACACATGGATTATGCATTTTCACTCTCATAATTTACCACTCTTGGTTTTCTCGTATATAACGATCTTAAAGTTAAGCATATATTTAGGTATAAATTTTAGTTATGCATATCATTTTCTATGTTTTATAAATATCTCCAAAATGTCGTAGTTGTAATGTGGCTTTCAAAAGGTATCAGAATTTAAACCTTAGCCTTACTAAATGAGTATATAAAATTTATTAAAAATGACTTTCGAAACATACGTTAACACCGAATACAAGAAAACCAAAAATTCCAAAACATTAGATAAGCATAGATTTTATATGTGTTTCATGTTAAGAGTTGTTTATTTAAGCTTTTAGATTCGGCTTCTTCTGAAATTCAGTAATTATAACATATGCTTAAAAAGTACCTAAATGAAAGAAAATAATTTTGTAAACTAAAGTAAGCAAGAATCAAATAAGTCAATTAACCAAAAAAGAAAAGGTTAAGAGCGTGTTTTTTTTAAGCTTCTTTTTCTGATTAAACTTTTAAAGCTTGTAAGCTCAACATTTTAGACTTATGAACTTTCATAAGCCATAAGCTCACATTAATAAAGTCAAAAACCTTAAATTTTGAGCTTACAAAAAGCTCATAACCCGCAAGCTTCAACAAACACCATGATGAATAATTTTTTTTATCACTTCCAAACAGCAGGAAATGCGAAGGTTGCAAGCGGCATAGGAGCCGACTCGGCCTTATATGTGGTATTACGAGCTTATTTGATTTCGGCTGTAAGCCTCAACTTTCCTACTTATTTTAGACTTGTGAACTTATATAAGTTAATAATAATTAGTTAATCATAAGTTTATCATATAATAACAAACTTATATAGCAAGGACGAACCTACATTGGTGTCGGGTATGGCACGGGCTACATCCACTTTTAGGTCACGAAGTGCAAAAATTGTCAAAAAACTGTCGATTTTTTATACTAGCAGGGTACCCGCGTGTTACAGCGGCGGGTACCCTGAAATAAATTTTTCGGTGAATCATGTATTTTAGTTTTTATGTTATTTTTGACAACAAATTTACGGATATCAAGAATTTCGACTAGCCCGTGCCCATTAGGGCTCGAGCTTGTTGACTCATGCCCGTTCGGGCTCGAGCCCGTTTGGCCCACACCCATTCGGGCTCAAGCCCATTTGGCCCGTTGCCCGTTCGGGCTTGAATATTTGTATAATGTGTTTTATTATTTGTATTAGTTACATTCAATGCAGGAATTATGTTTAATTTGGTTGTACAATATGCTTGATAATTTGTATTTCTTATGTAAGGGGTGTTTTCTGTATTAATTGTATTTATTGACCAGTTAATTAATTGACTACATTAAATAGCATTAACGTGGTGTTTTGTTTTGTTTTTTTTAATATGTGCATAAAAGTGGTGTACACTATGTTTTCTTGTCTTGTAAGTCTGAAAATTATGTGCATTAAAATGGTGTACACTATGTTTCTTTTCTTGTAAGTCTTAAAAAATTACAAGCATTGAAGGCTATACTTGTAACAACCCAGTCTTTTTAAAGACAATTAAATTTCTAGGCTTTTAATTATATGTGTATGCATCTTTCCTATTAAAGCAATATTTTTGGTCTTAAACATTTTAAAACTTCTAAATATGGATGTCCTAAATACATTATAAGGTAGTATAGATGAGCAACCACCAATATTTTCATTTTGCTACTTAATTCTTTTAGGGCATGTTTGGTACAAAGAATTGAGGATGATGAAATGAAAATCAATTCATTTCTTATGTTTGGTACCTCAAAGAAATAAAAATGTGGAAAATTGTAGCTCCTAGGATTTGGTTCCTTTGTATTTTGTGAAGAGTTGGTTTACCATCTATTTGGTAAAGAAATGAATTCTTTGTACAACTAAATAATAATAATAATAATAATAATAATAATAATAATAATAATATATTAATGTAATAATAATAATAATAATAATAATAATAATAATAATAATAATAATAATAATATTTTAATATAATAATAATAATAATAATAATAATAATAATAATAATAATAATTTAATATAATAATAATATATTAATATAATATAATAATAAATTATTATTATAATAATATATTAATATAATAATAATAAATTAATAATAATAATAATAATAATAATAATAATAATAATAATAATAATAATAATAATAATACTGATTTTTGAGTCTATTCTCTAGTGTTACCAAACAATGGAATTTATATTCAATTTCTTTGAGAATTAATTTCTGTGATTTGATATCTGCACTTCATTTCATTTTTCAGAATTTCGCCCTACCAAACGTGCCACACCCTCTCGAAAATTTCTTAGTTAACCCAAATGACAATTGTGCAACACTCTCTCGAAAATTTCAGATCGTCCCAAGGAGTATCAAAATAAGCTGGATATAAACAGTAAACCCTTTTCACATGCCTACATATATGCTTAAACAAACACCCCCAAACAGTAATCGGTTGCACATACTATGCTCCACCGGACTCCAGTCACCTGAACTTGTGCTCCGGCGAGTAAAAAGTAAAACACTTTTCAATTCTTTTGATAAAAGTTTAAATTTCACTATTTTGTTACATCCTGTTTTAGCATTCACATTTTCGAATAAAGATAGTTAATTCGGAAACTAGAACTATGGTTAAGAATTGGGTTTTTTTTATAAAAATAATCTTGATGTTATTATATGATTTTTGTGTGACATTTTTTTCACATAATGTTGGTTCTTAGCGCAAAAAAAAAAAAAAAAAAAAAAAAAAAAAAAAAAAAAAAACTGATGAGGTTTTCCCTCTTCAGGTTTCTTGGGAATGCAAGATGTACTGGGCCTAACAGGGGCATCCGAACCTTAACACTGGTTTGTTTACTAGTGTGTGAGCCTTTTGCTTTCACATAACGTTGGTGCTTAGCATAAAAAAACGGGAGAAGTTTTACATGTTCAGGTTTCCCGGTTAGGGCGAGTCATTGAGTCAGATGTACTCGGTCTTCCGGGGTATCTCGTGACTGTTTTCGACACTTTTACTAGTTACCCCCAAGATGTGTACCTAGTGAGGTTTTAACCTAAGACGTCACTAGGCTCCGTGGGCGGTGGTTAGCATGGCTTATGTTATGGTAAAATCATTGTTTTAAGCTGTTTCTTATAGATACGAGTGATCATCATTTTTGGTATAAGTTATTAACTTGCCATCGTTTTCCTTTAAAAAAGAATAGAATGACGGGTGTAGAAAGATTGTGCAAGAAAGGGCCAATTGTAATTCTTGGGCTTTAAAAGTTAGTTATGATAAGAGAAGCTTCAAGTCTTTAAAAGATACTCCAGAACAAACTAATGTTAAGTTTACCTGAAAGTTGGGTAACTTATAAAACCTTGAGGTTTTGGACTAGTCGTGATGCTGGTATAGTCGTTGGGTGCCTTCTGTGGTAATCATTTGGTCGCTTTTTCAGAGGCGTTTGGGATACTAATTGACGGATCCTTCTTTACTTGTCAAAGGCATTCTCTCATTCATAGTTGCATTAGCAATCTGTCATTAACACACAGACACTAATGCAGATGTAAGATATATATAGCTGATACTGTGATTATTAATGTCACTATTAGTATTAGGTGGCTAAAGCTTTTCTTGTTACATTGTCAAAAGGAGATCTCAAGATGAAGGCAAGCCGATAACCACTAAAAGGCAAGCCGATAACCACCATGTCAAAAGGAGATCTCAAGATGAAGATTATCTATTTTTGAAATCAGACTGGTATGGACCGTTTCAAGTTTTGAAATCAGACTGGGATCCGGGTCCTATCGATGAAGTTAAACATCAGGAAGAAGATGGACCGATAAAGTTTCAAGTCTTGAAATCAGGCTGTGATATGGATTATACCTATGAATCTGAGATGAAATGTGATTCGGAAGGATTGAATGTGGCCAAAGGATCGAATGAGATGGCCGGAGGATTAATTTCATGCGGTCAATTTAGAAAAGCCAGGTGTTCAGGGCCATTTGTTGTAGGCAGTGTTAAAAATAGCTAAGGTCCCATTGAAAAAGAAGCTTTGTTTTAATGTAAGAGCTTGAGAATTTTGTATCAAAAATAAATAAGTGTTTAAAACAAGCCACTTGATGTAGCTTTTGGTTTAGAAAAATGGCCTAATATGCTTGAAATTCAAAAGCACTTAATCTTATCATGCAAAATTACTTAAGGGAACTAATGAGTAATGACCATTCAGTTCTTGTGCAGATATGAATCTATACTACAGACTTGCTACAACTGTAGTACTGTACCATTCGGATCAAGAATATCAAAACAAATGCTCAACACAAAGGGTTGTTATCATCCTCAAAACAACATCGTATACACTTGCCTCTCCTGTTCACAATGTGAAAGTGGCACCCCCGAGTATTACAAATCCACCAAATGACAAAGCAAATCTGAACAATAACAGCTGGAGGTTGTGATGTTTACTTGATCATAGGGACATATGGTACGCCTGTTCACCAAAGTTATTCGTTTTATGTGTTATGAACATTCATTATGCACTACAATTTGGCCAGTGAGTTAGTTTAAATGGCACTTGGGAAGAATTTTTAATACAGGGGTGTTTGGAAATTTTATTTGAGCACAATTTTTTGACTTTTATTATGGAGTTGGAAAAAAAGGTTTTTAAGCACAAAAACTTCCTTGATTATTTGAATCTTAATAGTCCAATATTTTCTTGTTGAGAACCCTCAAATTTGCAATACAGTTAGCCTGATTTGGATATCTTGTTGAGTTATTAGACCTTGATAGATCTTCTTGAGCACTCTAGAATCGTTAGTTATGTCACTGTAATCAATAACACACTAATAGACAATCTCTTCAACTTATATTTTTTAAGCGGAAACAAAACACAAGCGTGATACTAAGAACTCTTGATCCTCTATGGATCTTTTAATAATAATATTGTTTTCTAAAAACTGTTTTTCAATACATAATCGTGTGTTCCTTTTATACACAAGGAACCCTAAACCGTTTCACAAGAAACGTATATTCTAAAACTTCTAAAAGATATGCATTATCACTTCCTAAATAAACTCATGCATATCCAAACTATAATACATAAAATACGGAAATACTATATCCGCAGAAACTAATAATGCTGAAACTAGTCTTCAGCAGATACACTGCTTCAGCAGAAACCAACTCTTCAGCAGGAACCTTCAGCAGAAACAGCAGCAGAATTCTTACTTAACAGAATTCCCAACAATCCTCCCCTAATCTTGAATTTGACCTGGTTAAGTTCAAGATTCTTGATAGATCTTCAAAATAACATACCAAGAGGATTGTAATAAGATAGCACCAGCAAAGAATCATCTTCAGCAGAATCTCTATGATCAGCAAATACTTGAAAGCTCCATTCTTTGCAGCAACAAATGACTAAATGTACATCAAAACAAATTAGTTTCATACTATTCTCATCACTTCCAGGTGTGTTAACTCCTGTGAGAGGTGAATCATTGAAAATAATGGATTTGATGTCTCTTTACCAATAGCCATCACTACTGGAGTAGCCAAGTGTTCAAAGGTACACTGATAACCACATGATTTTTAGCAAATCATCAGCTATAAACGGATTTGAGATGTCTTTACCTGTAGCCGTTTGCTCAGGACTAGCCAATTATTTTGATGAAAATCATCTTGGTTAACTGATTACCAAATATGGTTTTTCACTGCCTTTACCACAAGCCATATACATGTGGGCTAGCCAATTATTTGGAATCCATAAAGGAAAAATCCATGGTCAATTAACAACCATTTCAACTACTCAGCAATAAAGCATGGGTGAGTTGAAAACCCTATGGTTTTGAGCAAACCATTACAGCTATCAACAGATTTGATATGTCTTTACCAAAGCTGTACCCTTTGGACTAGCCAACTTTATGATGGAATAGTCAACATCAGGTAAGTTGATAACCAAACCTGCATACAATACTATACAACAACAAGTTAGTTTTTTTTTTTTTTTTTTTTTTTTTTTTTTTTTACTAAAATAAGAAATAAAAACAAATATACAACATGATATCCCTAATCAGATGCAGCTCTGGAAGTCTTAATCCTTTGTTTGAAAACCTTCACCAAAGATTCAGCAAACAACCTTGTATTCCCTGCTTGATCAGGAGGAATCTCCAACTTTTGTTGTAGCATTTTCTCCATCAGAGACACTTTCATAGGATATCTTTTGGTAAGATCCATAATCAGCCTTAGACCAGTTGTAGTTTCCAAGACATGAACATAAGGCATAGGATAGAACTTCCAACTCTGAACTTTCCATCTCTGATTGTTCTTCCATATGTCATAGCTTGCACCAGTAGGAGTAGAAGAATCAAACAACACTTGAAGATCACCCAACAAATACAATCCAGACCCTTCAGGAGTATGAGTTGCATAATACTTAAGAACTAACTCATATAGAGTGACCAAATCCTGATGATCCACAAGATGTAGAATCTGTTGAAGAAATGTAAAGGATATGAAAGTTTTATCCAATCTGTAAATGGTATTAACTTGACCATTTTTACTTAACTCCTAATGTACCAAAACATCTCTTGTTCCCTCAGGCCAATCATCAGGGAATCCTTCTCTTATAAATGAAGCATCAGAAGCATTCACATTGATTAGACTTTGTTTTGAATGTGAAGACCTGACTTTAGCCATTCTCTTGCCTCTTCTTCCAGGAACATAAATAGCATCATGAACTTCAGCTTCAGCAGATTCAACTTCTGCATCATGAGTTTCCACTGATGGAGTATCCAAGTGTTCATCAGTAGAATCTTGAGAAGATTCAAGTGCAGCAGAGGCATATTGTTCATCCATAGCCTTCCTTATTTGTTTATTTCTAGCAGCTTGAATTTCAACTTCTCTTACCTTCAGCTCATGAAATCTTGCAAATTCAGCTTTTTGTTCAGCTTTTTGTTCCTCATCTAACTTCCTAGCAGCCTCTTCACCTAATCTTTCCTGCTCCAATTGTCTCCTAGTTCTCTTTCTAGCTGGAGGATCTGATGTCATCACTTTTGCTTTACCTTTATCCACATAAGATGAAGCAGCAACATGTGGTACATCAGCAGAAGTATCAGGTAAAGATACTTTTTCAGCAGCATCAGCATCAGCATTGAGGAGAGGAATATTCTTGGAAGCACCCATTCCATCTTTGTCATTCTTAGCCTTGATTCTGTTATAAATCTCAACCAGTTTGTCAAATGGAAGTCCCCACACCTTTTACTTAGACCAAGCATTATTAAATAATGAGCTGCTTTGACTTTTCACATATGTTCTCATATAATCCCTCTGCTGTGCTTGAGTCATAGGTTTTTCTCTTATAGCTTTAGCTTTTAACTCATCTGCTACCTTCTTCCTCAACTTCATCAATTTCACAATTTCAGAAGGCCAGTCTTGCTTCTCTACCTTTTTACCAATAATTTTTGCAGCTACATCAGGATTATCAAGCATTTGTTGTCCAATCTGCTGCCAATCTGACTCATCAAAATCTTGAACAGCTGCATCCAATTCTCTTTGTCTTTCAATGGGCAAAGTAGAAACATATCTTTGATTGACTGACTCATATGTTGCATCCAACTTTGCTTGCTGTTCCTCAGTCATATTAGTACTCTTCTTATAATCTTCCCATTCTTGGAACAGTTTTTCTTGTCCAGCTCTGTCTTCAGCTGTAACAAGCTCTTCCAAATCATCATCTGTTCCTTCAGCAATATCATCATGAAGAACATTCACATCTGCTATAGGTTCATCATGTACTTCTTGAACATCTCTATCAGGAGAAACTTGTTGATTCTCAGATGAATGATGAACAGGGGAATTCAAATACTCTTTCCCTACTACAAAATATACTTCTCCTGATGTATTCCCTTTATCAGCAGATTTTTCAGCAGCACCACCACTTAGTGATTGTTTCTCCTGAAGTATATCTACAGCTTCAGTCATGAGCACATCATCATCACCACCAAACACTTTTGAAGTTTCAGCAGCTTTCCTTGCCAAATACTGTCTTGTACTTCTTCTTCTACCATATAAGATTTTTGGTTTAGATTGAGGTACTTCAGCAACTTTAGGAGGAACAACATGAGATTGTCTAGCAACTTCAGCTAGAATCTTAAGTGAATCCAAATTTGCCTCCTGAGCAACTTCAGCAGTATCCAATCCATCCTTACTTTTCTTCTGCTGGTTCAGCTGTGCCTCCAAATCTTGAACCTTACTTTTCAAACTTTCAATTTCATTACCAAGAGTAGTCTTGGTATCAGCAAGCTCTTTTTGGAGATCCACAGTCATTTTCATGTACCTGGTAAGAGAATCATATACAAAAGTGAGAGTAATAGGGTCCTCTGCTCTACCAGCTGATTGCTCAGTGGTAACATGAGCTTCATTGAACCCTGAAGGAGAAACAGCCTCATTTACAACATTAGGAAAGCCTTCATTACTTGGCTCTCTCATAGGACTAGGTGTATGCATTCTAGTGATCTCAGGTTCATGAGGCTGAAAGTTATCTTCAAACTCATGAATTTGCTCAGCTGGAGCATCCTGAGCTGGTGAAATGGTAGGACTAGGTGACATATGTACAGGGGTAGGTGGTGGTAAGTCAGTAGAATCAGGTAATGGTTCAGCAGTTGTAGCTGGCTCTTCCTCCATTACCACTGAAGGATTACCATCAGCAGCAACACCAGAAGATGATGGATTACCATCATCAGTAGCATTAGGAGCAGGCACATTACCAGCATCATCACCCTCAACTATATTGCCATGTGGCAACATAGCTTCTAACGTTGGGTGATGTTCCCCAGTATAATTAGTTTTCATGGAGGCAAACAACTTAGAACCAAGACTTTTAATAGGCACATGGGTTCTATCTTCAGTGGTTATGTCTAAAATTATTTGTAAGAACCTAGGGTACATTAAAAACTTATGTTGTTGTTTATCAATGTTTTCTAGCATATTATCAAAGATAAACTTAGAGAAATTATAAGTTTGACCCTTAGAAAGACAAACAATACCACAACCCAATTGCAGAGAGAATTGGTTCCATCCACCACACTTGTTGCTTATACATTGAAGCAGCAGATGCACCAAATATCTCCACTTAGGACAAAATTGATTCTTGTGCCACTTGGATGTATCAGTACTTTGATATCCAGCTTCCCTTAGCCCAGCAAGAATCTCTGCAGTGTTGGAATGATACACACCATTCTCATCATCCAACTGAAGCTTTGTCCTAATCAATCCTTCTGTCACCACATACTCTACACCATCAATCTCAGCAACAATCTCTGTAGCAGATCTCTTAGCAGCAGATGCCCAAAATTGCTTCACCAATGATTCACACACCAAATTGGGACTATATGTCAGAGCATAATGAATCTTCGACCTTTGTAGAAACTCCACCATTAAATCAAATTCTTCATGTCCCTTTGCCTTTTTCAGAATAGCATACTTGTTATGGTCGCCTTTCAATTCGAGTTGTGCCATTGGAATAATCTTGCATGAGACGGTTATGAATTACACAGAGAATAATGGGTTTAAGTGGAGTGATAAGCGAATAATTTTGTTTAGGAATAGATATGCAAAGTGGGTTAAATTTGGAAGTTCCCCAATCGTGGTCAAAATTATCGGAAATAATTATTGACCGAGTCTATCGTGTAGTTCAAAAACTTCCAATTTGAAAATTTACCCTTCAGCAGAAATGAAAGTCAAATCTGCTGAAGAATGGTCAACATCAGCAGAAACCACCCAAAAGTAAAAATATCTTCGGTCAATATCTTGGTTTTACTGTGCCACCCAACTCGCATTTATTATCGTAACGCCTAAACTTTACTTATTTAATCACCCCCAAATCACATCTCAGTCACCAATTTACCCCAAATCATCTTTCAAACCCTAATTTTCCAATTAAACCCAATTCTTCACCAAAACCATGTCATCACACCCAGAAATCTCAGATCCAAATTCCTCTACTCCATCATCAGAAGAAGATTTACCACCATATCCATGGGAGCTTGATGGTTCTGACTTTGAAAGAGCACTGGAAAAACGATGGGATGCACACGAAAGACAATGGAATGCTCATAGGAAGGGTGAACCAAGCCAAGTACCCATTCCTGCTGAGAGAGAAATTGTCTCTCCCTTCATCTATACCTCTGATGAAGACTCCTCAGAGGAAGAAAATGAAGATCCAACCTTTCTTCCTCCTTCCACACCAGAGAGATCCCAACCAAGATCAAGTAAAAGGGATCCATCTCTTCCAACCTCACAAAATTTGGTGTTGGATCTTCCTGCTCCAGGACCTGGTCTTCCTTATCAAGAACATATTGGACAGAGCAAGAAGGCTGAGATCATACGTAAGGGAAAGGAGAAGCTGAAGTAGATGATTGAGGAATGTTGCCATGGAACAAAGTTCTTGAGTATTATCTTGACTTTGTTACTTGAGCATCTTCACAGTCTTCCTTCTCTTCTTTTTCCATTTTCATCTTCAGCTTCATCATTATACTTGTCATAGCCTCAAGTATTTTGTAATAATTGATAGAAGCTAGTAGTAGTACTTAATTAGCCAAATGTTTAGGAATGGTCATTGTAAATCAGTTAGAACTTTGAATGTAAGCTGTAACTTGTTTCTTTGAATGAATGAAAAGATCTTCTTAATTTATCAACTGTGTAAGACCTTCAGCATAATTAACTCATCAGTAGAAACCATGTTCAGCACTTTTGACCACATTCCTTTGACTTCTGCTCTTGGTGACTTTATCATACAACTTACAATCTCAGAACATCTGCAAAACAGACATAAAACATGCAAATACACCAAACAACTTGCAAACATATTAGTGGGTTAGTGTTAAAACTCAGAAATTATACAACTTATACACATCTACAAAGTTTACACTCACAATCCTCCCCTGAGGCATATGCCTCCCCTGAGGCTTATGCCTCCCCTTAAACTTTGCAGTTAAGGGTTAAGCATTCCAATATGGACCACCAAATATTGAAACCTTGGTCCATCAAATGCTTTAGTTAACAAATCTGCCACATTCTCATCTGTGTGAATTTTTACCACTTTAATCAAATGTTTCTCATAAGCATCCCTGATAAAGTGGTGCCTGATTTCAATATGTTTGGTTCTATTATGAAAAACTGGATTTTTTACGATACAAATTGTACTTTGATTGTCAATGAAAATGGTAGTATTCATAAAGTTATACCCATAATCCAGCAACTGATTCTAAATCCATAGAACCTGTCCACAACAATTGGCAGCAGCAACATACTCTGCTTCAGTAGTAGAGGTAGCAACAATGGTCTGTTTCTTGCATTGCCAAGAAATCAGTCTTCTTCCAAGGAACTGGCAACCTCCAGTTGTAGATCTTCTATCCAAATTTGCACCAGCATAGTCACTATCACTATAAGCTGCTAGCTGAAATGGAGACTCTTTGGGATACCAAAGACCTAATTTGGGTTGGCCTTTTAGGTTAAAAATCTTCTTGACAACATTTAAGTGAGAGGTAAGTGGAGTGACTTGGTGCCTTGAACAAGCACTCACAGAAAATGTAATATCAGGTCTTGAGGCAGTCAAATACATCAAAGAACCAATCATTGACCTGTATAAATGAACATTCACAGGGAGATCAGGATCAATATTGTTCTTTGGTTTGGGAGCCTCATATGGAGTGGTGGCAGTCCTGACATTCTCCATAGCAAACTTTGACAACATATCTTTTACATACTTCTCCTGATGAATGAAAATACCATCAGGTTTCTGCTGAACCTGTAATCCCAAAAAGAAAGTGAGTTCTCCCATGGCACTCATTTAAAATTCACCCTTCATTAGATCCTCAAACTCTCTACACCATGCTTCTTTGGTTGAACCAAAGATAATATCATCCACATACACCTGAACAAGAATAATATCCCTTGAATCTTTCTTGAGGAATAGAGTCTTATCAATGGCACCTCTTCTGTAGCCATGCTTCAGCAGAAATGTGGAAAGTCTAGCATACCAAGCTCTGGGAGCTTGATGAAGTCCATAGAGAGCTTTGACAACCTTGTACACATACTCAGGATGATCAGGGTCTTCAAATCCTTTGGGTTGAGTCACATATACTTCCTCTTCAATCTCACCATATAAGAAAGCACCTTTAACATCCATCTGATAAACCATGAAGCCCATATAAGAGGCATAGGCCAAAAATATCCTTATAGCTTCAACTCTGGCCACTGGTGCAAAGACTTCATCATAGTCAATGCCTTCCTCTTGTCTATACCCTTAAGCCACTAGTCTTGCTTTGTTCTTCACCACAATCCCCCTTGCATCTCTTTTATTCTTCAGAATCCATTTAGTCCCAATGGCATATTTACCATCAGGAAGACGAACCAAAATCCCAACCTGCTGGTTCTTAAATTGCAGCATCTCTTCTTGCATTGCCTCAAGCCAACTTGAATCAGCCAGTGCTTGAGGAACACTAGTTGGTTCTATTTGAGAAAGAAAGCATGCAAACAGACAATGTTTGAAGTCTGTGTGATTGTTCCTCTTTTGATTGTAGACATAAGAGATGAAAGCAACTTCACCATATTTTGTATTCTTTACAGTGCTTCTAGTTCTAACAGGATCTTTAGGATCTCCAATAATCTTTGATAGGGGATGAGCATTATGAATTCTTTTTGTTGTAGTAGGTGGAACATCAATTTTGGCATCAAGGTTGTTAACTGTAGGCCCAAACTCAGTATCATAAGAAGCTGAGTGAAATAGGCCAGGCTTTGGCTGATAATTCCCAAGATCAGAAGGACTTGGAAATCTTGTAAAGGGCTTCTCAAAGTCTGTAGAGACTTCAGTAGAAATGGGAGAGTGAGCATCAGTAGTATCAGCATCTGAGACCTTATCAGTGGGAATAGATATGCCTTCAGCAGAACCATCAGCAGTATCCTTGTTTCCACTGACTGCTTGTGCTGATTGACGTAGGATTGCTTCAGTCTCTTGTGTAACCTTTTCATTGAGTATCTGAGCTTCCTTAGTAGCAGCATGTTCTTGCTTCATCAGTCTTGCAAGATCCTCTGCATAATGTGACTCATCATCTTGTTTAGCAGCAGAATGATTACCTACAAAATGGTTAGGTGGAAAAGATGATACAACAATGGTTTGTTCATCTGGCTCAGATTCACAGTCTGAGTCATCAGCCATGGAACCTGCAGGGTTAGAGTTTGGATCTTTGGTACCTGCATTAGGATTAGAAGCATGTCTAGTATAACCCAAATAGTCAGTCAAATAATCTAGGTCAAAATACCAAGAATGGCCTTGTCCCTGAATATTAGGCTGATCTTCTAGAAATCTTAGATTAAGGGTCTCTTCTATCCTTTTGGCATTCAGATTATAAACCCTATATGCCTTGCTATGAGCTGAATAACCAACTATATATCCCTCATCAGCTTTCCCATCAAACTTACCCAGTATATCAGCAGTATTTAAAATGGTCACTTTGCATCCAAAAGGCTTAAGGTAATGTATGTCTGGAACTTTCCCAGTGAGAAGTTCACCAGGTGTCTTGACATGGTGTCTAGTGATGGATACCCTGTTCAAGACATAACAAGCAGTACTGACTGCTTCAGTCCAAAACATTATGGGTAATTTGGAGTCTGCAAGCATTGATCTTGCTGCCTCAATGAGGGTTCTATTTTTTCTTTCAGCAACTCCATTTTGTTGTGGGGTTCTTGGAGTACTATAGTCCCTTCTAATCCCCTTAGACTTACAGAATTCTATGAAAACAAACATTTTTGAATTCTGTCCCATTGTCACACCTAATCCCTTTAACCTTTTTATTAAGCTGGTTTTAAATTAAAATGATGAATTCTTTCAAAATAGGAGTTGTTTCATCTTTAGTTTTAAGAAAGAATACCCAGCAAAACCTGCTAAAATCATCTGTGATAACCAGGCAGAAATACTTGTGATCAATACTTCTGATAGGAGTTGGACCAAATAGATCCATGTGCAACAGCTGAAGTGGTTCTGAAATGGTGCTCACAGCTTTGACTGCTTGGTAAGAGGCTCTGTGTTGCATTCCCTTGTTGCAAGCAATACAATTGTGTTCATTGTTGAAGAGTTTAGAAGGTAGACCCTTAACAAGACCAAGTTTAGACAACTTGTTGATTGTCTTGTAATTCACATGAGCCATTCTCCTATGCCACTTGGTAGATTCATCCTGGGAAGCTTTGGCCACCAAACATGTTAGATCACCTTCTGGCTTGACATCATTCAGATTGAATGTGTACAAGTTGAAGGTTCTAGGAACTCTTAGCAAAACAGTTGTGTCTTCTGGAAGTTTGAAGTCCTTGGAGAGTACAAGACATTCATCCTCAGAGAAGAAAACATTATTCTTAGTGTCACAAATTTGTGATACAGAGAATAGATTAAAATGCTCTAGTTCCTTCACATAATAAACATTTTCAAAGTCTAACAAGGGTGTCTTAATAGTCCCTTTCCCAGTAATTTTGCCATCTCCTCCACCAAAAGTAACAGTGCCTCCTCCATCTATGGGTACAAAGTCATGCATCTTGTCCTTGTTCCCTGACATACTTCTGGAACAACCACTGTCAACTATCCCTACTTCAGTACTCTTTAAAGGATGATCCTACAACAACAACAAAAATTATACAAAAAGTTAGTACACATTGGAGACTCAAGTCATTACTGACTTGAGCCTGCCTTATGGATCAGTAGTGATAGGCCATGTAGATGTTTTAGATCCACCATTGTTCTTGGGCCTGTATTGCATATTAGGTCCCTTCTTTGTCCAAGAACAACCTGCTGAGGGCTTCACAGTAGTATCCCAACACCCACCACCATAATACATTGAGTCAAAGTTATTAGGCCAATAACCATTAGAAAAGAAAGAACTAGTGGGTCGAACATATGGTCTAGTACTGGTTCTTCTCCATGAAGAATGTAGTTCAGCAGAATTGGATTTCTGCTGATGTGGAACAAAAGAGGGTATTTCACTAACATTCTTCCACATTTGCCTAGGTTTCCTTTGACTAAAACAAGCACCCATTCTTTGCTCATGAAATGTACAATCCTTAATCAAGTGAGATTTACTTCCACACACAAAACACTTCTTCTTTTTAGAAGATTTATTCATACCAAAAGAAGTTCCATAACAAGAAAAAGTATTCAAACCACCATGATAAACAAAATTGTTTTTAACATAACTAAAAGAATTATTTTGCAAAGAATTTAAAAACAAGTCTTCAGTAGAAACTGTCTTTTTATCAGCAGCAACTCTAGAAGGCTTGTTAGGAGACTTGGGTGATGTCTTTGGTATGGTCTTGGGAGAGGTCTTGGGGGTGGTCTTGGGCAGGTCAGACTTCTCACTTGAATCACAGCTAGCAAATGAGGTAGACCCTTCATCAGAAGACTTGTCACTGTCACAACAAGAGACAAAGTCATTAGTTTTCATAAGAGGGTCTGGCAAGTCAGTTGACTTTTTGCCGTAGAGATGGTGTGATCCATCAAAGTCACTAGGTATGGATAGGTCTATAGGCATGTGTTCCCCTCTTATAGGTCCAGGGACAGCATTCATTCCCCCTTCCTTAACATATTTAACAGGTGTTTGATAAGCTAAGGCTGGTTCAGGGTCAAAAACACTAGACATATCAGGATATGTTAACTCTTCAGGGTCTATATATTTTTCATATCCTAATGCCCTTCTAGACCTAACAGATTGGCGACCATCAATTAATTTACTCAAATTAGATGCCCCTTCCTGCCATTTCATACGACCAGCTATCTCTTTATCTAATTTAGCTTGTAATTCTTGTTTTTCTTTTTCTAAGTCAGACTTCTCTTTTTCAGTACGTCTTAAGTCTATCTTAGCAACTTCTAAATCACTCTCTAGGACTCTTATCTTTTCATCATATTTAACTTGATTCTTTTGAAACCATACTTTTTGTTTCTCTAAAGTTTTTAAAGCCATTTTATAGGACTCTACTTCAACATAACACTCATTGTACTTTGGTTTCAATTCATCAAATTCTTGTTTTAGCTCATTGTATCTTACACTACATCCAAACACACAGTTGTGTACCTGAGAGATTCCCATCAAGGAGACTTGCTCCTTCTTGTCCTCTGAAGGTGAGTAAGCCAGCAGATTCACTTGTGAAGAAGTAGAAGCTTCCTCTCCAGCAGGTTCATGTTCAGCCCAATCAATTTGGTGATCCAGAGTCACCATTGCCTTTGAAGGTGCAGCCTTAGTAGTCCCTGCTTCCACTGGATAAGAGCCATATCTAACTTCATCTCCAGACTTTCTCTCCTTGCATTCTCTTGAAAAATGTCCCACTTGACCACAAGTGTAACATTTAACCTTCCTTCTATCAAACCTTACTGCCTCTCTTCCATTAAAGCCAAACTTCCTACTAGACTTGGTTTCAAACCTCTTAATGTTCATGGAGATCATTGCAAGCTGCCATTTTAAGTGCATCTCCTCCATCTCCAATGGATCCACCTGTTCAAAATCCTCATAAGCAAGAAACTGCTGATGTTCATATTCAGCCACAAATGAATGAACAATATCATCCAACACACTACTGGACTTAGGAGCAGATTGAGTATGAGTTTGAGAGGATGCTCCTGATGAATAAGAACTTGAGGCTTGATGCACAGGTTTTGTAGAGGCACCAACAAATGCAGAGTGAGTAGATGGACGAATAGGACTTCTAACATCAGGCTCAAGTGATTTAAGCCTGTTGTAGAGGTCATCAAAGGACATTATGTCCAACCCACCCTTGGTCTTGAGAGCAATACAGACTTGCAACCAAGATGGCGGCAAGGATCTCAGAAACATAGCATTGCAGTCCTCGTTGTCAGGTCTAGCCTTCAGCTGATTAAGCTGACTTAAGATCCGATGAAACCTGTCATAGCCTTTATGAATTCCCTCTTCTTCAGATATCTGAAACTCTTGGAACTTCTGCTTTAACATAGACTTCTGCAACCTTCTTGATTCATCATTCCCACCAAATCTAGCTTTTATTGCCATCCAGATGTCCTTGTCATCCTCCATGAAGTGGAAGTCACCCATATGGTCATCAGGTATAGCTTGGAGCAGAATTGTTCTTACCTTGCTCTCCCTTTGCACAGCCAGAATCTCTTCAGCAGTTCTGGGACCTATAATAGTAATTACTCCATCAGCATCTGTAACATGCTTCTTCAGGCTATTCCCCTTTTTAACAATCTCCCACAGATTCCAATCTATGTTTGAGATCCAGCTCTGCATCTTCATGGACCACAGATGATATTCTTCAGCATTCTTCAAGTATTGAAACTTAGCATTACTGTTGGAGATGTTGAGTTGTTGAAAAGAAGTGGTGTTAATGTTTTGGGTTGTATCAGCATCATCATCAGATCCAGGCATGGTTGTTGATTTGTTTGGATTCTTAAGGTGTAAGTTTTGTGTTTCTTAGTATGACAGAGACTCTCTCGAGGCTCTGATACCACTTGTTGAGTTATTAGACCTTGATAGATCTTCTTGAGCACTCTAGAATCGTTAGTTATGTCACTATAATCAATAACACACTAATAGACAATCTCTGCAACTTGTATTTTTAAAGCGGAAACAAAACACAAGCGTGATACTAAGAACTCTTGATCCTCTATGGATCTTTTAATAATAATATTGTTTTCTAAAAACTGTTTTTCAATACATAATCGTGTGCTCCTTTTATACACAAGGAACCCTAAACCGTTTCACAAGAAACGTATATTCTAAAACTTCTAAAAGATATGCATTATCACTTCCTAAATAAACTCATGCATATCCAAACTATAATACATAAAATACGGAAATACTATATCCGCAGAAACTAATAATGCTGAAACTAGTCTACAGCAGATACACTGCTTCAGCAGAAACCAACTCTTCAGCAGGAACCTTCAGCAGAAACAGCAGCAGAATTCTTACTTAACAGAATTCCCAACATATCTGATTAGAAATTATGTATTGTAAACTATGATTATGAATTGACATTTAGGAGTTCTATCAAATCTTGACGTTTTGTTTTTTTATTAAGTTTACAGTAATTTATACCAAACTAATAAAGAATTGAGAAAATTACCGCAAGAGACCAAACTAGAGGGTTGTTGCACATTCTAGACCAATTTTTGGGGGCTTATAAAAATTGGAGTTTTGGTCCGCTTAAGAACTTGCGAGGAACCCGCGGGCCATGGAGCCATGTCACAAGCTCTTACGTGGGCCAAACGTCCAAATTCAAAAGCCCCCAAAATTGGTCTAGAATGTGCAAAGTCCCTCAATTTTGGTCTCGCCGTAATTTTCTGTAGAATATGTGTGGTCTTCTTATTTTTTTATTTTATTTTTTTTAGTTGAGAGGTTCAACATTATATTCCTGAAAGATCTTTAATGTTTTTAAGATTTCAAGATTGTGCAAGGATGAAAGTGTTACGATCCCACATCTCCCAAGTATGGGATTGGGTGGTGGTTTATAAGTCTAGGTGTCCCCTCCTCTTGCAAGCTAGCTTTTTGAGTGAGTTCTACACTTGGACTTATGAACCAATACGAGCCTAGTATGGGATAGGTTCGTATCAGAAAGCAATTTAACAAGAGCTGCTAGAAGTTTTTCACAATGTAAACAAGTAAAACATCGAAGCAAACTAACACCAGTTGTTACAAAGACAAAAACCAAAAGCAAGTTTTAAATACTACATTGTAAGGTGCGATAATTTCTCCTTCATAAGATTTACTCTATCTACAATTTCATTATAGAGCTTCTCCCACTCCTCTATACTCGCTTGAGCCTCAGGCACGCCAACTTCTGCATTTTTCCGCTTTAACTTGGCTTCGCAATAGAGCTTGCCAGTCTAAACTTTCTCAGCCCATGTAATAGACCTTTCGCCTTCAAATTTCACCTTTTCCCCCTCCACATTCTTTAAAACTTCCTTTAGACGATCAAGACGAACTATAATGGCATCACAACGATGTTTGACATCTTTGTCCTTTGTTGTCAACACGAGACTTCTTCTCTTTATATTTAGAGACTTCAGAGATACTTTCATCGTTCAAAGCTTTTGTTTCATCCAATGGTTTGTAGTCAACACCAATAGCATCAAAAAATTTGTATGCATTAGACGCTAAACGACGCATCACACTAGAGTCTTGAGCCTCTTTGATCTTAGAGATTAATATTGAAACTGTCACATCATTTGTAATAAATCCACTGGATGTTGATGGGGACTCGGGTTGAGATACGATGGGGTGTTCATCAACAGTTTCGTCATTAGATGAGCAATTTTCTCGCAATTGGGTAACTTTCCATTTGTTATAACCAGGTATCCTTGGTGATCTTTTTCCTTTAGAATGCTTTCCGTACATACTTTCACTCTCCTGTTTTGATTGATTCTGATCTTGATGGGTTCCAAGCTCAACTACTCAAATTCTTACACCGGTTTTGATTGATTCTGATCTTGATGGGTTCCAAGTACTTGAGTTATTATCTCAAATACTCAAATTCTCACACCGGTTTTGAACTTTTGATTGATTCTGATCTTGATGGGGCGCTGGAGTTTGGGGATTATGGAGTCTGTATAAGTTGTTTCGTCATTTGATGAAGGAAAGTCCCGCTTTATAGTTGGTAGTATGTCGTTCAGTTTTGTTTATGATGGAACCTTCCGCCAGTCTGCACATTTTTGCCTAAACATAACTTCTCCATGAAATTCCTATTTTACATTTAGTATGGATTTCGAATTGTAATGATGAAGGTCACGCGGAACTTCCATTTTTTTGTGTGAAAATGCACATTTGTAGCAAGCTGTATCAACCACAACACTTGTGATATCCCAGGTACAATGCCAAAAATCTTTCATTGGCATGTTTAAACTAGTCACGTGGACTCCGTATTTTCTAAAATTAGCTGTCTGTCAGCAGTTGACCACTTCAACAACTGGGACCAATATCTTAAGGTACTAAAGAAGGCATCATTCCTATTGATATTGAGATCATAGAGGCTCAGATGCAAAAAAGAATGATTAAAATATCATCAAAACATCCACATTGTTGGATTCGATTGCTGCTGATTACCTACCATTTACAAAATGTTTTCATATTTTATTCGTCACTAGTGCTCCAAGGAAGCTATCGACTCACATAATTGGGTCCTGCTTTTGTTACAAAAAGTCACAAACCAACAGGGCTAGATGACATTCACTTTCTTCTATGTGGTAGAAATGATGACTCAAGTTGACAGCAGTCCATGATGCCCTGCTTGAGCCCTGCAAGAGCTGAAAAAGGTTTTGTGATGACATCTACCTTTTTTCTCTCATCTGCCAACTTCTCATCAGTGATTGTCTGCTTCATCTCTCCTTTAGCAGAAGGGCAAATCATGCTACATGTAATGTGTTTGTTCTCTACCTTTTTATATTGTTTAACTTACTTTCGCATCGCATATGAGTTATACTCCCATTTTGGAGACACCTCAATGGAATCCTTACTGTACCTTTTTTGACTGTATAACATGCTTTTCACGTAGGTTTGAAATAATGGTGGGTTATTACAATAAAGCAGTGAACTGTAAATTCATTAGATAGGCGCTTAATAAGTTAGCGATCAGGATTAACAATTGGATGGGTTCTAATAAATTAACGATCAAGATTGGAAATACATGAAAATATTTATATCCTTTAGCCTTGATAAAGAAGTAGCTCATTGTAGACCGTACGATTAGTTTTTATTGCCGATTATGGATTTTTGTTCATTATATGAAATTTATGAGCATTAAAAGATTTTAATTTTTAGCATTGTATTAGTGTAATATTTTTCGATATTTCCCTTGCTAAACGCTCATTGGTCCACGTTTCTCCATCTTTTTGCTATAAAGTTCCAACCTGCATAGTTTCACATTTCACTTAGGTACGCAATTTCTTGCTCAATCTAATCTTTACACACACACACACACACACACACACACAAGTCTATGGAGGGAAACGCGACTGGTCGTTATGCTTTGCGCGAACGGCAGCCTAAGAAACAACCAAAGAGCAAGAAAAGGACCAGAAATGGTATATGATTTATTTTCGGATTTAGTTATTGCATAGTTGAATAGATGTAGTATTTATCAGCTTGAATGATTTTGCCCATGTTTTCTTGTGAAGCTTAATTGAATTTTTTTACCATGTTAAATAGTCTCTTAAGAGTGATTATGATCAAGAGTCGTTAAAAAGATATTTGAAGACGATAAAGTAAGTTTTAGGGGTCAATTTGAGACACGAAAAATAGCTATTGTCAGAGTATCTAAGAATTGAGCATAGTAACGTTTTTATTCTATTGTTGTAGCAGCGTATTTTGTATTTTATGGTAAAATAAACAAATTTGTCATAGCAATACTTCACGTCTTAAATCTTCATGATGACAATGTTTTTATAGACTGTCTGTGTTATTTTATTTATGTTGGATGTTGTATAAAAACATTTTAATCCTCTGACCTTTATGTTCTCTAATGAAATTGTTATTTATTTGATGTATGTATCACACTTTTGCATCTATAGAGTCCACTCTAGTCCCAAGCTGTTCATTTCGTGTTGGTTTTTTTTTTTTTTTTTTTTTTTTTTTTTTTTTTTTTTTTTTTTTTGTTGTAAACTTTTGAAATATGCGATCCAGAAATGAAAGAAAGTTATTGGCATGAACCAGTTTCACTTTTTTTTTTACCTCTTTTTGGTATAGCTGCCGCAGGACAAGAGAGTGAAAGTATATTCGGAAAGCATCCTAAAAGAAAAAGATCACTGAGGGTACCGAAAGTTGTACAAGTGCAGGAAAACCACTCATCAAATGACGAAACAGTTGATGAACACCCCATTGTATCTCAAACCGAGCCCCCATCAACATCATGTGGATTTATTAAAAACGATGTGACGGTTTCATTATTAATCTCCAAGATCAAAGAGGCTCAAGACTCTAGTGTGATGTCTCAGTTATCGTCTAAGGCATTCACACTTTTTGATGCTATTGGCGCTGACTACAAACCGTTGGATGAAGTTGTTTCCTCTCTTATCCGTTGCCAAATGCACAAAGAATCTCTTGAACAACAAAAGCCACATGAGGCTTTTGAGAAGAAAAAAAACTTGCATGATAAAAGTATCTCTGAAGTCTCTAAATGTAAAGGAAAGAAGTCTCGTGTTGACAGCAAGTACAAAGATGTCCAACATCATTGTGATGCCATTATAGCCCATTTTGATCGTCTGAAGGAAGAATTAAAGAGTGTGGAGGAGGAGAAGGTGAAATGTGAAGGCGAAGTGGCTATTACACTGGCTGAAAAAGTTCAGACCGACGAGCTTTATTGCGAAGCCGAGTCAAAGTGGAAAAATACAAAAGTTGGCGTGCGTGAGGCTCAATCGAATATAGAGGAGTGGGAGAGAGACTATAATGCAAGCGTAGATAGAGTAAATCTTACAAAGGAGAAATTATCACACCTTACAATGTAGTTGTCACTAAAACTTGCTTTTGGTTTTCGTCTTTGTACAGTTGGTGTTTCTTTACTTCCTTGATGTTTTACTTATTTACATTGTGAAAAACTTCTAGCTTTATTTGTTTTTAGCTTATGAACACCAAACTGGCTTTATTTGTTTTTAGCTTTTTGGGTTGCTAAGACTTTGAGAACTTTTTGATTAACCAGTTAAGGCCATTATGGTATGAATGTAATTTGTAGGCTCATTTCATTTTTTTAATCGAACCAATGTATTCAACCATTTGGTTTACTACAAAACGCGAACCAAGCCAGCTCACTTCGCGACTCAAAACTAATAATGCCAATGGCTTGTTTAAAAGTATAGGTTTTATTATGGTAAGACTATCTTGTCGTGTTTATTTGGTCGGATTGGTTCAAAGCAATTTATGAGGCGAAAAATGAACCACTTTTAGGGGGTCATTTAAGCCCGGAATTGAATTTATTTGATCAAATATTGCCCTAAATCGTTCCTTTTGTGATTTTAGGTACTATGGGAGTGAAATCTGAAAAAGAAAGCAATTCGGACGTTTTTGGAGCATGAAAGTGAAAAAAACGCCAAAGACTTAATTTTCCATGCTGAGAACAGTGTATGACGGCGTCAAGAGTAAAATCCATGACGACCCAGAAGAAACGTGAAGGCGTCACAACAAGAGCGTCAAGAGTTAAAATCATGACGGCCTGCATAAGGTGTACACATGACGGCGTCAGACCCAGATCTAGGCAGTCCGAGGAATTATTTGGCGGCGAGATGACGGCGTCATACATTTGTTCTTGACGCCGTTACCTTCTAAAATCTATATATAGTTTTCTATTTTTCACTCATTAGGGAGGAACTTGTGTGGAGAAACCCTAGGGCCGAACTTTGGGTACCCTAGCTCATATTTTACAGTAAATTCAAGGGTTTTCACCCCTTGAATCCTTTCATGTGCTATTAAGATAAGTCTTCTCTTAATTCAATCAAAATGTCTATGTGTTGGTTGTCTATATCTTGTGCTTGTCTTAATTTCAACATGCTAGGCTAGATTTATCTTGTGTTTGCTTAGATCTAATGAAACATAGATCTTAATTATGTGTTGATTACTTGTTTATGGTTGTATTGGATGAATGATTTCAATGTTAGGCTTAAGAAAACTGGCAGATCTCCATTGTGTAACATGCTTGAACATCTTAGGAAACATGAACCGAAGTGTACTAGGTTTTATTGGTTGTATTTAATACATGAGTAAATTCTAATGATCCCATGTTAGGAGCTTCTTAGACGGCTCGACATAGGAGTGAAGTAGGCACTCATAGGATTGGGGAAGTAAGTACGCCACCCCATGAATGGTATTAAGGAATACAATCCGTCATCCACGCAACTATAACAAGTAATTAACGTGTAAAAGATGTCTTGGGAGTAGTGAAATCTAAGTAAACACATTTCTCCCATATATTGCTCACAACCTTAGTTTAAATTAGTTTATTTTCATTTTTAGTATTTTATTTTGATTGCATCTTAGTATTGGGTTAGTTGACTAGCAACTAATTCAGCCCAAATCCTTAAAACCCGAGATTTTAATTTGCTTTCTAAAAAATATAAAAATACAAAAAGAATCATCCCTCATCTCTAGACCTAGTCTTTAGGTTTTCTAATCCTAGCGACACTATTCCTTGCTGAACGATCTATCCCCCAGTACTTGTCATTATACTATACTACATCGATCAGGTACACTGCCTGGTGGGGGTTGTAAGCTTCTAGAGATACCTCGAGAGGTAAAGCCTGGTGCAAACCCCACGCATCAAGTTTTTGGCGCCGCAGCCTGGGGAATAGTTATTGTCTAGGTTAGAATCTCTTTTTATGAGGTCTACTTGCTAGATTCCTTTCTAGTAAGATTTTATTTTTATTTTTAGGTTCTCTTTAGTCTATCTTATTTCTTTGTGTTTTTGTTCGTAATTCTTCACCACCCGACATCATGGACGATGGGAATATCTATGAACCCGTCATCCCACCACAACAAAACCCACCACTAGAACCTCTTAGGCCCCGAACCTTAGGAGAGTATTCCCGACCTAGCCACCAAGGCTACCGAAACACCATTGAGCTCACCGGAGCCAATGTGACCCCCTTGCAATCCGACACCATCTGGTTGGTGCAAAGCAGATGTGCATTCCATGGACTTCATTCCGAAGATCCAAATCAACATCTTAAGGACTTCCTTAAAATCGTAGATTCCATAGACCTAGATGTTGCAACTAGAGAGACAACCCGATTAAGCCTATTCCAATTCTCTCTACGTGATCAAGCTAGTCAATGGCTTGAACGTTTACCCGCGGGATCCATCACCACATGGGATGATCTCACCACTCGTTTCCTTGCTCAATTTTTCCCACCGGGGAGAACTACTAAGCTTAGAAATGACATCTTGATGTTCCAACAACGTCAAGGTGAAACTCTTTATAAAGCATGGACTCGTTTCAAGGACTTACTCCAAAAAGTACCTCATCATGGCATAGATCTTTGGCTCCAAGTCCAAATCTTTTATGACCATATCGATCTCTCCACGAGGCGAGCCATTGACCAATCGGCCGGTGGTAAGCTACGTGATCTAAGTGCGGAACAATCATGGGAACTCATAGAAGATCTTGCTCTCTATGACAACAAAAGTTGGAATGATCCTCGTGATTTGAACAAAACGGTCAAGGCAATATATTTGCCTTCGAACAATTCTAGCACTCCCGACCGTAGGATCATGGAACTTGAGGACCAAGTCAAGTTTCTCATGAAATCTTACGAAGCTCCTAAGCCTTCAATCCAAGTGAACAAAATCACTTCTTCATGCGAATTATGTAGTGGTCCCCATGACACTCGTGATTGTGTGGAACTCCCCGGAACAGCTTTTGCGGACTACGCATCCTCGCGTACCGACGAAGCGGGAGAAAAGTGGTACACTTTCAAACCCGAGCCAAACCTTTACGGTGATTCCTACAACCCCTCTTTGAAAAATCACCCAAACCTTAGGTGGAAACAAAATCAAGCTAATTCTTCCAATCCACCTAATCGTTACCAACCAAACGGTCCACCCTCCAACCGTACTTTCAACAACAATCCTTCTAACAACTATGGTAGTACCAACAATCTTGAAGGATTGATGTCTAAGTTCATGGCATCTCAAGAAGCTCGCATATCTAGGTTTGAAACCGAATTCAATCAACAACAAACGGAGATGACCAACAAGATAGACAACTTGTTGAAAGCCCTCAACAACCAAGCGTTAACCACGCCTAGGAAGGATACTAGGGACACCAATAACGGAATCCAAATTAAGGATCCCTCATTGTAACAACCCGCATTTTCAGGACATTTCTCCTATTCACTATTCATTAGTTACTATTCATCATTTTCGGAGTCAGTTTGTGATTCCGAGAAGCGTTTAGAAATTTTACTATTCATGTAACACTATTCATTTCCTGAAGGAAATCACTATTCACGATTGCCGTTCATTTTATCGTAAACTGAGTTTACGAGTCTTCAAATTCGTGTAACTAATGTGGTTTCACTGTAAATTCATGCATCATTCATTAATGACACTTCATATAGACTGGAGTAGTCTACACATCATCAATACTTTAGAACCTACACGGATATGCATTATTTCGATATACGTATGTTTAATTTGTAATTAACGTTACCACTCAGTTTTTACTACGAACGTATACCCGATACTCCCGAATACGATCCTAACATATTTTCACACTCATTATAATAATATAAAAATTATATTATTAATTTACCCGGTGTTTTGAAATCAATTACTATATTTTACAGTCGAAGCTTAATACTTCGTCGGTTTGCGAAATTTCAATTCGATAATTATTCTAACACCCGGTTCTTACAAGGAATAATATTTTACAACTTTTACAACTTCGTCGTATTTTATATCACCTCGGTAACATTTATTTTTAGTTAACTCGGTACCCGATAACACCTAAAATACAAAATATCTAACAAATACTTACATATCTAGACAAGATTATTAATGAGCCACCCTAAGCTTCCTTGTTTTATGGATCTTGCATCCTAATATTTTGACTACAAATTAGACCAAAGACCACTTTTTGACCATAAGACTTTGACTAGTTCATATATATATATATATATATATATATATATATATATATATATATATATATATATATATATATATATATATATATATATATATATATATCATCCCATTTCACCATTTTCACCATTTTATTCATTTTATACACCAAAACACCTAGCAAACACTTTCTCCTCTTCCTTCTTTGTGTGTGTGGATCGGCCAAGAAACAACCATAAGAGGAATCCATAAATTTTTGAAGATCAAGTGTTTAATCAAGTTCTAATCATGATCTAGTTGGGGTTTTGTGGTAAAAACCCTATGTTATTATACATTTTCTCCTCAAAATCACCTCAAATATTCAAGTAAGCTTCAAAAACACTTTATGATCTTTTATACCTTCATCTACTTTATATTTTTATGTATTTTCAAGTCATAGTAGTAGATCATGCAAATATATATGTTATACATATACCACTTTGTACAATAACACTCTTTAACGCTAGATCTACAATTTTTACTAGTAATCTCATGAGATCCACCATTTTTGGTGATGTTTAGGAACCCATGACACCCTGAGAAGGTGTATGGTAGGATTGGGTATTTGTGGAGTTGATTTGAGGTAGTTTGGTAAAGACTTGAACAAGTTACAAACTAGGAAAATCGATTTTTGAAACTATATATTACCTACTGTCCTTATTTTTGAAACGTGGGAAACTCAGGGTCTAGGGTGTAACTTTGGACCAAAGATTTAGAAAATACATTCCGAGACGAAACTATGGCCGAAAACGGGGATAAAAACGAGTTAATAACGAAGGAGATATGATTTTCCGAATATTAACAACGAAAAATACTTTCAAATATAGGTTCTGTCCCAAATCGCCAATTTCAGAAAACTCAGGGGTTTCCGGGTAACATTGGGTTAGATATTCAGAAAATACTTTCAAAAACGAAACCGTGGCCGCTTGAATCACTAAAATCCGAGTTACGACGAAAAAGATATGCCATTTTCAATTTTAACGACAAAAACAATATTTTCTGAAATATGAATCTGTCCCGATTTTCTAGTTAAGAAAAACTGAGATCTAATGACATCTAGACTAGCCGAGACCTTGAAAAACCTAAAGTATACTTGAATACCTTCGCGGGGATATAAAGAACGTAGAAAACGAGCTTATAACGAAATAGATACAAGCGTTTGAACTTAGACGATATATATATATTTCCATCAGCTTTCTATTATTATTTTTGCCGCAAAACTGTATTTGCGAGACACCACTTTCTCGGCTGTTTTTCTTCATGATCGGATCAATTTGAGTCCGAGCCGTAGTTTTATGAAATCAAGATCTTCCAACAAGCTTTTCAAATCAATTGGCCGTTCGTCAAATAGACTTATAACGAATAAACTACGACCTCATCTATATACCCGATAAACTATATATATTTTGACAGCTTTTACTATAATGAAATTTTCTAAGTGTTGAACATAATACTTTCAAGTAGCAACAATAAGAGTCGATTTTCTCATCGATCGAGATCCATATCGCCAAAAGTTAAATGACGCGACTTCTCGATATTGTTACAAGGTTTTCAAAAACGCCGAGTTTTATCACTAACCATTAACGTACAACATTTCGCAACTTGTTTTGCGAGGCCATTTTGGGCATATTTTCAAGTAATGAAAATGTTATTTTTGCGACAAAAACCTTATATTTGCCGATAGAACACCAAACAATGATCGTGGAGTACCGTTTCAACCTATTTCCATGAAAAGTGGTTATTAACCTAACGAGACGTCAAAAACGTATTTGTCGACGATAAACGTTATTTTCAAAACTAATGAGTGGTATCGATAGCATACGTGTTTGCATGTATAGCATCATTTCATTTCTTACATTAGATCATACCATTCATATTAGGTTGCGGTTAGAGATCGTGCCTCATTTCAGTATATCTACTTTTGTCATCGTAGCTATCGCACCAGGTGAGTTCATAACCCCTACTTTTACCTGTTTCACAACTGTTTTGGGGGAAGATACATGCTCCTTACTATTTAAATTCAATGCTTGTTTTACTTGAATGCGATTCGTTTTCTCAAACATTACTGGATGGTTGAAATACTTGATTGATTATTTGAATACATTATGAATTACTTATTCCATCCTTGATTACTTTCTTATGAACACAAGTTCTTGCTTTTGCGGAAACAAATATAAAACTGTTACTTTGCCTGAGTTACCTATTACTGCCACTGAAGTCCCCTTTATTATGAACCGTTAATTACATGCGTGTGAGCGCGAATGCTGTGGATAGATCTATTTGGGTTGACACCCCGTCCGAGTTGGTCGCGCCAACCTGTCAAACGGACGCATATCATTCGGATTACTTCCGAGTGTCTGGCAAACACTTAATTGGGGCATTTTATGCTTGATTGCATACGATTACGTCGAGCTTCGGGGTCATGAGCTTAGGCACTGTATACCTTATTTTTAGCTGTGACACTGTATTTGTTATATTGTCTTGCTACTGAAAATCTCGTATTCCGCAAATGACTTGTTTACTTAAACAAATTACTTTTGGCAGTGGGTTGTAAACACACAGGTTACAAGTCTCTTATGGCGGGACTTGTAACTGAGTGGATTTACGATGCCTTTGCTGGGAAATACTTGATTTCTGGAAACACTCGTTTACGGGAAATACTTGTTTACTTAAAACTATGAACTCACCAGCTTTATGCTGACGTTTTAGCATGTATTTTCAGGTTTTAAGCAATGGCACACTACAGGAGGTTTTGGCAGGGCATGGTATGGTCATAGAAGACTCTGATATTCATTTGGGGACCATTTTAAAATTATTTTAAGGGCCTACTTCCGCACAAATTTTAACAATGTAAATTCAATACTTTTGATTAAGCTATTTTATTCTAAATGATTCAAGTGAAAACCATTTTTGAACTTGTGTTGTAATACCAATTGAGTTACACCCCAGCTACATGTATGTTTCCGCTGGACCCGATTTCTGGGGGTGTGAAACTCATCATCCAAACATGTCCACCTTGTCAATGTTGTCACCATTAAGCCAATAGATAAGGAGATAGAGGAAAGTGACAAGGATGAAGTTGGAGTAGAAACCGAGACTAGGGATGAAATTAGGGAAGTTGAGGTTAATAGGGAAGAGGAATTAGAGGAGGTAGAGACTATAGAAAAGTACTTTGATAAGTTGCCCACCAAGGAAGAACGGGAATACCATAAGGATTTATTTGATGGCCCCGAGACACCATATGTCCTTGGCACACCCCTTATCAAAATGGGAGACCCCTCTAACATCAACATACCATGCAACATCGGGCATATGCATATATGGAAAGCTTACATCGATCCTAGATCTCCTGTAAACATCATGACTAGGACTTATTACAATTGGGTGATGAAGAAACAACTTGATTATAGGATGATGCCCAATAAGAATTTGATAAGTAATTTTGTTGGAAGAGTGAATGGATTGCATGTGATCATAGGTAATTTCACCTATGAGATCAATTTTATGATAGTAGAAGACACTCGTCCGGTGATAGATGATTTCCTAAGCCAAATAATATTCGGAAAACCATTTGTTGAGGCCACTAGGATGAGTTATGATCCGACTTTAGGGATAGTTAGGTTTAAGGAGGAGAATGATGAGATTGCCTACCAAATGCCCTACAAAATTGAGCAATACCGCCTTCTCTCTAATATAGAAAAGGAACACAAGCAAGCGGCTTACTATAGGAATGATGAGGATAAACGTGGAAGAGTAGAGTATGTGAAGAATAGGATGCTTGGTTTCTACAAAGAATGCTTGCAACTAGGTCCGGAGCACAAAACTGGTTTAGAAGACGACCTAGAGTGTGAAACCAACGATGAGATCACGTAGTAACCCATGACCTTGAGTCTAGCTACAAGACTCGTAAATAAAGAAAAGCGCTTCTTGGGAGGCAACCCATGTTTTGTGTGATTTTTATTTTTGTTTGTTTGTTATTTGCTTCCGTATGCATGCTTTATTTTTATTGTTGGTAGATCATGTTTCTAAAATAAAGAGTGGAAATACTTTATTTTGTTGTTTTGGCTTAGTCTTAACTTCACCCAAAGGTATTTCTGCAAAAGATAAGTGTAAGAGGAAACCCCAAATATGTTTTTAAGAAACAAACCGATCATGATTCTCCACAATACTAAGTGAACATGTATATTCGTATTTGTTAGAGTCAAATGCTTGTATCGAGTCATAATGAAGTTTTGCAGGATTTTCCAGGAAGTAGAACGAAGTTTTTCCAGAAATTTTCTGGAAACTTAACATAAGAATTTCTGCAGGTCACTTCTGACGGCGTCATGAGCTTACTCTTGACGGCGTCACGTGTAAAAATATGGAAATTTTACCAGTTTTGTTTTTCTAACGGAGTCTTAAAGTTTTTGTTGAATTATTAGTTTTATAATCTCCAGGAAATCTGCAAACTTCATTCCACAAGCATTATATCTTACTTTGTTTTCTAGGATTTAGTAACATATGTAGATTACCGCCAATTTTATGCGAGGTTGCCTTGTTTGTTTTCTCAGGATTTACAGGTTATGTATGACAAGAAGATGATTATTATTCTGGAAGGGAAGCTTTGATTGTTCATTTTCTTGGAGGAAGATTTAACCTGGCCACCTTATTATCCATACCGAGTGAATCAGGGGAGTATTTGATTTCATTCTTTTTTCTTATTTCACTTTTACATTCTTTACTTGAATTGGGGACAATGTTCATCTTAAGTGTAAGGGGAGGGTAAAACGATGATACCTTACAGATACACTTTCGCTTGAGTTTGTTTGTTTGATAGTAGATGTGTAATAAAACTATGAGAAATACTTGTTAGTGCAATTTTAGCGCCAAATTTAAAATTTTTTATAACATTTAGGAGTGAAACTTTAGCCATAGCAAGCGTCTCATGGATAGGAGATTGTATAACTAGCACATAACCGTATCATTCAGAAAAATTTTCCACCCAAATATGTGAGGTTCGCCTTTAGATTTGATAGGAAAAGTATTTAATATTAGTGCTTATGAGTGTACCGGTAGCATTTAGATTCTAGAACTTGCGTTAGTGATGCATCCCGAGACCGCTAGTGAGACTACATTCGTGTAGTAGGATTTACTACATGATAAGAGGCATTAGGATCACCCTTGTGTTAAACCCGTATCATAATTACTTGACCATTTAACTCATATTACTTGGCTAGTTAAGTCAACTAATTTTTCCCACACCTTAGCGTTGTACTCATTTTTAGTACACGAAACCCCTAGTACACCCCTCCGAGCCTATCTTTTCGTTTCTAACTTTAAGCATTTTACTTAAAGGAAGAATTTGTTACACCCCACTTAAATGTACACCCAAATCGCCTTAGCCTTCCGTGTATGCACTCATCTTTAGTGCATTATTGTTATTTGTTAAACCCTAAGTTAACTATCTAATTGATTACATGGTTGCTAAGTCGAGTCATATCCTTGTACATATTGTTTTGGGACGATTGGGACTCATGGGTAAAGTACTTATTTTATGGAGTAATGGGGAAGAACATCATATTATTACCCCCATATGTACGTTAATCTTAAAAGTACTCCAAGTGTTTTGATTTTCTTAATTCGAGTCATTAGATTAGTTTATTGTAAAGTCTGTAAAGATTCAAGTGTAAGGGGAATGTTCATTCCCTATGATGTATTATTTTGGATGGTAGGGTAAAAGTGTATGCCAAAAAAAAAAAAAAAATCTAAAAATTAAGAAAAAAGAAAAAAAAAATAGAAAGAGAAAAAGAGAAAAAACATACGGACTACCATCCCTTTTCATTCTATGTTCATTTTATGATTTTGTTATTTTTCATTTATTAGCTTAAGTCGAGTCTAGTCTTGGCTTAGCAACGCCATATTGTACATGTAATTAACCAAGATTGTTAAATCGCCACCAGTAAAAACTGCTTATGTCCAACAAAACCATGTATTTCATATCCCTACACCTAACGTTACAACCCTTTAAAAGACCTCTTTGATAGTTTATCCTAGGTGCTTACGCCATGTGGTGGAGGTTTGATCCTTTCCCAAGCCTATGGTAATCTATTTTGCTATGACAGGTAGTGAGAGATATCTTCCGTTTCCATATTGTAATTTATACTTTATTACACCCGAGAGATGTGAGTATCTAAACACTATTTGTGAGGTGCTAGTATATGACCTCCGTGCTTGTCTTTGGTCTTTAGTGGAACGATTATTTGTTGTAATTACTTTTATATTAGTGTTAAATGACCCCTAACTTGTATTTTGATTAGAATAAAAGCGCATTTGCTTGAGGACAAGCAAATCTCAAGTGTAAGGGTATATGATGAGGCGAAAAATGAACCACTTTTAGGGGTCATTTAAGCCCGGAATTGAATTTATTTGATCAAATATTGCCCTAAATCATTCCTTTTGTGATTTTAGGTACTATGGGAGTGAAATCTGGAAAAGAAAGCAATTCGGACGTTTTTGGAGCATAAAAGTGAAGAAAACGCCAAAGACTTAATTTTCCATGCTGAGAACAGTGTATGACGGCGTCAAGAGGAAATATTTGACGGCGTCAAGAGTAAAATCCATGACGACCCAGAAGAAACGTGAAGGCGTCACAACAAGAGCGTCAAGAGTTAAAATCATGACGGCCTACATAAGGTGTACACATGACGGCGTCAGACCCAGATCTAGGCAGTTCGAGGAATTATTTGGCGGCGAGATGACGGCGTCAGACATTTGTTCTTGACGCCGTCACCTTCTAAATCTATATATAGTGTTCTATTTTTCACTCATTAGGGAGGAACTTGTGTGGAGAAACCCTAGGGCCGAACTTTGTGTACCCTAGCTCGTATTTTACAGTAAATTCAAGGGTTTTCACCCCTTGAATCCTTTCATGTGCTATTAAGATAAGTCTTCTCTTAATTCAATCAATATGTCTATGTGTTGGTTGTCTATATCTTGTGCTTGTCTTAATTTCAACATGCTAGGCTAGATTTATCTTGTGTTTTCTTAGATCTAATGAAACCTAGATGTTAATTATGTGTTGATTACTTGTTTATGGTTGTATTGGATGAATGATTTCAATGTTAGGCTTACGAAAACTGGCAGATCTCCATTGTGTAACATGCTTGAACGTCTTAGGAAACATGAACCAATGTGTACTAGGTTTTATTGGTTGTATTTAATGCATGAGTAAATTCTAATGATCCCATGTTAGGAGCTTCTTAGACGGCTCGACATAGGAGTGAAGTAGGCACTCATAGGATTGGGGAAGTAAGTACGCCACCCCATGAATGGTATTAAGGAATACAATCCGTCGTCCACGCAACTATAACAAGTAATTAACGTGTAAAAGATGTCTAGGGAGTAGTGAAATCTAAGTAAACACATTTCTCCCATATATTGCTCACAACCTTAGTTTAAATTAGTTTATTTTCATTTTTAGTATTTTATTTTGATTGCATCTTAGTATTCGGTTAGTTGACTAGCAACTAATTCCGCCCAAATCCTTAAAACCTGAGATTTTAATTTGCTTTCTAAAAAATATAAAAATACAAAAAGAATCATCCCTCATCTCTAGACCTAGTTTTTAGGTTTTCTAATCCTAGCGACACTATTCCTTGTTGAACGATCAATCCCCCGGTACTTGTCATTATACTATACTACATCGATCAGGTACACTGCCTGGTGAGGGTTGTAAGCTTCTTGAGATCCCTCGAGAGGTAAAGCCTGGTGCAAACCCCACGCATCAGCAACCTAACTGGTCGAAACCATCAGTGTTTAGTTTAAAGAAGTCACTCCATCAACACAAGCTGCAGAGTCAAAACTACAAGCTCAATCCAATGCAACAATACTCTCAACAAGAAGATACAGCCCTCACAGAATGCAAATAATGCATAAGCAAAGCTTAGTTACTTGTAATTTGATATAACAGTGAAATGCATAAGAGTAGTATAGTATAATTAGCTTGTTTGACTTTCTCATGTTGACTTTTGTACAATGTATAAATACTGCACTTGCAGTGTAATCATGTAATGAAGATTTCATAATTTCATTCACTTTACACACAGTTTCTCTTAATTTCAATATGGTATCAGTGCATTCTGATAGCTCTAACAAACTCCGGCCATCATCCAACTAATTTCGGCCACCATCTAACTAACCAACCACCACATCTAACAAACTTTTACCACCACAGACCACCATTAACCACCACAAATTCTTCAAAATCACTCATAATCACCACAAATCCACTCAATTCCTCATAAAGATCACGATTACCACATCAATTTCAACAAATAACATCAAAATCAACCAATTTCAGTCAAAACTCATCATAGTCGTTTTTTTCCCCGCCAAAACTTCAAATTCATCTTCTTGATTGAATCTTGATCAAAACACCATGACTAACTCATTAAACACAAACAATAACATCAATAATACCTCATCTTCCACACAACATGCTGATCCTGATGATATCAATTCAATTCATCACCCACTGTATTTTCATCAGAATGACCATCCAGGCTTAGTATTGATCTCCAAGAAGTTGATTGGGTCAGAAAACTATAGTAGTTGGAAGAGATCTATGATGATTGCACTGAATGCAAGGAACAAATTGAAACTAATCAATGGAGAGCTTCAAGAACCATCACACAACTCACAACACAGATTGGGAAAGGGCCAATGATATGGTCATTTCCTGGATTCTCAATAATGTATCAGAACAAATTGGTAACAATCTCAGCTTTGTAAACTCTACAACTGCTTTATGGAATGAATTACATGAACACTATTCACAGTTAGATGGGCATAGGATCTATCAAGTGTCAAATGAGATCATTCAGTTGAAACAACTCAATACACCAGTGGAATTGTACTATCACAAGTTGAAAGGTTATTGGGATGAATTAGATGCATTGGAAGCACCTTATGCATGTACCTGTAGATGTGATTGTAAGAATGGGAGGACTAATGGAGAAAGGGAGCAGAGAAAAAGGTTGATACAATTCCTTATGGGTTTGGATGATAGCTATACAAACATCAGAGGACAAATCTTGTTGATGCAGCCTCTACCACAAGTGTCAAAAGCTTACAGTATGCTCAGACAAGAGGAGAAGCAGAGAGATGCACCAAAATCCAACCCATTACCTATTCCAACTGCTCTCAATTCCTACACCAACAGAAACAACTCCACCACACATAAGCCAAACACCCCTTCAACTGGTCAAGCCACAAATGGGACTAGAAAAACACCATTTAGGAAAGGAGTAATTTGCACAAATTGTAAAAAGGAGGGCCATTATGGTAATGAATGCTACAGAGTTGTTGGGTTTCCTCCAGGTCACCCACTCCATGGAAAGTTTGTACCTTCATCACAGAGAACTCAACAAGGATACAAAGGCTCAGTGAATGTGACAATTGGAAATGAGGAAGCAACAAATGTCACACAAACCACATCAATAACTCAAGCTAGCACTTCAGGAACCAACACTGATCCATATGTCTTCACCAGAATGGATCAAATACAGAACCAGCTCAACCAAGTGCTTCTCATGATGCAGAGCCAGAACCACAGTGAGTTCACAGCTGCAAACTTACCCAACATGGCAGGTATAAAATACATTTTCATTGCTTCTTTTTCATCTGGGATTAAGGAAATCTGGGTAATAGATAGTGGGGCAACTGATCACATTTGCACATGCTTAACTTTAATGTTTAACTTACAAAAGTGCACACAACCAATAACTGTTTACCTTCCAAATGGTCACACAACCACAGTCACAATGGTAGGCTCAGTTCAAATAACACCAAACTTGGTACTCAATGGTGTCCTGTACATACCAACCTTCACCTATAACCTCATCTCAATATGTAGAACAACCAATTCAACACACTCATCAGTGACTTTCACTCACAATAAGTGTATCTTTCAGGGCCATGATAGCTCAAAGACAATAGGCAATCTACATGGAAGACTGTACACACTCACACCTACATCATCTAACACTTCTTCTCCTACCTCATCAACTGTTCTATCTCATCACAACTCAGCTTACTTGTGGCATGCAAGGCTTGGTCACCCATCATTTCAAGTTCTAAAAAGGATCAAGACAATCTTACCATTGTTTCATTGTAACTCTGATACAAAGTGTTCTGTTTGTCCTTTAGCTAAGCATCACTTACTTCCATTTCCTATCAGTAATTCACATGCTAGTAGTATGTTTTCACTTGTACATATGGATGTCTGGGGTCCATACAAACACCCAACTATCAATAAATGCAAATATTTCCTTACCCTTGTTGATGATTTTTCAAGAGCTACATGGACATATATAATTCCAAACAAACATCATGTGTTCACAGTGTTTCAAACTTTCTACTCCTATGTCAAAACTCAATTCAAAACTAAAATTCAAATCATAAGGAGTGACAATGGGACAGAATTTCTCAACCAATCCTTCACTCAATTCACACAAAAACATGGTATAATTCACCAAACTTCATGTCCCTACACCCCACAACAGAATGCAAGAGTGGAAAGGAAGCATAGACAACTTTTGGAAATGGCTAGATCCATCTTCTTTCAAGCACAATTTCCTACTCATCTGTGGGGATATTGTATCCTAGCCTCAACCTATCTCATCAACAGGTTACCCTCAACAGTTTTGAACAACAAAAGTCCCTATGAGATGCTATACCAAACACCCCCTGACCTTGAACACCTCAGAATCATTGGTTGTCAAACACATGCCTACATTTACACAAATGACAAATTTGAACCCAAATCCACACCAACTGTACTAGTAGGCTATCCTCAAAATCAGAAAGGTTACATTCTTTATGACATTCACACCCACAAAACAACCATTAGCAGACATGTCATATTTGATGAAACAATATTTCCATACCACTCCATCAAGAACAATTCACAACATGATCCATTCACCTCACCATTACAATACTCTTCTATTCACCCATCATCAATCCCATCAGAACCATCAATTACACCCCTCACCTCTGATTCAAACACTTCAACACCAACAACATCTACATCCATACCAAACATATCTGTACAGGATACCATACCACCATCACCTATACCAGACATTACAACCCAACCCACCCAACCTATATCAGAACCTACACCATCACCTACACAATCTTCATCAGAACCAATCCAACCTCCCATACACATACATCAACCACCTCCATCAACCAGAACATCAACAAGAACCAAAACCTTACCTTCTAAACTTAAAAGATTCCAATGCACTTTACCACCATCATTAATTAACAACACAAAGACTAAACATCATCACTCATATTACATTAATTATTCTAATCTTACACCAACATCACTCACACTCACCCTAAGCACAGATGTGATCAAAGAACCACAATCATTTACTCAGGCAGCCAAACATCCTGAGTGGAGAAAAGCTGTGGATAAAGAAATTCTAGCATTAGAGCAAAACAACACATGGGAATATGTTATTCTTCCACCTGGAAAGATACCCATTGGATGTAAATGGGTCTTCAAAATCAAGTTGAGAGCAGATGGGACAATTGAAAGGTACAAGGCCAGGTTGGTAGCTAAAGGATATCATCAAAATGAGGGCATAGACTACACTGAAACCTTTGCTCCAGTTGCTAAGATGGCTACAGTAAGGACACTCATTGCTATTGTTGTTCATCAGGGTTGGGAGATTCAACAGTTAGATGTAAACAATGCATTTCTTCATGGAGATTTAACTGAAGAAGTATACATGACTGTTCCACAAGGATGCAACAAATCACTTCCTCCCAACACTGACTGCAAACTTACCAAATCATTGTATGGATTGAAACAGGCAAATAGACAATGGTTTGAGAAGTTAACCACATTTCTTACTCATCTGGGCTTCAAACAGAGTTATGTAGACACTTCCCTCTTCACAATTAATCATCAAGGTTCTATTACTTCCATCTTAGTCTATGTTGATGATATTCTAATCACTGGTAAGGATTCTTCATTCATCTAACACATCAAGACTCAACTGCACAATAAGTTCAGCATAAAAGACTTGGGCCCTATCCACTATTATTTGGGAATTGAGATACTGAGGAACTCTACTGGTTTAGCTATGAGCCAAAGAAAGTATGCTTTAGACTTACTCAAGTATGTAGACACTCTTGATCTCAAACCTATTGCAACACCAATGGATCCTATCATCAAACTCAATGATCATGATGGTGAACTTCTTCCTGATCCAACACTGTATAGGACCATTGTTGAGAAGCTCATATACCTCACAATTACAAGACCTGATCTCTCTTTTGCTGCTCAAGCCCTCAGTCAGTTCACACATTGTCCCAGAACTTCACACTTCAAAGCACTCCAAAGGGTTCTCAGATACATAAAGCTTTGTCCAGGCGAAGGTATATTCTTTCCAGCCTCTAACACCATGGAACTCACCACTTATTGTGACAGTGATTGGGCAAGTTGTGCCACTACTAGGAGATCAGTTTCTGGCTATGCCATTTTCCTAGGGAACAGTTTAATCTCATGGCAGTCTAAGAAACAATTAGTGGTGTCTAGATCTTCAACAGAAGCTGAGTATAGATCCCTAGCAGATAGTACTTGTGAAATTTCATGGATCAAATGTCTCCTAAATGATTTGGGTATTCAGATTCCCACACCATCACTAGTTATGTGTGACAATGTTTCAACCATTGCCCTAGCCAACAATCCAGTTCAACATGCTAGGACAAAGCATATTGAAATTGATTGTCATTTTGTGAGAGATAAGATAAGAGCTGGACAAATCAAACCTGTCTTTGTGCCCACACAAGCTCAAGTTGTTGATATTCTTACCAAAGGTCTCAGCAAATATCTCCAATATTCATGTCTTTCCAAGTTGAGCATCTGTGATCCCTACACAGTGCCAACTTGTGGGGGGGATAAAGAAGTCACTCCATCAACACAAGCTGCAGAGTCAAAACTACAAGCTCAAGCCAATGCAACAATACTCTCAACAAGAAGATACAGCCCTCACAGAATGCAAATAATGCATAGGCAAAGCTTAGTTACTTGTAATTTGATATAACAGTGAAATGCATAAGAGTAGTATAGTATAATTAGCTTGTTTGACTTTCTCATGTTGACTTTTGTACAATGTATAAATACTGCACTTGGAGTGTAATCATGTAATGAAGATTTCATAATTTCATTCACTTTACACACGGTTTCTCTCAATTTCAATATAGTTCATGATTCACATGTGAATAGATTTGGTATGGGCCAATCTATAAGTGTTTCAGATTGTCAGAAAATTTTGTTGCCAATCTATATAAGTGATTCTTGGGACGGTAACTGAAAACCAAAATAATGATTCGTTTTGATCCAAGACGAACCAAAAACTTGAATTTTAGACCATTTAGTCTAACACAAGTTAACCAAATCCAAAAACATTTTAATCTCAACATGACATATCATGTTCCAGTGAACCCAAAAAATCATAATCCTAAACTCATAAATTAACACACCACACTCAAACATTTCATTTTCTTAGTAGACTTTTGACCAAGAAGAGGCCACAATCTGTTTTTTGCACAGTGGGTCCAGTTGGTGAACTGCTTGACCAGCAAATGCATAGGACCCTTGAAATTGTATCATGTAATATTAACCTCATCACATGCAAAAAAACAACTTTTGTGTACCAAACTGAACCAAAATTATTAGGTATGTGGTCCCTTTAAAAGATAGATCTTTTATTAGACTTTGTTTGAATTATTTAAAATTTACTCATGATATTTTGAAAGTATTTTACTTGCGTTGTACCATTATGTACTACTACTATTCACTACGTTTGAATAAAAGGTTTGGTCCATTTAGAATAATGTAACAAGACGAAGTGAGGACACTTTGTCCTACCATATGCCATTATGTTCATCACTAGCATAAGAACCAGCTGCCATGATTTACACTTCAAAGCTCAAAGTTTGAAACATGTTGTGGTAATGATAATAGACTAAAAATATGTAAACTTAGCTTGGAACATTAAATATATTATGAAGAATTTTTGGAAAAATAAATCATATGTTTAATCTCAATTGGCTAAAAGTTCAATGAAACAGACGCTCATTGCATAAGACTTGATCTTTAGGAAGGGCTAGTCGGCACCAAAAAAAGATACACGAGGTCATGCTTTCCCCACCGATTTAAACCTTTGGAGAGAAAGATGCATCTTTTTTATATAATTTTTTATGTATACATATCATCACATATAGGAGATTAAATATCTATCTTAATGTAACTGTAACTTAATAAGATGAGAAAACATTAATCACAATATTCATTTTACACAACAATGTTCACATGATACAAAATTAATCATCAATGTGAAATTAAGAGTTATTGTCTTTTATACTATAACTATCTTTTTTGTTTTATCCGTCTTAAATTGATTGTCCTTACTTTTTTTGGTTTTGTCTTAAATTAATTGTCACTAACTCATTATCTTGAAAATGTAAATGAAAGATCATCATCACAATAAAACATTATAAATGCTCCTTCCGTTCAAAAATAATTGTTCACATTGTCATTTTTCAAATGTCCCAAAACAATTATTCACTTTATATTTCAACAAATGGGATAAGTCTTTAATCATATTCAAAAAAATAAAAAACTTTTATGAGTAAAATTATTTTATTGGTGGAGAGTATAGTTAGTAAGATTTCATTAAAACTTTATACATTTTTGAATAAAGATTTGAATTCATTTATATACCAAACATTTAATCACTTATCAAATGATCAAATTCTATCCATTCATTTTTTAAATTAAATGACAAACTCATTTTGACCCATTTCTTTTTTAAAATTAATATCTTTTAAACCGCTAATCGTTAAACGAAAAAAAATTATACCATCGCGACGAGCATTTAGTTATCTTTCTATTGACGAATATACTTTCGACAAACTTTTTTCTTCGTTTTTTCATGTTTTTCTTCTTTTTTTTCGTTGTTGAAAGTTGCATGAGAAATCAGATCTGATTAAACACTGATTTGAATATTCGAATATCTAAATATGTAATAAAATAAACATAACTTTTTCTACGATATTCTAAAAGTTTCACCCTTTTTTTCTTGGAAACAAGACAATCATAGCTTTCCAACCATATATAACACATTATATTTCAAATTGTAGATTAGTCCAGTTAATAATCAAAGTTAGATTAAACACATAAAATCACATGTGATTTTTACTACATGTGTTGTTATCACATGTGATTATAGAAGTTTCATGAATGAACTAATATAATATATCATTCGAATACAATGTTTGACATATGGTTGAAAAGTTATGAATGTTTGTTTTTATTGCAAAAAACGGGAAAAGGTTTTGATTTATAGACAATACTTATGTCAATTTTAGTACAGATGTTGAGTGTTCAAACTTTGATATTAGTGTTAAAATCACATGTGATATGTCATATGATTTCAATAACTAAAATAAAACGTGAGAAAAACGACTAAAAAAAGTTTCTCGAAAGTATATCAAAATGCTTGTCTATAAAAAGATAATTAAATGTTTGTCGTAATGGTATAATTTGTTTTGTCTAACGATAAATAGTTCATGAGACATTTAAATTATAAAAAAAAAAAATGTAATTGGATTTTTAATTTAAATATATATTAATATCTATCTTTTTTCAAAAAAAATAAATAAAAAACAAATAAAAAAATGAATGACTGAAATTTGTTCTTTAGTATGTGTTACATATAATATAATAAAATTATTATATACCTTATTTTTATCAAAAAAATGTGTTACATATAATAAAATTATTAATTTACTATTTACATATTTTGCAGAAATTTTATTTCGAAAAGTGTATACCTCGTATATTACGGCGCCGGGTCTTAAAGCATACAAAGGCGTTGAAAAAAACTCGAATACAACATTTACATAAAGGTTAAATGTATATTGTCACTTTTATACATATGGGTGCCATAAAAAACATTCATAATTTAAGGGGAAAAACAATCTTATAGTAATAAAAACAATTAGGCTTTATTTTTGGCGAGCAATATTTTTTTAGCTTTTTACTAAATGTACTTTAAATTTGATTGGTCCAATTTGCATTTTCACTCATTTATATATTGTTTGCTTGTTATGTTGCTTGTACTTTTCTTTCAAAATATAATTAAAAACTAACTAAACAATAATCTAATATTATAAAGGTAGTTTTGATATTTGATACGAAACATTGGCAAAACCTCCTCGTTACTGAAAAAGTATTTGCAAAAAACAACCACAAACCAATCGTAATATTATATTATGCAATATAATATGACATGAATTGATACTATACAACACAATATGATAAGGGGTCTATTTATTAGTTTTCCTTACTAATTTGATAGGGAATTAACATTAACTGGATGGTGATTTGTTTTAGATAAAAGTTAACATATTGATATCCAATTTAAGTTCCATCTCGGCTTATTTTACTACTTAAATTGAACTTCTATGTTCAACGAAATTTAATTCCTCAATAGTTACAATTAATCTTTTTTTTTTCTTAAACGAACACCGTATAAAATGAAACCAAATCTCCATTCCATATTGACCAATTTTAGCAAACCAAGTGTAATTATTATGCTTAAAGTTGGAACAACGTTTGTGGATAATATCTAAATATTCAACAACTTTTAATAAAATCACCCAAATATTAAAACTACTTTATAAGTTATATAGTTATGTTTTTAGTTTTATTTTTACTAATTAAGGCAAAAACCTTATCGGTTGCTGACAATCTAAACTTAAAACGTGTTGAAAAATCATTAAAGACATTTCTTTTAGAATGAATACATTTATCACTTGACATGTTTTTCTCTAAACCGGTAATGAAATAAATCAGTATTTGGAATATCCAAACAATAGTAATTCTTTTGCTAAAGTTAATATAAAATGTTGAATAATGATATGGTATTAAAATATATTAACTTATAAAGATATACTAGTTTATAATCTTATGCATAAACAAGGTTGTAAATTGTATTATTATTATAAAAAATATTTACCTTTTTGCTAATAATGTTATTATTACAAATATAAACTATAATTTAAAACGCTTTATACAAAACATCTTTAGTATTTTACAATAAAACAATATTCACAATGGTTGGTAAATGTAAGATAGTAATTTGTGGGGAATAACTGTTAAACAACTAGGTTTTATTTTTGGTGAACAATATTCTTTTAATTTTTCACTAAATGAACTTTAAATTTGATTGATCTAATTTGCATTTTTACTCATTTCTATATTGTTTGTATTTTTCTTTCAAAATTTAGTTCCAATATAACTCAATAATAATCTAACATTATAAAGGTAGTTTTGATATTCGATACGAAATATTGGTAAAACCTCCTCGTTATTAATAAAGTATTTGAAATAAAGATGACCACAAACCTATCATAATATTATATTACTAGCTTATAGACCCGTTGACACCGGGTTATGTTTTAAAGAAATAGAGAAAATGAGATGATAAGAAAAGTAATAACGTAAACATGTTCCATTTAATATATGAAAGAAAAGAATGAGACAATGCGTCAATTATCCGATAAGCAATTGAGTTTATTACAATTAAAGTAATAAACGTCCAAGCGTTGGCGTCTCTAAAATTGATTGTCTTGAATAGAAAAGGATGTGTGTGAGTGCTTATCGATTCAATACCAAATGTCCATATCGTGCACACCTAATAGTCCATAGATGATGTAAGTAAAAGCATGTTGTGACTGATAAAATATTATAATTGAGAATATGATAAAGAAAAAGGAACGTGTGTATTTTAAATACCTCTTGAAGTTTGATCATAGACCTTGAAGTACTTATTTGTATATGACATTTATTGTAGTTTTAGAGACATTACCATCCTGATCACAGACGACAACATTCAAACCTTTCTTGCTTTTTACTCTTCAAACAGCAACATATAGTTGTCTATGTGTGAAAGCAGGACGCCGCAAGTATAAACCAACATATAGTTGTCCATGGTTTGTAACTATTAAGAAAATAAACATTCATGTATTGTCTTCTCTAACTGGTAGATAGTCATGGAGAGCAAAGTTATGTGATCAACGTCAAACACTTGAATAATCATGTTCATTCACTGTATGAAAAACGAAAAAAGTCAAGCTAAAAGGAAAGTGTTGATAAGAGTGTAGTAAAAAAAATGATATAAAACATATCTTAGGCAATACATTGTTTTAAACTTACTGTCTATTTTGCCACTTCTACCTCTGCATTAGTATATTGATCGATCCAATTTAAGCTTGTTTTGAGAATGACATGAAAGGAGTTATAAGAGATTCCGTTGTAGAGTATTAGAGTACTTGTTTTGACTCCCAGTATCTTAAAGAAACTTGTGCAGATATATGTTTCTTTCACTGTCGAAGGTAAAATAAGGAAACAAATATTTTAAACATAAAACTTTGAGATATAGTAAAGAGGTGTTTCAGTTGGCTTGTGCTTAAAGCTAAAAGGATTTTTCGATAGGCTTATGCTTAAAAGTTGTGTGAATCTAAGTGTTTATATTTTTTTTAGCTTATTTAGTTCCTAAAAAGGCATTAGCTTTTTGAAATAAGCTAATACCTTCAAAGTACATAATGCTTTTTTCAGAAAAACAATAAGCAATTAAACATTAGAAAATTAGCTTTAGCCAGACACCTCTTAAATAATTATATAGATTTGATGGAGTGGCATGAGCTACACCACGCCTCCACACCAACTCTACATGGTTTTATGAGTTAAAGCTTCAAAGATTTACAAATCCACATCAAACTACCAAACTAAGAATTTCATCTAAAAGTAGTTCTAATGCACAGGTATGTGAATTTATCTTATTTTCAAATATATTTTTCATTTTGTTTAATCAATCTAATCAAGTATATAATACTTGACGCTAGTTACTACTACCATTTTAAGCATTTGTCATCCAATACACATTTAGTTTTAAGATGAATACACGAAAATAGATGAACCAAATAAGTCAAAAGAAACATACAAATTTAGGTAAATTCTTTTGAGAGGAACCGATTCAAGCAACATATGAAGCAATATCTCTCAAATATTAACCGATTAATACCAATAAAGTAGTAAGAATGAAAAAGATTCGAGTTGTCTCATATTGATCAAATGGATCATATAAAATAACTACTACTACTACTACTTAAAAAGATACATACTTTTCTATGAATTTGATAGTTGCAGTACAAAACATACTTGTACATGTGACCCAAGTCCTAAACCAATTTACATAATGTTCTTAGTACCAAAATGTTTTTCAAACTAACTACATGTTCAGTTCATTAACTTCACTACTTGTTTTGAACCCTTCCTATCACCATGTCTTGAAAAGTCTTCATTTCCACTAACAATCAATATGTCTTCCCAAACAGCTATAGTTAAGCCTCTTGCATTGTAACTCGACCTAATTACATCATACATTCATTTCATCATTTTTTCAGCACCACCTACCTTGCCCATTCCATCAAACCTACACATCTGCCTTACAAAATCAAACATCCTTTCATTAGATTCTTGATCTTAATCTTGGAAGTACAAAACGGGATAATGCATTGTCACCGTAGTTCGACTCGTATAACTAAAAAAGAACACTACAAATATCAAAAAAAATATGCTCAGAAAAAGGTAGGCAAGTCTGACCAACATTCGTAATATTTATTGTTGATAATAGTTACTAATCTATATTAGTTTAAAAATGGAGTAATAGCCTATGCGGGTGAGATGATAGTCTTGTGTCACATAAAATTACCCGTCTTGACTCAAACCCAAAATGATGAGTCACTCGACCAATCGGTTTCACTACCCTTCAAATCAAAGTAAGAGAAAAAGATACTTACTTGTAACAACCTTCATTTGTGACCCCAGTTTGATCCGAACTGTTGTTCCAATGACATCCACAACATGACCCTGGTTTTCTTTCCAGGTATATATTTACCTAAATTTAGTTATAACATAATGTAAGGAAGAGGGTTTTACTTTGCACATTGGAGCCACAAGAACTACACCGTCCCATTCACGTTGCTCTTTAAGATGGACTTTAAGCGCAACCGCACCACCCATTGACTGGCCCAACAGAAACCGAGGCATCCTTCTGACTTCAGGGCGTCCTGTTAAAAACACAAACTTCTAGTCATAGAGTTTAATAAGCTTACAAATGCATAATTTAAAAACACAAATAAAGTTGTAGTAGTTCTGAAGTACAAAATGATTAATTAGACCACAAGAAGTCAAATATGGACATTTAGAACATGCAATACCTTTAATCCTTGTGTATTGTTCGATTACATTGTCAACCATATCACTGAAGTTGGGAACGTAACCATGCAACCCTTCAGAGAGGCCGAAACCAGGATGATCAATGGCATAAACACCATAACCCGCAGCAGCAATTTTCTTTGCAATGCCTGAAAGTCTTTTCCGTTATACATAAGAACTTGACAATTTTGGCATATAGATGATGAGATATGGTCACAAACCTTCAAAGAAAAAGGTGCAAGTATCGCCATATCCATGAACAAAACACACAGCAGCTTTGATTCGGACTCCTGGAATTGGCAACCAGCTTTTACAGAAAATATCTTGACCTTTTGAGTTCATCTCAAACCACTACAATTTACAGACTCATATCTTTAGTGGGTAGTAAACCACGTGCCGGCAAGTCACATGATCTTAATATTAATTTAACTCAAAATGGGACATTTAATTCCTGATACGTAAATTACCACAGGTGCTTTTATGCCTTCACTTTGTTTCATAAACATAGTACTTTTAACTCAAAAATCAAACCAGTTCTCAAACTTAAATTTTACTTTAATTTTCAGTATAATATCCAGACTATCGAATATAGTGCCAATCATTTGTCTATCACTGAAACAACTCTTTTTGAAAGAGTACAAATAAAGATAAAAAAACAAATGTACCCAGGCAACTAAAGGAGGCAACTACCTTTTAAACACCCATTTTCTGTGATTGGGTTGATTGGACCCTGAGCAAGTTGCAAGCAGCAGTGCTACTGACACATTAGACCAAACCAACAAATGCTATTGATACGTCAACCAAGCCATCACCTGCGTAAACTACCCCTTTTAGCACACTTAGAAATAGATTATATAGACCATATTACGAATTTTTTATGTTTTGAAGCATTAGAAAGATACCCCGTTTTAACACATACCTTTTGTGGATCGCTCCTGTGGGATAATTTCTAGTTAAAAGTAAGTTGATTGGAGCCTTAGCAACTTGTTTCACATAAATGATTGGAGCCCGAGTACATGTGATTCACGACTTCCCTTTCTAGTGTCGTAAATTAACATCCCTTCCTGCAAAACACATGAAACATTTTATGTCGATTAACAAATACGGAATACAAAAAACTACAACATAAACAGAAACGGATAAAAACCAACCAATGAAATTGTGAAACCGTATGAAGAGTAAGGTATGGCATTTTAAAATGGATATATGATTTCACATACATTTCATTAGTACATAAGCAGAAGTCCACATTTATCAGCCGGTTATGAGCTTAAACAATATTGTTCATATACAGTTTACAAAGGATCCCTGCAATGTGATCTCATTTAGCTTTCTTTTTTAGCAAATAGTGGAAGAGTCATGGCGGTTTTACTTTTATGGCTTCATTAGATTGAAAACATATAAGGAAAAAGTAACCAAACATTTAACATATCTTATTTCCGTATTAGGATTTTTTTTTAATTGGACTCATATGATAGTAAATTAATACAAACCTTAGATAAGTTATCTTGCGTTTCCTGTATCTGTGTAGAATTAATACTTCTCAAATACGCCAAAATCCAGCCTGGCTGCACAACGTCACTTGAAGAAACAAACAAAGCGTTTTAATTACAAACTAACTGTCACAATACATATCTAATTGCACTACCAGATTATATACCTTAAAGACTTTAAACTCGTGTGAGAGCATGAGTAGGTGGTTTGATCTCAAAAGTATGAGCAGCTACACATGTTACCAATGCCATCAAAACTGGACCACCTGTAGAAACGTACCTAAAATGATCATGAACTACCACACACACCAAAGGTTACTCAATTAGACTTCACTTAAGTTTTAATCATCCTAAGTACATGAAGGCATCCTAATATCAGAAGCATCGTCAGCATCAACGACAACGTCACTTATGGGTGGGTGACAGAAACAATTCCCAGTTTCTCTGTGTTTCATGTGTTTTGTATTTTCATGATGTGCCCAATTAAGAAACTACATTTTATTGTATTTCGCACAGAATCATAGGATAGTTTGATATCGACCAAATAGATTACATCTAAAAGTTACGATAATGAAAAGTACCCTTCCGCCCCTTTTAAGCTCGCTGTGTTCTGTATAAACACCTTTAAATATACATACATTAGTGTGAATATCTAAAAGTTACGATAACGAAAAGTACCCTTCTGCCCCTTTTAAGCACATCTGCAGAACATGTCCAGTTTAAATATTTTATCATTCTTATCAGATTGATCTCTATTTTTTTTATTTCTATGGCAGATGTTGGCAACATAGTACTCAAACTTTTCTAATAAATACATTAAGGTTGTTGTTCAAACACGTATAAAAGGAAATATAGATCAAATATGAATTAAAAAACCTTATAATCTGATTGCAATGTGAAATAAACTATACCGACCTTTTCAACTTCATTAAATAGTAGTACGCTTTGGTCATCTTCAACTTTAAATTCTTATTTTAGTCCCACAACATCAGGCTTTAGATCAAGTGTTTCTTTTTCTTTTCCATAAAGTCATTGCCTGCATAATAAATAGCAATATTATCCTGCTGCAGATAAGAAACATGTGTCAACCTTGTAAATATACTTTGCTTCTTAACAAAAGCTTGTAAAACATGTGTCACGTTTATTGTAAAGCTTCTAAAAGATATCCCATAGACCACATGAGATGAATTTGACCGAAAGTAATTGGTAACAATGTTCGTTAAGGTGGTAGGTGACTAACCTTACTTCCAGATGGGGTGCTATTTTTTGGTCGAAATGTCTTATGGTTTCTGCAAACATTAATGTCAAGGGAGGGTCAGCAATTTTCAACAAATCTATTTTATATAATGACACAGAATAATAATATAAACAGAAAGATCAGACCCATAAGAGGTAGAATTTCAGTTTGAGAATGACAAATATGAGATGTGCACGAATTCATGCTTATTAATCTTTCATAGTTGTATTTAGTAACAAATTCGTACAAACAATACTACTTCTTCAAACCAAAATGCAATACACTAAGGTTCATGTGTCATCACGTCGCAAGGTGCAATACACTAAGGTTCTTCAAACCCTGTTCACATCTTTCTTCAATTCCTTTCTTATCACCAGCCCCATCAAGGATAACAGTATCATCCTTTGATATTAAAGGTGGAGTAAGAAATTAATAACGATCATGAAATATATAGTCACATAAGAAACCTAATTAAGTTGTCTTGTACCTAAAGATTAGCATACTAAACAGATGAACTCAAACCAAAACCAAATTAAACAACAGTAATTTATAAATTAAATTCGTTCTTAGTACTTGATAAGTAACTCATGAAGGTGATTTCCCCAATTTGTTTCTAGGGTTCTGGCAAAACACAATTAAAATTAAACATAATCAATGGAAAGTATGCTATAATACTTCTGCAACAAAATAATTGTAATTTACAACTAATAATTCAAATACATAAACATTAAAATCAAATAGGTACATACCAATGTTTGATGTTGACAGAACACAATTGATGGCACAATGATCCTAAAAGTAAATCTAATTCATGTTCTAATAAAAATGATTTTCCCCAAATCAAACATTATTAGGGTTTCATTATAAAAATTAATTTAAATCGAATCCATAGGGGCTTTACTAATTTATACTCATATTATAATGAATTAACACAACCGAAAGTATGCAGCAAAAAATTTTAATCAACACAACGAAAATTAAAAAAATAATAAAAAAAATGAGAGCTTACAATAACGGGATCAAAATGGGCCGGCATATCGAAATCGTGTAGAGGAAGATTTGGAGCGGAATTAATTGGTGATTTTTGATAGTTTCCAAAAATAATGAAGAGCATGTAGAGGAAGGCTTGCCAGAAATTATTTTCTGGCATCTCGAAAGCGTGTAGAGGATGTGGAGGTTTTAATGGTGTTTACTTCTTTCAAAAAATAAGATGAAGCGTGTAGAGGAATTTCCAAAAAGAGTTGAGGCATAAAAAGAGTTGTACTTTGAGCCTATATAAGGAAATCCACCTCATTGTATTAATTATGTTTTTAATGCGGTGCGCTTAGGAGGACTTGTACAAAATCTTTGTTTATTAGATAGTATAGATGTAATATATATATATATATATATATATATATATATATATATATATATATATATATATATATATATATATATATATATATATATATATGGAAGAGATCAAGTAAGAAGAATAATTAAAATAAGAAGGATAAGAAGTAATTCTAGCCACACATTTCAAATTAGGAGAGAAATTTTGAAGGAAGATGCATCCACTTTTGTAGGTGCATCTGAAATGTGTGGTTGTGGTTACTTCTTATCATTCTTATTTTAATTATTCTTTCTATTTGATCCATATATATATATATATATATATATATATATATATATATATATATATATATATATATATATATATATATATATATATATATATATATATATATATATTTAGAACGACAACAAAGTATCTCACATTATATACATCACAAATCTATCACACATGTCTTAAGTAGGACTTGAACCTACAACTATTTGATTTAGGAGCATCTCACGCAACAAGTGATACCATTGGGACACAAGTCCTTTGATGATGAGGATATGTTTATCAATTTTTCATTGTTAACTTGAGAAGGAATTACATTAACTGGATGGAAATTTGTTTTAGATAAACGTAAACATATAGATAACTAGTTGAAGTTTCATTTCGGCTTGTTTTACTACTAAAATTGAACTTCTTTTTTCACCGAAGTTCAGTTCCTCAGTAGTTACAATTAAGCTTGTTTTTTTTCTCAACGAACACCGCATAAAATGAAACCAAATCTCCATTCCATAAAATTCAACCAATTTTAGCAAACCAAATGTAATTATTATGATTAAAGTTGCAAAAATGTTTGTAGATAATATCTAAATATTCAACAGCTTTTAATAAAATCACCCAAATATTGAAAACTGGTGAAAGCTGAAAACACGTAATATACTTATTCAAAAAACACGATGTACGCAAGGAACTTTCAAAATTATCATTGTACGCAAGTTATTTTCAAATTTCGTACAATGTACACAATATGACTTGGAACCAGCAGGTTACCAGGTTTCAAATTTTGAAAATTGACAGGGTTGGTCCCTGTGGTTTGCGTTGACTTTCACAGGTCATCCATTGACTTTTTATCACTTAGTTAGAAAATTACACGTTTGGTCCTTGAATATTTATATACATTTCATGCACACTCCATCAAAAAAAAAAAAAAAATCCAAAAAAAATATTTTCTACAAAAAATATAGAACTTCTTTTTAAAAAAAAAATAGAAATTAAAAAAATTATATAAAAATAAAAAAAATAGAAAATAAAAAAAAATCAAAATTTTTTATTGAAAAAAAAAGTCAAATTTTTTTAAAAAGAATTAAAAAAACTATTAGAAAATAAAAAAAGAAAAAAATAATTTAAAAAATGATTTATTAAAATTTAGAAAAAATAGAGTTTTCTCGAAAAAAAATTCATAAATTTTTTATTTAAATTATTATTTAAATATTTTCGCAAAAAAATATAGAATTTTCTTTTAAAAAAAATTTGAAAATTTTTGAAAATAAAAAATAAATAAATTTTAACTATATATATATATATATATATATATATATATATATATATTTAAAAATATATATAAAATAAATTTTTTATAGAAAGAAAAATCGAAAAAATTAAAAAAAAAATATCAGATAATAAAAAAAGAATAAAATTAATTTTTAAAAATTTTAAAAAAATACAGAAAATAAAAAATTTCAAAAAAATTAAAAAATTCAAAAAAAAATTCGAAAATATTTTTTGGATAAACAAAAATTAAAAAATAAAAAAATTTCGAAAAAAAAAATTTCAAAAAAAAAATTGAAAAATAATTATTTTAAAAATAATTATCGTAAATAAATTTTTGGAAAAAAATTTCAAATTTAGAAAAAAATTATTTTTTTGTCGACAATTATTTTTAAAATAATTTTTAAAATTTTTTCCAAAATTTTTTACGATAATTATTTAAAAAATATATATATATTTTTTTTTTGAAACTTTTTTTCGGAATTTTTGTATTTTCTAATTTTTGTTTTTCAAAAAAAAATTTTCGAAAAAAAATTTTGATTTTTTTTTTTATTTTTTATTTATTTTTTAATTTTTTCAAATTTGATTTTTTTATTTTCTATTTTTTTTTTAACTTTTATATAATTTTTTTAATTTCTAATTTTTTTTTTAAAAACTATATTTTTTTTGAAAATATTTTTTTTGGAATTTTTTTTTTGTGATGGACTGTGCATGAAATGCTTATAAATATTCAAGGACCAAACATGTAATTTTCTATCTAAGTGATAAAAAGTCAATGGATGACCGGTGAAAGTTAACGCAAACCACAGGGACCAACCCTATCAATTTTCAAAGTTTGAAACTTGGTAACCTGCTGGTTCCAGGTCATGTTGCGTACATTGTACGAAATTTGAAAATAATTTGCGTACAATGATAATTTTGAAAGTTCCTTGCGTACATCGTGTGTTTTGAGTAAGTATGTTACGTGTTTTCAGCTTTCACCCTATAAGTTATCTAGTTATGTATTTAGTTTTATTTTTACCAATTATGGCAAAAATTGTTGGTTGATGACAATTTAAACTTAATGTGTTGAAAAATCATTAAAGACGTTACTATGTCCTTTAGAATGAATACATTTATCATCCGACATGTTTTTCTTTAAACTAGTAATGAACTAAATAAATATTTGAACGATCCAAAAAGTAGTCATTCTTTTGCTAAAGTTAATATAAAAAGTTGAACAATAATATGCTATCCAAATATATTTACTTCCAAAAATATACTAGTTTATAAGCATATACATATACAGGGTTTTTGCTATTAATAATAATTATATCAATATACTAACCATTGGGCTTAAATAGCCCGTTTGCTATTGAAACCCGGCCCTTTTAACAATTTGATATAATCCGAAAAGTCCGAACTGGTCATCCTCACTCACACCTCCTTTAACTCTTTGAGATCCGATTGGTGCAGCTCCGGGGAAGCTAACCAACACCGATTAGATTCGATCCGTTGGGTTTTTTTCATCTATAGTTGTTTGTGAGGGGATGAACAGTCTTATGAATAGTAATTTGATTATTTTATTCGTTTTGTGGTTGTGTTTAAGCCATTTGTACCCCTTTTATTTCACAACCACAAATCTTGGAGTATATTGTTTTTGTTGTTCTTGAGTCTTCATAATCTCACACACACGCAGTAAAACTCACCAACTTAGATCTAAGGTTCATCAGTTTTTTTTTATTCCATTTTTTTTTTTTGATAAAAAGTTTGTATTTTTATTCACATGTTTGTGTTTAATTGCAGGTTTGAACTATTTTGAGTGGGATGGATGGATTGCGAAAGAGGATGAAGTGCCGCTGCCATGAATTTTTTTAGTCAAGGTATGTAATTCTTTATCTTTTTTACTGATTTTTGCTTAATTTGTCTTTAGTTTAAGTGGTATTCATAGCATTTTGGTTTATGGGTGTTTTAATTGATTTATGGTTAATTTATGCTTTATTGAAATGGGTATTTACTGGATTTTATTTTCATGATCGTAAGCGTTTGATGAAAATCTTGAATGGAGCTTTTTATAGATAAGGTGTTGGTGTTGCATATTAAGTGTTTGAATTATTGAATATAGTTGAGGTATTGATTAGTGTATAAAAATTCAATCTATATTACGCTTGCTTATTTGGTTTTCAGCTTATGTTTCATAAGCTCACTTTTGTGACTTACTTTGATACTTTTCCGCTTATATAAGTCGAAAATTTATAAATAAGCACCGCAATAGTGACCGCAGTTTAAACTATATTTTTATGATTTCATTGTTTACAGGACCATAAACACAATCACGTGTCTGGTGGTACTGGTACTATGGCGATCTTATTTAATGGTTGACATGGTGGGCTTTAGCTACGAACAATAGTGACCGCAGTTTGAGCTCCGAAGATGTAAGGGCAAGGAGTTTGGATATTCCCATCTAACAATAATTGCCTGTGTTTTTATCGGTGTTGTTTGAGAGAAATTTTTTTGTGGGTTAGGTTGAGAGAAAATATGGGTTTCTGTGGGTTAGGTTTTATTTGAATTTCTTTTTGCAGTTTTATTGAACTCAAAGTAGTTTCTAACTTTTGTTGTCTTTGGTTTGTAGGTTTGCAGCCAATGACTGGTATTCGGGTATTTGTCGCCCCATATTTTGACTAGCAACTCACATTGACAGCGTGACTGTAGCCATAGCGGGTATTTGCCACCGCTGTCGTTGTTGCCTATAGCTGGTACGCGTTCTCTTGCTGCATAATGTAGAAGGATGGCAGAGTGCGAGAAACACTCGACGCAACAACCTCTACGTGTGCAGCTACGCCATGAATCAATATGAGGTTTGTCAAGGCCAAACCCTAAAATATTGTGGTTGCAACGGGTGCAAGTGGAGATTGACCACCGCCATACATCTCTGGGTACTTTTGACACACTCTTTTTCTGGTAATTTTCAGTATATGTATTACTTTCAAAACTATTTGAACCTTATTACCTGCTATTAGACATCGTTAAGCAAGTTCAACAGTTAACGTGTGATATGAAATGGTTATATTAAGCAATCGATTTTGGACAGGTTGCATTTTGTCTGATTTTTCAACACTTATATAGTTTATCATTGTGTTAACAATTAAGAAACAACATTTTAATGATGTTAAATTTGAATTGTTTTAATGAATTTTCAGGGACGGAAGAAACACTTGACTGTCTAATACTTAAATGAAGTTTCATTAAGATGTAACAGGCAGAAGCTTCCACAATGGATTCGGGTCGTGTTGACAGTTAAAAAAAATCTGTTTCATTACAAATGACTAATGTGTTGCCCATGATTACCTGCAATTGATTTAGTAACTAAAGAGGTCCTTAGAAATTAATAAATGTCTGGAATTAATCCTTTCACACTACACAAATTATCCTTTAAACAATGCTTCTTGCAATGCACAAAGAAATAAACATAGTTTGACTATTTATAGATTTTTGTAAAATGATTTAGAAACACTCAAGGCTACCATAGAAAAGATCACTTCACTAGCCACCTCATCCAGTACTAGCGTAATACGTTAAATCCATTATTTGATTGTTAATTTCTATTCACTGAAGCTACCTTTAAAGGGAAAGTAACTTTTACATGGTTGTTTGGTTGCCAAAAATTTGTCCAAATACCTGGTTTTAAAAAGCTATTTGGAATGCAGTTGGATTGATTATTAAAGCTGTTTTAGGGGGTCTTCGGATTGATTATTAAAACTGTTGATCGGCTTATTGTAGTTTGCTTATCCGTGAGTGAAATAAACTATTGTTTTGAAAACCAATAGGCACTACCAAACACCAACTGACATTTATGGTCTCTGATCCTAGCTTAGCAATCTGACGTGTTGGATTTGTATCATGTTACAGAAAGCAAGAGGTATATGGATGGCTTGATGTGCTGGTGTCGAACCTTCCACTATCGTAACGGATTTTTAAGGTACTGGTACTTCCCGTCGTTACATTATATCCGTTCCAGCATCTCTCTCCGACAATAGCCCGCCAATTGCTTTTCTTTCACAAAAATTACTTGACTTTTCTCATTGTCATTGATGTCAATATTTAAAGATTTACTCATGAGCTTTTTCATGTTCAGATTGCAAGAAATGGCTCTTAAAGAGTACCAAAAAGTGCTACAATAGAAGAGGAAAGCAGTTGTGTTTCTCAAAAGTGAGAAACGAAAAGTTCTGTTAGGCAATAATTTAGCGAAAATGCAGCTTCTCTCAAGCAGAAAGAGAGCAGGTATATATAATCAAGAAAATTATCAACATGGCGACTTTCCTTCCAAATTTTAGTTACCGTTTGAATTGTTTCGCCATCTCTGACCAAGTAAATCTTGCACCGGTAACGGGGAAGTCACAATTCATGTCTCATTCATGACTCAACCTCATCTTCAATAAGCTGTATCAGGTGTGTATTGATTGTGTATAAATATATAAGTTATCTATGGGCTATGGGATGTGATTAAAAGTTGTATATAAGTTGTGGTGTGTACAAAACAGTTGTTTCTTAATTTCTTGCTTACATCTAGACAGGACGCAGTTGCAGGCTACGTTTGTTGATGACTCACGTTTAGGTGACAGTCATAACTGCGTGGTTAATCTAGGTGAGCCACCTTTTTGTATATCCAGTTTATTATGTGCCGTTTTCCTACACTACTTTTATCAAATATATGTCACGTGTCTTATATTTTCATACATTTTTGGAGGCCTCCACCAGAATATAATTTTTTGCGTATCTTTGACAGCATTTGCCCCCATCGTCATGCCCTTTTTTTGTTTGGATAGATACTTGCATCTTATTCCAACTATTCTAGGCCGTAATATCACACATGTTGTATAGCAGGCAGAGGTGTGCACCATTATTTATGAACAGGTTAGTTTGGATTTGGTATTATATGTTACGAGTTAGGATATCGATAGGAAAATAATGTAATGGGTCATTTTTTTATTCAGATTTTCATTTGATTTGTCAGCATGTATTAAAACCTAAAAACAAAATTCTGAATTTCATTGTAGCTTTGACAATTGTTAATGTTGCCAGGCGTTATATGAATATAGAAACCTAATACATGATACATCATATTGTACAGGTCCGTGTTTACAGGGGTACAATGACTGAGGTGCAGCCACAACTCATTCTCTGCTATAGGGGGTTAACATAGATCAGTTTGGGGACTGAATGGGTGTGGGATTGAAGGCTGAAATGGGGGACCGAAATGGGTGCATTTGGGGTACATCTAATGGTTATTGAGGTAGATTTGAATCAAATTGGACGTTTTTCCATCACAAATAGTTTTCAGCACAGTTGCATGAACATCCTTTAAACCAGGTTTTTTTAATGATGATCTGCACCTTTTTTCTGTCCTAATCAGCCATAAAAAATGTTCTTCCAAACAGACCCTTTTAGTCATACCATGTCCAAGTAGCCTTTGCAACTTTTTGTTAAAAATTTGTTGAAACACTCCCCTTTCGTTTAAGATACTGTGAAGATCTTAGTGTTTGCCAATACAAAGAGTTTTGCACAATTCGTATGATAGCAGTACGAGTCCTCATTATTTTTAAATTTGTTGCAGGCACACAATTCACTAAAAATGCATATAAATAATCAAAAGCTAAGGAAAAAGAGGGCTCGAAAGAGTGCATAATTATTGAGGGAAATGCAGATGATCATCTGTTTGAGGCGGATTATGAGTATAGATATGTTTGTCCGGAAAGTATATAACATTTTTCTATAAGTTTTAAATGTGTTGGTCGAAGTATATGGGTTGGGGACTTGGGAGAGTCTGTGATTGCTTATTTTAAGTGCTTACTGTTTGCTAAAATTATTAGATAATCAGTTTCAAATAAGCAACTATTTTATAGTGAAACCATTAATTAATTGTTATCAAATAAGGAGTTTGTGTAGCTACTTTGAGACACCCTCATTAATTGTTGAGTCAAAATATAGTGAGGAGATAAATAGGTCTGCAGAAAATATTTCTTGGTAATTGTTGGGAATTATACTTAACGGTTACCACGGCTAAGTATGAAGATTACAACTGCTGAAGAATGCACTAGCAGTGGAAACTCATTACCACTGCTAGTACATATTATTACCATTGTTGTTAGGATAACTGTTAGGAAACTTGTAAAGATAAAATATCTTATTCTATTAGAGTTATACGTATCTTGTAGAAGAGGACTCCTTGTGCTATAAAAGGAGGTCCTAGGTTAAGGTTAGATATATGTTTTTCTTAGAGCTTCAAGGTTGTAACCCTAGTGATACAAACATCACTCGTATTATTATTATTATTATTATTATTATTATTATTGGAGCTAACCGTTTGATACATACATTATTCTCATTCATATACAACTGTTTCATTCACAATCAAACTTCTAAGTATTACTAAGTAGATTCCGCATACTTAGTGATATAACTCAAAGTATCATTCTAACACAGATCAAGGTGTTTAGATCCATCAAGTGGTATCAGAGACAAGCTTTGATACTTTGATTTAGAAGACCCCAAGTTCGCTCAGAAGATTCAATGGAGACAGAAACTAGTCAGTCCAACATTGCTGCTAAGCTTCCCAAGCTTAAGTTGAATGACTATGAGATGTGGAGGCTTATGATCGAACAATTCTTTATGGTGCAAGACTATGCACTTTGGGAGATCATTATGTTTGGAAATTCTTTCAAACCTGGTACTACCTAAGAGACAATTGATGGCAAGGAAGTACTAAAGATCAACACTGGACCAGTCACCAATGATGAAAGACTTCAGATGAAGAATGATCTGAAGGCCATAGGCTTGCTGTTGATGACACTTCCCAGAGATCAAATTCTAGCTTTCAGCAAGTACAAGACTGCACAAATTTTATTTGAGGAGATCTGCAATGTTTTTGGTGGTAATGATTCCACAAAGAAAACACAGAAGACCTTGTTGAAACAGACTTATGAAAACTTTGGTTCAACAAGTAATGAATCTATTGACAGTATCTTCACAAGACTTCACAAGATTGTTACTCAACTCACAGTGTTTGGAATTGAGGTAGAAAGGGAAGACCTCAATCTAAACTTCTTAAGAAGTTTACCCTCTAAGTTTGGTACAAATGTTGCAGTATGGGAAGACAAGCCAGAATTGGAGACTATGAAGCTTAATGATTTGTACAATAACTTTAAGGTTATTGAACAGAGGTTGAAGAAAGCTGGCAAACTAAGTTCAGGATCAGGGAATTTAGCACTCATATCATCATCTGTTGATGATAGTTCAGATGAAGAGAGTGATAGTGATGATGATGATGCTAACATTGTTGTTTCCACTTGCAGTGGAGGTGTTTCCACTGCTAGTTCAAAAAGACAGATTGCTGGTCTTAGTGATTCTACCTTTTATGCCTTTCTGTCAAGTCAGATGAATGGTTCAATTCTCACTCATGAGGATTTGGATCAAATTGATGAGGATGACATGGAAGAGATGGACATTAAATGGCAAGTTGCATTACTAAGCTTAAAGGCAATGAAGTTCTGGAGGAAGACTGGTAGGAAGATCACCATAAATGGCAATGAAACTATAGGTTTTGATAAAAAGAAGGTGGAGTGCTACAACTGTCATAAGAAGGGCACTTTTCCAGGGAACACAGGAAACCAAAGAAGCCTGATAACAGGTCAACTTGGTATAAGCAGGACAAGAAGAAAGAACCTACAACTGAAGAACCAAAGGTGCTATTGGCCATTGATGGAGTGAGCTATGATTGGAGCTATATGGCTGAGGATGAAGAAGATGGTTCAGAGTCTGCAATGATTGCTACTGAGCTTGCACTTATGGCTTTTTCTGACTCTGAGGTACAAATTAATAATGCTTGTTCTAAAACTTGTAAGGCTTTAAAAGATTATGAGAAACTTAAAGAACAATATGATGAACAATTACTAGAGTTAAATCAAACTAATTATAACTTAGCAAATCATAAAAGAGGTCTTGCTATTTTAGAAGCACAATTAGAGCATTATAGAGCCAATGAATCTAAGTTCAATGATGATATTGCTGTTTTAAAAAGAGACTTAGATTATAAGGTTGCTGTGAATAAGGCTCTTAGGGAAGAGTTAGAGAAGGTTAAAAGGGCAAATGAGAATATACAAATAACTTGTAATACACTAGATCATCAATCCAAGTGTATTGACAAAGGAGGCCCAAGTTGTAAACAAAGCCAAATCAGGAGTAGGATATAAATCAGTTCCACCACCTCTAAGAGGTGTTCTATCACCTCCTGGTATTGACTTAGCACACACAGGATTAGAAGAGTTCCAGGAACCAACCATGACCTGCGGACCAAAATTTGTTAAAGAAGCTGCTATTGAAAAGGTTCAGGTTGAGGTTGATACATTTGATAGTGCTAGTGACTCATCTCTTAAAGATGAATGTTTGAAAGTTGAGTCTAAAACTAGTGTTCCTGAGAGTGTACATGTGGAAGTTAAAAAGAGTATTCCTGAAGTTGTCAAAGAGAAGCCTAGGACACAAGCTAATTACTCTAGGCCCACTACTAGATATGCAGAGATGTATAGAAGTAGGTCAACAACTCCTAGGGGAAATAAAAGGAGTTGGAATCATGTTAAATATAGGCAATTTGGTAGTGACTTTGTGTTTAACAACAAACCTTGTCACATATGTGGTAGTTTTGAACATCTTCATTATGATTGTAACTATCACATGGGTAGAAGGGAAGTGTTTGGGAATACCAGGGTGAATGGAAATAATGCTCACCCAAATCCACTAAGCAAGATGATTCCCAGGTCTGTTTTGCTTAACTCTGGCATCAAAACTATTTCCACTGCTAAACCAGCAGTTGCCACTGCCAGAAATATAAACAGAGTTTACCCTAAGTCCCCTGTTAAGAGTGCAAAACTGATGAGGCGAAAAATGATCCGTTTTTAGGGGGTCATTTAAGCCCGAATCCGACTTTATTTGATCATATTGCCCTAAATCGTTCCTTTTGTGATTTAGGTACTAGGAGAGTGAATTCTGGAAAAGGAGCCGTTTCGGACGTTTTTGGAGCCTAAAAGTGAAGAAAACGGCAAAGTCTCAAATTTCTATGCTGGGAACAGTGCATGAAGGCGTCAAGAGTTGCTCTTGACGGCGTCAAAGTCCCAAGAATAAAATACCGTGGTTGATGACGGCGTCACATAGGCCGTCATAAGTAGATCAAGGCCGTCCGAGGAAGTATTTGGCGGCGAGATGATGGCGTCACACCCTTGCTCTTGACGCCGTCACCCTTGTTTTCCTATATATAGTTTTCTAGTTTTTCACATAAAAAAAAGGAGAAGTTTTGGTGAAACCCTAAAGACGAATTTGGTGCAACTTTTACAGGTTTTTTAAGGGTTCCAAACCCTTGATACCTTGCATTGTAATTGAGATAAGTGTTCTTCTAATTCAATCAATATGTCTATGTGTTGGTTGTCTATATCTTGTTCTTGTCTCAATTCCATTATGCTAGGCTAGATCTCTTTTGTGTTTGCTTAGATCTAATGAAACCTAGATATTGATTATGTGTTGATTACTTGTTTATTCTTGTCTTGGATGAATGATTTTATATGTTAGGCTTAAGAAAACTGGCAGATCTCCAAATGGTAACATGCTTGAACATCTTAAGAAACATGAACCGAGGCGTACTAGGTCTTTATTAGTTGTATTTAATGCATGAGCCACTGTTTACAATCCCTATAGTTGTGCTGGGTCATGGTGTAGGAGGAGATAAGAGCTCATAGAATTGGGGAGTTATGTATGCCACCCCATGAATGGTATTAAGGAATACAATCCGTCATCCATACAATTATAACAAGTAATTAACGTGTAAAAGATATCTAGGGAGTAGTGAAGTCTAAGTAAACACATTTTCTCCAATTACTGCTCACAACTTTAGTATAATTAGTTTATTTTCATTTTTAGTATTTTATTTTGATTACATATTAGTTTTGGGTTAGTTGAATAGCAACTAATTCCGTCCACTCTTCCAAAACCCGAGATTTATTTGCTTTCTAAAAAATATAAAAACACAAAAATAATCTTCTCTCACCTTTAGAACTAGTAATTAGGTTTTCTAATCCTAGCGACACTATTCCTAAGCTGAACGATCAATCCCCCAGTACTTGTCACTATACTATACTACAACGATCAGGTACACTGCCTGGTGGGGGTTGTAAGCTTCTCGAGATCCCTCGAGAGGTAAAGCCTGTTGCGATTCCCACGCATCAAGTTTTTGGCGTCACTGCCGGGGAATAGTTATTGTCTAGGTTAGGATTTCTTTTTATTAGGTCTACTTGCTAGATTCCTTTCTAGTAAGATTTTATTTTTTATTTTTTAGGTCTTCTTTAGTCTATCTTATTTCTTCGTGCCTTTGTTCGTGACTCTTCACCGTCCACCATCATGGCAACCAATGAATTCTCCAGCCTTAGGATCACTAGGAGTCGTAGTACCACCAGAGACCTTGTCTTGCCTTATGCAGAACCCAAAAGAGAAATGTGTAGGTTAAGACGAACTCACTCAACTCCTGAACCATCCAGCATTGCTATCGATTTTGATGCACCTCTCTCTGAAGAAAATTCAGAAAACCATTTCTCAACCCCTAGCTCCCAACCCAACGACGACACTAGTACTCCCGCAACCCCCATTCCTAAGCGTCTCAAAGATTACTCCTCCCCAACCTCTCGTGGCTTCTCAAACGCCATTGTCTACCCAAACGAACACACCAACGAGGTCTTGCACGCAAACGATGTTTGGCTTGTCAAAAGTGTGAGTAAATTTCGCGGACTAGATGAGGAAAATCCAATCCAACACATCAAGGACTTCCTGAAAATAGTGGACACTATCCATGCGGATGGGGCTACTAGAGACACATCCCGATTGCGATTCTTTCCTTTCACCTTATATGAAAAAGCCCAAGAATGGTATGACAAACTCCCTTCTGAATCTATCTTCACATGGGAGCAACTCATATCCAAGTTCTATGAGAAGTTCTTTCCACCTGGAAAAACCTCAGCACTTAGAGATAGGATCCTCCGTTTCCGGAAGGAGAAGGACGAACCCTTCTATAAATCGTGGACTAGATTTAAAGATTCAATAAGACAAGTTCCCCATCATGGCATTGAGCTTTGGCTCTTGGTCCAAATCTTCTACGAAAATATCTCCTCTAATGACCGAAACGGAATTAACCAATCTAGGAAAGGAAGATTGGCCAATCTTAGTGCCAAGGAAGGATGGGATAGGATTGAAGAATATGCTCAAGACCAGGATGACACTTGGGATGAACCTGAGTCAACTGTCAGCATTTCTGAGATCACCTCGGATCGGTTGAGCAAAGTTCACAAAAGAGTGGAATACCTAGCTGGATCGCAATTACCTAAACAGCTGTCGAATCCTTACTTGATCTGCGATTACTGTGGAGGCCCGCATGAGGTAGAAGAATGCGGAGGAGCAGCCACAACTGAACATGCATGCTTGTCAGGAGGGGACATTTATGCTGATCCCTCCCTTTTGCCTTTCTACCAAAATGACGATTACACCCTTTGGGGAAATATGGTAAAGAGAAGAGAAGGGGAGGAAGGCCCTGAATTCAAAATCAGGAGCAATTTCGAAGATAACCTTGGTCACTTCACTCAAGAAAAAGACTTGCAAATGAAAGGGCTTAATGAGCTTTTCGACGAGCAGCAGGAGGGTATTGAAGAATTTTTCAACAAGCTTAACTCAACCCTAGATAACCTCCAAACACCATTAGAAAGAAAAAAAGACCCCATGCTCGCGATAACCACACGAGCTGGAACGACAACCAAGGACCCTCCTTACCCAAACTCGTCCCCCGTCACCCCCGATCCAGACAAACCTGAGGAGAAGGAGCAGGAGGTCGGCATTGGCACCCCAGACCAACCGCCCGTAACGACCCCTTCCCCATCGGCCTTGCCTAACCAACCTGTGAGAATCCCATTCCCGTCCCGATTAAGAAACCAGAAAACTGAGAATGATAACAAGAGGTTCTTGTCATACCTAAAAGACTCAGTTGTTACCATACCTCTCCTTGATGCTTGCTATCACATGCCAAAGTATAGCACATACTTCAAAAAGCTACTCGCTAACAGGAAGAAACTCGAGGGTCTTGTGACCCTGGGGGAAGAATGCTTAGTGGTGACCCATCGAGGGCTACCAAAGAAGGTAGACGATCCGGGCAGCTTCACCTTGCCTTGCTCCATAGGACCTCTATCAATCAAGAATGCTCTTGCCGATTTGGGAGCAAGTATCAATCTCATGCCTCACTCTATGTTCCGTAAACTAGGATATTCTGGATTGAAGTCTACCCGTATGAACATCCAACTAGCCGATAGATCAGTCAAGTACCCCGTAGGGATATGCGAGAATGTGCTAGTCAAAGTTGGGAAATTCAAATTCCCGGTCGACTTCGTAATCCTGGATATGGAGGAGGATGATTTGGTACCTATCATCTTAGGTAGACCATTTCTTGCTACCGCGCGTGCAGTCATTGATGTCTACGATGGCAAATTGACCTTACGAGTGGGAGACGATAGCACAACCTTCGACATTAAGGATTCTATGGACCTATCCCTCGAAGCAGCCAACCGGCTCTACTTTATCGGGGAAGTAGATGAACTCACAGATGTCATTGATAGTTGCGTCGATGAACAAATCGATGAAGGCTGGCTATGGGACGAGAGTTTTCTGCCTTTGCTAGAGGTGGAAAAGACGGAGGATGTTAATGCAGTCTCCTTCTACCCCAGACAAGAGGCAACGGAGTATCTCGAGCTCCGAAAGCCCGAAAACAAGCTCAAGCCTTCTATTATCGAACCTCCTAACGTTGATCTTAAAGAGCTTCCTAACCATTTGGAGTATGCCTTCCTTCAGGGGGAGGACCAACTCCCGGTAATCATAAACTCTTCCTTGGAACATGAACAAAAAGTTAAACTCTTAGAGGTCCTAAAAAATACAAGGGGGTACTCGCATGGAGTGTGGCCGACATTAAGGGGATTGACTCAACTTTTTGCACACATAAGATTCTTATGGAGGAAGATTATAAACCTACTGTGCAACCCCAGAGGCGAGTGAACCCTAACATTAAGGAAGTAGTAAAGAAAGAAGTTATCAAGCTTTTGGATGCAGGACTGATTTACCCGATCTCGGATAGCCCATGGGTCAGTCCTGTGCAGGTTGTACCTAAAAAGGGTGGAATGACTGTAGTAAAGAATGACAAGGGTGAGATGGTGCCCCAGAGAACTGTCACTGGATGGTGGGTATGCATCGACTATCGAAAGCTCAATGATGCCACGAGGAAAGATCACTTTCCCTTACCATTCATTGATCAGATGTTAGAGAGATTATCTGGACACGAGTACTATTGCTTCTTGGATGGGTTCTCTGGATATTTTCAAATCCCTATAGCACCCGAGGACCAAGAAAAGACCACGTTTACTTGCCCCTATGGAACATTTGCCTACAAAAGGATGCCTTTTGGGCTATGTAATGCCCCCGCTACTTTCCAACGTTGCATGACCGCAATCTTTCATGAACTCATGGAAGACAGCATGGAAGTGTTCATGGATGACTTTTCAGTCTTCGGAAACTCCTTCGACCGCTGTCTTGCTAATCTAGAAAAGATGCTCAAACGTTGTGAGGAAACCAACTTGGTGTTAAACTGGGAAAAGTATCATTTCATGGTAAAGGAAGGGATTGTGTTAGGGCATAAGATCTCAGGGAACGGAATAGAGGTGGACCAAGCTAAAGTTGAAGCTATATCTAAGTTACCATACCCCCACGACGGTTAAGGCAATACGCAGCTTTTTGGGGCACGCCGGGTTTTATCGGAGATTCATCAAAGATTTCTCCAAAATCGCTCGGCCAATGACTCAATTACTTGTGAAGGATGCTCCGTTCGATTTTTCCCAAGAATGCAAGGATGCATTCGATCTCTTAAAAAGGGAACTCACTCAAGCTCCAATCATGATCACACCCAACTGGGAGTTACCATTCGAAATCATGTGCGACGCTAGCGACTTCGCTGTCGGGGCTGTATTAGGTCAACAACGTGACAAGCTTTTCCAACCTATTTACTACGCTAGCAAAACCATGAATCCCGTTCAAGAGAACTACTCCACCACCGAGAAAGAACTATTGGCCGTGGTTTTTGCATTCGACAAATTCCGACAATATCTTGTCCTTTCAAAAACAGTCGTCTTCACTGATCACTCGGCTCTTAGATACCTCTTCGAGAAGCAGGATGCTAAGCCACGACTAATTCGGTGGATCTTGTTGTTACAAGAATTCGATGTTGAGATTCGCGATAAGAGGGGGCAGAGAATCTAGCCGCAGATCATCTATCTCGTCTTGAAAACCCCTTGGATAAGCACGATAAAAGTGAGATTAGGGATTCGTTTCCTGACGAACAACTGATGTCAATGATTGATTCGGAGCCATGGTATGCCGACTTTGCTAATTACTTCGCAAGTAGATGTAGACTTGTTCCAGAACACCTGACTAAGTACGAGAGGAAAAGGTTCTTTTCCCAGCTAAAATACTACTTCTGGGATGAACCCTTTTTATTCCGAAGGTGTCCTGACCACATTATAAGGCGTTGTGTTTCGGAAAATGAGGCAGTTAAGATTATGAGGGAATGTCACTCTGGTCCTTCTGGCGGGCATCATGGGATAAACGTTACCGCCCGAAAGATTCTCGATGCAGGATTCTATTGGCCCACAATTTTCCGTGATGTGAAAGAAATGGCGCAGGCGTGCGATGCATGTCAACGAGCCGGAAATATATCACATAGGGATGAGGCACCTCAGAACTTTATACAAGTTTGTGAGGTATTCGATGTTTGGGGGATTGACTTCATGGGACCCTTTCCATCCTCAGGGGGAAACGAGTACATCTTAGTCGCCATTGACTATGTTTCAAAATGGGTTGAGGCACAAGCCCTTAGGACCAATGATGCAAGAGTAGTCATTCATTTCCTGAAAAAGCTTTTCGCAAGATTCGGGATTCCGAAATCTCTCATCAGTGATAGGGGAACACATTTTTGCAATGCACAAATGGAAAAGGTCATGAAAAGGTATGGAGTACCCCATCGATTCTCCACCGCCTATCATCCACAGACCAATGGCCAAGTCGAAAACACCAATAGAGCTATTAAAAGAATACTTGAAAAAACGGTTAGTCAAAACAGAAAGGACTGGTCATTTAAACTCGACGAAGCTTTATGGGCATTCCTAACTGCCTACAAAACACCTATTGGAACGACCCCATTCCGCATGGTGTATGGTAAGGTATGTCACCTACCGGTAGAATTGGAACACAAGGCTTATTGGGCACTTAAGGCATGCAACTTAGATTACACAACTGCTGGAAATAACAGGTTTTTGCAATTGCACGAGCTTGATGAACTTAGACTAGAAGCCTACGAATCCTCCATCACATATAAAGAACGAGCTAAAAGATGGCATGACCAGAGAATTAAGAAACCTAAAGATTTTTCAGAGGGAGACAAGGTCCTATTATACAATTCTCGGTTGAGATTATTTCCGGGAAAACTTAAGTCTAGATGGTATGGACCGTTCACGGTAAAGAATTCTTCTAAATGTGGAGCGGTAGTGTTAATTGATGATGAAGGTAGGGAATTCACGGTTAACATACAACGTGTAAAACACTACCAAGAAAATAACAATGAAATGATTAGTGAGGAGGATGTGACATTTGATGATGAGATCACGTGATAACCCATGACCTTGAGTCTAGCTACAAGACTCGTAAATAAAGAAAAGCGCTTCTTGGGAGGCAACCCATGCTTTGTGTGATTTTATTTGTTTGATTGTTATTTGCTTCCGTATGCATGTTTTATTTTTATTGTTGGTTTACTATGTTGTTTGGCCTAGTCTTAACTCCAACTTAATAGTATTTTGCAAAAGATAAGTGTAAGGGGAAACCCCAAATATGTTTTTAAGAAACAAACCGATCATGATTCTCCACAATATTAAATGAGCATGTATATTCGTATTTGTTAGAGTCAAATGCTTGTATTGAGTCATAATGAAGTTCTGCAGGATTTTCCAGGAAGTAGGACCAAGTTTTTCCAGAAATTTTCCAGAAACTTAACATAAGAATTTCTGCAGGTCCATTCTGACGGCGTCAGGAGTTAAAATCTGGAAATTTTACCGGTTTTGTTTTTCTAACGGAGTCTTATGGTTTTTGTGAATTATTAAGTTTTATAATCTCCAGGAAATCTGCAAACTTCATTCCACAAGCATTATATCTTACTTTGTTTTCTAGGATTTAGTAACTTATATAGGATGCCGCCGATTTTACGCGAGGTTGTCTTGTCTATTTTGTCAGGATTTACAGGTTATGTATGACAAGGAGATGATTTATATTCTGGAAGGGAAGCTTTGATTGTTCGTTTTCTTGGAGGAAGATTTAACCTGTCCAACCTATAATCCATACCGAGCGAATCAGGGGAGTATTTGATTTCATTCTCTTTACTTTTTAACTTTTACATTCTTTACTTGAACATTGGAGACAATGTTCATCTTAAGTGTAAGGGGAGGGTAAAAAGATGATACCTTACATATGCACTTTCGCTTGAGTTTGTTTTGTTTTAATGGTAGATGTGTAATAAAACTATGAGAAATACTTGTTAGTGCAATTTTAGCGCCAAATTTAAAATTTTTTACAACATTTAGGAGTGAAACTTTAGCCATAGCAAGCGTCTCATGGATAGGAGATTGTATGACTAGCACATAACCGTATATTCAGAAAAATTTTCCACCCAAAAATGTGAGGTTCGCCTTTAGATTTGATAGGAAAAGCATTTATTATTAGTGCTTATGAGTGTACCGGTAGCATTTAGATTCTAGACCTTGCGTTAGTGATGCATCCCGAGACCGCCAGTGAGACTACATTCGTGTGGTAGGATTTACTACATGATAAGAGGCATTAGGATCACCCTTGTGTTAAACCCGTATTATAATTACTTGACCATTTAAGTCATATTACTTGACTAGTTAAGTCAACTAATTTTTCCCACACCCTTAGCGTTGTACTCATTTTTAGTACATGAAACCCCTAGTACACCCCTCCGAGCCTATCTTTTCGTTTCTAACTTTAAGCATCTTACTTAAAGGAAGAATTTGTTACACCCCACTTAAATGTACACCCAAATCGCCTTAGCCTTCCGTGTATGCGCTCATTTTTAGTGCATTATTGTTATTTGTTAAACCCTAAGTTAACTTTCTAATTGATTACATGGTTGCTAAGTCGAGTCATATCCTTGTACATATTGTTTTGGGACGATTGGGACTCATGGGTAAGTACTTATTTTATGGAGTAATGGGGAAGAACATCATTTATTACCCCATATGTACGTTAATCTTAAAAGTGCTCCAAGTGTTTTGATTTTCTTGATTCGAGTCATTAGATTAGTTTAATGTAAAGTATGTAAAGATTCAAGTGTAAGGGGAACTCTCATCCCCTATGATGTATTATTTTGGATGGTAGGGTAAGAGTGTATGCAAAAAAAAAAAAAAAAAAAAAAAAAAAGAGAAAAAACATACGTACTACCATCCCGTTTTTATTCTATGTTCATTTTATGTTTTTGTTATTTTTCATTTATTAGCTTAAGTCGAGTCTAGTCTTGGCTTAGCAACACCATATTGTACATGTAATTAACTAAGATTGTTAACTCGCCACCAGTAAAACTTCCTTTATCCAACAAAACCGTGTAATTCATATCCCTATACCTAACGTTACAACCCTTTAAAAGACCTCTTTGATAGTTTATCCTAGGTGCTTACGCCATGTGGTGGAGGTTTGATCATTTCCCAAGCCTATGGTAATCTATTTTGCTATGACAGGTAGTGAGAGATATCTTCCATTTCCATAATGTTATATTACTTTATTACACCCGAGAGATGTGAGTATCTAAACACTATTTGTGAGGTGCTAGTGTATGACCTCCGTGCTTGTCTATTGGTCTTTAGTGGAACGATTATTTGTTGTAATTACTTTTATATTAGTGTTAAATGACCCCTAACTTGTCTTTTGAGTAGAATAAAAGCGCATTTGCTTGAGGATAAGCAAATCTCAAGTGTAAGGGTATATGATGAGGCGAAAAATGATCCGTTTTTAGGGGGTCATTTAAGCCCGAATCCGACTTTATTTGATCAAATATTGCCCTAAATCGTTCCTTTTGTGATTTTAGGTACTTGGAGAGTGAATTCTGGAAAAGGAGCCGTTTCGGACGTTTTTGGAGCCTAAAAGTGAAGAAAACGGCAAAGTCTCAAATTTCTATGCTGGGAACAGTGCATGAAGGCGTCAAGAGTTGCTCTTGACGGCGTCAAAGTCCCAAGAATAAAATACCGTGGTTGATGACGGCGTCACATAGGCCGTCATAAGTAGATCAAAGCCGTCCGAGGAAGTATTTGGCGGCGAGATGACGGCGTCACACCCTTGCTCTTGACGTCGTCACCCTTGTTTTCCTATATATAGTTTTCTAGTTTTTCACATAAAAAAAAGGAGAAGTTTTGGTGAAACCCTAAAGACGAATTTGGTGCAACTTTTACAGGTTTTTCAAGGGTTCCAAACCCTTGATACCTTGCATTGTAATTGAGATAAGTGTTCTTCTAATTCAATCAATATGTCTATGTGTTGGTTGTCTATATCTTGTTCTTGTCTCAATTCCATTATGCTAGGCTAGATCTCTTTTGTGTTTGCTTAGATCTAATGAAACCTAGATATTGATTATGTGTTGATTACTTGTTTATTCTTGTCTTGGATGAATGATTTTATATGTTAGGCTTAAGAAAACTGGCAGATCTCCAAATGGTAACATGCTTGAACGTCTTAAGAAACATGAACCGAGGCGTACTAGGTCTTTATTGGTTGTATTTAATGCATGAGCCACTGTTTACAATCCCTATAGTTGTGTTGGGTCATGGTGTAGGAGGAGATAAGAGCTCATAGAATTAGGGAGTTATGTATGCCACCCCATGAATGGTATTAAGGAATACAATCCGTCATCCATACAATTATAACAAGTAATTAACGTGTAAAAGATATCTAGGGAGTAGTGAAGTCTAAGTAAACACATTTTCTCCAATTACTGCTCACAACTTTAGTATAATTAGTTTATTTTCATTTTCAGTATTTTATTTTGATTACATATTAGTTTTGGGTTAGTTGAATAGCAACTAATTCCGCCCACTCTTCCAAAACCCGAGATTTTATTTGCTTTCTAAAAAATATAAAAACACAAAAATAATCTTCTCTCACCTTTAGAACTAGTAATTAGGTTTTCTAATCCTAGCGACACTATTCCTAAGCTGAACGATCAATCCCCCGGTACTTGTCACTATACTATACTATACTACAACGATCAGGTACACTGCCTGGTGGGGGTTGTAAGCTTCTCGAGATCCCTCGAGAGGTAAAGCCTGTTGCGATTCCCACGCATCAAGTTTTTGGCGCCGCTGCCGGGGAATAGTTATTGTCTAGGTTAGGATTTCTTTTTATTAGGTCTACTTGCTAGATTCTTTTCTAGTAAGATTTTATTTTTTATTTTTTAGGTCTTCTTTAGTCTATCTTATTTCTTCGTGCCTTTGTTCGTGACTCTTCACCGTCCACCATCATGGCAACCAATGAATTCTCCAGCCTTAGGATCACTAGGAGTCGTAGTACCACCAGAGACCTTGTCTTGCCTTATGCAGAACCCGAAAGAGAAATTTGTAGGTTAAGACGAACTCACTCAACTCCTGAACCATCCAGCATTGCTATCGATTTTGATGCACCTCTCTCTGAAGAAAATTCAGAAAACCATTTCTCAACCCCTAGCTCCCAACCCAACGACGACACTAGTACTCCCGCAACCCCCATTCCTAAGCGTCTCAAAGATTACTCCTCCCCAACCTCTCGTGGCTTCTCAAACGCCATTGTCTACCCAAACGAACACACCAACGAGGTCTTGCACGCAAACGATGTTTGGCTTGTCAAAAGTGTGTGTAAATTTTGCGGACTAGATGAGGAAAATCCAATCCAACACATCAAGGACTTCCTGAAAATAGTGGACACCATCCATACGGATGGGGCTACTAGAGACACATCCCGATTGCGATTCTTTCCTTTCACCTTATATGAAAAAGCCCAAGAATGGTATGACAAACTCCCTTCTGAATCTATCTTCACATGGGAGCAACTCATATCCAAGTTCTATGAGAAGTTCTTTCCACCTGGAAAAACCTCAGCACTTAGAGATAGGATCCTCCGTTTCCGGAAGGAGAAGGACGAACCCTTCTATAAATCGTGGACTAGATTCAAAGATTCAATAAGACAAGTTCCCCATCATGGCATTGAGCTTTGGCTCTTGGTCCAAATCTTCTACGAAAATATCTCCTCTAATGACCGAAACGGAATTAACCAATCTAGGAAAGGAAGATTGGCCAATCTTAGTGCCGAGGAAGGATGGGATAGGATTGAAGAATATGCTCAAGACCAGGATGACACTTGGGATGAACCTGAGTCGACTGTCAGCATTTCTGAGATCACCTCGGATCGGTTGAGCAAAGTTCACAAAAGAGTGGAATACCTAGCTGGATCGCAATTACCTAAACAGCTGTCGAATCCTTACTTGATCTGCGATTACTGTGGAGGCCCACATGAGGTAGAAGAATGCGGAGGAGCAGCCACAACTGAACATGCATGCTTGTCAAGATGGTCTGGTCAGAGGTTTACCAGAGAAAAGATTTGAAAATGACCAAACATGTGTTGCCTATCTTAAAGGTAAGTGATGCGTGGGGCTTGCACCAGGCTTTACCTCTCAAGGGATCTTGAGAAGCTTACAACCCTCACCAGGCACTGTACTTGATCGATGTAGTATAGTATAATGACAAGTACCGGGGGATTGATCATTCAGCTAGGAATAGTGTCGCTAGGATTAGAAAACCTAAATACTAGTTCTAAAGATGAGAGATGATTCTTTTTGTGTTTTTATATTTTTATGAAAGCAAGTAAAAATCTCGGGTTTGAAGGATTTGGGCGGAATTAATTTCTAATCAACTAACCCAATACTAAAGATGCAATCAAAATAAAATACTAGAAATGAAAATAAAACTAAATTAAACTAAGGTTGTGAGTAATAAATGGAGAAATTGTGTTTACTTAGATTTCACTACTCCCTAGATATCTTTTACACGTTAATTACTTGTTATAGTTGGGTGGATGACGGATTGTATTCCTTAATACCATTCATGGGGTGGCGTACTTAACTCCCCAATCCTATGAGTGCCTACTTCACTCCTATGTCGAGCCGGCTAAGAAGCTCCTAACATGGGATCATTAGAATTTACAAATGCATTAAATACAACCAATAAAACCTAGTACACATCGGTTCATGTTTCCTAAGACGTTCAAGCATGTTACCATTTGGAGATATGCCAGTTTTCTTAAGCCTAACATTGAAATCATTCATCCAATACAACCATAAACAAGTAATCAACACATAATCAACATCTAGGTTTCATTAGATCTAAGCAAACACAAGATAAATCTAGCCTAGCATGGTGGAATTAAGACAAGCACAAGATATAGACAACCAACACATAGACATATTGATTGAATTAGAAGAACAATTATCTTAATAGCACATGTATGGGTTCAAGGGCTGAAAACCCTTGAAAAACCTGTAAAATTTGTATATGGTTCGGTCTTAGGGTTTCTCCAAACTTGTTCCTCTTAATGAATGAAAATTAGAAAACTATATATAGAAGCGTCAAGAACAATCTTGTGACGCCGTCATCTCGCCGCCAAAAGAATCCTCGGACTGCCTTGATCTACATCTGACGCCGTCATACACTGTTCCCAGCTTGGAAAATTAAGTCTTTGGCGTTTTCTTCACTTATATGCTCCAAAAACGTCCGAATTGCTTCCTTTTCCAGATTTCACTCCCAAAGTACCTAAAATCACAAAAGGAATGATTTAGGGCAATATTTGATCAAATAAATTCAATTCCGGGCTTAAATGACCCCCTAAAAGTGGTTCATTTTTTGCCTCATCATATACCCTTACACTTGAGATTTGCTTGTCCTCAAGCAAATGCGCTTTTATTCTACTCAAAATACAAGTTAGGGGTCATTTAACACTAATATAAAAGTAATTACAACAAATAATCGTTCCACTAAAGACCAATAGACAAGCACGGAGGTCATACACTAGCACCTCACAAATAGTGTTTAGATACTCACATCTCTCGGGTGTAATAAAGTACAAATTACAATATGGAAACGGAAGATATCTCTCACTACCTGTCATAGCAAAATAGATTACCATAGGCTTGGGAAAGGATCAAACCTCCACCACATGGCCTAAGCACCTAGGATAAACTATCAAAGAGGTCTTTTAAAGGGTTGTAACGTTAGGTGTAGGGATATGAAATACACGGTTTTGTTGGATATAGGCAGTCTTTACTGGTGGCAAGTTAACAATCTTGGTCAATTACATGTACAATATGGCGTTGCTAAGCCAAGACTAGACTCGACTTAAGCTAATAAATGAAAAATAACAAAAACATAAAATGAACATAGAATAAAAAGGGATGGTAGTCCGTATGTTTTTCTCTTTTTTTTTTTTTTTTTTTTTTTTTTTTTTTTTTTTTTTTTTTTTTTGCATAAACTCTTACCCTACCATCCAAAATAATACATCGTAGGGAATGAACATTCCCCTTACACTTGAATTTTTACATACTTTACAATAAACTAATCTAATGACTCGAATTAAGATAATCAAAACACTTGGAGTACTTTTAAGATTAACGTACATATGGGGGTAATAAATGATGTTCTTCCCCATTACTCCATAACATTAATACTTTACCCACGAGTCCCAATCGTCCCAAAACAATATGTACAAGGATATGACTCGACTTAGCAACCATGTAATCAATTAGATAATTAACTTAGGGTTTAACAAATAACAATAATGCACTAAAGATGAGTGCATACACGGAAGGCTAAGGCGATTTGGGTGTACATTTAAGTGGGGTGTAACAAATTCTTCCTTTAAGTAAAATGCTTAAAGTTTGAAACGAAAAGATAGGCTCGGAGGGGTGTACTAGGGGTTTCGTGTACTAAAAATGAGTACAACGCTAAGGTGTGGGAAAAATTAGTTGACTTAACTAGCCAAGTAATATGACATAAATGGTCAAGTAATTATGATACGGGTTTAACACAAGGGTGATCCTAATGCCTCTTATCATGTAGTAAATCCTACCACACGAATATAGTCTCACTAGCGGTCTCGGGATGCATCACTAACGCAAGTTCTAGAATCTAAATGCTACCGGTACACTCATAAGCACTAATAGTAAATGCTTTTCCTATCAAATCTAAAGGCGAACTCACATATTTGGGTGGAAAATTTTTCTGAAAGTACGGTTATGTGCTAGTCATACAATCTCCTATCCATGAGACGCTTGCTATGGCTAAAGTTTCACTCCTAAATGTTGTAAAAAAATTTAAATTTGGCGCTAAAATTGCACTAACAAGTATTTCTCATAGTTTTATTACACATCTACCATCAAACAAACAAACTCAAGCGAAAGTGTATCTGTAAGGTATCATCATTTTACCCTCCCCTTACACTTAAGATGAACATTGTCCCCAATGTTCAAGTAAAGAATGTAAAAGTAAAATAAGTAAAACGAATGAAATCAAATACTCCCCTGATTCGCTCGGTATGGATAATAAGGTGGCCAGGTTAGATCTTCCTCCAAGAAAATGAACAATCAAAGCTTCCCTTCCAGAAAAATAAATCATCTTCTTGTCATACATAACCTGTAAATCCTGAGAAAACAAACAAAGCAACCTCGCATAAAATCGGCGGCAATCTACATAAGTTACTAAATCCTAGAAAACAAAATAAGATATAATGCTTGTGGAATGAAGTTTGCAGATTTCCTGGAGATTATAAAACTTAATAATTCAACAAAAACTTTAAAACTCCGTTAGAAAAACAAAACTGGTAAAATTTCCAGATTTTTACACGTGACGCCGTCAAGAGTAAACTCATGACGCCGTCAGAAGTGACCTGCAGAAATTCTTGTGTTAAGTTTCCGGAAAATTTCTGGAAAAACTTGGTTCTACTTCCTGGAAAATCCTGCAAAACTTCATTATGACTCAATACAAGCATTTGACTCTAACAAATACGAATATACATGTTCACTTAATATTGTGGAGAATCATGATCGGGTTGTTTCTTAAAAACATATTTGGGGTTTCCCCTTACACTTATCTTTTGCAAAAATACCTTTAGGTGAAGTTAAGACTAAGCCAAAACAACAAAGTAAAGTATTTCCACTTTTTAGTTTAGAAACATGATCTACCAACAATAAAAATAAAGCATGCATACGGAAGCAAATAACAAACAAACAAAATAAAATCACACAAAGCATGGGTTGCCTCCCAAGAAGCGCTTGTTTTTGTTCGAGTCACGAGCCTGACTCTACCCTTATTTAATGGAAATAAGAGAAGTTTTCCCTACACTTAGGATTAAGTGCGGGTGATAGTAGCGATACACACCTTCTCGGTAGAAGTATGCCACATGAGGAAAGAGTGGTGGATGAATTATATGCTCAAAGGGCTGTGCTCCTATCATCATAACCTTACCCAATTCAATCGGGTTAATGGGTGGATTAAGATTTTCTCCTAAAAAGGGATCATTTTCTATCAACCTCAAGAGACTACTAGTTGGGGATCCATCTTGACCTAATAGACCCGGTTTAAACCCATAATGTTTCTTGTGATCAATCATAAATGGGTGATGTAAGTATGTAAGGTCATTTTCCACTCCTGTGTCAGCTTCCTCTCTACAAGGCTTAGAGTCTACTACCTTTATCCTAAGACTACCCGGACTATATGGTTTGATGGGTGGATCAGAACCTATTTCAATTCCTAAATTTTCATCCAAGGATAGAAGATTAGGTAACGGTTTTGGTTGAGGCTCCGGTTCTTCAAAACTAGGAACTTCCTTAGAACTAAGAGTAAGGTTATCATTACAAGTATTCAAACCTATATCCTCTAGTGGTGCTTGGTCCAAGGGTTCTACCTCAATTGGGGTTCCTATAGTCTCTTCTACTTCTTCCGGGTAAGTCACGGGCGGTGTGTACGCATCAAATGATGGTAGGACTTGTGGGGTACTTAGTGGGCTTGGGTTTTCTACTATCTCTTCCATCACATCAATATCACCTATGCGTTCTGATTGACGCTAAACCACCTAACTTATATTGACCAAGGAATGGTCAACAAAGTCAAATAGCCTAGATCAATACTCCGGGTAATATAAGGTATCACCGGGTCGTTATGTCCCGACGAGGTGTTAATGGTTATAAAACGGTTTCGTGATCGGGTGAATTTGGATGGAAAGGGTTTTGAGATTGGTTAAACTAAGGAATCTACAAGAGAATAGCTTAAATAAGCTATGTGAATAAGACGGGAAAGCTAAGAAAAGCCAGAAACGTTTAAAACCTAAAAACGCGTACGTTACGTTTAAATAAAACGTAAACGTACAAAATAAAAAGTGAAAAGTGAAATCTGAAAACCCCCAGGGGGTGAAAATGACTTTTTTACAAACTAAAAGGTAAAAGAAAATTTTTAGAAAATTAAAATAAATTTTAACACTAATTAATTATTTAATATTAATTAAATACTAATTATTAATATTTAAACAACTTAAATATAATACAATATTATTTAAACACTAGAAAAATGAAAATAAAATTTCTAAAATTATAAAATAACTAAAAACAACTTTTAAAATTAAAAATAAGTATTTTTGTCTTTTTGTAAATTTTCTATTAATTAATAACTAATTAATTACTAATTAACTAATTAAACTATTTTAAATTAAGAAAAATACTAAATGAACAGTAAAAATTACAAGAAAATTTCTAAAATTATTTTACATTATATAAAAGCTATAAAAAAATATAAAAACTAGATTTTGCTTAATAAAAACTAATTATGCTATTTTAAACTTAATTATTAATTAATTATTAATAAAACTTATATTAAATATAATAAATACCAAATGATGAAATAAAAATATGAGAAAATTACTAAAAATACTTTAATATAAGAGGTAATTAATAAAAATATAAAAATGACAAGTACTTAATTAAAATCTGAAAATGAAAATTAAAATTTAATTTACATTAAATAGAAACTATCACTTAAAAATTAAATTGTTTTTCTGGAATTTGAAAAACTTTAATGAAAACAACTTTGGTAAAAATCAAAAATAAGCTGATTATTAAACAAAAAGCCACACAGTTGACTTTGTTTGACCACAAGGGAAAATAAGCTAAACTGGGTTTGTGTGGGGCCCACTAAGGTTGAATCAGGTTCACATAAGTTGTGTGAACATGTTAAAACCAATATCACTCAAATAAGCCACTGGAATAAGCCATAAGGTATGAATAAGCACTCTATTTCAAGTTTGAAAACTGAAAAAGGGGACAGATTTTTGTGGTCAATTCAAGTGGGACCCAGGGGGTACAAGGTCAAACAAAGGGTCAAAATGTGGTGTGTGGTAGGAGGGGGGTTGGGAAAAACAAAAGTGGTGGCTTGAAAGCCACTGGGATGGCCAGAAAACAACCACCAAAGGGTGGTGTTGGGCTGTGTAACTGATGCAGCAGGGCAGATGCTTGCCCTGCAAGTGTCTTTGGGGCAATGTGGGGCCCAGTGCAAAAATCACAAAAATCAAGGAGCTATTAGATCTTAAAGTAGAGCTGATAGAGAACAAATAACAACAAGATTCAGAATCTAAATCATCTCATACAAATCTAGAAAATTCATGCAACTTTTGTAAAAACTATAATGAGCAAAGTTTGACTTTTTAATTCATGAACAAGGTTTGACTTATGTGAGATTCTAAGAGTCCTAATCAACTGAACATGTTAAAATAAGCTGAGATTAGTTCAAAATAAGCTAATATGACTGCTTATACAACTAAATCACACAATGTGTATCAAAATTCTTTGACAGTGAACAATTGAGCACCAATTTTCCAAGAGATTGACTTTTAGCTGAACAAGAGCAGGTTTATATGACTAAATTGGCCTAATATACCCTATTATGAGTTGTATGCACTAAAGGTTACCAATGAAGCAGAAGCTATCACATAGAACTGTCAGAACCAAACACTCCCTTATAGGACAGTTACACTATGTTTTGGTGTTTTAGACCTTATTTACCTAAACTAATGATCTAACTCAGCAGCTTAAATGATTTAAAGACTAAATGAGCAATAAATTACCACAGTTAACAGCAAAAACATATGTGAACAACCTATGCTATATTAAGACAGTTGCAAGTGGTAAATCAAACTAGAGCTTACACAAACACCACTAAAGCACAAACTAAACTTTAATAAGTTATATTAAGAAGATTTAAAAGCAATCTAGTTAAAATGAGAAGATCTAAATTAAAATGTTGAAAATCATAAAGATGGCTTACAATGGTACTTTTTGCTCAAACCACAATAGGACTCCCAATCCTTGACCTATTGTCTCCCTGAGACACTAAACCAAGTTCCAACTCCTTTTTGTCCCTGATTCACTGTTCATCCATCTTCCTCAGCAACTTTTTATTTATTAACTATTTATTAATATTTTTTTTTGAGAATTTTGAGTCTTTCACCGAAACTGCTTTTGTATATTTTATAAAATTTTAAAAACTTATTAGGAAACCTAATTGAACTTAAAACACCACTTAACAACAATTTTTAATGACATTCAATCAACATTGGATTTTTTGAGCAACTTGAAATGAAAAACTGAGTACCAACTGTAAATATGAACTGAATGATTGAAACAGGTTTAGGTTACATTAAAGAGTCTAAAAATACACTTGAAAGGAAAAGAAAGCAAAATAAAATGGAAAAATTACATTTTCGAGCTAAAAAACTACAATACTAATAATCTAGCTAACTACTTGCTCTTTCTTCTTCTTTTTTGACTTTTATAGACCCTGGAGGGTTCCTTGACTTTTCCCACTTTAATACAAGCTGTTGGATGGGCTTTTGATGATCTCAGCCGTTCAAATCCATTTTGGCGCCAAAAAGGGATTTGGCAGAATTGGGTGGTGTTTGGTGGGAATTTAATGAGGAGGGGGGAAAGGTGAGGTTGGTGAGTACATTAATGATAGTGGTTTGGTTTGGTGGAAAGTTGAGAGGAAGGGGAGAGACATGGAAGCGTGAAAGCTGGGGAAGGGGGTGATGAACAGTGCCTGGGGGGTATTGGTTTGACTTGGTCAAATACGGGGGTAATATTAAAAATGGTGTGGGGTTGGGCCTGGTTGTGTGGGCTGAGGTGGTTTTGGTTGGATCAGGTTAGGGGTTTTGGGTTTAGAAAGGGTTTAGGTTTAGTTTTTTTATTTTGTTTGTTTATTTTGCAAAAACCACAAGGACCACTTTTGTAATTAAATGAAACTTGGGGCTGAAAATGTTATTTTCACAAAGTAATACCAAGGATCAAATATGCAAAGATTCCAAAGTTCAATAACCAATTTTGCATTTTTCAAGTTTTCAAAATTTCCCGGGGACCAAAAATGATATTTTTCAAAGTATAGGGGTTAAACTTGCCATTTTGTGAAAATCTTTTATCCAAGGACCAATATTGAACATTTTGAATTTCCAAGGACTAAAAATGAGTTTTCATCCAAAAATATCCCACCGGGGACCAAATCTGCCAAAGTTTGAAACTCCAGGGACCAAAAGTGTAAATTTCCAAAACTTTTCCAATTTTTCACCAAAGGACAAAATATGACAACTTATGATTGTAAAAGGACCTTTGGTGATAATTTTCCATATTTTGAATATCCAGGGACTAGTTTTGTCATTTTATGAAAGTTGGGGGACTAAAACTGCCAATTTTGCAAACTTTGCGCATTTTTCATTTGTTTTTGCTCTTTTTGCATCTAAAACATATAAAACACAATTTGGAAATATTTTCAGTATTTTGATGCATTACTGAGTGTTTTTGTATGTTTTGCAGTTCAGATTTGACCAAAAATGATGAGTGTTTGAGCACTCATCAATCCCCCCACACTAAACTATTGCTAGTCCCTAGCAATACTGTTTTGAAAACTTGATGGATTTGAAAAACTCTTTACCAAAAGCCATCACTTCTGGAGTAGCCAGGTGTAGGAACTGTGGCACACCTGATAACCGTGTGATTTTGAGCAAACCACCAGCTGTCAACGGATTTGTCTTGTCTTTACCAAAAGCCGTTTGCTTCTGGACTAGCCAGCTCTTGATGGAATAGTCAACATCTTGGTGAGCTGATTACCAATTATGGATTTTCCACTGCCTTTACCACAAGTCATAATCTTACGGGCTAGCCAACTCATTCGCTTTATGGGATATGGGGAGTTGAGGAACCATACAATTTTGGGCAAATTGCAAGCCGTAAACGGATTTGAGTTGTCTTTACCAAGAGCCGTTTGCTCCTAGACTAGCCAATCCCTTTTGTCGTTTAGACAAGGCGGACTGATTACCACAAAAATTTTGAAGCACCAGTGAAAAATTTTTAAAATTTTTTGAAATTTTGGCTAAAACGGGGGTATTATATAGTAAAATGTGATAAAATTCGCCAGAATAGCGAATACCCCCCCCCCCCCCCACACACTTAGCATGAATATTGTCCTCAATATTCAAAATCCCGGCTATTATGCCGACATTTTGAACGTAAAAGGGCAACATTACAAGCTAAGCGTGGAAAACACCATTTTGTTTTTCACTTTTGTAACCATAGCATGGGGGACTCCCCCACACTTAGGGTGAAAACCCTATAAGACTCGACCCCGAATTCATTTGTCCTTGGGGAAGCATGATGTGGAAGAAACAATCTCAATCGGACTTTCATTCAAGATGTTTGGACAAACATTTGAAGCACGTGAAAGTTCCACACCGACGAGATAAGTATCCGGCTCAAGATAATGATAAATGAAAATGCCGGGATCAAATATAGTGTCCTCACTCCCGAAGGAGTGAAGAAGAGAAGAAGTCACCGTATAGGTGAAGAAAAGGAAGAAAACCATGATAAAAAGCATGATTTGATCTTCTTCCTCAAGAGCAGGCTCCGTAGCCTGAGTTTTGATTTCAAAGGGTAAGCTCGTAAACAACCCGGGAGGGTGGGTGGGATGTTGCAAATTCTCATAATTGAGAGCATTTCCCCCCGGGCAATCAAACTGATGAGCGAGTTCACCGGAGAACTCCTCATGAAGAGAATCATTCACAAGATGTGAATCTGGGAACTCATGTTCCGGAATAGACTCATCACAATCCTCAATCTGAGTACCAAAGAGTGGATTATCAGAAATCAAAGTGAATTCAGAATCGAATTCAAATAGAGGATTGGTGAGAGTAGTATTGAATGTTTCGGGAACAAAGAGATTATCATTCTCTATTGGATTGTCGGGATAAGAAGTGAGTGACGGATCATGAGATAGGAGACTTTCAATTTCTCCCAGATCGGCTTCAAAGTCGAGGAGACCATCATCACTTTCCAATGAAAGTGGATCGATATGAGTAAGTTCATCAGCGAACTCCTCAAGAAGAGGATCAGCATTAGAATGAGGCAGTGGTGCCTCAATATACTCAATGTCTCCATGAGATGTACAATCATCATTAAAATCTGAGAAAGTCTCAAAATGATCGTTTGAACACTCAAGAGGGGAAGGAATATCACACATATCATCCAAAGTTCCCTGTGACTCTCCTGGGATTGGGACAAGGATCTCAACACTAGACTTTATTAATTCGTCCGATTCCTTATTAGGAACAGTGTCAAGATGCTCATCCCCCATGATCAGAGAGTGAGTGTGAACTTCGGGTGTGATAACAGACTGAGGGAGTGGAGAAGGACTAGCAGACATGGGTTTTATAAATTTCATTTGTTCTTCTGCTAGTAATTCTATCATAGTCTTTTCTCCCTGATTTTCCGAGGAAGGAATCACTATAGATGAACTTGATGAACCCGTACAAAATTTAGAAAAATCAAGGGTAACTTCATCATCATCATCATCGTCGAGAAGAGCAGCACGGCGAAATATGGCACGTGTTTTAGCTGCTTGTTCTAAGACTAGCAATTCTTCCTTGCTCAATTCGTTTCTAGCTGCTCGTTCTTCCGCAAGTAATTCTGCCATAGATTTCTCACGAGAGCTTTGAAACGATGAAGTAGCCAACTCCTCCTTAAGATCTTTCAATATCTTAAGAGCCTCTATTAAAATGTCTTGCTCAGTAACAAGAGGAGTTGCTTGGGTCATTTGGTATTGTGGAGGTGGGTCTGAAAACGAATGGTCGTAATTGTTACAAGGAAACGGATTCCCTGTTTGACAATCAGAGCTAGTGTGTGGACCTCCACAATACTCACAACAGTAAAACTGATGTGGCTGTGAGTCATATGTGCTTAAGTCATAATTGTTATTAGGAAACTGCTCATAGACAAGCGTGTTTCCCGATTGACAGTCAGAACTGTAGTGTGAACCACCACAGTACTCACAACAGTTAAACTGTTGAGTCTGGACTGGTGAATCATATGGATATTGGTCATAACCAAAGTTCTGAGCATCACCGGAAAATTGTTCATAGACAAACGTGTTTTCGGCTTGACACTCAAATCCTTGGTGAGGACATCCACAAAACTCACACAGATATGTCAGTATCTCATGATGTGGTGGCTGGTAGGATGAATCAGATGTGTCATGGTAAGGATAGGGAGCTTGGTTATAGACAGACCCGTCTCCTGACTCTACCATGCTACATCTGGGACAATTCCCACCATTATGAGGACCTGTTGGGATCATACTTTTGTATTTAGTCAAGTCTCGGTAATTACATTTTGTAATAGGTTGCTTTAGTATTTATTTCATTTAGTTTATGTTACAAGGCTTATGTGTTAAAGCCCTATGGGCCTTAAAGCCCAAGAATTAAGAGATAAGAAAGGAAGGGAGTGTTGCCCTAACTCCTTCCTTATAAATAGAGAGCTTATGTAAACATTTCATTTGTTGGTTATTTGAATATCTTTAAGGAAACTCTTGCTCTTTCACTTTTCACTTGTTCTCATAATCAACCATCTCTCATTCTCATCTTATTTCTATCAATATCATACTTGTGTTTACAAAATGGTGACCTAACAAGTGGTATCATTCGCCTACTAGAGTTTGAAGTGTGTTTCTTTGTTTCAATGTGGGGATTTGGTGCTTATTTTTCATCTTTTTGCATTTTTCTTTGTTTCTTTCACTCAAATCTTGAAGCTTGGACAAGTTTCAAGGTTGATATAGTGATTTGAAGCTTAGTTTTTGCATAAAGTTGTGATTTTTAAGGTTTTTTTTAGGTTTTATAGCTTCTTTGATATTGGAAAACTAGTTTTGGTAGCAAAAAATCTTCAATAGTTAGTGTTTTCTAAGTATTGGTGAAATTATTTGATCAAAAGTACCTTATTTTTAAGCATTTTTTCTTCAAAAATTTAAGATTTTTTCAAGTTTCTGACCAGTTTACGCGTAACTTAGGTGCATAGTACGATTCTAAAGCTGTCAACAGTACTTTCTGTCCTTTTTACGCATAACTTTTGGCCTAAAACCCTTTTCTTACGCGTAACTAAGGTCAAAACCCTTTTCTTACGCATAACTCTGGTCAAAACCCTGTTTTTACGCGTTACATGGAAGTCTACGCCTTAAAACCTACGAGTAAAGTCACTTTCTACGTGTAAGTGTGAATTCCTACGCACAAGACAGATCCTACGCCTTAAACTTACGCATAAGTCTATCTTACGCATAAGTTTCAGATTCTACGCTTAATCTTCAACAAAGATCTTCTCCTTGTGTTCCGGTGACTCAGTACTTCCCTAGCTTGGACAAGTTAGTGGATTACTTCGACTTCGAATATCTTTCAAGCTTGGATAAGTTTGGAAGATTTGTTTGGTTGTATAACCTTACGCATAAGTCTAAACTTACGCATAAGCCAAAGCTTACGCGTAAACAGTAAACTTACGCCTAAACTTATTGTTTACGCATAACTAACTCTTTACGCATAACCTAACAATTTACGCGTAAGATTAAAAGTTACGCGTAAGATTCTACTTACCCCAAGGAATTTTGACTTAATCAAAGGAACGTGCATTTCAATCTTCTACAAAGATCCATTTCTACACAAGTGTTTTAAGATGTCTCAACCACCTAATCACTACTTCCCTCATACTCAGCAACATCAACATCAGCAGTATCAGCAACATCAACATCAGCAGTATCAGCAACAACAATACCTTCCGCACCAAATGTATCAACAACCTTCTCAAAAACAAACATACAATCCACTACATCATTACCTAATGATGCAACAACATCAGATCATTACTCAACAACAACCATATCAAGTGCCACAACAAAACACTCAGTTTTCCTCCAAACAACCTCACTGGTTTGACAGAATGTGTGAAGTTATTACAACTCAACAATCCCGACATGAGGCAGGATCACTTGAAACACCTCCAATGCTAACACCTGGGAACTATGTTCAATGGTCAAGTCGATTCTTACGATTCCTTGAATTAAAGAAACCTCATGGGAAATTCTTGAAGCAAGTGATACTTGAAGGACCATTTGAGTGGCCAACAAGATTTGAAGCTGGTGATCCAACTGCTGATCCTCCACGTCCTCCTGGTGATCGACCTCTTCCAGAATCTCAACTCACAGAAGAACAGAAATTACATCGTGAAGCTGATGAGTATGCAATGGCTTATATACTTCAAGGAATACCAAATCCAATTTATCGAAGTGTCGATGCTCAGAAAACAGCCAAAGCTATGTGGGAACATGTTCATCTCCTTATGGAAGGCACTCAATTGAACAAAGATGATATGGAATCCAAACTCTACATGGAATACACTGACATCACAATTGAACCAGGAGAGTCCCTTGAATCCTATTATCATCATTTCACAAATGTGGTGAATGATCTGGAACGTCACAAAATCACAGTACCAAGGATCGCGGTGAACTCCAAATTTGTTGGTAGTCTTGGCCCTGATTGGCATAAATATGTGACATTTGTTCGTCAAACGAAGAATCTTCATGATGCTCCATATGGTTTGTTGTATGATTTCCTGAAACACCATGAACCTGAAGTGGAAAAAGATAGAGCTTTACGAGGAGGATACACACCAACACCAACACCAAATTCTTTGGCTCTCGTAGCTCAATCTCCATATGCTCCACCACCAATGTCAAATCATGCATACGTTCAAGAGCAAAACTACTTCAGTTATCCACAATCTTCCACCTCGAACCAAATGGTCCCTTATGATTCATCACCACAAGATTCTTCTACTCAACTTGTTCCGTCAAACAACAATGATGCTGTGTACTACTCCCACTCCAATGATGATGACGATGATGACTTTAATACGTTGAATCAGGGACTTGCTCTTATTGCTCGTGCTTTCAGCAAATTCTCCAACAAAACAAACAACCGTCAACGTTCATCTTCTAACACAAGGAATCAAGCTGTTGTTAATGATGGAAGAGTGGAAATTCAGAATCGTAGCTATGGTCGATCTGGTTCAGGAAGCTCTTCAGGAAATTATGGGAATGGTCAGAGGTTTAGTAACAATGGAGGGTTCAGGAACAACTCAGGATCTTCTCAGCAAAGGTCTGAACCAGTTGCAACTAGAAACTCCAACTCAGGGAATGTAGTGTGGTGCTATAACTGCAATGAACAAGGTCATATTGCTACAGCATGTCCCAAACCGAGAACTCGGGGTAGTAAGTTTCACAAGCAGGCATTACTCATGGCTCTTCAAGATGAAAAAGATGGACATTTCCCTAAACAGGACAACAACTTCATGGCAAATGTGAACAATGATGATGACATGGAAGATCTGGAAGCCAATGCTGCTGTGATGCTTATGGCCAACATGCAGGAACTCCAGCTTAATGATTCAGGTCCAGTGTATGACACTGACGGCTTGTCTCAGGTACATGACCAAAAAGCATGCCTAATACATGAAATAGCCTCACCTTCTGCTTCTGAATCAGATATGGCGCAAGTTGTTCCATCTAAATCATCTTCATCCTCTCAAAAAGATGAACAAATAAGCACAGTTGTCATATTCGATGATGACACAGTTGTTTCATTTGATGATCCTATTGAGAATGATAAACATGATAATTTAGAACAACATGAACCATCATTTGATCCAGACCCTGACCTCATATTGTTATCTAAACAACTGGATGCTCAACAATTGCAAATCATTAAATGCAACGAGAAAAATAAAGTTTTAAAAGAAAAAAATGCGTCACTTGCAAGAGACATTGAATGCTATAAAATTCAACTTTCAAATCAGGAAGACAAAATTAAACATGCAAAAAGTTTTGAAAAAGCTTTTCAAGATTCTTACAATAAAGAACAAGATCTTCAACGCAAAATGCAAGATTTAATTGAGTCAAACGGGAAGTTGATTTCGAAACTCGAAAGTGAAAAATGTGAATTGAAAATGAAAGCTGAACGTCTTCAAACAGTTCTTTCAAAAACAGAAACAGAATTGTCAAATTGCAAAAAGGAGTTTTGTGAACATAAAACACGAAAAAGGAAGTATATAGATGACTTACTTGGTGATATTGTTGATCTTGAAAAACAACTCAAAGAATTTCGTCACATTGTTTACAAACACGGGACCTCTGTCACAACAATTCAGAAATTTGCTTTAAAACCGAGACCCGATAAAGGATTTGCACTTTGCGATTTCAAATCAATGTTTCTTCACACAGCATTTAAAGAAAATCCCAAGATTTACAGTATTGATCATATGTTTGATAATACAATTGTGCGTGCTGTTGTTTTTGATACTGAGGAAGAAGAAGAACTTGAAGACGAGAGTCGATCAAAAATGAGTTATGTTCAATACTGGACACCATATGACTACTCAAAAGCTCCACCTCTTTCTAAATCTTTTGTTACTCAAAAGGACTTACCTGAGAAATCATGGTTTATCGAAGAGTCATATGTTTCATCTCATAATGCGGCCCCTGTCCAAACTGTAGCACAAATAAATGGTCCTTTACCATCATCCAGTGAACTTACACCTTTACCGAAAACTTGTCGTGTCTTAAATTATTTCAAAACCTTTATGGAAGACATCGAAATTTTGGAGGAAACAATTGAACGTAATTCTGAAATAAAAATTGAAACTTTTCAATCCGCTTACGAGCGAGAAAAGAGAGATGTTTTTCAAAAACAAATGAAGCCAATTGTTCAACACCTCCGTCTATGTGCTACACGTTGGGATCAGGAGCTTCAAAAGGAGGTCAAAAATATGATAAACGTTTTCAATGCAACTGAAAATGACATTTTGGTTCAAAAGCAAAGAAATAGAGTTTTAAAAAATGATGCTGATCGACTCTTGGAACAAGTTCTCAATGCTGATATTTTGTCTGTTATCATGAATGATCTCTATAAATCTGGTACTTCTATGCTTATGGATGATCTTTGTGTTGATAATAACTTGTTGAATGAGGAAATTGAGACACTTAAACAGGAAAATGATAAGTTGAGAATTAAAAATGATGATGTGACAAAACAATTTTCAAAAGAAATTTTTCAACTCAATCAAAGGCTTGAATGGTGTCAAGCTAAAAGTCTTGAAAGGGAATTGAAGTTTCAAAGTCAAAATGTTTTAAACCCTTGTCAGATTTGCAATAACAACGAGTCTTTAAAAGGTCTGTGTCTCCGATACGAGAAAGAAATTGCGGATTTAAAAATTGAAAACGCCGAATGGCAACAAAACCGCGATGACATCAAATATTGCAATGGTTTACTTGAGTCTGAAATTCAGGACAAAAATCACATCATCATTGATTTGAAAGAGAAAATCAAGCTAATTCAAAAAGGAAAGTTTGTTGACACCATGGTAATAGCACCAGGAATGTATCACGTAGACAAAACTGATAAAGGAAAGGTTGTTCAAAACACTAATGTTGTTAACTCCACTTCTACAGGACTAGTCTCCACTACTAGCGTTAGCAGACCCAAGCGAAAAAGTAAGAAGAAGAATAGGATCTTGCAACGTAAGAGAGGACACCTAGAAGCTCAAGAAGTAGAAGACCAACTTAGGAACTTGAATAAAATTCATGTTGCATCAGATTTAGATTCTAATCTGGCAAATTGTAATCAAAATCTAAATGTAACGAATGATGAACCTTTGAATGTTTTGAATATTAATGCATCTTGTGTGTTTTGTCGTAAAAGCGTATCATCTGGTGATCATACAAAATGTATAGCTAATTCTCTTCTTAATCGTCACAAGAAACGTAGGACACGCATTCCTTCTAGGCCCACTACTGCCTCTAAGTCTAACTTAGGAAAGCCGTCCTCTACGGTTTCTAATGATGTTGAAGTTACCCCCATAGGTGCCGAGAACGAATCTAGGAATCAGCCACCTACTAGTGCATATAACATTAAGAATGCAAGAACTAGTTGGAATTGGCAACGTTGGTTACAACACAAACCAGACTTTAAATGGATTCCTAAATTATTGAATACTTGTGTTTCTAACCAACAGGAACCCGCAGTTTCTTTGGGTTCCACCCTTACTTCTGTTCCATCCGTATCTTCTTCTTGTGATGCAGGTGGTACAGATCGTTCTCTGGATTGTTGATAGCGGATGCACCCGACATATGACAGACAATCTTAAACTGTTACACAACTTTGTTTCAAAGTTCATTGGTACTGTCAGATTCGGGAATGATCATTACGCTTTAATCATGGGATATGGTGACTATGTCAGTGGGAACATTGAAATAAGTCGTGTTTATTATGTGGAAGGCCTTGGACACAACCTTTTCTCAGTCGGTCAATTTTGTGATGGAGATCTAGAAGTTGCATTTCGTGAGAAAACCTGTTTCGTTCGTGACTTACAAGGAAACGATCTTATGTCTGGCTCACGTGGTTCTAATCTTTATACAATATCAATGTCAGATATGATTGCTACATCTCCGATATGTCTTCTCTCCAAAGCAGAATCGACTAAATCTTGGTTATGGCACAAACGTCTTTCGCACTTGAATTTCAAAACAATGACTGACCTTGCTCGTCACAAACTTGTTGATGGATTTCCAAGATTCCGCTTTACCAAAGATCACTTATGCCCAGCCTGTGAACAAGGAAAAAGTACTCGAGCTCATTTTCCTTCAAAACCTGAGCAAAGTACGAATCATGTTTTACAACTGCTTCATATGGATTTGTGTGGACCGATGCGTGTTCAAAGTATCAACGGTAAACGCTACATACTAGTAATTGTGGATGACTTCTCCAGATGGACTTGGGTTTATTTCTTACGAAGTAAAGATCAGACTCCTTCGATGATCATCACCTTTCTCACTAAAATTCAAGTTCAGTTACGCAATACGGTACGAATAGTCAGAACTGACAATGGAACTGAATTTAAGAATCAGACACTTCGGTCATATTTTGAGAAAGTGGGAATTGAACATCAAACATCTATTCCTAGAAGCCCAGAACAGAATGGAGTTGTTGAAAGACGCAACAGGACATTAGTGGAAGCTGCTAGAACTATGTTGATTAATGCTCAATTACCAGATTACTTATGGGCGGAAGCTGTTTCAACCGCATGTTATACCCAAAACCGTTCCATGATAACAAGACGCCATCGCAAAACACCTTATCAAATTGTTCACAAAAGAAAACCGAATATCGATTACTTTCATGTATTTGGAGCACTTTGTTATCCGAAAAATGATCGTGATGATTTAGGTAAACTTAAAGCAAAGGCTGACATAGGAGTGTTCGTTGGATACTGTGAAAATTCTAAAGGTTTTCGAATCTGGAATCGTCGAACAAGAGAAATTCAAGAAACCATTCACGCTAATTTTGATGAACTCACACAAATGGCTTCTGAGCAACACAGCTTAGGACCCGAATTCAACCGTCTTAACTCTCCGGAATCTTCAGCTGAACCATTGCCACTCAACCACAAAGAATTGGAAACCTTGTTTGCTCCACTATTTGATGACACAATTGAATACCGTCCTACTGAGGTCTCACCTAATTCCGCTGCTCAACCTGATAACATTCCAGTACCAGACTCACCTCAACAAACTACTACAAGTGTTGAGAGAGACGGTCCTCCAATTGTATCACCATCTACAGCAGAACAAACTGGTTCTAACTCCCACCATCCAGCTGAAGATCCAACACCACTATCAGTTCCACAACCCGCAGAGCATGATCCTGATGCGTTCTTTAATCCATTTGCACCGGCTCCTACAGTTCCTGATATAGCTGAGTCGTCAACACGCAATTTGGATCCTGCTAACATGCGAGATACCTATCAACTACACCCTTCCACACAGAAATGGACTCGAGACCATCCACTAGTTCATATTATTTGCCATCCAGATGCACCTGTTATGACAAGACAACGACTTCACACGGATGGAGAAACTTGTATCTATCCACGTAAGCGTGTCTCGACAATAAAAAGTTAGTAAAATCGAAAGGACTTATCCTCGACGGGTAATAACATCAAGTTAGTTACTAGAGCTAGTTGTCACCTAAAAGCTGACAATGTATCTCTTTAACTAACCACGTAAGTGTGTCTCGAAAAGGATTAGTCTTAGTAGAAATGTACCGTCTCGAGAAACTTTCTGTGGACTTGACCAGGCCGGGTAATAACTTCAAGCTAGTCTAACTAGTGATGTAAGCGTGTCTCGAATCGGTCTTGTTCACGGAAAGTCGATCAATTCAAAGTACTTGCTCCTCCCGCATGTGCAAATTTATTAAACACTTATGAGCACATGTGCAGGGGGAGCCCTTCAAAAGTGTACACAAAACTCTCAAAGTGTTAACCAAAATATTTGATTATCACAAACACTTTGAGAGATTTTCAATCAAAGGTTTCTTGGCTACTGTCGGAGTTATAAGGTGATTAAGATAGGAATATCCATCCTATGATCCGCCAGAGCCGGAGGGATCTACCCAAGGACATCTCCCATAGTTAGAATTAGAAGTCCTTAGGTATGATACGAAAAAAAAAAAAAAAAAAAAAAAAAAAAAAAAAAAAAAAAAAAAAAGGAGAAAAGAATGAAAGGGAAAGAAGGAGTTGAAGAATTAAAAAGAAAAGTAAAGAAAAGGGTGAAAAGAAATAGCCCTCCATATGTTCAACCTTAGGGCAGACACCGGGTTCAACTCATATGCTACTGGTTGTTGCTAAGACGACACCGGTATTGAAGATAAAGTCGTCATGGACCCAGTGACGCAATGCACTAAACCTTCTTAACCACTCAAGTTCTCTTAAAAGAACTTGTTTCATTCTCACGGGGAACCAGTGTAATCTATCGACCTATCTCTTAGAGATGGTTGATATTGAAGCAGGAGACCCCTCCCTAGTCTCCGCATAGGAAACCTAAGTATGCACTTATAGAGTCTAGAGCCTTGAGATACATCAAAGATCTCTTAGGAACACTTAGTATTTCTACAACTGGTGTTCTACATCAATGGACACCAGCTGTAAATTATCGAGTCCTTCGCAGATCTTAGCAATCTGCCAAGAACGTTTATGAGAGAATTACAAATGTAGTTATCAATGATTGAACGGAAATTCCTGCCAGGGTCAACATCAAACAGCCCTGACAGCAGGTCACTTCGGTAACCTCACAAGGGTTACGCTTAGTGTTTGCGGTGGTTTCATAGCGATCTACAGTCGTAGAGTGATCCCCAGCGACTCACCCAGTCATTGAGCTACTTAGTAGGTCTCGTAAGCTCCTTCGGGAGTATCTGATATGGGAACGGCCTGGATAAGGATTAGAAGGAGTCTTCACAATATGCTGTTGATGAGCTCTAATTCCTTATCCGTAAGTACCGGTTGTTTTATTGCTAACTGTTTACTCGCAGGTACCTCACTTCCATGATGGTAGATTCCAACATGCTCATACATACATCATGAAGCAAAAGATAGCTCCCCCAAAGATCTTAACAACACAAAGTTCCAAGAAAGATTCTACGATAATAAGAAGAATCTACAAAGTATAAAGACAAAGATCTCAATGTATCAAAAGGAACTTCTTGCACGTGAAAGTCTAAGTCCAAAGATGTATGAGTATGTTGGAATGGCGGACAACCACCACAGACGCAGGAGTGACGAACGGCAGATTACTTCATAACACCATCACTACATCATCACCAAAGAACAAAGACAAATAGCAAAGTATATTCATTATCACTCAACCATTTTGAAGACGTCTAGAGTTTTATATGTCACAAGTCAACAACAAAGATGAAGACGTCAAGCAACCGTGATGACCAACCCTTAGGGGGAGATTGTTGGGATCATACTTTTGTATTTAGTCAAGTCTCGGTCATTACATTTTGTAATAGGTTGCTTTAGTATTTATTTCATTTAGTTTATGTTACAAGGCTTATGTGTTAAAGCCCTATGGGCCTTAAAGCCCACGAATTAAGAGATAAGAAAGGAAGGGAGTGTTGCCCTAACTCCTTCCTTATAAATAGAGAGCTTATGTAAACATTTCATTTGTTGGTTATTTGAATATCTTTAAGGAAACTCTTGCTCTTTCACTTTTCACTTGTTCTCATAATCAACCATCTCTCATTCTCATCTTATTTCTATCAATATCATACTTGTGTTTACAAAATGGTGACCTAACAGGACCACCACACCATTGGCAACCGCAATGGTGTGGATACGACATGTGAAAGAATCAAAGGTTTACAGAGGGTAAGGAATGAAGAATCAAATATGTGAGAGGGTAAAGGTGAATATTTTTGGTGTTTTTGGAAAACATTTTATACAAATGATAAAGAAAATATTTTTGTGTTTTTGTTTTTATGAAAATATGAACAAGGATGGATAAATGTACAATGGAACGAATTCCAAAGTCACTAATCAGAAAAACCGTTTAGAAAACGCACACAACCTCCCCGGCAGCGGCGCCAAAAATTGATTGACGCTAAACCACCTAACTTATATTGACCAAGGAATGGTCAACAAAGTCAAATAGCCTAGATCAATACTCCGGGTAATATAAGGTATCACCGGGTCGTTATGTCCCGACGAGGTGTGAATGGTTATAAAACGGTTTCGTGATCGGGTGAATTTGGATGGAAAGGGTTTTGAGATTGGTTAAACAAAGAAATCTACAAGAGAATAGCTTAAATAAGCTATGTGAATAAGACGGGAAAGCTAAGAAAAGCCAGAACCGTTTAAAACCTAAAAACGCGTACGTTACGTTTAAATAAAACGTAAACGTACAAAATAAAAAGTGAAAAGTGAAATCTGAAAACCCCCAGGGGGTGAAAATGACTTTTTTACAAACTAAAAGGTAAAAGAAAATTTTTAGAAAATTAAAATAAATTTTAACACTAATTAATTATTTAATATTAATTAAATACTAATTATTAATATTTAAACAACTTAAATATAATACAATATTATTTAAACACTAGAAAAATGAAAATAAAATTTCTAAAATTATAAAATAACTAAAAACAACTTTTAAAATTAAAAATAAGTATTTTTGTCTTTTTGTAAATTTTCTATTAATTAATTACTAATTAACTAATTAAACTATTTTAAATTAAGAAAAATACTAAATGAACAGTAAAAATTACAAGAAAATTTCTAAAATTATTTTACATTATATAAAAGCTATAAAAAATATAAAAACTAGATTTTGCTTAATAAAAACTAATTATGCTATTTTAAACTTAATTATTAATAAAACTAATATTAGATATAATAAATACCAAATGATGAAATAAAAATCTGAGAAAATTAATAAAAATACTTTAATATAAGAGGTAATTAATAAATATATAAAAATGACAAGTATTTAATTAAAATCTAAAAATGAAAATTAAAATTTAATTTACATTAAATAGAAACTATCACTTAAAAATTAAATTGTTTTTCTGGAATTTTTCTTTTACCAACCTTTTTTATAACTAAAAATGAAAAACTTTAATGAAAACAACTTTGGTAAAAATAAAAAATAAGCTGATTATTAAACAAAAAGCCACACAGTTGACTTTGTTTGACCAGAAGGGAAAATAATCTAAATTGGGTTTGTGTGGGGCCCACTAAGGTTGAATCAGGTTCACATAAGTTGTGTGAACATGTTAAAACAAATATCACACAAATAAGCCACTGGAATAAGCCATAAGGTATGAATAAGCACTCTATTTCAAGTTTGAAAACTAAAAAAGGGGACAGATTTTTGTGGTCAATTCAAGTGGGACCCAGGGGGTACAAGGTCAAACAAAGGGTCAAAATGTGGTGTGTGGTAGGAGGGGGGTTGGGAAAAACAAAAGTGGTGGCTTGAAAGCCACTGGGATGGCCAGAAAACAACCACCAAAGGGTGGTGTTGGGCTGTGTAACTGATGCAGCAGGGCAGATGCTTGCCCTGCAAGTGTCTTTAGGGCAATGTGGGGCCCAGTGCAAAAATCACAAAAATCAAGGAGCTATTGGATCTTAAAGTAGAGCTGATAGAGAACAAATAACAACAAGATTCAGAATCTAAATCATCTCATACAAATCTAGAAAATTCATGCAACTTTTGTAAAAACTGTAATGAGCAAAGTTTGACTTTTTAATTCTTGAACAAGGTTTGACTTATGTGAGATTCTAAGAGTCCTAATCAACTGAACATGTTAAAATAAGCTGAGATGAGTTCAAAATAAGCTAATATGACTGCTTATACAACTAAATCACACAATGTGTATCAAAATTCTTTGACAGTGAACAATTGAGCACCAATTTTCCAAGAGATTGACTTTTAGCTGAACAAGAGCAGGTTTATATGACTAAATTGGCCTAATATACCCTATTATGAGTTGTATGCACTAAAGGTTACCAATGAAGCAGAAGCTATCACATAGAACTGTCAGAACCAAACACTCCCTTATGGGACAGTTACACTATGTTTTGGTGTTTTAGACCTTATTTACCTAAACTAATGATCTAACTCAGCAACTTAAATGATTTAAAGACTAAATGAGCAATAAATTACCACAGTTAACAGCAAAAACATATGTGAACAACCTATGCTATATTAAGACAGTTGCAAGTGGTAAATCAAACTAGAGCTTACACAAACACCACTAAAGCACAAACTAAACTTTAATAAGTTATATTTAGAAGATTTAAAAGCAATCTAGTTAAAATGAGAAGATCTAAATTAAAATGTTGAAAATCATAAAGATGGCTTACAATGGTACTTTTTGCTCAAACCACAATAGGACTCCCAATCCTTGACCTATTGTCTCCCTGAGACACTAAACCAAGTTCCAACTCCTTTTTGTCCCTGATTCATTGTTCATCCATCTTCCTCAGCAACTTTTTATTTATTAACTATTTATTAATATTTTTTTTTGAGAATTTTGAGTCTTTCACCCAAACTGCTTTTGTATATTTTATAAACTTTTAAAAACTTATTAGGAAGCCTAATTGAACTTAAAACACCACTTAACAACAATTTTTAATGACATTCAATCAACATTGGATTTTTTGAGCAACTTGAAATGAAAAACTGAGTACCAACTGTAAATATGAACTGAATGATTGAAACAGGTTTAGGTTACATTAAAGAGTCTAAAAATACACTTGAAAGGAAAAGAAAGCAAAATAAAATGGAAAAATTACATTTTCGAGCTAAAAAACTACACTACTAATAATCTAGCTAACTACTTGCTCTTTCTTCTTCTTTTTTGACTTTTATAGACCCTGGAGGGTTCCTTGACTTTTCCCACTTCAATACAAGCTGTTGGATGGGCTTTTGATGATCTCAGCCGTTCAAATCCATTTTGGCGCCAAAAAGGGATTTGGCAGAATTGGGTGGTGTTTGGTGGGAATTTAATGAGGATGGGGGGAAAGGTGAGGTTGGTGAGTACATTAATGATAGTGGTTTGGTTTGGTGGAAAGTTGAGAGGAGGGGGAGAGACATGGAAGCGTGAAAGCTGGGGAAGGGGGTGATAAACAGTGCCTGGGGGGTATTGGTTTGACTTGGTCAAATACGGGGGTAATATTAAAAATGGTGTGGGGTTGGGCCTGGTTGTGTGGGCTGAGGTGGTTTTGGTTGGATCAGGTTAGGGGTTTTGGGTTTAGAAAGGGTTTAGGTTTAGTTTGTTTATTTTGTTTGTTTATTTTGCAAAAACCACAAGGACCACTTTTGTAATTAAATGAAACTTGGGGCTGAAAATGTTATTTTCACAAAGTAATACCAAGGATCAAATATGCAAAGATTCCAAAGTTCAATAACCAATTTTGCATTTTTCAAGTTTTCAAAATTTCCCGGGGACCAAAAATGATATTTTTCAAAGTATAGGGGTTAAACTTGCCATTTTGTGAAAATCTTTTATCCAAGGACCAATATTGAACATTTTGAATTTCCAAGGACTAAAAATGAGTTTTCATCCAAAAATATCCCACCGGGGACCAAATCTGCCAAAGTTTGAAACTCCAGGGACCAAAAGTGTAAATTTCCAAAACTTTTCCAATTTTTCACCAAAGGACAAAATATGACAACTTATGATTGTAAAAGGACCTTTGGTGATAATTTTCCATATTTTGAATATCCAGGGACTAGTTTTGTCATTTTATGAAAGTTGGGGGACTGAAACTGCCAATTTTGCAAACTCTGCGCGTTTTTCATTTGTTTTTGCTCTTTTTGCATCTAAAACATATAAAACACAATTTGGAAATATTTTCAGTATTTTGATGCATTACTGAGTGTTTTTGTATGTTTTGCAGTTCAGATTTGACCAAAAATGATGAGTGTTTGAGCACTCATCATGTTCACCTTGTATTATGGTAGTGTCTAACCATGACATGCAACTAGGTGGCTCGACTCTAATCTTTTTAATCCCCAAGCAAACTTTTCGATTGAGCCTTCCATATTGAAAATAGGTCTACACTTACGTTTTTTGGGTCCCATGTTCCACTTCTGTATTGGGCGTGAATCTCAAAGTTTTCCCACGCGTCTTTAACATCATATTCCCAAAACTCCCCATTTGTTACATAGTCAAGCCTCTTTTGGGTTTCGTAGTCGATACGAGTATAAAATAATTGAAGTAGAGGCAATAAATCAAGACCATGGTGAAGGACTTTTTGTAGTAAGTATTTGAAAGGAGTCCATGCAACGGGAAAAGATTCATCATGACGTTGTCGAAACATCAAGATGTCATATTGAAGTGGAAAGGGTAGATTTCGTAGTGGATTTGGTCGATTGGATGAAAAACTTGGCGGATTCGCGTTCTCCATAGTGGTGAATGGAAGAGTCAATGGAAATGTTTTTATGAACAAAGACACAAAGAAAAAGATAGACTAAAGAAAACCTATAAAAATAAAAATAAAAATCATACTAGAAAGGAATCTAGCAAGTAGACCTAATAAAAAGAAATTCTAACCTAGACAATAACTATTCCCCGGGCTGCGGCGCCAAAAAACTTGATGCGTGGGGCTTACACCAGGCTTTACCTCTCAAGGGATCTTGAGAAGCTTACAACCCCCACCAGGCAGTGTACCTGATCGATGTAGTATAGTATAATGACAAGTACCGGGGGATTGATCGTTCAGCTAGGAATAGTGTCGCTAGGATTAGAAAACCTAAATACTAGTTCTAGAGATGAGAGATGATTCTTTTTGTATTTTGATATTTTTATGAAAGCAAGTAAAAATCTCGGGTTTGAAGGATTTCGGCGGAATTAGTTGCTAATCAACTAACCCAATACTAAAGATGCAATCAAAATAAAATACTAGAAATGAAAATAAAACTAAATTAAACTAAGGTTGTGAGCAATAAGTGTAGAAATTGTGTTTACTTAGATTTCACTACTCCCTAGATATCTTTTACACGTTAATTACTTGTTATAGTTGCGTGGATGACGGATTGTATTCCTTAATACCATTCATGGGGTGGCGTACTTAACTCCCCAATCCTATGAGTGCCTACTTCACTCCTATGTCGAGCCGGCTAAGAAGCTCCTAACATGGGATCATTAGAATTTACTCATGCATTAAATACAACCAATAAAACCTAGTACACATCGGTTCATGTTTCCTAAGACGTTCAAGCATGTTACCATTTGGAGATCTGCCAGTTTTCTTAAGCCTAACATTGAAATCATTCATCCAATACAACCATAAACAAGTAATCAACATATAATCAACATCTAGGTTTCATTAGATCTAAGCAAACACAAGATAAATCTAGCCTAGCATGGTAGAATTAAGACAAGCACAAGATATAGACAACCAACACATAGACATATTGATTGAATTAGAAGAACACTTATCTTAATAGCACATGTAAGGGTTCAAGGGCTGAAAACCCTTGAAAAACCTGTAAAATTCGTATATGGTTCGGTCTTAGGGTTTCTCTAAACTTGTTCCTCTTAATGAATGAAAATTAGAAAACTATATATAGAAAATTGAGTCTGACGGCGTCAAGAACAACCTTGTGACACCGTCATCTCGCCGCCAAAAGAATCCTCGGACTGCCTTGATCTACATCTGACGCCGTCATGTATTAAGTTTTTTCAGGCCGTCACGTATTTAACTCTTGACGCTCTTCCTTGTGACGCCTTCATTTCTGTACTGGGCCGTCATGATTTTTACTCTTGACGCCGTCAGGATAGTACTCTTGACGCCGGCATACACTGTTCCCAGCTTGGAAAATTAAGTCTTTGGCGTTTTCTTCACTTTTATGCTCCAAAAACGTCTGAATTGCTTCCTTTTCCAGATTTCACTCCCAAAGTACCTAAAATCACAAAAGGAACGAGTTAGGGCAATATTTGATCAAATAAATTCAATTCCGGGCTTAAATGACCCCCTAAAAGTGGTTCATTTTTTGCCTCATCAGTAAGCAACACAGAGCTTCATGTAAGACCAAGGCATATAATTCAATTGATCATCCACTTTACATGTTGCATATGGACTTGTTTGGTCCTACTTCAGTGAGCAGCATAAATTTGAAGAAGTATTGTCTTGTTGTAACTGATGACTTTAGTAGATTTACATGGGTTTTCTTTTTAAGAACCAAGGATGAAACCACTGGCATCCTTAAGACATTCATCACTGAAGTTGAAAACCAAGTTGATAAGAAGATCAAGATCATCAGATGTGATAATGGGACAGAGTTCAAGAACAAAGTTATGGATGATTTCTGCAGAGACAAAGGTATTAAGAGAGAATTCAGTGTTGCAATAACTCCTCAACAAAATGGAGTTGCTGAAAGAAGAAACAGAACACTAATTGAGGCTGCTAGAACCATGATAGCTGATTCAAAGCTACCAGTGACTTTTTGGGCTGAAGCAGTTAACACTGCTTGTTACATTCAGAACATGGTTTTAATGGTTAAATCAAAGAACAAGACACCTTATGAGCTATTCAGAGGAAGACCCCCAACTTTGGATTTTATGAGGCCATTTGGATGTCATGTCACAATTCTCAATACCATAGATCATTTGGGAAAATTTTGAAGATGTTGTTAGATCTTGTGATAGAGAAGATTTGGATACTTTGTGGAGGATTATTCAAGATTAGTCCAAGAAAGATGAACTTGTTGATGTCAAAGCTCAAAAGTTGTGGGTTCACTTTAGAAGATTATATGAACCTGACCCAAGTGACAGGTATAGGAGATTTGAAGCTCACAATATGAATACTCTGTGGAAATTCTATGATTCAAGTGTTGTACATCATGTTTCTACTCAAGATGGAGTTGATATGTTTATGTTAGCTGAGAAGGATTATCCATTGAGAGCAGGAGTTCTCACTGTTATGATGTCAGTTAAGCTCAGATGTTGGGAAAGAAGTGAAGTCATAGAAGATTTGTTACAGAGAATTTATGATCAAAGTGTGAGAGCTGATAAGGAGTTAAGAAAAAGAAGATAAGTGTTTGGAAGAATTCTCATATTGTCATATCTACTGACTACTTGAAGAAACTTATTGATTTACATGTTAATCATAAGTTTAGGGGAGGATTGTTGTGAAGATCGTTTAAGCCATATCTAGGATAATAGAAACAATGATTGAATATGCACAGTGGAATTGATGCGTGGGAATTGCACCAGGATTTACCTCTCGAGGGATCTCGAGAAGCTTACAACCCCCACCAGGCAGTGTACCTGATCATTGTAGTATAGTATAGTGACAAGTACCGGGGGATTGATCGTTCAACTCAAGAATAGTATCGCTAGGATTAGAAAGCCTAAAAACTAGGTCTAGAGGTGAGGGATGATTCTTTTTGTATTTTTTATATTTGTATGAAAGCAAGTAAAATCTCGGGTATTGGAAGGATGGGCGGAATTAGTTGCTAGTCAACTAACCCAATAACTAAAGATGCAATCAAAATAAAATAAAAAAAAATGAAAATAAACTAATTAAACTAGTTGTGTGAGCAATATGTGGGAGAATTGTGTTTACTTAGATTTCACTACTCCCTAGATATCTTTTACAGGTTAATTAATTGTTACAGTTGCGTGGATGACGGGTTATATTCCTTAATACCAATCATGGGGTGGCGTACTTACTTCCCCAATTCTATAAGCACCTACTTCACTCCTATGTCGAGCCGGCTAAGAAGCTCCTAACATGGGATCACTAGAATTCGCTCATGCATTAAATACAACCATAAAAACCTAGTACACATCGGTTCATGTTTCTTAAGACATTCAAGCAAGTTACACAATGGAGATCTGCCAGTTTTCTTAAGCCTAACATTGAAATCATTCATCCATTACAACTATAAACAAGCAATCAACCTATAATCAATATCTAGGTTTCATTACATCTAAGCAAACACACAAAAGATCTAGCCTAGCATGTTAAAATCAAGACAAGCATAAGATATATTCAAACAACACATAGACATATTGAATGAATTGAAGGAAAACTTATCTCAATTGAACATGAAGGGTTTCAAGGGGTGAAAACCCATGAAAATACTGTTACAAACGACCTAGGGTTTATTAGGTTCGGCCCTAGAATTCTCCACACAAGTTCCTCCTTTAATGAATGAAAAATAGAAAAGTATATATAGATTTTGTGAGGTGACGGCGTCAAGAGTAAAATTCTGACACCGTCATCTCGCCGCCAATAAAGTTCTTGGACTGCCTAGATCTGGATCTGACGCCGTCATGTGTAATCTTATTCCAGGCCGTCACCAAAATTACTCTTTATGCCCTTGTTCTGACGCCGTCACGTTTTCTCTGGGCCGTCATCCATTTTGCTCCTGACGCCGTCATAAAATTCTTCTTGACGCCAGCAGGTACTGTTCCCAGCAAGGAAAATCAAGACTTTGCCGTTTTCTTCACTTTTATGCTCCAAAAACGTCCAAAATGCTTCATTTTCCAGAATTCACTCCCAAAGTACCTAAAATCACAAAAGGAACGATTTAGGGCAATATTTGATCAAATAAATTCCAATTCCGGCTTAAATGACCCCTTAAAAATGGTTCATTTTTCGCCTCATCATATACCCTTACACTTGAGATTTGCTTGTCCTCAAACAAATGCGCATTTATTCAAGTCAAAATACAAGTTAGGGGTCATTTAACACTAATGTAAAAGTAATTACAACAAATAATCGTTCCACTAAAGACCAAAGACAAGCACGGAGGTCATATACTAGCACCTCACAAATAGTGTTTAGATACTCACATCTCTCGGGTGTAATAAAGTAATATCACAATAAGAAAATGGAAAACATTTCTCACTACCTGTCATAGCAAAAGAGATTACCATAGGCTTGGGAAAGGATCAAACCTCCACCACATGGCGTAAGCACCTAGGATAAACTATCAAAGAAGTCTTTTAAAGGGTTGTAATGTTAGGTGTAGGGATATGGAATACACGGTTTTGTTGGATATAGGCAATCTTTACTGGTGGCGAGTTAATAATCTTGGTTAATTACATGTACCATGTGGCATTGCTAAGCCAAGACTAGACTTGACTTAAGCTAATAAATGAAAATAACAAAAACATAAAATAAACATAGAATGAAACGGGATGGTAGTCCGTATGTTTTTTCTCTTTTCTCTTTTTTTTCTATTTTTTTTTTCTAAATTTTTCTATCTTTTTTTTTTTTTTTTTTTTTTTTTTTTTTGCATACACTCTTACCATACCATCCAAAATAATACATCATAGGGAATGAACATTCCCCTTACACTTGAATTTTCACATACTTTACAATAAACTAATCTAATGACTCGAATTAAGAAAATCAAAACACTTTGAGTACTTTTTAGATTAACGTACGTATGGGGGTAATAAATGATTTTCTTCCCCATTACTCCATAAAATAAGTACTTTACCCATGAGTCCCAATTGTCCCAAAACAATATGTACAAGATATGACTCGACTTAGCAACCATGTAATCAATTAGATAATTAACTAAGGGTTTAAACAAATAACAATAATGCACTAAAGATGAGTGCATACACGGAAGGCTAAGGCGATTTGGGTGTACATTTAAGTGGGGTGTAACAAACTCTTCCTTTAAGTAAGATGCTTAAAGTTAGAAACGAAAAGATAGGCTCGGAGGGGTGTACTAGGGGTTTCGTGTACTAAAAATGAGTACAACGCTAATGGTGTGGGAAAAATTAATTGACTTTACTAGCCAAATAATATGACTTAAATGGTCAAGTAATTATGATACGGGTTTAACACAAGGGTGATCCTAATGCCTCTTATCATGTAGTAAATCCTACTACATGAATGTAGTCTCACTAACTGTCTCGGGATGCATCACTAACGCAAGTTCTAGAATCTAAATGCTACCGGTACACTCATAAGCACTAAAGGTGAATGCTTTTCCTATCAGATCTAAAGGCGAACCTCACATATTTGGGTGGAAAATTTTTCTGAATAGTACGGTTTTGTGCTAGTCATACAATTTCCTATCCATGAGACGCTTGCTAAGGCTAAAGTTTCACTCCTAAATGTTGTAAAAAATTTTAAATTTGGCGCTAAAATTACACTAACAAGTATTTCTCATAGTTTTATTACACACCTACCATCAAACAAACAAACTCAAGCGAAAGTGTGTCCTATGATGTATCATCAGTTTACCCTCCCCTTACACTTAGGATGAACATTGTCGCCAATGTTCAAGTAAAGATTGTAAAAGTAAAATAGGTAAAAGAATGAAATCAAATACTCCCCTGATTCGCTCGGTATGGATAATATGGTAACCAGGTTAGATCTTCCTCCAAGAAAATGAACAATCAAAGCTTCACTTCCAGAATATAAATCATCTACTTGTCAAACATATCCTGTTAAACTTGAGAAAACAAACAAGGCAACCTCGCGTAAAATCGACGGCAATCTATATATGCTAATAAATCCTAGAAAGCAAAGTAGGATATAATGCTTGTGGAATGATGTTTGCAGATTTCCTGGAGATTATAAAACTAAAGATTCAACAAAAACTTTAAGACTCCGTTAGAAAAACAAAACTGGCAAAATTTCCAGAATTTTACACGTGACGCCGTCAGGAGTTTCTTCCTGACGCCGTCAGAAGTGACCTGCAGAAATCCTTATGTTAAGTTTCCGGAAAATTTCTGGAAAAACTTTGTCCTACTTCCTGGAAAATCCTGCAAAACCTCATTATGACTCGATACAAGCATTTGACTCTAAAAAATACGAATATACATGTTCATTTAATATTGTGGAGAATCATGATCGAGTTTGTTTCTTAAAAACATATTTGGGGTTTCCCCTTACACTTATCTTTTGCGAAATACCTTTGGATGAAGTTAAGACTAAGCCAAACAACAAAATAAAGTATTTTCACCATTTTAGCTTGAAACATGATCTACCAACAATAAAAATAAAGCATGCATACGGAAACAAATAACAATCAAACAAAATAAAAATCACACAAAACATGGGTTGCCTCCCAAGAAGCGCTTTTCTTTATTTACGAGTCTTGTAGCTAGACTCAAGGTCATGGGTTACTACGTGACATGGGTGAGTTCCTCATTGAGGACATCTTTGGGATCAAACTTAGGTTTCAACTTCCTATCGGTTTTCTTAGTACGGTATGACCTTTCAAACTTTTCTCCATCCGGATCATACAAAATCATCTTCATATGCCATGATCCGTCTCCTTCCTTAGGTGGCTTGTCCCACCTCCATTTACACTTATCCCCCTCTCTTTTCCACTTGTTCATCTGTATGTTAATGGGCATTATGCTCAAGAACTCAATCATTTTTCTAAAGACTAGGGGGTCCTCAAAAGGGTCTAGCTCTTCATCTCTAGCTATGAGTTGTTCCACCGAATGTGTTTTATCGATGAAATCTTTTTCTAGATAGAATGGGCATTGAGGTCCTATAAAGTTTCTCTCTATCCAAGGTCCATATCTAGATGGTCTCCTATTCATCTCTACCCAATATGGTGTCGGTTCATCCTCACAATCGTAGCTATGTTTCTTAACATCATATACCGACCAAGTATCGCCCTTACCTACCACTATCTTAGACTCCTTACAATCTATCATGGCGTTAGCGGTTGCTAAAAATCCTCTTCCTACTAATAGTGGGCATGTAGTATCACTAACCATATCTAGGATGTGAAAATCCGCTAAAATAGTTAACTTCCCTACGTGAACAACTACATCCTTAATCATTCCAACCGGGTGGGCAATACTCCCATCCGCTAGACCAATTAATACCTCCGTCTCCTCTAATTTTCCTAGCTTGAGAGTGGTGAAAAGGGATAAGGGAATCAAGTTGAGGCTTGACCCTAAATTGGCTAGTGTGTCGAAGGCTTCGGATTTTCCTATCTTACAAGGCAAAACAAATATACCCGGATCATCAAGCATTTTAGGCAACTTGTTTTGAATGAAGGCGGTCCCATTTTTAGCTAGTTTAAATTTCTCATATTTTTCTAGGAGGGCACTATAGTAAGGAGCACGGGCTAAGACATCAATGACGGGGCGTTCAAGGTGAAGCTCCTTGAATTCATCGTCAAGGTCTTGCGTAGGAGGTGTTTCAACTATGCTTTTGACCGGTTTTATATCGGGTGTTTCATTTGATTGGTCCTTTTGAAGAATTTGGTTTTGTTTGAAGCACGTGCTCGTTGATTTAACCGAGTAGTATTGCGGACAAGAAGTAGGTGACGAAACTGATGATATGGAATTAACATTTAGTTTCGGATTCTTGACCGTGTCGCTTGGGAGTGCTCCCATTTCTCGGTCATTGAGAACTTTCAACAATGTGTCAATTTTGGTGGTCATCTCGCTTTGCTTTTGTTTGAAATTGGCTTCAAACTTAGATATGCGAGCTTATTGAGATGCCATAAACTTGGACATCAATCCTTCAAGATTGTTGGTACTACCATAGTTATTAGAAGGATTGTTGTTGAAAGTACGGTTGGAAGGTGGACCGTTTGGTTGGTAACGATTAGGCAGATTGGAAGAATTGTTTTGGTTTTGTTTCCACCTAAGGTTTGGGTGATTTTTCCAAGAGGGGTTGTATGTATCACCGTAAGGGTTTGGCTCGGGTTTGAAAGTGTACCACTTATCTCCCGCTTCGTTGGTACGCGAGGATGCGTAGTCCGTAAAAGCTGTTCCGGGGAGTTCCACACAATCACGAGTGTCATGGGGACCACTACATAATTCGCATGAAGAAGTGATTTTGTTCACTTGGCTTGAAGGCTTAGGAGCTTCGTAAGATTTCATGAGAAACTTGACTTGATCCTCATGTTCCATGATCCTACGGTCGGGAGTGCTAGAGTTGTTCGAAGGCAAAGATATTGCCTTGACCATTTTGTTCAAATCACGGGGATCATTCCAACTTTCTTTGTCATAGAGAGCAAGATCTTCTATGAGTTCCCATGATTCTTCCGCACTAAGATCACGTAGCTTGCCACCGGCCGATTGGTCAATGGTTCGCCTTGTGGAGAGATCGATATGGTCATAGAAGATTTGGACTTGGAGCCAAAGATCTATGTCATGATGAGGGACTTTTTGGAGTAAGTCCTTGAAACGAGTCCATGCTTCATATAGAGTTTCACCTTAACATTGTTGGAACATCAAGATATCATTTCTAAGCTTGGTAGTTCTCCCCGGTGGGAAAAATTGAGCAAGGAAATGAGTGGTGAGATCATCCCAAGAGGTGATGGATCCCGCGGGTAAACGTTCAAGCCATTGACTAGCTTGATCACGTAGAGAGAATTGGAATAGGCGTAATCGGGTTGACTCTCTAGTTGTAACATCAAGGTCTATAGAATCTACGATTTTAAGGAAGTCCTTGAGATGTTGATTTGGATCTTCGGAACGAAGTCCATAGAATGCACATCCGCTTTGCACCAACCGAATGGTGTCGGATCGCAAGGGAGACACATTGGCTCCTTGGGTGAGCTCAATGGTGTTTCGATAGCCTTGGTGGCTAGGTCGTGAATACTCTCCTAGGGTTCGGGGCCTAAGAGGTTGGTTAGCTAGTGGTGGGTTTTGTGGGTGGTCTTGTTGTGGTAGGTTGATGGGTTCAAAGATGTTACCACCTTCCATGATGTCGGATGGTAAAGTGTTACGAACAAAAACACGGAGAAATAAGATAGACTAAAGAAAACCTATAAATAAAAAATAAAATCTTACTAGAAAGGAATCTAGCAAGTAGACCTAATAAAAAGAAATCCTAACCTAGACAATAACTATTCCCCGGGCTGCGGCGCTAAAAACTTGATGCGTGGGAATTGCACCAGGCTTTACCTCTCGAGGGATCTCGAGAAGCTTACAACCCCCACCAGGAAGCGTACCTGATCGTTGTAGTATAGTATAGTGACAAGTACCGGGGGATTTTGATCGTTCAACTCAGGAATAGTGTCGCTAGGATTAGAAAGCCTAAAAACTAGGTCTAGAGGTGAGGGATGATTCTTTTTGTATTTTTTATTTGTATGAAAGCAAGTAAAATCTCGGGTATTGGAAGGATGGGCGGAATTAGTTGCTAGTCAACTAACCCAATAACTAAAGAGGCAATCAAAATAAAATAATAAAAATGAAAATAAACTAATTAAACTAGTGGTGTGAGCAATATGTGGGAGAATTGTGTTTACTTAGATTTCACTACTCCCTAGATATCTTTTACAGGTTAATTACTTGTTACAGTTGCGTGGATGACAGGTTATATTCCTTAATACCAATCATGGGGTGGCGTACTTACTTCCCCAATTCTATAAGATCCTACTTCACTCCTATGTCGAGCCGGCTAAGAAGCTCCTAACATGGGATCACTAGAATTCGCTCATGCATTAAATACAACCATAAAAACCTAGTACACATCGGTTCATGTTTCTTAAGACGTTCAAGCAAGTTACATAATGGAGATCTGCCAGTTTTCTAAAGCCTAACATTGAAATCATTCATCCATTACAACTATAAACAAGCAATCAACCTATAATCAACATATAGGTTTCATTACATCTAAGCAAACACACAAAATATCTAGCCTAGCATGTTAAAATCAAGACAAGCATAAGATATATTCAAACAACACATAGACATATTGAATGAATTGAAGGAAAACTTATCTCAATTGAACATGAAGGGTTTCAAGGGGTGAAAACCCTTGAAAATACTGTTACAAACGACCTAGGGTTTATTAGGTTCGGCCCTAGAATTCTCCACACAAGTTCCTCCTTTAATGAATGAAAAATAGAAAAGTATATATAGATTTTGTGAGGTGACGGCGTCAAGAGTAAAATTCTGACGCCGTCATCTCGCCGCCAATAAAGTTCTCGGACGGCCTAGATCTGGATCTGACGCCGCCATGTGTAATCTTATTCCAGGCCGTCACCAAAATTACTCTTGACGCCCTTGTTCAGACGCCGTCACGTTTTCTCTGGGCCGTCATCAATTTTGCTCCTGACGCCGTCATAAAATTCTTCTTGACGCCGTCAGGTACTGTTCCCAGCAAGGAAAATCAAGACTTTGCCGTTTTCTTCACTTTTATGCTCCAAAAACGTCCAAAATGCTTCCTTTTCCAGAATTCACTCCAAAAGTACCTAAAATCACAAAAGGAACGATTTAGGGCAATATTTGATCAAATAAATTCCAATTCCGGCTTAAATGACCCCCTAAAAATGGTTCATTTTTCGCCTCATCAGGAATAATGATCAAGAACACAATCAAAGTTACCAACAAGGTTTTTCTAATAAACAATGATCCTATATGGATCTCTATTATTTTCTCTCAAATGTTTTTCCTGGAGTTGTGTTTTTCTCTCAAGAAGCGTCTATAATAAAAGCCTATATGTTCCTTTTATACACAAGGAACCCTAATACAATAATAAATAAAAATACCAATGCATATCACTACCTAAAATAGCTCATGCATATCCTAACAAACAAATACTAAATATACGGATTCATTATATCCGTAGAAATAAGTCTTCAGCAGGAAAACTATGTCAGCAGAAACTATTTATAGCTTCAGCAGAATCCTGTCAGTAGAACTTCATCAGTAGGAACTTCTAAAATTCCCAACAATCCTCCCCTAATCTTGAATTTGACTTGGTTAAGTTCAAGATTCTAGTTAGATGAGTAACTTCCAAAGCATGAGGATTGACTTGAACACTTGCAGCAAATTAAAGTAACCAGCAGCAACAAAGACTCTATGTCAATAGCAACCAGTAACCATCTGTGAAGACCAAGATGCTAGTAGCAGCTTGAACCTATCAGCAGCAACCAGAACCAGCAGCAACATGAGTAGATTTGATAAGCCTTTACCAAGTAGCTACTCACTCTTGGGCTAGCTAGGCCTTTGGTGGAATCATGACATCACCCTGGTGAACTAGTTACCAGTTCAACACTTAGAACGCGAATCATCGGTGTGTTGAAATACCCTAATGATTTTTGGCAAATCATCACAGCCATAAACGGATTTGAGATGTCTTTACCTGTAGCCGTTTGCTCAGGACTAGCCAATCCTTTGGTTACCCAATAGGGCAACAACCATGGTGAATTGATGACCATTTTAACTCTCAGCAATGAAGCATGGGTGAGTTGAGTACCCTATGGTTTTGAGCAAACCATTACAGCTATCAACGGAATTGATGTGTCTTTACCAAAAACCGTTTGCTTTTGGACTAGCCAACTCTTTGATGGAATGCCGTCATCATCATGGTGAGTTGATTACCATTTATGGATTTCCGCAGCCTTTACCACAAGCCATAATCTTGTGATCTAGTCAACTCTTGTGTCAGTAAGACATGGTGAGCTGAGAAACATATGTGTGGTAATTAACCACTACAAGTACCTGCAAACAAGATAAAACAAAAACTATACACACTTTTTTTTATAATTTTTTTTATATCTAATAAAAGAAAGAAAAAGAAATATGAAATATATAAAATATACCATCAATCAGCAGCAGGAACCAAAGAAAAATGTAGTGCCAACAGAAACACTAAGCCTCCCCTTAGGCTTATGAGGATCCAACAGCTGCAAAAATGGTTAGAATACAAAGAATACAACAATAAGCCTCCCCTTAGGCTTATGCCTCCCCTCAATCATTGCTTCTGGGAAACACTATTGTTCTTGGGTACCCATAATGAACCTTTTCTTTGAGTTTTCCAAGAATAACATACTGAGGGTTTAACAGTAGTATCCCATCTTGTCCCCCACCCCATATTCATTGGGTCAAAATAACTAGGCCAAAAACCAGTCTGAAAGTAAGTACTAGTAGGTCTATAAAATGGTCTAGCAACATGTCTTTTCCAACCGGCTGGAAAAGATCTACCAGCAGAAACTGGCTTACCAGCAGGAACTGACTTATCAGCAGAAACTGATTTATCAACAGGATTGGGTCCGCTGGTTTTTACATGTGCTTGTGGGACAAATGGAGGAATACTAGCAACATTATTCCATTTGGGTCTAAAGGTCTGCTGTCCATAGGAAACACCCATCCTATTCTCATGATAATCACAATCTTTAATGAGATGAGACTTACTACCACACACAAAACAAGTTTTCTTCTTAAAAGACTTATCCTTAACACAACTTTGTTTATTACACACAAACTTATCAGAAACAGAACTAAAAACAAAATTGTGTTTAACAGAATAAGTCACTGTTTTTGTTTTGGGTTCATTATCAGCTACTTTGGACTTGGGTGTGGTCTTGAGTGACTGCCTAGGTGAGTCAGACTTTTCACTTGAATCACAACTGGTATATTTAGTAGACCCTTGGTCAGAGGACTTGTCATTATCAGAACAAGAGACAAAGTCAGTAGATTTAGAATCAGGGTCTGACAAGTCACTTGACTTTTTGCCATATAGATGATGTGATCCATCAAAGTCTATTGAGATGGAAAGGTCAATGGGCATATGTTCTCCTCTAATAGGTCCAGCTACAGCATGTAATTTACCTTCTTTTACATAGTTAGCTAATCCTGCTGGTGTTGATTTACCTAGGTCGTTCCTAGCTTCTAAACCAACATACTTCTTAAATCCTAAACCTATTCCAGAGTTAACAGCCTAACTACTATAAAGGAAGCTAGCTAAGTTATCACCTGATATTAACCACTTTTTATGTCTAGCTACTTCCTCTTCTAGTTTTTCTTTAAGCACTAGATTTTCTGAAACTACATCAACTTTCTCTTTCTCAGTACGTCTTAAATCAATCTTAGCACATTCTAAATCACTTTCTAACACTCTTATCTTTTCTTCATAAGCAAGCTGATTCTTTTGAAACCATACTTTTTGTCTTTCTAAAGTTTTTAAAGCCTGTTTATAAGCCTCAACTTCTACATAGCATTCATTATATTTAGGTTTCAATTCATCATAAGCTTCCTTAAGTTCATTATATCTTTCACTACAACCAAAGACACAATTATGTACCTGAGAAGGGAGTCCCATCAGTGCAAATTCATCAGTCTTGGATATAGTGCACGCTTCCTTTCTTATCTTCTTGGATTCAGTCTTTCCACCATACTTTGCTTTGATATCATTCCATATCTCACTTGCATCATCCATATAATGGAAATATGCTACATGATCAGCAGGAATAGATTTAAGCAAGGTAGTTCTTGCCTTTGATTCCCTTTGTACAACAATATGTTCATCTGTAGTCGTTGGAGGAAGAATGAAGTATTTTCCATCGCTATCTTTTCCAATCCTTTTCAAGCTGTTGCCATTTTGAATCACCTTCCAGATATTCATATCATTGTTCGTGATACAGTGTTCCATCTTCTTAGCCCAGACTTCATACTCATCATTCATCAAATAAGGAAATATTGCACGATCCCTTTTATTGTCAAATTCTGCCATTTTACAAACGAGCAGCAGAAAAAAAGAGAATACAGAGTCAGCATGAACCAAATACTGAACCAGGAGGAACAAGTCACTAACCGAGTAGTAGAAACAAGATATACAGTAGCAGGAACAAGTATAGCAGAATTTATATTCCAAACAGCAACAAAACTCCTTTATCACTGTGAACAAAAGGTCAAAATCTTTACCACTGTGAACAAAAGGTCAATCAGTAATTCAGTATACCACTTGAACCAAAAGTCGAATTACAATTAATTGCAAATACCTCAGTTAATAATTGTCAAACAGAGTTGACCAATGATCATATACAATTAATTAGTTCACACCTGACCCACAATCAACTTCCATGTGCAAGATGACTCCAATTATCATACACCAACCGATTCACTTAAAAAAAATCAAACCCTCTTTATGATCCTTGTCCTCTTGCAAATAACCATCAATTACTCAATCAACACCTTAATATAATACTTCAGCAGCTAGATGACACCCAATTCTTTACTTCAATGTCCCACGTGATTCATCAAAGTGAACAAAAGGTCAAAATCTTTACCACTGTGACCTTAGTAAAATTAATAGCACCGACCCACTAATTTACTTGTACGAGAATTAGTGAATTCACATCAATCATATGCGACAAACAGCATCACATACCCACATACCGACCACACTTTCACTTCAACCAATCACTGATCAACTAAATAATATTGATGCCTCTTACCCACGATGAATCAACTAATCTAATGAATTTAGTACGCAGCACGTGAGCTTTTGATATAGCCTCACTTTCAAAAGTCAACAGCAGCAACAAACCCCTATTCGAATAATTCCTTAACAATAATTGAATATTAAAAGATTCACGTTGCCCCACAACCAATTAAATAATCGACTATAAGACAATCAACAGCAGCGGCAATAAAATTGAAAGCGACAGATCACTCACAAAACGATAACCTTCTATTCCTACCCAGTTTCACCAATCAATTGAGCCACAATACTTTATTACCTATCCACTAGTACGAGGTTAAAGATTAATATTCAGTCGCTGCTCCACTTAATTCAACCAATCAGTAGTTCTTTCCGAATCAATAACTAATGACCACTTAAATAATTTACCCACACAAATAAAGCTTTACAAAGTCAGCCCCACAATCGAATTACAATATAATCACTAATATTGACCAATCAAAACGCAGTAATATGATGTCAATCCCACTTATGACCGACCCATTAAATACTCGATAATTGCAATACGAAGTTAATTAAATCACATCAACCAATCAATGATTCGAATGATACAAGGATTATTGAATTCTTCAAAAAGATGACAACCAGATCTCGACAAATAATAAACACCCAATAATTCCTTAATTTTAAGACTCCATTGACCCAAGATAATTAATAGTACGAGAATATGGAATTTATATGCAAAAGACAACAAACATATTAATAACATATTACCATGTTGTATTACTGCTTCGAGACCATAAAATCTGATACTTGAAGAAACCTTAAAACATTGATCTGCTCTTCATCGACAACTGCTATTCTTAAACACGGAAATTAAAACCTTGAAACCCTAGATCTTACGAGCCCCCTGGCTCTGATACCAATTGTGAAGATCGTTTAAGCCCTATCTAGGATAATAGAAACAATGATTGAATATGCACAGCAGAATAATGATCAAGAACACAATCAAAGTTACCAACAAGGTTTTTCTAATAAAACAATGATCCTCTATGGATCTTTATTATTTTCTCTCAAATGTTTTTCCTGGAGTTGTGTTTTTCTCCCAAGAAGCGTCTATAATAAAAGCCTATATGTTCTTTTTATACACAAGGAACCCTAATACAATAACAAATAAAAATATTCAATGCATATCACTACCTAAAATAGCTCATGCATATCCTAACAAACAAATACTAAATATACGGATTCATTATATCCGTAGAAATAAGTCTTCAGCAGGAAAACTATGTCAGCAGAAACCATCTATAGCTTCAGCAGAATCCTGTCAGTAGAACTTCATCAGTAGGAACTTCTAAAATTCCCAACAATTGTTGGGAATTATACTTAACAGTTACCACGGCTAAGTATGAAGATTACAACTGCTGAAGAATGCACTAGCAGTGGAAACTCATTACCACTGCTAGTACATATTATTACCATTGTTGTTAGGATAACTGTTAAGAAACTTGTAAAGATAAATATAGAATAGATCTTGTGTATATCTTATTCTATTAGAGTTATACGTATCTTGTAGAAGAGGAATCCTTGTGCTATAAAAGGAGGTCCTAGGTTAAGGTTAGATATATGTTTTTCTTAGAGCTTCAAGGTTGTAACCCAAGTGATACAAAGATTACTCGTATTATTATTAATAATAATATTGGAGCTAACCGTTTGATACATACATTATTATCATTCATATACAATTGTTTCATTCACAATCAAACTTCTAAGTATTACTAAATAGATTCCGCATACTTAGTGATATAACTCAAAGTATCATTCTAACACAGATCAAGGTGTTTAGATCCATCAGTAATCGTGGTTGAAAATCATCTTCATGGCTTTTATACACTTTTTTTTATTTGTTTTGTATTTTTTTATTAGATGAGGTGGAAAACTTCCTGGAACGAATGGCACAAAGGAGCGTCAAGATTGGGATTCCTTCTATGGGGCAGACTCTAAGCAGGACAAGTAAGTTGAAAGAAACTAGAAATGATTATATGAACTGGTCTAATGGATTGAGTAATGGGTCAAAACGGGTTGGGATTGTTGGTGACAGTTTTATAATGTGTAGAAATGGTCTATTATTAAACGGGTCAAAATATGTAAATTTTCAGCTGGACAGAACAGAGCATTTTAAATGGGTCAAACATGTCATTTTTTAGCAGAGGTAGAAACAGATCGGGCAGGCTGCATAGGTAGACCTGCAACAACTTTTTGTTACTATGTTTATAAATAGAAATATGATAACTAATTACTACTATACGTTAAGAATTTAAATTGCTGGAATAAATTCATTTAGTAAATTGTACACATAGGAAGTAGATTTTCAATCCATTTGACCCATTCCACGTTTAAGCCATATATATATTTTAAATATCAATATCCGATAAAAGGAGCCATGTGTATATAGGTTTTTATGATATGTTTTTGAGGTCGATTACCATTCTGCAAAAAAAGGATCGTTGACTGATTTCGCGTAATGGTCTGTACTTTTGTTGCTGTAGGAGGACCCAGCTGATGAGCTAAGTGAAAGTATCCACAACTTTGTGTCCCAGTTACCGAAAAGCTTGATACAGAGTTGTTTAAAGGAAAAGGAGACATCGGGCTGAGTTTTTCCATGAGCTTTTTGAGTGGTACACTAAGATTTTATTATAGTTGTGTTTAAAATATGTTATACCTATGTTGAACTTGATTAATATGTATTAAATCAAGAGAAAAGTGAACATAAAAATGTAGATTTTGTTTTAACTTTTATTGGAAGTACTGGATTGAAAGTAAGTATTGCAGAAGCTGCACTAATGATCGACTATCCTTATGCCATTTTGTTTCAATGCTGCAAATACTAACAGATTACATGTTTTTTTTTTGTAGTCCTACAACTTATAGATTGTATTCCTAGACCTTGAATTCAATATATAGTTTTCTTATGGTCATATCATGTCGTAATAAAACATCAATGCAAAAAACAATATCTAATAATTAAAATTTCCTTTTTGTTACACATGGCGTTAATAAAAACAAAGCAACAAACTAATTTGATGACACATCAAAGTTAACGACACCTCTTCTTTTTTAGCTAACTAAATTCCTTATTTAGCAAAACACCCCGCAGTAAAGCGCGGGCTAACCACCTCGTTTAATTCTAAAATATAATAATAATTGGTACGATGTTCTCATAAAATGTTAAAGTCGACATCATGAAACGCCCAAAAGACTTTCATGTTTTATTTTAAACTGGACTGATACGTCATATCCTCATTTTGGCATACATCGTTTGAATGTGATGTCGATACGCCATATCGAGCTTCTGGTGTCACAAGACTAATTTCCGGAAATCATACTAGCCCTTATAGAAATGACATGAAAATTTATAGAAACACTAAATATTCATTAAACATCATTTTTGCACTTTTACAATTCGTGAACTAAGTGGAGACGTGTTTTTGAAATTTTGCCAAACACTCCTTCAAAACTAGTAAACTTGATTAAAACACACTACTTGATACATATGCATACTAAACAACTAGAATTCTGAATTGAAACTGTTTTTGACACAATATACAACTTATGGAAATAGTGGGGCATTACAAGCTAATACCAAAGTGCAAGAAAGAGTCGCTTGTCACCTAGATACACAAGCATAACCATTTCTCCAAAAATTGCATCTTGATCTACCTTTTCTAGCCCCAATCTTCTTCACATACCTACATAAATAAACTGAGAATGGTAAGTCCTTGTGACTTAGTGAGTAAACAAAACTAATCTAAGCTATTATAAACAAGATTAAGCATTGTCCAAATGCTAACCCGCCCATTGTCTAAATGGGTCAAAACATACAAATATCATACTACTAACCAAAATAAGCTACTATGACTTCAAATCCAATTTCTAACTGGATTTCTAATGTAAGGATGATGTCCGATCATCACAAGCTACTATGTTAATCCATGACATCAATTCTTCGTTGGCTATTTAAAGCATGACGTGAAGTCGTCTTGCTAGTTACATGTGATGTCTAATCACCATATCTAAACAAGTTACTACTATACCACCATCATTCTTTTGCTACTAGAAGTGCGACATCTAGTTGTCATGCTACATTTATGTGATATCTAATCACATCTCTACGTACTAGACGATGTCCAATCGGGCATGCTAGTATAATGTGATATCTATCACATATCACTAGCTAGACGATATCTAACCATCTCATATCATTTCATGATATCTAATCACGTTCTACTAGTTGCGTGATATATAATCGTCACATATCATATAGTGATATCTAATCACGTCATCCACCAAGGATATTTGGTGCCTAGAACGCACTATCCCAAAATAACGTATATACCAACAACATATTTGTTAGCCTTGCTATTTTATAAAAGATAACGTCACACATAAAGAAATGGACTAGATATCATACAAATAGTACTTTAGGGACTATTATTGTAATATAGGCAAACTAGCAATGTTAGGAGCCTATAAATACCCCTCATGACTCTCCATGAGGGTGTGGGAAAGTGTGTGTGTAAACTTCATATTGTTATTTTAATATAAACTCTTTTCTCCACCTTTCTCTCTCTACTTTCTCTCTCTAGAACCATTATGTATTTCCATCAACCTCGACCTCCGGAACGTGTTTCTTGGTCACAACAAGTGGCATCAGAGCTAACCGGGGGCGAATCGTGGTGTTTTTGGGTGAAAAATCGTGGTTTTTGGTGTTTTTTCTCGGAAAACTTACGATCTTATCGAGTTAGGATTTTTTCTTATCGAGTTTGAAATTTTATCGAGTTAGAATTTTTTATCGAGTTAGAACTTGTTTAGTGAGTTAGACTTAAATTCTAGCGAGTTAGAAAACTTTCTTGCGAGTTAGACTAGCGAGTTAGATAAGTTCTAGCGAGTTTCAAAATTCTACCGAGTTAAAAATTCTAGCGAGTTAGCAATTTCTTGCGAGTTTGAAAAATTCTAGCGAGTTTGCACTAGTTCTAGCGAGTTTGAAAATCTCTAGCGAGTTTCAAATTTTTTTGCGAGTTAGAATTTTTGCAAGTTTGTGAGTTAGGGTCATGAGTTTCAATGTTACCGAGTTTGGTTACCGAGTATGGGCAGCTTTACCGAGTTAGATGCTAATTACCGAGTTTGGGCCATATTACCGAGTTAGGGTTGATTTTTGTGCAACGGTTTCATGTTTTGAGTATGCTTCATATAGTTTGCCGAGTTAGGCTGGTCCAACCTTATCGTTTATCGAGTAAGGATTTCTTTTGGACTAATCTAAACGAAACTCTGCCGAAATTGACTTAGGATATCGAGTAACGAGATGGGATTTTGAGTAAGGAAATATCAAAAGATTATTACATAAACAAAACCCTTACCTCATCAATAACCTAATGTCTAAATACCCTAAACCCTTACCTTCACCAAAAACACACATGATATTATTGGTAAACATTTTATAGCACATGATTCATTTTATTGTTTCATTATCTAAATACCAATATATCACACACCAAAAACACACCACGAATTGCTTAAACAATCCTAAACAAGATTCACACTCAAATAACAACGGCTAGTATTGTATTTTTGTGATTATGGGGATAATTCTTTATCACCTTTCTGGGTTTAAAGTTCATTTCAAGGGCATGTGTACTTATTTATCTCAAAGTCTAGGGGTGGATGGATGCATGACTTTCGAAGATACTTGTTTGGGCAAACACTAAAGATAGTGATTAAGACTTGGATTATCTAGTTATACCCTATGTAAGGAGTTACATTGTAGTGCTCACGGGTTATAGCTATCACTTTAAGGAGTTACATTGTAGTACTCAGTGTCGCACGAAGTTGTGGATAGTTCAAGAGGTGGATATTTCATATATTGTTTGTTGGTTTGGGTATATGGCACTACCTATGCTTAAAGGAGTTACGTTGTAGTGCTCAGTATAGGTTCTTAGTCACACCATCGTACAAGATTAAGTCACATATCTAAGGGATGTTTACTTCATTTTCAGATTGGTTATACTGGGTTGTTTCTATAGTCATTGGTCATTTACTAGCTGGTTGGAATTTGAAGAGGTCGCTTAAGGTTGAAGAGAAGAGAAGAGATTGTAGAATAAAGAGAGTCATATCCTATCAGCATATTCTCACAAATTATGCTTTCATGGTCTATCTACATTGCATCAGAAGTGTAAAGTACGGGTAATTTTGGCATGTACACACAATAGTATGATGATTTCGATACATCGCAACCATCAGGAGGGAGAAGAACATGCCAAAAGAAGTTGTGTTTCATCTCTAGTACGTTGGTTGATCGAGGGAATTGTGCTTACACTAGAACCGAAGAAGTACTAATGATGTATACATCGGAGCGTATTACCAACCTTCTGTGCAATACTATGTGAGTTATGCTATGATGCTCCCAGAACGACAACCATGGTGCAAACTCATTAGTATCTACCTTATCCGCTGCGAGATGAGAAGAGAGTTGTCAGTTCAGGAGGGAGCAGAAGAAAAAGAATAAAGGCTCACTAGTTAAGAGGGAGTAATAACCTAACTAGACCATTACAGTTGAAGTTCAGAGCTACAAAGACCTTTGCCGTCAAAGATCATACGCCGAGATCGTCGAAAGAGAGAACTTCAAGTCTGCCTCAATATCTAGACTACAGAGACTTTGCGCTTCAACAACGTCAACATTGTATACTATTGTTGTAATTTACATGTTTATGTGTTTATAGGTCTCATTGTATCCATTCATGTGTGACGATATCTTAGAGGGAGATTGTTAGCCTTGCTATTTTATAAAAGATAACGTCACACATAAAGAAATGGACTAGATATCATACAAATAGTACTTTAGGGACTATTATTGTAATATAGGCAAACTAACAATGTTAGGAGCTTATAAATACCCCTCATGACTCTCCATGAGGGGTGTGGGAAAGTGTGTGTGTAAACTTCATATTGTTATTTTAATGTAAACCATTTTCTCCACCTTTCTCTCTCTAGAACCATGATGTATTTCCATCAACCTCGACCTCCGGAACGTGTTTCTTGGTCACAACAATATTATCCATCAATGATATTAAGTGCCTATAACGCACCATCCACCAAGGATACCAAGGCGTATTTTATACCTTTCTCATGTCATCCACCAAGGATGCTAATCTTATGATATAAACATGGTTAATTCTCGACTATATCCGAATTTAGCACATCATGTGATATTCGGAAATCTTCTAATTTCTATAAACATGGAACATATCGGCTAATCCCGAAACTATATAACAAGAAATGGTTCGGCTATTTCCGAAGCTACATAACAAGACATGGTTCACCTATTTCCGAAGCTACATAACAAGATATGGTTCGTCAATTTTCGAAGATACATATAAGCATACTAAAATCACGTTTTAACTACAAAACATGAAACTAAATTTGTTACTCACCTTAATCACAGACTAGGCATCTTGCTTACTTCCCACGAGCACCTAAACACATAACAATAACATACTAACACTTGTATGATGATAGGAGTACACCAAGATTACCACAACCTAGTCTTTAATTCTCCTTGTGATTGTTTTGAGCTAATGAGTGTATTAAGTCTATTTTCCCTCCAAAATCCAATAAGCCACGTCCCAAGTCACATGTGTGACTATGGTGGGTTTTTTTTTTTTTTTTTTTTTTTTTTTTTTTTTTTTTTTTTTTTTTGCATTTAAGGGTGATTATCCAAAAGGGTAAAAAGGTAATTTTGCCTCTAAAGTGTACTTTGCACCGTTAGTCCCTGTTGTTAAGTCTTTGCACTGTTAGTCCTTTTTACATTAACTATTTACACAATTATACTTCAAGTCATTATTTATGTTAAAAACTAATGGAAAAACTTTTCTAATATTCTAAAAGCAATATAATAATATTCCGACTAAGCTGAAAAACTTGGGGTGTTGCACATCATCATTGTTATATTTTCAATTTATATAAAATTAAACACGAAAACGCATGCGTCGAAATTCGTGCTTAAGTGTGTGAATCTCTAATCTATTGAAAGAATTATGATATAAACATTTTACACTTATGTCAATAAATCGAATGTCACATTAACGTTTTGATGCTAAAGTTCAAGAGTTTCTGACAGAAGTTTATGTATTTTCTTTAATGATTTTTCTGTAAATTTTTTTTGTCATAAACTTTTATCAAACAATTCAACCGATAGATTTTATAATCTAATTTTGCTGATTAAATGGTTGCAGGAGTCTTTTTCTTAAACATGTGAGAAAAATTTATGCTATATATTGTGACATAATTAATTATTATTATTATTATTATTATTATTATTATTGATTTAAGATCATTTGAGAACCAATTTTTTTTACATAACTAATTTCCACCTTCCATCTTTATTTGATTTAATAGATGAGATTAATCCCAACAATTTAAAAAACCCACTTTCATCTTTTTTTTTTTTTTTTTTTTTTTTTCATTTATTAATATATTTCAAACCGTTAATCGTTAAGCGAAAAAAATATACTGTTACAACGAGCATTTAATTATCTTTCTATAGATAGGCACTTTGATATATTTTTGATTTTTTTTTCACGTTTTTTTTCGTGGCCGAAAAAATCACACATGATATATCAACAACAACATACCCAATCCCGCAAGAGCGAGGTATGGGTCACACATGATATATCATATATGATATTACATATCATATATGATATTTATGATATGTAATATCATATATGATATTTACATATCATAAATATCATATATGATATGTAATATCATATATGATATGTAATATCATATATGATATATCATATATGATTTTTTCGGCCACGAAAAAAAGGTGAAAAAATTAAAAAAAAAATTTTGTCGAAAGTATATCAAAGTGCCCGTCTATAGAAAGATAATTAAATGCTCGTCGTGATGGTGTAATTATTTTTGCTTAACGATTAACGGTTTAAGAGATATTTAAATTATAAAAAATGGGTGAAATATTAAAATGCTTTTAATCTCAACAATTGATTTATTTTTAGATGTATGATGAGGATGAGTCATAATAAAAGTTTGGTATTTAATATAACTCTTCTCATTATTATTGTTATTATTATTATTATTATTATTATTATTATTATTATTATTTTTTTATTTTATTTTATTTTTTTTTATAAAACATCACTTCATTAGAAAATCATAGGATTTACAAGAAATTAGAGGGGAGCCGAGAGACAAGCTGGCCCCCACTCCTTTAGCTATAGCAAAGCTAATTCTACTAAAGATATAATCAGCGGCGCGTGCTCCAATGTCCTGGGTCAACGAGAATCTACGGACACGTCTTAGTAATGTCACTGCATCCTTCTCAAGTTCTCCTAAGGAAGAGAATGAGAAGGGGAGGAACCCATATCCACTGTCCGCACATTTGGTCTCATACTTGGTTCGTTTGCGTTGCGCAGCTTCAACAACCGCACGCCCAGGGACAAAATCAGCCATGCTGGTCTGTGTCAAAGGAGAAGCCCCTGTCAAATCAACACATGTGTCCTTCCCATCATCCCAAGAATACAGTAACACATCAGCAGGGCGTAAGGCATTATCCCTGTCTCCACGTAGCCCAATGTCAACCTCTTTACGGGCCGAGATCCCCGACCGAGCACATATATTAACAAGGGTATCACGTACTATATTATGTCGATGTTTAATCCCAACGATACCAGCACACGAGACCGCGTGATCTCCATAGGTGTCCCCCACAAACACCTTGGAACAGGCAGAGCATGGCATTTGAGTAGAAAATAGGGGAATACCCATCCGATAGCACAACACACAACGGTAAGTTCTGGCATTCATGGTCTGTCCCAACCCAGAAATCGGGATAGCCCTTAGCCAGTCTGAAGTGTGGTCCTCGTTTTGCGATCTCCACAAAGCCATTTGTCTAGTAGATAAGCACAAGGTGGATTCGGCCATTTTGGTAACACGTGTGAAATATACGTCTGCCAGTTTCTTCATAATTATTATTATTATTATTTTTATTTTTGCTGAATAAATTTTGAGCAATATGATAACTCCCCTATCTAATCGTTTCAAAATTGGTTATCTTAAAAGATTATATAATAAGAAAACAAGGAACCAAAAGTACTATACTTAGAAACATAAATATAAAAAGTACTTTAATTTTATAAAATAAAATAAAATAATCTTAAAGGTTTGACTATAGTAGTACATGTCATGACTTTATGCAACTCTTTACTTTAATTTTCTATATTTTTTATTATTCTCATTAACAAAAAGATTTTGTCACTTGTAGTTTGTATATAATTCAAAACACAACTCAACTCTCAAACCCCTTTCACTTTTGTCTTTTACTTCCCTCTTTACCTTTCCCTTTTATCACCATTTTTAAATCTAGGGTTTTCATTACCCTAATAAAACCCCCAATCCACCTTCTTAAACAGGTTAGTTTGGCTTAAAGATTGCTTATTTGTTATAGCATTCTTTTGATTTCAACAACCCTTTTGCAATTTTTAGTTTCTTGCTGTAAAGGTACAATCTTTTTGTCTTTTTTGCAGTTTTTTGGCTCTTTTTAGGTTGAATTTTGGTTTTTATGATGTTTCTTGGAAAACCCATGTTAAACCCTTGTTAAAGTTTGGATCTTTTTTGTGGGTTTTTGTTGAATTGTGTTGTTTGAGGTTGGTTTTGCTGAATTGTGGTTTTTAGGTGTTTTTTTGGTAGATTTTTTGGTAAGTTAGTGTTGAATTTTGGTGGGTGTGAAATTAGTGAGTAAATGCATGGATGGAAGGGAGGGAATTTCATCCTTTTATCTGAATAGAGGTTTTCGCGGTGGGTCGGGTGGGCCGGGTCCTAATGTTGGGTCAGGGGCGGCTACGGGGGCGAATGCTGGTTCGGGTAATCAGGGTGGTGGGTTTCATGTACCACCACCTGGTTTCAAGAATCAGTCGAATCCGAATATGTCACCCCATGGTCATAGTAATATGAGGTTAAGTTCGCCAATGGGTCCTTCGTTTCATTTGGAACACAACCCACAACCACCACCGCCATCTAATTTCCCTCACGGGTTTAACATGGATGGTGGTGGTAGTGGTGGCGGTGGTGGTGCGAATGATGATGGTGTTGGTGGTGGTGGTGGTAGTGGGCTTTCTATTCCTACCCCCGGAAGTGGAAGTGGGAATGAGCTTGTTGTAAAGAAAAAAAGAGGGAGGCCCAGAAAATACACTCCAGAAAGTGCCCATATGGCGTTGGCATTAATACCTGTGTCTTCGGTTGCATCGCCTGATCCGAGTACACCGACAACACAAAAGAAGAGGGGAAGGCCTCGTGGTACTGGAAGGAAGCAACGGCTTGCGGATGTTGGTATGTTAATGTTTTATACTTGCTTTATGTGTTTTAAATTGGCTTAATGATGTACTTATATGATATCAATAACTTTTATTATGCAAACTTGTTAAATACTAGTTGAACACATTGGCTTAGTTTGATTGTGCTAATTGTAGCATGTTGTACACTTGTACTAATGTGTTTCTTATGCATTATGGTTTTGGGAGTTTGTTTGGACTATAATATCGTATTCTATTGAGCATAATTATGAGTCGTGGATCCCTTAAGAGCACTTGTAAGTTGACGACCATTAACTATGCACCATGAATTTACCTCATTAAAGTCAGTTTGCTGCTTCAAATTTGGGATGTTACTTTAGGCATAACAGACAGTAAGAATAAATGAATGTTTCAGTATCAGATACTTAATTATACCTGACCTGACTGCTATTAAGTTCACTTGATTAGACTGCACAAACACGCCTATTAATCTATTATTAAATTCACCCGACTAGATAGTACCCAATTAGAAAATGTCGAGTGCTAGGGGTTTTCGTGATAATTAGGAAGGCGGGTTTTCTGTCTCTATCTAGTTCAATTTTATGAATATGCTACTCGTACAAAATTGTTGAAACCTCTAACTTCCACTGCCTATGTGTGTAATTTTTTATTTTAAAGAACATCAAGTTCATAAATAGATTATCATCTCACTCCTTACGGTTTTTCTGTTGTTAGGCGAATGGATGCATACTTCTGCAGGATCAGCATTCACACCTCATATCATCCATATAGCAGTTGGCGAGGTGTGTAATTTTCTTAATAATTCATATCTATTCTGTATGAAAATTGATGCAAGTTTTTCTCGATATTACGAACTGGGTTTTAAAAAGCGCGAAGCGCCAAAAAGCGTTAAGGGTCAAAAAACCGAAGCGCAAGGCGATGAGGCGAAAGCGCACGCCTCTCGTAGGTGAGGCGTACACTTTGTACAAAACGATTCTAACTTTGTTAGAAAGCATAATTCATATATAAAAACACATCAAGAAGACATTTAACAACAATAACAACGATTCATTCCCCGTTCATTCTCAAAGTTTGTGATTCCATATCGCTAAAATGCTAGATATTACCAAACAAAGATCATAAGCTTAACAAATACCTACTAGAGAATAACAAAAGGACCACAAAGGCATACATGTGAACAAAAACCATGCAATGCATAAAAACGAATGGGGATGTATGCAAATCACAAGAAAGCATACATTCCCCATTCTCAAAGTTTGGGGTTCCTTATCTCAAATACTATATATTACAAACTATAGATCATAAGTTTATCACAAAAGCATGCATGTGAACAAAAACATGTAATGCATAGGAATGAATGGAGATCTGTGCAAATAGAAGCATGCATATTCGCTCTCCGCCGGATCATCATGAATCTGGAGCACCTCATTCATCTCATGATCTTGGGCTTTATTGAAGGCTTTCTTAAAGACCAATTCCTAACCGGAAGGGACTAATAATAGTCCATTTAAACCCTTTTAGTTTATATGTCCTTTTTAGACCAAAAATCACATGAGGCGAGGCCTAATTCCCGATTGGAAGACACTAATAATAGTCCATTACACCCTTTTAGTTTAAATGTCCCTTTTAGAACAAAAAAACACATGAGGCGCCAAAAACTTTTAGTTTAAATGTCCTTTTTAGACCAAAAAGCACATGAGGCGCCAAAAAGCGCTCCAAAAAGGCGCCAAAAAGCACGCCTCAGATCGCCTTATGTAATGGCTGCGCATCAAGGGTCCTGATGCGATGACCCCACTGCCTCGCCTCGCCTCACGCCTCAGGCGCAAAAAGGCGCGCTTTTTTAAACACAGATTACGAAAGCATTTGACCATCAATAATATCTAAAAAATACCCCTGGATGCATAAATGCTGTACTTTGTTTTGGGCATCACAGAAATGAAACTATTTTTTACATATGTTGCAGGATGTTGCAGAGAAGGTATTATCCTTTGCACAGCAGAGGCAAAGGGCTCTCTGCATCTTGTCAGGGAATGGTTCTGTTTCTGCGGTCACATTACGTCAGTTTACATCTTCTGGTGGCACCGTTACTTATGAGGTTTAAACTCTTTTCTCACAATACACACTTACAATCTTTCTTTCTATGGTTGGCTTGCCTGCTAAATAGTTGTTTGTATATGCATATTGGAACAAATTATTTGATTTGATACTCGGAGAAACAAAGTCTGCTAATGAATATCTGATAATTTGCGGGTTGAATAATCAATTTTGATAATTAATTTCATTAAAACTGTTTAGCTTAGGGTAAATTGAGTTACTTGTTCCCCGTTTCTTTTAACATAATAGACTTCACTCCATTATACGAATTGAAACCTTTTTTGGGCTATTTGCATAAACACCAATATGCTATTTAATTTGTCTCATTTTATTCATTGTCCTATTTGTACACGAGAGTCATTAAAGGATGGGTTTGTGTCCCATCTTGGTCAAGTTTGTAAACCCCTAATCTTAGCATCTGCATACGATTTTCTGACAGTATATCCATATAACATTTTTATACCTAAATTATCATTTTTGAATGACCCAAACAAGACACAAAGCCATTTTTTAGTCATTCAGGTTTACAAAAAGCACGCCGGTAATTATATGCAAATACAGTAACACGTTATTTTCTTCATAAAAATTGAATCAGCTCTTTTAATAATAAGCATTTAGCGAACGCATTAACATTTAGTTATCTTACTATTTCTAGTTCAAACAAAAGAGGCACATCCAAAGGACCAAACCCTGTCTTCTGCTGTTTGTTTATGCACAGTGTTGACTGGAATTATTATTAATATAAGACCTTCGTCGTTCCTATATTCCATTGAAGTAATGCATAGGGTACCTTTAGATTGTGATGTAGCAATCATGATACTAAGATTGTTTCCTTTTTAGGGTCGTTTTGAGATCCTATGCTTATCGGGTTCCTATCTGCTCGCGGAAACTGGCAGCCCCCGCAGCCGAACTGGCGGTCTAAGTATTTCTGTTTGTAGTTCTGACGGTCAAGTAATTGGAGGCGCAGTTGGCGGCAAACTTATCGCCTCCACGTTAGTACAGGTATATCATTTTCACCTTTTTTTTTTTTATTTTTTTATTTAATTTTTTTCTCACTCCCATTTCCCACCTAATCAAGCCTTTTTACCTGGTGCCAGGTGGTGGTTAGTAGCTTCTTGTTTGGTGGTCCAGATAATAATAAGGCAAAGGAGACAATCGAGCCGCCACCCTCAGGAGAAGAAAAAAACACCGGAGTTCAGCTTAACTAGGCATCATTGTGTAGAGTATCAATTGAGTTATGTGTTATTGTATTTGTACCAAGAAAAAGTCGACATCGTTGTGTCCATGTAGCTCTAGAAGTTTCTCTTTCTATTCATTTCGGTAAATCTTGAAATTTGTTGCCCATCTGTAGATCATTGCATGAACTAGGATCTGATATTTATCTTTAGGCTGGATTAATGTTCATTTGCGAGTCTTGTTATGATTTTTTTTTAATGCAAATTACTGTTTCTTGAATGATAGTGTATTACAGTATTCAATCAAATGATACAACGGAAATTGAAAGATTGGTATGCCATTATTCAACTAGATATTCGGCATCCCAGGCACAAGCTAGAGCATTTTGTGCAAATCTTGAGAATCTACAGAAGACCCAATAGCTTCTGAATGTCTCTCTGCAAAAACAGCACAGCTATGTAAGATGAAGCAATGAGATATGGAGTCCAAAAACATAAATTTTCGTCTTTTACCTCAATTGTAAGAGGTGAAGTAGTGGGATAAAAGCGATCAACTGGCTGACCATTTTTATCGACTAAAAACTTGGAAAAGTTCCATTGAATGTCTCCTCCGAGGATTCCGTAGAATCCTGTCTTCAGGAAGTCGTAAACTGGTGCAGTGTTCTCGCCATTCACATCAATCTGCGTTGAATTTGCAGCAAAGTTTCAGCCTTAATGAATTTCAAAAGATCCACTTTTTCTAGTTGGATTGTTTGAAAATTACCTTGTCAAAGATGGGGAACTCTGATTTGAATCTGGTGCAAACAAAGTCGACAATCTCTTCATTGCTTCCTGGCTCTTGAGCTCCAAATTGATTGCATGGAAATGCCAAGATCTCAAAACCTACATTCATATCAAAACTTAGTTTTTCCGCTTTTCGTTTCGAACAAAGCTAAAATACGAAAACAAGGAGCATAATGGTAGCTAAAAGATCATGATGCATGATACTACAGAAGATTGAGACAACATCATGAAATATAAGAGAACAAGTTAGCTTTTCGCAAAAACAATATGGATGAATTTTGATCCGTAGCTTCAGAAAGTATTGTCATGCTAAAGGGTGAGCCAGAGACCATTAAGAAAGTTCTGTATGAAAAAGTGAAAAGGGAACCCACAAACCTTTCTCCTTGTACTTCAAATAAATCTGATTCAGTTCAGCATAGTTGTCATTCGTAAGCCCACTGCAACAAACAATGATACACCATCCATAAACATCATAGTTGATTGTAAGGTACTTTAGGAGGTGTAATCACAAATTCGGTTCAAATATTCAATATATAGTGAAAATAGGACAAGCTTAATTTATTTATCGCTAAAGGCAAAATGAGCTGCTCGTATATGTGAAGAGCATGTCATCTGGTCTCCTAGAAGTTCAAGCTTTTGCTTGAGGTTAATGTGGCATTTCAGCCACATTCCATTGTACCTATTGGCTTTTGGGTTTTATATAATTTACCGGGGAAATTCCCCTTTACCCAAAAAAATATGTGAAGAGCAAAGTAAAGAGTGTGAATATGTACCATTTGGAAGCAACATTAACAACCAGTAGAACCTTTCCCTTGTAAATGCTAAGGTCTACATCGTTACCTTTGGCATCCTGCATCAAATTAACGACTGAGTCACCAAAAAAGCAAAACTGATTACTAGACACAGGCAACAGAACATAAGATATACACCCATGCTCCATCAAAACTCAAAATTGAGCTAAAACAGTAGTGACGCCATCAAATTTATTAGAGAAGCGAAAATTACCAACCGAGTATATGTTTTTGCACATAAAAGCTCTTTACATTACAATTCTGTACTAGAAAGCTAACAGCTTTCAAGGGTGCTTGGAATTGCTAAGAGTAATAAATACTGCTTATCCGCTTACTGCATTTTGACAAAGCCATTAATCTGTTTTGAGGGATCAGAAACTGCTTATTTGATAACAGATTTTATAAGTAATCACAAAAAGTGGAGGATAATTAGAGTGTGTAATCATCAAAGAAATGATGAATTCCTATGCAATTATTAGAACAAATTCGCTATAAATTATCAGATACTTATCGATACATATAGAACCGAAAACACATAACAGTGAAGTCAAACTGATCATTGACTTTAGGAGTCAAACTTGTTGCTTTTCAACTTGAAAATTAACAAAAATTTAAAAACTTCAAGTCAGAAACTATTATTCACAAACTAAAACCATATAAAAAAACACCACATAAAGCAAAAACTTGGTAATATCCTAGTGAAAAAATAAATATATAATTGCATGTCAAATGATCAAGATTTGACTTTTAACAAAAGGGATGTACAAAACAGAATCAGACAATATGGTTGATAAAAATGGAACCTTGACTGTGAAATCATAAAGGGTTTTCTTGACTGAAGTGGGTTGAGCTGCCATTGCTTGATGATGTTGTTTAAGGAATGAACAAAAAGTATGGGAAAGAAATATAAAGAATTGACAAATGGAAGAAGAGTAGATGCTAATATAAAGAATTTTCATTGGTGGCCCCGTTTTTTAATGTTGACATAAATAATTGAGGGGAATATAATTGATAATTCCAACATTCACATCTAATTGTCCATTAAGTCATAATTAGTGAGGTTTGATTATAACTAAAACTTGGTTAATGCTGATCGGTTTATAACTGCCTTTTTGACTTTCGAGAATAAGATGCATAAAATAATACTCCCTCCGTCTCAAAATTATTGTCATGAGAGAGAATACACAAAGTTTAATAAAAGTGAAGACACTTTAATTTTCAACCACTAAAATGAAATATTCTTCCACTAGATTCTTTAGTTTTTACTAAATAAGGAAAGTAGACAATAATTTTGAGACATCCTAAAATTGAAATATGGACAATAAATATGAGATGGAGGGAGTACTCTCTTTGTCTCAAACTAGGATGTAAGCCGCGCGTTGCTGCGGGCCTCTGAGATGAAGGACCAAGTTCGTATGTTTTTTTTTAAATTGTTAAAGATACTGGTTGTTAGCTACCTAATGTCAAGTTATTGACCAAGGACTAACTTTGCAATAGATGTATAACTTGAAGGACCAATTATGTAAATTATTAGAGGACTAATTTTGCAACGAATCTCTGAGATAAATGACCAATTTCGTACGATTTTTTTTAAAAAATGTAAAAAATAACAGCCGTTAATTAACAATCGTTAAGTAACTAACGGCCGTTAGTTACTGTTGTGCTACAGTGTCGTGGCCACTGTTGTGCTACAGTGATTGGCTTTTTTATAGCCCGCTCATTGTATAATACTAGGATGTAAGCCGCGCGTTGCTGCGGGCCTCTGAGATGAAGGACAAAGTTCGTATGCCTTTTTTTTTTTTTTTTTTTTTTTTTTTTTTTTTTTTAATTGTTTAAGATAACGGTCGTTAGCTACCTAATGTCAAGTTATTGACTAAGGACTAACTTTGCAATGGATGTATAACATGAATGACCAATTATGTAAATTATTAGAGGACTAATTTTGCAACGAACCTTTGAGATGAAGGAACAATTTCGTACGGATTTAAAAAAAAATGTTAAAAATAACAGCCGTTAGTTAACAGTCGTTAAGTAACTAACGGCCGTTAGTTAGTAACTAACGACCGTTAATTACTGTTGTGCTACAGTGTTGAGGCAACTGTTGTGCTACAGTGGTTGTTATTTTTAGCCCGCTGATTGTATTATATATATATATATATATATATATATATATATATATATATATATATATATATATATATATATATATATATATATATATATATATATATATATATATTTGTCCATATTTTTCATATCAGATTGCCTCAAGTTAATTGTACATTGATATATAATTTCATCGAGTTTACCATGTAGCCATTACTTAAAGTTATCATGACAAAATAAAATAATAAAAATAAAATAAAAATAAAATAAAAGAAAAATAGAAAGAAAACAATAATGATTGGAGTATATTTTTATTAAACTTTGTCCGAAGACAATTATTTTGAGATGAATAAGTATTAAGTTTATGCTTCAAATAAAAGTGAGCCACAGTGACGGGTAAAGTGGTTGTGTAGGCAACCCTTTGAGAACTAAAGCAAAAAATCTATACTACCATACCTTATTTATGTCTAGCTTATCGTCCAAAATTTTAGAATCAATGACATTTGCATAGCAATTTGTGGAGCTCTTTATTTAACATCATAGATTTGTATCTCCTTTTTATTGTACTTTACTGCGAGATTATCAAGAATCATAGTTAAGGATTCTATGTTGATCATACCTTTAAAATTCATGACCCACATGTAACTGGATTGATGATTTATATGACTTCATTCGTTTTAGTTTGCAACTTTGCTTACATATATAAACCCGAAAACCACAACAAGCGTGATTTGGATTTCCGTCAAGCTTAAAATGAACTATATATGTATGCATCGTGCGGTCAAACTTTTGAATTGATCGAGCACAAATCTTTTCAGGTTGGAGCTTCAAAACTGAACAATGTTAAGCATGTATAACTCGACATCTTATTCCACAATCTAACCATTTACCACACTTATAAAAACATCGATATCAATATGATATTCTATGTTCTAACCTTTATGCATGGTACATTCGTGTTTTTAGTAATCACCCCAAGTCAAACAAGATGCTACTTGTTTAGTACTCTCGCCACCATAAATACATCATGTTTATGGTTCAACTTGAAACAAGACCAACATGATGAAACCCAATCAAGCTGTGCTTCTAGCCCTCGTGATGATGCTTTCGATCACTTACCTTACTACAACAGTTGAAACACAAGTCTGCAGCCCAAGCGGTCGTCTCAAAGGGAAGAAACCACCAGGAGACCATTGTAACCACCATAACATGGCGGAATGCTGCAAAGAAGGAAGGTTTTACGAGACTTACACCTGCTCACCACCAGTGTCTAAAAGAACCGAAGCTATTCTCACGCTAAATAGCTTTGAAAAAGGTGGTGAAGGTGGTTGGGCGTCACAGTGTGATGAGAAGTTCCATTCTGATAAGACTAGAGTTGTGGTTATCGACTGGTTGGTATAATGGTGGTAAAAGATGTCTCAAGGACATAACGATTTATGGTAATGGGAGGAGCGTTAAAGCTAAAGTGGTTGACCAGTGTGACTCGACTATGGGGTGTGACGACGAGCACTCTTACCAGCATCCGTGTAGAAATGATATTGTTGACGCATCGGATTGGGAGGCTCTTGGTGTCCCGAAAAACAATTGGGGTTGGATGAAGGTTACTGATGACGTATAGTCTATATATGGGCCACAAGCCCAAATATTAAACATTACTAAGGCCTAAAGCCACCATGCGTGGGCTATTATAACTTGGGCCGCATCAATAATAGGAATGGGCTAACGCAAGCCCAACCAAACTATATACGGAATAGATAGAGATCTTCTATCTATGGAATGGATATCCTTAACCCGGATAAGCACCATGTGTGCGAAACGTAAGGAGCACGAACCCTACAAGGATTCTGCGCCTATATAAGGAATGACATAATTCTCATTCAAGGTACGATTCACAAACCCTAAAACTCTTTACGAGAACCCTAAACCGATTACTTACTCTCACGCCGGAGTCTAATCGTGGGAGACAATCCCACGATAAGCCTAACGGTGTTGTTTATTTTCTTAGTGCGCAGGTTTCAAGCATTAAGAAGCGAATTGGTACGAGGGCAAGAGCCCATAATCAGGAACGTCCAACTTTTGTATCAACAGTTACTTGGTCTGATTAGCTGCGTTTTGTTGGTATTGAAACACAAGATAATAAAGGATGTTGAATAAACCATGGTTTCAGTCAATTCAAATTTTTTGTAATAATAAATGTCTTCCATAGTTAACTCCGTTTACAGTTTTGATAGTCTTTCAATAGACACACAATCCACCACAACCACCAAGCGTTTGTGGTGGTCAGATAGCCTGACCCAAGTAATTCTGAGTTGGTCGGATATCCCTGATCCTAGTAACTCGCCAACTCGGAGTCAGTCGTTTGTGTCACAGCAACATCACTTCCCTAGCATGGCCAAGTAGCTATGTTTTTAGTCATTTATGCAGAGCCCGAAATCTACTTGTTTGGTGATAGATGGTATACTGTTTGAAATCGGCATGAGTACGAGTTGGAAGAAAATGCTAAAAACCCATTTAGCTTTTCCATCCAAGAGACTCCATTTGACACTTCACCATAACTTGCATACAACATTACAAACTAATCTTAGTTCGGTCTAGTTACAAAGTCTTGGTGACATCGTCTAACCCCTACCGTCACTGATCTTGGCCAAAACCACCGTGGCCTCTTAGAAGATTAATGAACTAGTGAAGCGGTACAGTGTGATCACTTGGCTCTAGTTAGACAAGGACACTAGTCCTCAATAAATAAACGCAGTTTACCAAACAAAAGAACAGAATGACAGCATATAAGACAAGATGTACTTAATAGCTTATTTCATTGCAAGAAACTGTGGTTGTATATAGGTACATCACATCTTGGAACATTCGAAGTTAAAAATTACATCACACAAGAACATTCAGAAACTTGTACGCATAACAAAACCGATGCTTATTGATTGCTAAAATAGCGGAAACATACTTTAGCGGAAACCAAGACTTTGGTACTTATGCAACACCAAGCTGCTTCTTTATATCCTTCTGCAATAACAATAAAAACAAACAAAAATTCACTCAGATATGTTTTCAGGGGGTCAAATTTAGCCAAATTAATAAATAGAAGAATGAGGTTTACCTCGATGCTTAGAGGAGTAGTGGTTGGAGCATAACGATCAACGACCTTTCCTTCTCTATTAACTAGAAACTTTGTGAAGTTCCACTTGATGCTGTCACCAAGAAGCCCACCTTTGCTTGACCTCAAGAAAGTGTACAATGGGTCGGCGGTTTTGCCATTCACATCAACCTTGCCAAAGACGGGATACTCGGCTTTGAAACGAGTGCAAACGAATTCCTGAATTTCTTCGTTACTTCCCGGTTCTTGTCCATTAAACTGATTGGAAGGAAATGCAAGAATCTCAAGACCTGCACAAATCAGAAAGAAGGGTCTGAGTTACGACAATATTTTGCGAAGAGAGAATAAAATCAAGGTTAATTATGGATTAATCGTTAGACTTCCACCCATTTTACAGGCTAAACCGATAAAAACGTTGAAGTGCTAGACCACCATCGATGGAATTTAGAGAACTGAAGCACTACTAACCTTAAAAAACAAACATATTAAAAAGTCCGCAAAAGGTACAAACCTTGATCTTTGTACCTCTGGTACAAGGTAGTTAGCTCAGGGTAATTGGAGTTCGTAAAGCCACTGCAACATACATATAATAGACAAAAATGAGCTTCTAAAAAGATACAACAACAACAACAACAACAACATACCCAATCCCGCAAAAGCGAGGTATGGGGGAGGTAGAAACGTAGACAGATCCTACCCCTACCCCAGGTAGAACCCGGGAGTAGAGAGACTGCTTCCAGGGAGACCTCCGGCACGTGCACATGTGCGAGTGAAAGATCACCGAAAGAGATAGCACGGAACAAAGAGCAACAAAAAAGGCAAATAAAAGTCAAAGGGAAAAGCCAAGCAAATCAAGTAGGTAGCAGGAAACCAACAAACAAGAGACCTAGGAAAAAAGACAAACAAATAAAACAGGGCACCAAAACACAAAAGCAAAGAGCAAGACACACAAAGCGGCAACCAAAGCAAGGAAAAAAGAACCAAAAACAGACAAACCCAACAAGAAAAGCACAAAAACAAAGCAGGGAAACGCAAGGGGCTAAAACTAAGGCAAAGCAAAGGGAAAAGAAACGCCACAAGCCACCTACAGACCTAAAAGGGAAGAGCAAAGGGACCACTAAGCCTAAAGAGCCAAGGGCAAACTAAACCTAAAAGGCAAGGCAAAGGGGGCAAACACAAAGGCAAGGCAAAGGGAAGCGCCACTAGCCAACAAAAACCTAAAAGGAAAGAGCTAAGGAACTCTAAACCTAAGGAGCAAAGGGCATACTAAACCTAAAAGGCAAAGGGCATGGCAACAAAAAGACGAGTAAGGACCCACGCAAAGACGCCCTCCTAAACACCCGCCCGAGACTACCTGCCAGATCTAATCCTAGCTCTCCACGCCTAGGTTTTAAAAAGCGCGATGCGCGTCGATGCGATAAGGGTCAAAAAGCCGAGGCGCGAGGCGCCGAGGCGAATGCGCGCGCATCACGTACCCGAGGCGACAATTTTATAAAAAAATATTTAAATTATATATAGTGCCCAAAACACATTAATAACACATTTATACCACATTAAATGTCAAAAGATACCATGCATGTTCATAGTTCACGATTCTATATCGCTAAAATAGATAAATAGTCGAAAACTAAGATCAAAAGTCTTATCGTTTATAAGGAATTGGTCAAATTGGACCTATATCTTATAAGTAAAATCCATGAGAAGAAGCTCAATAAACATTATTAAGTCCAATTTTATGTTACAAGGCCAAAAGTACATGATGCGCAAAAAAGCGCTGATGCGTGCATCAGCTGATGCGTGCCTGATGCGCGCGCATCACCTCGCATCCCGTAAACGCAACGCATCAGGGTGTGTGATGCAACAGAGCCGCGCATCGCAACGCATCAGGCGCGCCTGATGCGCGCTTTTTTAAACACAGCTCCACGCATTCCTATCTGAGATCATGTCCTCGGACAAAAGAGCTTCTAAAAAGATCTTTGTCAAAAAAAAAAAAAAAAAGGTGCTTTATAACATATTAACAGAGGCTGATTAAACTTATCATTTACCATTGTGATGCGACGTTAACAATCAGCAAAACTTTTCCAAATAGAATAAATGCAATCGGCAATCCACGGAGCTATTAAACTACCATAAGTTGTGATGTATAGTAAGAATCCTAGCAATGACCGGGCATGTTAGCAAAATTGCTGGATCACAAAGACACTCCTGTTAAGTAACCAGAACCAAAAATCTACGACAACCAAAGATTCACACAAATAAAAACATTGGTGAGGCGGAAAGTAGAAATTATGATTTTAAATTATCAAGTTCCAATATGTTATACGAGTTATAAACCTGCCAACTCTTTGTTGTCTTAATCACTCTTCACTCCTGTTAAATTTTCGTTTTCATAGCTATAATTGTTACTAGACATCCTAATAGCACGTTGCTATGATTGTGATCCAATGATAATCACCTTGAGAATACATTTACACCGAGTTAAAGACGGTGCTTATCATAAACTTTTTAAAGTGACCAGCGATTATCTTTTCCTATTATCGGTATCTGTTAGTACATGTTTTTCGGTAAACTAAGGGGGCGTTTAGATTAGCTTATTTTGCGGGCTCTATATGCTTATTTGAATTTGGAAAAGCTTATAAGCTCACTTTTTCAGCTTATGAACTTATGGCTTATTATAGCACAAAAACTCAACTTGATAAGCTCATAGCAAAAAGTGAGTTTCTGAGCTATATTCGAATAAGCCCATGTGCCCGGAAAGTAAGCTAAACCAAGCACTCCCTAATTAGCTGCAAACAAACTGATTAGACTCTTATTATATATAGTCATTGCTCATTATACATGTGAATCTTTTGAACAATAATATTTTGTCAGACATACAAATTACTGATTATCTTATTAACACGAGTTACTACAAACAAACACCCCCCACAAGAAAGATACGTGGTGTTTGGGATTGACTATCAAAACTGCTTAGGTTTGAGGGTGTCTACAAATGATTATCCAAACTACCTATATGCTGCTGATGTGCTTATTTGACTTAGACAAAGCTTATAAGCTCACTTTTTGTGCTTATAAGCTTATTAAGTGGAGCTATGGACTTACATAAGCCATAAGCTCCAGTTGATAAGTCGTAAGATCAAAAATGAGAGCTTTTGAGGTTTACCAAATGTAAATAAGCTAATCCAAACACCCTTATATTCAAATGAAATAAGCTTTTCTGAACAAGCAATTCAAACACCTTATATATCCAAAGGAAACAAGCCCATAAACCACACAAACAGTTATATCAACCAATAGCATTTACAAGCTAAGCACAAAAAAAAAGCATACTAATTAAGGGGGTGTTTGTTTCAGCTTATTTGGTTCCGGGCGTATGTTACATAAGCTCACTTTTTTGGCTTATAACCTTTTGGCTTGTATAAGCTTATTATGTCATAATAAACTTACATAAACCAAAAAGCTTCAAAATAAACCACAAAAAGTGAGCTTATGATACATAACCACACAACCAAATAAGCCGAAACAAACACCCCCTAATTCAAGAAACAATCTTTCAACATACCCATAAAACAAAAACAGAAATAAACACATCAAGATCAAATTTTCACCACAACCCACAATTAAACTCAAATCTTTTTCCATCATTAACCAATAAAAAACCATAAAAATGAAGATTTATAAAACAAACCTTAACAGTGAAGTCATAAACTGATTGCTTAGATTGAGTAGCCATTGATCTAATTCCCAAAATTGGATTTTGCTTATTAGCACAAAACCTTGTTGAAAACCAAGATCTTTTTGAACCTATTGGATTACTAGTATAATTTAAAGAAATTTGACAAGATTTTGATAAAAGGGTTTTTGAGGGTATTTTGGTAATTTGTTGAGTGCAAAGATTGCTAAAGACACGAACAGAAGAACAAGACATTTGGGTTGTGTTTTTTTGTTGTATATATGCAAAAAAAAGGTAATTTTTTTAGTGACTTGATTCTATGGACTATGTTGATGTGTGTGTTTTTTGTTTGTGGGTGGATGTTGGGGTGACACGTGGCTATTTTATTGTGATGACGTGGCGAGAATATCTATGTCGATGGGTAAACTTGTATCGAGGGGTCAATATGTTTGTCAGGCGAGATTATTAATAGATTCATAATCTTTGAATATCAAAAGTTTATTTCATGTAACTTATCAAAATAATATTTTTTCATAATTTTTATTTTCAGCATCATTTTCAGCATTATTTTCAATTTTAGCAATAGTTACTTTTACCAAACATACCTGTATCGAAAGATTAATATGTATAACTTAAGTATATTTAAAGTTGCCAAAATAGCCTTTAAGAGTTTTGACAAATAGTTTTCGGTATAATACCATTTATAAATAATTTTGATCGGATGATAATTTTGAAAAAAGTAAATGCAATCATGAAAATAGCTTACGTAAAAATGATTACTTCATATATGGTTTAAGATGTTTCAATAGTTAAAGTTCGAAACCCAATCTTTTAGATGAGTAATAATGTTTTTTTCACTATCTTCTGCTATTCTTTTAAGCTTTTGTGAACATATATCATTATGAATGGTACAGCATCTCAAAATATTGTCCTAGAAGGCTAGAAGGCTCGAACATGTGTTTAGCAACTCAAAGTTAAAATGACATAACAAAATTCATATGTGTCTAAAAGCAATGAACAGTAACCCACTTTTAATCCCCTCGCACGCAAGGAGGGAGAAATAATTTTTTTTTTATCCCTCTAACTATCGTAAATGTATATATGTAATAGCTTATAGACCCGTTAACACCGGGTTATTTTTTAAAGAAATAGAGAAAATGAGATGATAAGAAAAGTAATAACGTAAACTTGTTTCATTTAAAATATGAAACAAAGAATGAGACTATGCATCCATTATAAGATAAGAAATTGCTTATGTCACAATTAAACAAACAAATGTCCAAGCTTGTGGTCTCCAAAATTGATTGTCTTGAGTAGGAAAAGATGTGTGTGAGCGCCTATCGATTAAAAACCCAATGTCCATGCCGTACACACCTAATAGTTTATATATGATGTGAGTAAATGCATGTTGTTACTGATAATATATTATAATTGAGAATATGAAAAAGAAAAAACGACATGTGTATTTTACATACCTTTTGAAGTTTTGATCATAAAGCTTCAAGTACTTCTCTATACACGACATTTGTTATAGTTTTGGAGACATTACCATCCTGATCACAAACGACAACCTTCAAGCCTTGCTTGCTTTTTACTCTTGAAACAGCGACGTACAGTTGTCCCGCAGAATTGCGGGAAATTTTAAAGAAATTATTCAGTAGGTAGTTGCGTGCACAAATAAAATAAGAAACAACAACAAATATAAATAGGTATTGTATTTTCATTAAGAGAAACAATCTGGTTTTTAACTATAAAAATAATAAATGTTGATCTATCGTCTTTTCCACCTTTAGAAAGGAAAATAACAATCTGGTTTATGAAGCTTTGGCTCACTATCTTCCATTATGCCACTTTTCCTTGCAGTTGCTTTCCTTTTTTAAATCATGCATCGGTAAAAGGGTGTTTTCGGTAGGCTTATGCTTAAAAATCATGCATCAGTAAAGGGGTGTTTCGGTAGGCTTATGCTTAAAAGTTGTGTACTCATTTCACAAAGGCCCAATCTAAGTTTTTATACTTTTTGGCTTTTGCTAACCATAACACTATGGGTTGCGATTAAGCTTACCATAAATAAAAATTCAACATTTAATTAACTTCAAGCATTCTATATATAACAACACTTTTCATAATTATAATCATTAAATATGTAAAAATATAAAAACAATGAGTTTATTAAATGCAATTTCCACACAAATGATAATGCTTAACCACCACTCTATAGATTATGATTAGCAAAACCCTTATTTTTTTTAGGCTTATTTACATATTGGTTTTTTGAAATAAGCTAGCACCTTCAAACTTCAAAGTACATAATGGTTTTTTCAAAGTAAAGCTTCAAAGATTTACAAATCCACATCAAACTATTAAAGTCAGAATTTCATCTAAAGTAGTTCTAATGCACAGGTATGTGAATTTATCTTATCTTCAAATATATTTTCATTTTGTTTAATCAATCTAATCAAGTATATAATACTTGACGCTAGTTACTACTACCATTTTAAGCATTTGTCATCCAATACACATTTTTGTTTTAAGATGAATACACGAAAATAGATGAACCAAATAAGTCAAAAGAAACATAAATTTAGGTAATTTCTTTAGAGAGGAACCGATTCAAGCAAAATATGAAGCAATATCTCTGAAATATTAACCAATTAAAATCAATAAAGTAGTAAGAATGAAGAAGATTCGAGTTGTCTCATGTTGATCAAATGGATCATATAAAATAACTACTACTTAAAAAGGTGCATTCTTTTCTATATACATTATATCCATCGTAAATTTGATAGTTGCATTAGAAAACATACTTGCACATGTAACCCAAGTCCTAAACTCCTTTTCGACCTAATTACATGCATTCATTTCATCATTTTTCGGCACACCACCTACCTTGCCCATTCCATCAAACCTATACATATGCCTTACAAAATCAAACATCCTTTCATCAGATTTTCTTGATCTTAATTCTGGAAGTACAAAACCAGATAATGCATTGTCAACTCGTATAACTCAAAAAGAACACTACAAAAATCACAAAATTATGCTCCAAACAGCCTCAGATACTTCACCAAATAGCACCAACTTGAGCATTAATTACTGCATGAAGTGGCTACAAAAGTCTGCATAAAATAACTCAATATAGCTGATCCAAACATCCTAGAATTGAGCATAAAGTGGCAACAAAATTCTGCATAATATGGCATATAGTAGATGATCCAAACAGCCCCAAATAAGCATAAAGTGGCAACACAAGTCTATTTAGAATGGCTTATAATAGTTGATCCAAACAAATCCAAATAGCCATTTATTGACCTAATTTGTGCTCAAATCGGTACAATCTGTTATTAAAACCATGAACTTGAAAAAATTACAATCTTTCAGAATTATTCGAATAACAATATGACAGATTATATTAGGGGTGAGAGGGACCATACCTTGCTATTCTCATGGCATTGAAGAGCCATTTTCCGTCAAAATGACTACGAACATCTTAAACTCATATAATTTTATAGTAAGTCACCTCCAAATAGCTTTTTATGTTGCATTTACTCAGTTTTGTGTTGTTTTGATGAAACGTTATTAGGATAGAAATTAGTGGGTGTCGGTGTAGATAAATTTTTTAACTACGTTGAAAGTAGAAACACTACTCGGACCCATTTGATTAAAACCTACCATACTTTAAGCTAAAAGGCTAATGATTTAAATAAACTCAATTAAAAGGTTTATGCATTATAGAAACACTACTACTCTGACCCGTTTGAGATAAACCAGAACCCGGATCGACCATTCTTAAGTAAATGTGACGCAAGACATAGCCATCCCATTATTTATATGTAATAGACCGTTTGCCTTATAATTAATTCATGTGCCATGAATGCACTCAAGTGTGCTTACCTGGATCGACCATTCTTTAATGTTTTACTTTAATTGGGATATTGGTTCCTGAATATAGAAAATTCAGTGCACGTACCAAATGTCATTATCGATTGTTTTCGATATTACAACAACAACCGCTTTAAGCCGACGCCTTCTAACTTCTTGCACATATATGGGATTGTAAAGCATGTAGAACATGGTTATTCATCATACTATAGTTCATAAATCTCCATTTTAATATATTCTCACGAGTTTTATATAAAACCTGAAGAGAAAAGAAAGGTAAAACATAGACAAAATACTTCTCTTCACATTGTGATAAGGACATAAGGTTACCATTTAATTACCTAATAATCTGATATATAAATGTTGCTCCCTTTTGAGTTTCCACTTAATAGTTTGCCTCTTTCTCTTTCGATATAATACATCAACACCAAATATCCAATGGCAAAGGCCTGCACAATAGAGACGATAACAGATAAACAAATCTTTGTGCCTAAATTTTACTAATAGGGTGTTTGGGACTGCCTATTTAACAGATGCGTAAAGATATACAGACATGTGTGTTTGAAGAAAATTCTAAACTCTTTATATACTTAGTTTAGATCAAATAATTACTAAAATAAGTAGATTATATATACTTACGGAGTAATTTAAAAAGAGGATAAGCATTTTTAAAGAAGCAATTCCAAACACCCACTAATTAAACTCAATCATGAAGCAAATAAATACAAAGGAAAAGAATAACCTGTTGGAGGGTGAATGATTTAGTGCCGGGTTGTGATTATGTTGTGGTATTGAGCTCTCTGATTCATACACACAATTTCAGGTTTCGGGTTTGTGGAGGTTAAGGATTTTAAACTTAGGTTCAGCTTTTGTACTCAGTTTGCCTTTGTTAGGTTAGTGAACTTAAATGCTAATATCCACCTCAAAAACTACACATCAGTAGTAGTTTTTGCATTTAAGCGACTACGGTTGAGGTTTTATTTTGGTATTATCACGTGATGGTTAACTCCTATTTCCATCTCCCAACTCTGGTTCAACCTTACCCTGATTCTTTTACCCTCTAAATCACAAGCATCTGCTCTGATCTATCACTTACATACTCTGGTTCATTCCACATCTGGGTTTTAACCAACACTGTCATGCCCTCTGATTCACACCACTTCACCTGATTCATCTTAACACTCTTATACTCAACACACAAACTCTTCCTAATCAGACCCGTAGACAGTCTTTGTTCACTGCACTAATTCTGAATTTGACACCCAAGACTCATTCACTGATATTTTGAAGATTTAAGACCTCTATTTTAATTAATCAATTTTGCTGCCCTATCTTTAAGCAGTATCAAGATCGACTGTTGCACTATCAAAACTATAATCTCATTCCCAATCTACATGTCCTTATTAAGACCACGATTCGCTAAAGCATTTTGCTTACTTCATTTATCATGTAGAATTTTTTTGATGGAAATCATTAACAAATATGTATTGTCATTGAAAATGGAAAAAGGTATGTAATATGTGCGGCACAACCACCTGATAGTCACTGAATCAACAAATTAACCTACCTTGGATAGACGGCTGTAAACAGCCCAACTCCGTAACCTGGTGTGTCGTGTTCTTTCCCCTAAATTCTGAAAGAAAAACAAATTTTAGGATCTTCCAAACAACGCCTAAGGCGGGTAACACAAAGCAATCCAAACATCCCTTAATCCAATTAAATAATAATCAGTTCATGTTATCCACCCAGTACTAAATAGCCACTGTCTTTACCTTAAGACAGGCCACAATTAAAGAGTTACTACTTCACCTAGTACTAAATTATGATACACAACATTTAGATTAATAAAATAAGATTCAATATAAACTGATCAGTTACCTTTTAGACCATGGAGTAATTAAAGTGCTATGAGCCGCAACTTCAAATAGAAGAACGACATGTCTACAAAAAACACAAACATAGAATTCATCAATGAAACTCAAAGAGTTATATGATATACATATATTAATAACATAGGCAAGTAATTTTTTCTATAAACACATACCGCGAGAGTTTAGGCTTCCCTCTTGGACCATAATTTAAAATGTACACCCCTTTCTTCGAAGCAACAATTTCCTGAACAGAATTAAAGATCCTTATTACTAAATTAAATTCAAATGTCAACTACTTTTATCACCTTTTTCAACAAAAGAGAGAAAAATGAGCTTCAAACAAAATCTTGTTTATCTAAAGAAGATGATTACATTACTTGTTTATCTAAAGACAAAATTATATATATGCATAATTGTCTAAAATGAGAAATTAAAAGCATAGAATCAGTCTCCAAAATCTTACATATAACATCATAAACATAGAAAAGTTCTTTTTTTGGTAATACTCACCAGTTGCAAGCTTCTACAACCACTACCACAATCGTTATTATGTTCAGCCCTCACCTGCATTTAAATCCCAAAACATAATCAGTGTTAACAAAACCACATAAGATAAGATCACAATCATTCAAAATAAGAATCAAAACCATATATAAAAAATCAAAGTAGATAAAATCAAAGGAAAGCAAAAAAAAAAAAAAAAAAAAAAAAAAAATTAAAAAAATAACACGTTACTTAACAATTAGTAGAATCCCCAATCATCTCTATTTAGGGTTCTTATAAATCACGAATGTATTATAATTGAATCAAAACATAATCAAAGAAAAGCATAGTATAACTGAATTGATACAAAACAATTGTAATATGAAACTAATAAAGCAAAACACAAAATGTATTCTAATTGATTCGTTACTTGCCGATTCTTCCATGTTGTTTGCGTGAAGACAACCTTCCATATAATCAATGGTGGTGCAAGAATCATACCTTCAAAAAAACAAAAACAAAAAATTCAAAACACATCTTTATCGTTAACCCCAAATCCAAATCTCCACAAAACCCTAATATATATAAACTATAAATATCCAAACTTTATACCAAATTATCACTTCATAACAACTTGAAAAGGAAATAGAAAATGAAAAAAACACCCAAATCATATAAATATAAATTAAATAGCAGAAACAAAAATTAAGTACCTTTTTTTATAAACTGAATCCAAGCACAATTATATTGATTACTGAAAAAACAACAATCCTGAATTAGGGTTGGTAATCCTTGAATCAAAGATATTTAGACCAATTCGTAGGTTATAAATCAAAGATATACAGAGGAACATTGGTTGAATACCGATTTACAACATATGATTTTGATGAATCGTGTAGAGGAAGTTATTGGAACACGTTTTCATTTATTGTTGATATGAAACTGATATGAATATTTTGAATGAGATGAAGAGGAGCGTATAACTTGATTTTATGGTTTAATTGCATTCAATACCTTACAAAAATAACACAAAGATGAGCCTTAATTGAGCCTTATTTGAGTTTTAGAAAAAACAATGCATTGTGGAGCTTGTACATTTGGTCTAATTATGAAATTTTAGAGGTGTAATTAATTTTATTTTTTAATGCTGCTGCTTTAGGGCACTTGTAAAAATACCTTATTTTATTAGTTAAAATAGATAATTTGATGTGAAAGGTACAACTTGGGCATGTTTGGTAGGATGAAAAAGAAAAATGAGAAAGAAAAAAAAAGAATATTTTTACCTTGTTTGTTTCCAACATGAGATCCTCATTCAATTCCCATCCCCCAGTTTCTCTCGGGTGAATCAAAAGTCGCGACTACATAAGAGGTATATATGCCCATCTCAGGTGCATCTCACATTTCACAAATAAATGCTAAAATCTTCATATGGACTGCAAGCTCTTGAGCCTTTGTTTGTACTAAAACGAATTCAATCCTCAACTAAGGTAATACATATTTTCCTTTGTATTAATTCATTTACAAAAATTAGTATTATCAACAAACCCTAGACGAGTTAATCCACCCTCAAGTTAGGGTTTTTATATAAAACTTGTTTTATCAACATCTGTTGTAACCCCATAAACCACTCTTTTTAAAATATGAAAATAGATTAGCTATGTCTAATCTCGTAAAAAAATGAGGATTTAGGGCCGTTTGGTTTATATATGGGTTTAGGATTTGGATTAAAATTTGGATTTGAATTTTGATTTAGATTTAATATATGTTTAAATTAAATGAGGAAAGAGAAAAGTTTTAATTAAAAATATAATTTTATAATAAAAATAAAAAAGAAATAAAGAGAGAGAGAGAGAGAGAAAGAGAGAAGAGTGTAGGGTGAGCCCACAAAATGATAAAAAGTGTAGAAAAGTAAGGGGGTGAGGTGAGTTTTGTAGATGGTAGAGTTGGAGGGTTTAAACCCACCCCCAATCTACACCAAACAAAGGATTTAACCATCCTTTAGTCCAACCCCACCAAAAAACCCTATACCAAACGGGCTTGTCCATAGAAACTTCAAATGTGTTCAAATTTATTTGCCTGCATGATCAATTAGGGACGGAGCCAGGACTACATATGACCGGGTGCAAAAAAAATTTGAACAATAATACTAGAAACACATTTCGATGGACCGGGTGCAGTTAAGATGACCTTAGAAAAATTAAAATCGGTGTTTTTTTTTTTCAAAAATTAACACTATATCGAAAAATTTCATGGGGTGAACGGGCACCCGCGGGAACCCCCTTGGCTCCGTCCCTGTGATCAATTGTCTTCTACATATATATGAGGACTAATTAATTCTTTTTACATCATTAGCTTCTATACAATCTGGTATACAAAACATCTTAAAAAACATCCATCCTCCTTAAAGCCATCCTCAACCTACTGTCCCTTTACTCCGTTTTGAATCATTAGCTTCCATGTTGTCTAATACTTTATAGATATTCCCCAGGTTTTCTTTATGCAACTTTTGCATAAAGAATTATAGCAAGTGCTAATCATGACATTGTTTGATCATGCAGACAAGGTTTTGTTTATGCAACTTTTGCTTGGAGCTGTAATTTTTGGAGCATTAGGGCCTTGGCAGTGGGTGCGGGGAGGCACGGTGGGGGGTGGCTCCCGTGCGGGAACACCGCCGCCGGTGCTCTCCCACCGCACGGGGAGGGTCATTCACGGGAAAGTTTACCGCATGATTTTGGTTTGAAATTCGACCGTTGGGTTTGTGTTTGTGTTTGTATTTGACTTAATTGTGATGCATATTTGATGTTTTTGAGTGACATTTTTTTTCCTGCTTGCAGGGGAGATGCGAGGAAGAAGAGGTAGTGACGTAGTCTAATAGGTTAAAGGTAGAAGTGTGATGGGCTGAAGTGATGATGGGCTTTGGTCCTATATCTAGGCAAACCAAAGTTTGGTCTTAAGAATATATCAGCCCATGACTTACCATGCATTCAAATTTTAATAGAATTTAAAAAAGAAAAAAGAAAAAAAAAAGATGTGAGTGAAGGATGAGTGATGTGATGCCAACAAAAAGTGAGTAAGTGAAGGGAAAAGTTGGAGGGTGATGTGGCATAAGGGGATTGGTTGTTTGTGAGTGAAGGGTGATGGTGTGAGTGATGCATTGCCAACCCCTTAGTTCATAAAATGTGTGTAGTAGAACTTGTTCATTTTATTTTATTTTATATTTTTTTTAATGTTTTTAGCTTTATAGTGTTTCTTTTGGGGCGTTAGTTCATAAAATGTGTGTAGTAGAACATGTACAAGGTTGTATATCTTGATGTATTTTACTAATAATGTCTATGAGACTATGATGGATCATTGTAGCATGTTTGTATTTTTCCTGTTCTCGTCTTTTCTTCTCTTGTTGTTTGTCTAAGTACAGGTTGTGAAGATAGATGTTTAAAATAAGTAAAATTTACAAATAAATATAAACTATTGTGTTATTAATTTTAAAGATGGACATTTCTTTGCTTAAGAAAATTAGGAATGTAAACTTGTTGATTCCACGTTCATAACAAATGGAAGAATCAATTCTTGAATGCATTCCAACACTCAATTCTCTTTTTATACCAAATAGTAGAATCTCTTCTCACTTTTCAGACTCATTCCCTTTCTATGCAATTCCATTCTCTGTTGCGTTTCCACTCTATGTGATTCAGTCGTATCAAATAAAAAGTAAGTTTCCAAAGTTCTTAAAAACCTATTTGGTAAAAGTTTAAGGAAGTGATTTGCGCATTTTAATTTTTGATTGACATACTTCAAAGTACAAGTACAGTAAGACTTATGTCAGTATCTGATATATGTAGAAGCATTTATAACATAAAATTGAGTGTGCAAATCACAATTGAAGCACATGAATTCAGAGGCGGAATCATGTACATACAAGTGGGGAACATGCCCCCAACCATGTTCTTGAGAGTACACAAACAATATAGAAAAAAAAAAAGTCAAATTGTTAGAAAAAGGTTCCTTGCCCTCAGCTTAATAATGAGAGTGCCCTCACCATCTCATGTTTCCAACAATGAAAAGACTTTTTAATGGCGGAAAAATATTTTTCCGATTGTTTTTTGGTCGAAAAATATGGAAGAAAAAAGATGATTTTGGAAGGTGAATATGCTAAAGTGGATTGGAGAAGGTAATTGGAAAGTGTGAATATGGGTATGTGTGTCACTGGTTTACAAAAACGTCTACTTTATTTATAAACCAATTTAATAATTAGATTTATACCTTCTTTTATGAATAATACATTTTACTTTGACTACGGTACCTTTTCATTAGCTGTGAATATTTGAGGTTTCTAGCTCTACTTGTGGTATTTGGTTTTGCTTAAATTTGCTTTGTACTTCGCTATTGCCAAAATAATAATAATAATAATAATAATAATAATAATAATAATAATAATAATAATAAAAGTGATGGTTTATAATAATAATAATAATAATAATAATAATAATAATAATAATAATAATACGCACTATGGTTTGTGTGGGCGATTATGGGCGATCCCCGTTCTCGTGTTTTCATTTGTCATTTCACTGATTTGGTCCAATCAATTCGAATGAATTAATTCAACATGGTTTGTTGAATTATGGGCATATGTGAATATCTTATTCTATATGTCCAATCATACTTGTGAATATTTTATTCGATTTGGGATTGGTTTCATTATTTTTTTTAATGAATTAATTCGCATGCATTAATTCCTTTGTATTGTCTTATTCTGCTGCTCTTGCTTCACTTTTCTTTCGATCGGGATTGTTTCAAACAGTTTGTGGGCTCCGTTCATATCTGCTTTTAGGGGTGGTGCTGGTACCTTTTAGCAGAACTGAATTGCCGAAATAGCAAGGTACTTTTGCTGCTGTGGGTCTACTCTGCTGTTTTTGGGTTTTATTTCGGCTCCTGTAATCTGTTGTTCGGGTGTCATTTGCTGCTGCTGGTACAGTTGTTGTTGTGTGCTGCTACAGTGGTGTTATTTTACAGTTGCTCTTTGGTTGGTACATTGTTGCTACAGTGGTGTTTTTTTACTATGCCTATTGTGAGATTCCATTGCCCCTTTGCGGGTCTTAGTGGGTGTCGTGATGGGGGCGGAAATGGGCTTACCAAGACTTATTTGATCACACATCTCCGCGATCGACACTTCAATGGGGATGCGCTGGCTATCACTAGACATTCTCTTGTGTCGGATTTGGTTGTTTTTGAAAGGGCTGAGGTTACTCTTAAGCGTATGGGATTGTGGTTGTGTGGTGGTTGTTTCAAAACGCATACTTTCCGGGCCAAGTGTCGACATGGTGGGGGGGGGGGGCTGATTTTGTGTCACCACCTGATTGTGGTGATGGTGTTGTTCGGTTCGTGTTGCATGATCTCACCAAACTACATGTTCCTTCCCATGTTGGTGTTGTTGAGGATTTTGGTTTGGACGAGCTTGGTGGTTTCGATTTACCTCTTCTTGATTCTTTATTCTCTAAGGGGCTGCGTACTGTCAAGTCCATCCCTCCTAAATGTCGTTTGGAGTTCTCTCGTGTTTTGAAAGGAGCTCTTGACAAGGTAATCTGCGCACCTGATGACATTTCTTGTTGGGTTGGTTTGTTAGTCTTACCTCTTTGTCTCCTTAAAACCTTTTGCCCGAGGAGTAATCAAGAATGTAGGTCGGCCAATAAGCGCCAACGCCAGGAAGAATATATTGTTAATGCTATTCGGGCGTGGGGCACCCCTAGTGGTAGTATACAGATTGTGCGTGATGTTTTAGCTGAACCCTCACCTGTTTGGTCTACTATTGATGATGACAGTTCGGATTTGGGTGACCGCAATGTCAAGCAATGTAAGAGGAAGATTTGTGATGGTCATTATACTGCTGCGGTCAAAGTTCTTTTGTCTTCTGGTATTGCACCTTATGATGTTTCTACTCTTGAGGCTTAAAAGCTAAGCACCCTTTCCAGTCTGCTCCTCTTTTGCCTGATATACCTATTGATCATCATCACCTTACTGCATCTATTGCTACGGTTCTTGACATGATTAAGAGTTTCCCACGTGGTACTTCTTGTGGGCGAGATGGTTTGCGCGCTCAACACCTTTTGGATTGTTTAAATGGTGCGGCTGTGGCTATTTCTGGTGAATTGATCGCATCTATCACCCAAGTGGTGAACCTTTTCCTTGCTGGTAAATGCCCGAGGGAGTTGGGTGAGTACATTGCTAGTGCTCCTTTCACACCCTTAGTCAAACCAGGTGGGGGTATCCGTCCTATTGCTGTTGGGACTGTTTGGAGGCGGTTAGTTTCCAAGGTTTGTGCGTCCATGACTGGTCATTCTTCAGACGGTTATTTAGATGATTTACAATTTGGTGTTGGGGTATCGGGAGGAGGGGAGGCTATTCTTCATGCAGTGAATCGTTTGGTTGAGGATCGGGGGGGGGGGGGGGGGGGAGGGGTGATGTTGGTCTTTCTATGTTATTGGTTGATTTTAAAAACGCCTTCAACATGGTGGATCGGGTGGTTATGTTGCGTGAGGTTCGGCTTCATTTTTCGGCTATTTCACAATGGGTGGAATTCTGTTACTCTAGCCCTGCCAGATTATATTATGGTGAGCATACTCTTTGGTCTCATCAAGGTGTGCAACAAGGTGATCCGCTTGGGCCTCTTCTTTTTGCTTTAGTGTTACATCCCCTGGCATGTAAGATTAGAGACTCTTTTAACCTTTCTTTTCAAGCATGGTATCTGGATGATGGTACTGTTATTGGAGATACTTTGGTTGTGGGTAAGGTTTTAGAGTTGATTATGATGGATGGACCTAGTCGTGGCTTACACCTCAACGTTGATAAAACTGGGGTCTTTTGGCCAAAGGAAGACCGTAGAAGCAGATATGCGGGTGTGTTCCCTCCCAATATTTCTCGCCCCTTACATGGTGTTAAATTATTGGGTGGGCCTGTTAGTGTTGATTTTGAGTTTGGTAGTAGGCTGGTTTTGAAAAGGGTGGCTAAAACTATTGATCTTATGGATGCTGTTGCTAAACTTAATGATCCTTAATGTGAGTTGTTGCTACTCCGTGCATGTGCAGGTATTTCTAAGTTGTATTTTTCTATGCGCACATGTTCTCCCAGGTTCTTTGAGTGTGCTCAGGTTTCTTTTGATGCGGCACTTCGTTATTCATTGGAACGTATTGTCACTGGTTCTAGGCCTGGTTTTGGTGATTGGCAGTGGAGACTTGCCACCCTTCCCTTTGCCTTTGGGGGGCTTGGTGTTTATTCTGCAGGAGATGTCTTGAAATATGCTTTTCTTGCGTCTAGACTTCAATCTGCTAGCTTACAGACTAAGCTTCTCCATAGTTCTGGTATTGTAACTGCTGGTCCCTCCTTTGATGATTCTTTATGTACTTTTAATATGGATATGGATATTGACCTTTTGAGTAACCTAAGCGAGGTCGCTGCCCCCAAACTCATGAAGAAATTGGCAGATATATATTTCGATCGGGTTACCCAAACTGTTGAATCTACATTCCATCTTTCTCCTCGACAGATGGCGTTATGGAGCTCTCTAAAGGAGGATCATACTTCAGATTGGCTCAGGGTGGCTCCTATATCTGGATTGGGTCAAACCATGAATGCCCGGACATACCGTTGTGTGTTGTGTTATCGGCTGGGTGTTCCTCTTTTCACTGTTCAGGTACCGTGTTCAGCTTGTTCTCGTATTTTTACTAGAGATATTTATGGGGATCATGCGGTTTCTTGTGCGGGTATTGTTGGCATTAAACATCGGCATAATATTATGTGTGATGTTCTTGTTGATATATGCTCTCAGTCCGGAATTTCAGCTCGTAAGGAGGTGGATATTGGGCTTTATGGTGATAGGGATAGATCTTTGCGCCCAGCTGATATATTAATTTACTCTTGGGATGGTGGGCTTGATGTTTGTGTTGATCTTACGGGGTCGTCACCTTTGACACAATCTGGTATGATTGATTTTATGCCAGGTCGTGCGGTTATTGAAGCTGCACAACGTAGACGTGTCAAGTATGAGGCCAAATGTGTGGATATCGGATATGGGTTCCTCCCCTTCTCTTTCTCCTCTTTTGGAGAACTTGAGAAAGATGCAGTAACTCTTCTAAAGCGTATTCGACGTTTCTCTTCGACTCAAGACATTGGGGCGCGGGCTGCCGTTCATATTTTTAATAGGATTGGAGTCGCTATTGCTAGAGGTGTGGGGGCCCAGTTGGTTTCTTGGCTCCCCACCAATTTCTTGTAAAATCATATTTATTGTTAATAAAAGTGTTGGTTGATAAAAAGAAAATAATAATAAATAATAATAATAATAATACTAATAATAATAATAATAATAATAATAATAATAATAAAATAAAAATTGCCCCGCATGTCTTATTTTTCTTGCTCCGCCACTGCTCTTTATATGTGCTATCTTGGGCTTATGTTTTTCTATGGGCTTTTTGCTCTTTGGAGCCTAGGTCTTGATTTTTTTGTCTCAGGCTTAGTTATGTTAGAATTTTGGTATTAGTTGTTTTTGTGGTATTGTGTTTAGTATAGGTTTTTTTTTTTTCTTTTTATTTTTTGAGTATGTATTCAAGCGATCTACCGAAGCTATGGGATGTAAAAATACATTGGTAGGTGTGACAACTGGCAAATTCGGGAGACTTTAAAAAAACCCGCATTACGCTAAAGTTTAATTTTAATTAAATATTTGGAACTTTTTATTCGTAACGAATTTGTGAAATTTAAATCATGGTTGTCAATTTTGAAGTTTATGTGGAAATTTAATTCAAACTATTACTTTGATATGGAATTTATGTTGTGATTTATTGATTGAGACGTTTTGTGGCATGATGAGGCGAAAAATGATCCATTTTTAGGGGGTCATTTAAGCCCGAATCCGAATTTATTTGATCAAAGAAGCCATTTCGGATGTTTTTGGAGTATAAAAGTGAAGAAAACGGCAAAGTCTCAAATTTCTATGCTGGAACAGTGCATGAAGGCGTTAAGAGTTGTTCTTGACGGCGTCAGAGTCCCAAGAATAAAATACCGTAGTTGATGACGGCGTCACATAGGTCGTCATAAGTAGATCAAGGCCGTCCGAGGAAGTATTTGGCGGCGAGATGACGGCGTCACACCCTTGCTCTTGACGCCGTCACCCCTATTTTCCTATATATAGTTTTCTAGTTTTTTCACATAAGGAGAGAAGTTCTGGAGAAACCCTAGAGACGAATTTGGTGCAACTTTTACAGGTTTTTCAAGGGTTCCAAACCCTTGATACCTTGCATTGTAATTGAGATAAGTGTTCTTCTAATTCAATCAATATGTCTATGTGTTGGTTGTCTATATCTTGTTCTTGTCTCAATTCCATTATGCTAGGCTAGATCTCTTTTGTGTTTGCTTAGATCTAATGAAACCTAGATATTGATTATGTGTTGATTACTTGTTTATTCTTGTCTTGGATGAATGATTTTATATGTTAGGCTTAAGAAAACTGGCAGATCTCCAAATGGTAACATGCTTGAACGTCTTAAGAAACATGAACCGAGGCGTACTAGGTCTTTATTGGTTGTATTTAATGCATGAGCCACTGTTTACAATCCCTATAGTTGTGCTGGGTCATGGTGTAGGAGGAGATAAGAGCTCATAGAATTGGGGAGTTATGTATGCCACCCCATGAATGGTATTAAGGAATACAATCCGTCATCCATACAATTATAACAAGTAATTAACGTGTAAAAGATATCTAGGGAGTAGTGAAGTCTAAGTAAACATATTTTCTCCAATTACTGCTCACAACCTTAGTATAAATTAGTTTATTTTCATTTTTAGTATTTTATTTTGATTGCATTTTAGTTTTGCGTTAGTTGAATAGCAACTAATTCCGCCCACTCTTTCAAAAACCCGAGATTTTACTTGCTTTCTAAAAAATATAAAAACATAAAAATAATCATCCCTCACCTTTAGACTTAGTAATTTAGGCTTTCTAATCCTAGCGATACTATTCCTAAGCTGAACGATCAATCCCCCGGTACTTGTCACTATACTATACTACAACGATCAGGTACACTGCCTGGTGGGGGTTGTAAGCTTCTCGAGATCCCTCGAGAGGTAAAGCCTGTTGCGATTCCCACGCATCAAGTTTTTGGCGCCGCAGCCTGGGGAATAGTTATTGTTTAGGTTGAATTTGATTTTTATTAGGTCTACTCATTAGATTCCTTTTTAGTGAGATTTTTATTTTCTTTTTATTAGCTTTCTTGTAGTCTATCTTTTCTTTGTGCATTTGTTCGTAGAAACCTTTCCATTGACTTTTCCGTTCACCATTATGGAGTACGCAAATCCACCATACCACCAACCACAAAGGCCATTCTACCCTATTGACATCTCGAATTTCAAACAATATCGAGATGAACCCATATATGATGCATGGACTCGTTTTAAAATTTTACTTCGAAAATTCCCTCATCATAGTTTCTCTTTAGCATCCCTAACCCAAACCTTTTACTATCGTGTCAGCCGATGTGACCAAATGTGCATTGATGATTTTGCCAATGGGGGCCCTAGGGAATTAAGTGCTGAAGAAGCATGGGATACCATAGAAGACTGTGCCCAATATTATTATAGAGTAGACAACCCGACAAACAACATCACAAATCAATCAATAACAAGTTTGAAGGAGCAAACAGGAAGTTTGTCTGGGGATGATTACTTAGGGATACCTGCGTGGATGTCACCTAAAATCATAGTACAAAACAAACACATAGGTAATCTAGGTACAATGGAGTATAAGGTGGATAATCCAAGCCCACAAAGTATACCACAAGTCCTACCATCATTTGAGGCACATACACCGCCCGTGACTTACCCGGAAGAAGTAGATGAGACTATAGGAACCCCAATTGAGGTAGAACCCTTGGACCAAGCACCAATAGAGGATATAGGTTTGAATACTTGTAGTGATAACCTTACTCCTAGTTCTAGGGAATTTCCTAATGTTGATGAATCGGAACCTCAACCTTTACACAACTTCCCATCCTTAGATTTATTTCTAGGAGACAAAAGAGGAACCGACCCACCCATCAACCTATATTATCCGGGTAGTTTTAGGATGAAGGAAGCCATTCACTCACCCCCTTCACCTCACGTGGCATATTTCTACCCTAAGGGTGTGTATCACTACTTCCACCCACACTTAATCCTAAGTGTAGGGAGAACCTCCCCTATTTCCATTAAATAAGGGTAGAGTCAGGCTCGTGACTCGAACAAAAACAAGCGCTTCTTGGGAGGCAACCCATGTTTCGTGTGATTTTATTTGTTTGTTTGTTATTTGCTTCCGTATGCATGTTTTATTTTTATTGTTGGTTGATCATGTTTCTCAATTAAAATGTGGAAATACTTTACTATGTTGTTTTGGCCTAGTCTTAACTCCAACTTAAAAGTATTTTTGCAAAAGATAAGTGTAAGGGGAAACCCCAAATATGTTTTTAAGAAACAAACCGATCATGATTCTCCACAATATTAAATGAACATGTATATTCGTATTTGTTAGAGTCAAATGCTTGTATTGAGTCATAATGAAAATTTTCAGGATTTTCCAGGAAGTAGGACCAAGTTTTTCCAGAAATTTTCCGGAAACTTAACATAAGAATTTCTGCAGGTCCATTCTGACGGCGTCAGGGGTTTACTCTTGACGGCGTCAGGAGTTAAAATCTGGAAATTTTACCGGTTTTGTTTTTCTAACGGAGTCTTATGGTTTTTGTGAATTATTAAGTTTTATAATCTCCAGGAAATCTGCAAACTTCATTCCACAAGCATTATATCTTATCTTGTTTTCTAGGATTTAGTAACTTATATAGGATGCCGCCAATTTTACGCGAGGTTGTCTTGTCTATTTTTGTCAGGATTTACAGGTTATGTATGACAAGGAGATGATTTATATTCTGGAAGGGAAGCTTTGATTGTTCATTTTCTTGGAGGAAGATCTAACCTGGCCAACCTATAATCCATACCGAGCGAATCAGGGGAGTATTTGATTTCATTCTTTTTACTTTTTAACTTTTACATTCTTTACTTGAACATTGGGGACAATGTTCATCTTAAGTGTAAGGGGAGGGTAAAAAGATGATACCTTACATATGCACTTTCGCTTGAGTTTGTTTTGTTTAATGGTAGATGTGTAATAAAACTATGAGAAATACTTATTAGTGCAATTTTAGCGCCAAATTTAAAATTTTTTACAACATTTAGGAGTGAAACTTTAGCCATAGCAAGCGTCTCATGGATAGGAGATTGTATGACTAGCACATAACCGTATATTCAGAAAAATTTTCCACCAAAAAATGTGAGGTTCGCCTTTAGATTTGATATGAAAAGCATTCATTATTAGTGCTTATGAGTGTACCGGTAGCATTTAGATTCTAGAACTTGCGTTAGTGATGCATCCCGAGACCGCTAGTGAGACTACATTCGTGTGGTAGGATTTACTACATGATAAGAGGCATTAGGATCACCCTTGTGTTAAACCCGTATTATAATTACTTGACCATTTAAGTCATATTACTTGACTACTTAAGTCAACTAATTTTTCCCACACCCTTAGCGTTGTGCTCATTTTTAGTACACGATACCCCTAGTACACCCCTCCGAGCCTATCTTTTCGTTTCTAACTTTAAGCATCTTACTTAAAGGAAGAATTTGTTACACCCCACTTAAATGTACACCCAAATCGCCTTAGCCTTCCGTGTATGCGCTCATTTTTAGTGCATTATTGTTATTTGTTAAACCCTAAGTTAACTATCTAATTGATTACATGGTTGCTAAGTCGAGTCATATCCTTGTACATATTGTTTTGGGACGATTGGGACTCATGGGTAAAGTACTTGTTTATGGAGTAATGGGAAGAACATCATTTATTACCCCCATATGTACGTTAATCTTAAAAGTGCTCCAAGTGTTTTGATTTTCTTAATTCGAGTCATTAGTTTAGTTTATTGTAAAGTATGTAAAGATTCAAGTGTAAGGGGAATGTTCACTCCCTATGATGTATTATTTTGGATGGTAGGGTAAGAGTGTATGCAAAAAAAAAAAAAAAAAAAAAAAAAAAAAACTCGAAAAAATCAAGAAAAAGAAAAAAAAATAGAAAAGAAAAAGAGAAAAAACATACGGACTACCATCCCGTTCTTATTCTATATTTAATTTATGTTTTTGTTATTTTTCATTTGTTAGCTTAAGTCGAGTCTAGTCTTGGCGAAAAATGATCCGTTTTTAGGGGGTCATTTAAGCCCGAATCCGAATTTATTTGATCAAATATTGCCCTAAATCGTTCCTTTTGTGATTTTAGGTACTTGGAGAGTGAATTCTAGAAAAGAAGCCATTTCGGACGTTTTTGGAAAATAAAAGTGAAGAAAACGGCAAAGTCTCAAATTTCTATGCTGGAACAGTGCATGAAGGCGTCAAGAGTTGTTCTTGACGGCGTCAAAGTCCCAAGAATAAAATACCGTAGTTGATGACGGCGTCACATAGGCCGTCATAAGTAGATCAAGGCCGTCCGAGGAAGTATTTGGCGGCGAGATGACGGCGTCACACCCTTGCTCTTGACGCCGTCACCCCTGTTTTCCTATATATAGTTTTCTAGTTTTTTCACATAAGGAGAGAAGTTCTGGAGAAACCCTAGAGACGAATTTGGTGCAACTTTTACAGGTTTTTCAAGGGTTCCAAACCCTTGATACCTTGCATTGTAATTGAGATAAGTGTTCTTCTAATTCAATCAATATGTCTATGTGTTGGTTGTCTATATCTTGTTCTTGTCTCAATTCCATTATGCTAGGCTAGATCTCTTTTGTGTTTGCTTAGATCTAATGAAACCTAGATATTGATTATGTGTTGATTACTTGTTTATTCTTGTCTTGGATGAATAATTTTATATGTTAGGCTTAAGAAAACTGGCAGATCTCCAAATGGTAACATGCTTGAACGTCTTAAGAAACATGAACCGAGGCGTACTAGGTCTTTATTGGTTGTATTTAATGCATGAGCCACTGTTTACAATCCCTATAGTTGTGCTGGGTCATGGTGTAGGAGGAGATAAGAGCTCATAGAATTGGGGAGTTATGTATGCCACCCCATGAATGGTATTAAGGAATACAATCCGTCATCCATACAATTATAACAAGTAATTAACGTGTAAAAGATATCTAGGGAGTAGTGAAGTCTAAGTAAACACATTTTCTCCAATTACTGCTCACAACCTTAGTATAAATTAGTTTATTTTCATTTTTAGTATTTTATTTTGATTGCATTTTAGTTTTGGATTAGTTGAATAGCAACTAATTCCGCCCACTCTTTCAAAAACCCGAGATTTTACTTGCTTTCTAAAAAATATAAAAACATAAAAATAATCATCCCTCACCTTTAGACTTAGTAATTTAGGCTTTCTAATCCTAGCGACACTATTCCTAAGCTGAACGATCAATCCCCCGGTACTTGTCACTACACTATACTACAACGATCAGGTACACTGCCTGGTGGGGGTTGTAAGCTTCTCGAGATCCCTCGAGAGGTAAAGCCTGTTGCGATTCCCACGCATCATGGCACTACGTCGACTCCGGCACTAGATATAACCTAACATGATTTAGTTTTGACTTACGATTTGGTCTATATAACATTTGAACGTATCGAGATATTTTAATTATTATGGGAACGAATTTGATTTGAAGGTGTGATATTATTTTGAAAGGTTTCCGGGTTTGATCCTCGTGTTTCGTGACTCAAAGTTTACCCACACTATTATTATTATTATCATTAACAAAGTCAATAAATAAATAAATAAATAAATAAAAAGTTAAAGAAAAATGGCCCAAGGCCGTTTGTTTTCTTTGGGTTAAATCACACCCACGCTATGCACAAACACAAACAAACACCACTCTAGTCTCTCTCTCTCTCTCTCTCTCTCTCTCTCTCTCTCTCTCTCTCTCTCCCCCATAATATCATCATCATCATCTCCAAACTCAAACCTTAGCCACCATAACTTCCGACCACTGTAGCCGCCGCACCGCCACCTCCCACGACACACCACCACCACCATTAAAATCCCCATCATCTCTTCTCTTTGATCCACCCATACACGCGCCCCAACAACCTTCTTTTCATCTCGTTAAAATCACAAAACCGCCACATCTTTTGTATATTTGAAGTATTTTTCATCTTGGTCTTGTGAATCGAAGGTAAGACGAGTTATGACTCGTATTTTGGTGAAAAACGTGACCAAGGGTCCCGAATTTATTGTTTTCTTTTGGGTTTATGGTTAAAAACATAAGGATTCAAGTGGGGTTTTGTTGAAATGGATTAAATAACAAGTTTAGTATCCGGGTTTTGTTGGTGGAAGCAAAGTCGTGGCTCAACCGAGAGCCCATGCTCTCGGCTTGTGCTCTCCGAGTGTAACGAGCCCTCATGGTTATTTTTGGTCCTTGATTAGTTGGTATCGAGGGTGTTTGGATGGTTTTGTTTGTTGAGACTTTCATATTTGGTTGTTTGGTTTTGAGGCCGACAACCTAAAGGGGTCCGTTTGGTTAGCTCTAGCTCGTTGGAGCAAGCCGAGACCTTAGAGGTCTCGGGTGGGACCCACACATCTTGTGGCGAAATTTGACCCGGGTTTGACTTGCTAGGTTGACCCGTATATATGACATTTGATCTGGGTTGTGGTATATATTGGTTTGATTTTATTGTGTTGGTTTATTTATTATGGTTTCATTCATATATATATATATATATATATATATATATATATATATATATATATATATATATATATATATATGTTAACGTCGAGATTATTCGGACTCGTGGTAATACTTTCGAAGTTGTGTTGACGAATGTGATAATGGGAACCGATTGTGAGACGGTTACTTAGAATGACGGAGATAGGTTAGAAAGGTGCCGTAGACGGACCTTATTGTTGTAGTTGTGATTATGGGACTTGATGACGGAGATGGATTACTTTTGATTTAGTTGATTTTATTACTTTGGACACTTGGTTGTGCGAGTCGAGGTCACGTTGACTTTCTAGTCGATGATTGATTTCGGCAAAACGCCTTGACTTTTGGATTTGGACAATGAGCCGAGAAGTGATGACTCGGACATGTGACTCATACTTTATGACTTGAACTAATTAATAATTACACGATTAATAAAACTCGTAATAACTTATATATTGATATAAACATTTATATAAATATATAAATGTGAAAACGTATATATATTTATATAAATACGTATATAATAAATAGGAGATCACGAGTAACAAAAATAATAACGTTTACGATATATATTAGACTATGAAAATAGTATAATATCGTCAGAAACATTATTATGATTAAACGGTTATAACTAGATAGGACCTATTTGGTTATATAAAAAGGGTTTATTAACGGGTATTGTATCCTACGACGCCCATAGGTTGTGGTAGGTGTACGGGAATAATGAGCTACTAAATATCTCGTGAGGTTTACCAAATTGACGAATTTGGTAGGTTTGACGATATATTTAGGGAACTTATTAAACTTAGATACTTACCATATAGTATTCTACGTGCTATGTGACTTAGATTTTGCTATGATCTTGGAATAATACATTAGGTAAATAAGTTGTGGAGGATTACCAAGTAGACGGATTTGATAAACTTCGATGATTTATTTAAATAATATATTGGGCCAATATTAGACCTGTAGATCGTTATTTCTTTCGTTGTGATTTCTTGGTTTGAGTTGTGTCGACCTTCCACCCGCATGGATACCAAACGCCAAACTTATATGAGAATAATACGAGAAATGGATTTTTGGAAAGTAAAAAGGAATAGTTCGGGGTTGGGAATATTTGATTTTGAGGAAATGATTATGAGAAGAGTTTACATTGTTAGGAAGTGCCGAGTCCGTAGTTGCCGTCTTTTGAGTTGCTATACTTCTTGATTCTACCGGTTTCTTTGTGCTGATATCTGGACTTGAGGTGAGTCATAGCCCCACTTTTACTTTTGAACTTTGTTTTCAATGCTTGGGGTGAGAAACGTGCAAATTGTTTTATGTGGACTATTATCGTTGTTTATTTAAAACTTGCTATGCTTATAGAACTAGGTAGGTTATAGCGCATGTTGTATCCTTACGAATGCATGAACATGTCGTATCCTTACGAATGTTGGGCATGTCACATCCTTGCGAATGCATAGTTATTTGATTTGGTTTTTTTGGACTATAGTGTGCACCTATAGGATTGGTTTAGTGATTCGAGGCCTAGTCTAGCTAGCAAGCGTTTTGAGTATATGTCCACTTGATTGAATTAAGAATTTTAAACCTATGATCTCACCAGCGAAAGCTGACTTTTAGCGCGTTTTCTCAGGTAATTAAGTGATGACTTTAGATGCATGGTTTACAAGGCTTGGCTTTGGCAACCTGGTTTAAGGATCTATTTTCTCAAACTCTGATATGTATTTGTGGACCTATGTTTAATTTATTTTGGGCCTTACTTTGAATACTTTGAGATGAATGTAAACTTTAAAAACTCCGCATGGTTTTGTTTTACTTATGTTTACTTTATCTCGTTCTTTTATGACTTGTGATGGATATCAATCCACGTAGCACCCCGAAAGCTTGATTAGTCTTCCGCTGTACCAAATTTTGGGGGTGTTACAGATTGGTATCAGAGCCAAGGTTATAGAGAACTAGGTAATAAACACCTAAACTATAACCGATTTTTATAGAAAACGATCCTCGACCAATGCCCACCAGCCCGCCAAGCCGAAGCATCTTTGATTATATTGAGGTATTATGAGATAATGTTATGAATATGTTGATTATATGATATGATGGCGTTTTGGGGAATTATATGGCTTATTTGTTTTGGAAATGTTTTAGTAATGCGGTATTAGAAAAATCTTTCTTGGAATTATATGATTGGGATTTTATGATGATTTTGATACGGTATTTTGAGTTTCGCTGTTTAGTTGTTTTAAAACACTTACACCTACCCTACGCCGTTGTCACAGACCATGGCCTCCCATACGGTCGATGTTTTTTTGGATCTTCTTGCTGATCCATACTTCCCAGCACAGATCACCGTGGCTCCTGATGATCCTTACAGGATTGCCATGCATTCAGCTACTTCATCACCGACAGGAGTTACTTCTGCACCACCTGCTTCACCTACTTCTCAGGGACCCTCATCTTCTTTGGGCTTCCTGGTACTTCGAGACAGCTCACACTTCATCAGGCTTTGGCTCGTGTGGCTCCACGTTTTGTCCACCGAGCTACGGCACGCATGTCTGTACGTCGTTCGTCACCACCTATGCACTTTGATGCTCACGCTTTTCTGTCAGATGCACCACCCACATCATTCCATCATCTTCCTAGATCGCCTACCCTATCACCTCATGGTTCACCTGTTCGGAGACGGTGATTGATGGAGTACCCCTCAGATGAGAAGGAAGAGTACGAGGATGAGGAGGAGGCTGATGACCCTCGGGAGGTTGAGCAGAGGGATGATGACCCACAGGAGGGTGAGGAGGAGGATGATCCTCAGGAGGAGGAGATGCCTGATGATGATGGTTCGCCAGCACATTCAGCTCATTCTGCAGAGCCCGATTCTCCGATTCAGCAGTTAGAGCCGGTTTCACCTGATCACCCGTTTTTGTTTGATTCACCACCTGGTAGTCCCGTGGCGTCGGACACGCCATCTGAGATATCTGCTGAGCCTGCAGATTTGGGTGAGATTGGTAGGATTTTGGCTCGGCTTACCACACAGGGCGAGAGGATCTCGCAGATGGCAGTTCGGATTGATAGAGTGACTGTTGAGTTTATTGGCGAGTTGAGGGTTGATTTAGTTACTGTTGAGAGGAGGACTACAGAGATTAGGAGAGGTATGATGGAGATACATGATCAGATAGAGAGTCTATAGAGAGGTTTCATCACGGCTCGCGAGGTAGATCGCAAGCTGTGGCAGAGGAACACGGAGTTGGAGAAGGAGGTAGCAGACCTCATGAGGGATAGTGATACTCACAGTGTCGAGTTAGGATCGTTATGGAGAGAGTTGGATGGTTTGAGATCGGAGCTGAGGAGTCTACACCAGTATAGTGGCTAGATGGTTGGATTATGTTATTATGTTGCTTTCTGAACCAAGGAGTGCTTGGTTAGAAAAACTAGTTATCTTATCTTTGATGTATTTCAGTTGTATGTTCGTCTCGTTTGGAACGATTAGTATCCTTTATGTCTTTGGTAGTTGGAATGATGTCTTGATCGCTATTTGTATGGATGATGGTTATTATATATGATGTTATGTGGTTTCAGATGTTATGGATGTTGCGTTCCTATGTGTTTGATTGATGTCTTGTGGTGTTTTGTTGATATTCTGCCGATGTCTTGGCTTCATCTATCCAATTCTTGTTGAGCGTATGATAAATACTGTCGGAGAGTTATGAACCTTGTCTTGTGTTTCAGATCAATGGCCCCACGACGAAACCCTGTCAGAGCTACCTGAACTGGTCCTGCAGTGACGAACCCTAGTTGTCGAGGACGCCGTCCTACACGAAATATTGAAACCCCTACTCCCGATAACCTGGCCACCACCAATCGCAACAACAGGAATCAAAATGTTGATGTTCAGGGAGACAATGATCATATTCCACCGAATGCACCTACCGTGGATCAAGCTATGATCAATCAACTTGTGGAACAACGGGTTGCTGAACTACTAGCTGAGTCGAATCACTCCAACCACTCAACTGGAACTTTTCCACCTGTTCGTACTACTGGATGTAACTACAAGGAGTTTCAAATCTGTGGACCCATTGAATTTGGTGGGACTGAAGGAGTGGTCTACTTGGTTAGGTGGATAGAGAAAACTGAGTCAGTGTTCACTGTCAACAATTGTGCGAAGAATGCAAAGGTAAAGTTTGCTTCTTTTACCTTTAAGGATGAAGCATTATCTTGGTGGAACAATTATCGAAATTCGGTTGGGAGTGAAGTGGCCTATGCCATGACTTGGGAGCAGTTCAAGTCCTTGTTGATTCAGACTTACTGCCCAAGGAATGAGGTTAAGAAGTTGGAGATTTAGTTTTGGAATTACAAAGTGAAGGGAACTGACATGACGACTTACAATCATCGTTACCAGGAGTTAGCCTTGCTTTGCCCATATATGGTTCAAAATGAGACTCAAAAGATAGAGCGGTATACCGATGGGTTGCCTGTGGCTACAAGGAACAATGTGATTGCTGCTAGGCCTGCAAATGTTCATGAGGCTATCATGATCGTTCAACAATTGATGGACTCGTTGGAACTGGAAGAGGCTGAGAAGGATAATAATGGAAAGAGGAAGAGAGACCACCACTCTAAAGGTATTGATCACCGAAACAAGCGACAAGCTGTTGCCAAGGTTTATGCTATTGGGGATGGAGATAAGAGGAACCACAATGGAGATGTGCCCAAATGTGGCCGTTGTTACAAGAATCATTCTGGACGATGTATTGTGATGTTCAAGAACTGCTCAAAGATTGGGCACATAGCTAAGGATTGTAGAGCTCGACCACTTGCTATGGTTCAAGCTACTCCTGAAGCTATGAGTAAGGTGAATGTTACTTGTTTTGGATGTAGGAAGAAGGGACACTATAGGAATAAGTGCAGGGAATCGTGGAACCGAGGAAATCAAGGATCGGGTGGTAATGGGTACAATCATTAAACCATGGAGCTGGAGGAAACCGTGGATGACATGACAATGAGAACCAGCGTGTGGAACCAGGAGCTACTCATGGGAGAGTTTATGCAATTGGGAACGAGAGAGGAGAAGACCCGAACGTCGTTACTGGTACGTTCCTTTTCAATAATCGTCATACTTCCATACTATTTGATACTGGTGCTGATAGGAGTTTTGTGTCCACTACTTTTGCACCCTTACTAGAAAAACCCTCGATGGCCTTAGGGATTGGTTATGATGTAGAATTAGCTAATGGAAACATAGAAAGGATTAAAACTATCATCCGCGGTTGCACGTTAAATTTCTTGAATCACCCTTTTAACATAGATCTTCTACCCGTCACGTTAGGAAGTTTCGATGTCATCATTGGTATGGATTGGTTGTCGAAGTATCGTGCTCATATACTTTGCGATAAGTAAATTGTGTGTGTGCCTTATGGCAAGGAGATTTTAAATATACAAGGAGATCGAAAAGGTTTGAGGAGCCCATCCAGATTAGCGGTCATTTCTTGCACTAAGCTACCGAAGCTAATGGAAAAAGGATGTTTCCTTTTCTTAGCACAAATTTCCGGGAAAGGAGGGAAGGAGAAGAAAGAAAGATGCATTGGAGATGTGTCTATACTTCGTGACTTTCCGAATGTATTCCCCGATGACTTGCCGGGAATCCCGCCCACTAGACAAGTGGAGTTTCAGATTGAGTTGATACCTGGTGCTTCACCCGTGGCACGGGCACCTTATCGACTCGCACCGACTGAACTAGAAGAGTTATCGAAACAATTGGCGGAGTTAGCATAAAAGGGGTTTATACGATCAAGTTCTTCACCTTGGGGAACCCCAGTTTTATTCGTGAAGAAGAAGGATGGATCGTTTCGCATGTGTATTGACTACCGAGAGCTGAACAAGTTAACTGTGAAGAATAGATACCCGCTATCGAGGATCGATGACTTGTTCGATCAGCTTCAAGGATCGAGTGTGTATTCGAAGATCGATATGAGATCGGGGTATCATCAACTTAGAGTGCGTAAGGAAGATATTCTGAAAACGGCTTTCAGAACCCGTTACGGGCATTATGAGTTTCAAGTGATGCCGTTTGGGTTGACTAACGCACCGACATTATTCATGGATCTCATGAATCGGGTGTGTAAGCCTTACTTAGAAAAGTTTGTGATCGTGATTATCGACGATATTCTAATCTATTCGAAGAGTGAGAAAGAGCATGAGGAGCATCTTAGAATTGCTCAGGCAGGAGAAGCTGTATACCAAGTTCTCCAAATGTGAGTTTTGGATTCCGACGGTACAATTCTTAGGTCATGTGATTGATAGGCAAGGAGTTCATGTAGATCCCGCTAAGATTGGAGCTATTAAAGATTGGGTCGCTCCGACGACCCCAACTGAAGTTCGTCAATTTTTGGGTTTAGCCGGTTACTATCGAAGGTTCATTGAGGGATTTTCGAAAATAGCAAAGCCGTTGACCAAATTAACTCAAAAGAATGTTAAATACTAATGGGGAGATAAGGAAGAGGAAGCATTTCAAGTACCTAAGGAGATGTTGTGTAGTGCTCCTATCTTGGCATTACCTGAAGGTAGTGAAGACTTTGTTGTTTACTGTGACGCCTCTCATAAAGGTTTGGGAGCTGTGTTGATGCAACGAGAGAAGTTGATAGCTTATGCTTCCCGACAGCTCAAGAAGCATGAGAAGAACTACACCACCCATGATTTGGAGTTAGGTACTGTGGTTTTTGCCTTAAGGATATGGAGACATTATTTGTATGGAACCAAGTGTGTTGTATACACTGATCACAAAAGTCTACAACACATCTTGAATAAAAAAGAGCTCAACGTGAGACAGCGACATTGGATTGAGCTACTAAGCGATTATGATTGTGAAATCCGCTATCATCCCGGTAAGGCAAACGTCGTTGCTGATGCTCTTAGTCAGAATGAGAGAATATCACCGTTACGAGTTAGGTCAATAGGAATGACTATCGTATCGCCGTTTCCATCTCAAATATTAGAAGCTCAAACAGAAGCGTTGAAAGCAGAAAACTGACCTGCTGAGAATATCTTTGGGATGGCAGAAAATGAGAATGGATTTGTTAAGCGTTCTGATGGAATATTATGTTTTGGAGACCGAAGTTGGGTACCATTGTATGGAGGAATTCATGAGTTGATTATGCACGAGTCGCATAAGTCAAGGTATTCTATTCATCCTGGGTCTGACAAAATGTAACAGGATCTAAAGAACTTGTATTGGTGGCCAAACATGAAGGCAGATATAGCATTGTACGTCAGCAAGTGTTTGACATGTTCAAAGGTTAGGGCAGAACACCAAAGACCGTCAGGGTTATTGACGTAGCCAGAACTCCCAGTTTGGAAATGGGAGTGGATTACGATGGACTTTATTACCAAATTACCGAAGACAACTAGCGGTTGTGACGCTATCTGGGTAATTGTGGACCGATTGACTAAGTCTGCTCATTTCCTAGCGATTACTGAAGATGATAGTATCGACAAACTTGCAAGGTTGTATGTGAAGGAAATTATTTCTCGTCATGGTGTTCCAATATCGCTTATTTCGGATCGCGACAGTCATTTCACGTCAGCTTTGTGGTGATCACTTCAAACCGCTTTGGGGACGAGACTTGATATGAGTACTGCATATCATCCCCAAACCAACGGTCAGAGTGAGAGGACTATACAGACTTTGGAGGATATGCTTCGTGCATGTATAATTGATTTTGGTAAAGGCTGGGAGAAGTATCTACCCCTTGCGAAATTCTCATATAACAACAGCTACCATACAAGTCTTAAAGCTGCACCATTTGAAGCTTTATATGGTCGTAAATGCCGTTCGCCGATTGGTTGGGCTGAGGTTGGAGATAGCCAACTCACAGGCCCCGAGCTTATTTTGGAGACTACTGAGAAAGTGACTCAAACTCGTGATCGGCTACAAGCAGCTCGAGATAGTCAAAAAAGTTACGCCGATCAAAGACGTAAACCCCTTGAGTTCCAGGTTGGAGACAATGTGGTGCTGAAAGTCTCGCCTTGGAAAGGTGTGACACGTTTCGGGAAACGTAGGAAACTCAACCCCCGCTACATTGGACCATTTCTACTTCTGGAGAGAATTGGGCCCGTAGCTTATCGGTTGGAGCTACCACAGGAATTGAGTTAGGTTCACGATGTGTTTCATGTGAGTAATTTGAAGAAGTGCCTTTCAGATGAAACACCAGTTATACCGATGAAGGATATTCGCGTTGATGAGAGTTTGAACTTCGTGGAAGAGCCGATTGAGATATTGGATCGAGAGATTAAGCGACTCAAGCGCAGTCGTATTCCACTCATCAAGGTTTGTTGGAATTCCCGTCTTGGACCGGAATTTACGTGGGAACGTGAGGATGAGTTCCGGAAGAGTATCCTAAGCTTTTCACTTCGTAGATGGAATGTTTCGAGAGAAACCCGGGACGGGTTTCTTCTGAGGCTGGGAGGATGTGACAACTGGAAAATTAGGAAGACTTAAAAAAAACCCGCATTACGTTAAAGTTTAATTTTAATTAAATATTTGGAAATTTTTATTCATAACGAATTTGTGAAATTTAAATCGTGGTTGTCAATTTTGAAGTTTATGTGGAAATTTAATTCAAACTATTACTTTGATATGGAATTTATGTTGTGATTTATTGATTGAGACGTTTTGTGGCACTACGTCGACTCCGGCACTAGATATAACCTAACACGATTTAATTTTGACTTACGGTTTGGTCTATATAACATTTGAACGTATCGAGAGATTTTAATTATTATGGGAATGAATTTGATTTGAAGGTGTCATGCTATTTTGAAAGGTTTCCGGGTTTGATCCTCGTGTTTCGTGACTCAAAGTTTATCCACACTATTATTATTGTTATCATTTAGAATGTTGGTCCCTTTTACTTGGTTAACAGTGACTAAAAAGCTAAAGTAACCAAGTTGTATGACTTTTAACAAAGATGTATAAATGATTAATCAATAAAGAAACGTAAACATAAGAGACAATATTTTTCAACGTTTAATTCTTTATTAGAAGTTAATAAAAAAGAATCGTACCCAAGTGTTTGCGGAATAACACTTGGGATTGAAACGACAAGTGTGGTATTGACTTCTCACTAAACTCAAACAATGTTAAGTGACAACTTTCAGGACCCACTGAGCTATCTCAGGGGTTATGTTGTTCTTTGGAGGAGTAAAAGTGGTTTGTGAATGCTTTGCATTAATTGCACAAACTTGTCAACTTTTACTCCTCACTTATGCTATTTATTTATACACAAATATGAACAACCCTATCATACAATGGATCTAAGTGTTCCTCAATAAAATATTGATAGGTTTTATTCTCTGACTTGGGAAACTTCTTTGGGTTAAGTCTAAAAGGCACTTTCAGATGACAGCCTGGTTTTAACCATTTGGGGAAAGTTTGACCTTAAAGTGATAAAGCACTTTAGTGAAACAGATCAAACTTTCCCGCTCAGTCCCGCCAAAACATCAGTCTTCAAGTCATCAGTCTTCAGTACCATGATAGTTGTTGAGGAGTCTTGGGGTTCAGTGAGTTATTGTCATCCTCACTGAACCCATCACCTTCTTCTTGGCTTAGATCACACTTCACTGAGTTCCGCCTCACTGAATGGAGAACCTTTCTTTTTAGGCTCGGTCTAAGCATCCTGAAGATGACTCACTGAGTTACTGTTCAATCAGTGACTTGTTTATACTTAGGTTATTTTACGTTCAAATCCTTGTTAGAAGAAGATTGGGGAATTTAGTGACCCAACAATCTCCCCCTATTTGAACATACAAATAGCCTAAGTATCTCTTGATTCAGTATGAGTTTGCAGGGGTCTTTATCTCTTACTGAATGTTGTTGTAATTACAAGTAGGACACATAATTTAAACTAAACATCAAAGTTTATTCATAGTTATTACAAGTCCTACAAATTACAAAAATAAAAGGATAGTTGTTGTAGATCAGATGTTCATGTGGTATCCAAGGGCTTCAAGCTTTGCTTTCTTTGATCTGAGTAGGTGTCTTTCAGGATGTTCATTGATCTTCGCTTCCAAGTCCTGGCAGAATCTTTTGTTCTCAGCACTCTTAATGGGGGACGCCAACATGAGGTATATGAGCATTGCTTTGATTCCTGCCTTATCCATATAAAACCATCTTTGGAAAGCAAGGCTTCCATACTCATCAATGAAGCATAAGCCTCTTTCAGGAGCTTCAAGGACCACATTGTTCACAAAAGTGATCCCTTCAGGAAGCGACCTATCACAATCTAGCCCTGGTACTTTGATCTCAGGCTCCATCTCAATATGCTTCCTTTTCTTCTTGGAAGCCTTAGATGGAGCAGTCTCTTTTGCTGAGGCAGGAAGAAGTGAGGGAATGTTAAGAGCTTCAGGCGTTGCTCTCAGTCTGTCGTACCTTTCCTTCAGTGACTTGAGAAGGCTGGGAACTACAACATTGTTCTTCTTGGCAATGATAGGATGAAGCTCATCAAGTTCAGTGATGCCAAAATCAGCAAACCTAAATGGCTTATGGACGTCAAATATTCTTTGATCACGTCCCCTGAAGACGGTGACCACTGCAGGATCGGTGTTTCTGTGGATTTGAATGTCAATGATGGTTTCAGGTCTTAGCCTTTCTTTCATCACCCAAGTATACTTTTCGACCATGTGTTTTCTGATTTGAGCGTCCTTCTTGAGCTAATTTTCCCTTTCCCTTTTGAGATCATTTAGCTCTTCTTCCTAAGCCTTTTTAAAGGCTGCACCAGCTTGCTCAGTTGCTAGTGCCTCAGTATCCAAACCAATCTTTTCAGCTTCCTAATGAACAACCTAAATAAGAGCAGGCTTGCTCATTCTCTCTTCTTCAGCCACCTTTAGTAGTATCTCAGTCCTTTCCATATGAGCTTGAATTTCGGCATTGATGAGATGATGTACTACTCCATTGATTTTAAACGGGACTCTGATAGGTTCATCAGGGTCATATCTGACTATGGTTGAGGCTGGCTTGAGCATAATTTCAGGATCAGAGGTGGTAGCAATACTTTTGCCTCTGTCCTGCCTGAGAGTGGAGGAGACTGGTTCCTCCTGTGGTGGAACTTCAGTGATTGGTGTAGCTTCAGTGACATGCTCCCCCTCAGTGTGAAAGGGTTGTCCAGCTTCTTGTTCAACAGTATTAGGGGCTTCAGTAGCATTCTCCCCCTCAACATTTGCCTGAGCGTCAGTGATGGCAAGTGTTGGTTGTACTGAAGAAGAAGTTGATGATCCCTTGAAGGCTTGAAAAATTTCAGTCATCATAGACTTGATCTCCTAAGTATCCTGCTGAATGATGGACACCCTGGAGTCAAGTGTAGCCTGTGCTTGTTCAAGAGCTGTCATCCTGGATCCCAGAGTCCATGCCCGAGAGGTGGACCTTTGGGATTGAGCTGCCACTGATTCTTCCATTTTGGTGAAGGAAGATTTAAGAGATTCCACTGTAGTGGTGAGACCCTGAACATTCGAACCCTTTATCAAGTCAAGTAACTCCATGAGGGCCACTGAGTTTACCTGATACGTCTTAGATGCCTGAAGAAGCTTCATGGTGAGTTCAGGATCATCCTTGACTAATTCTTGAACCGACTGAACCCCTACATTCAGCTGGTTGAGGGTTATCAAAAACTGATTCAGGCGAGTGATCATCTGTGTCAGGGAGTGGTTAACTGAGGCATTCTGCTCCCTGACATCATCATCAAAGTCTTCTACAGCATCTTTGAGATTATGATAATGAACCGCCTGTTCAGTGTGCATGTCAAAGACCTCATCAGTGATCCCCCTGTACAAAATGTTACTCCGTAGTAATCTTTTTGATGAATTTGGTGAAGGCTTTCACAGTGAGAGGAGCTTGATCATCTCCTGAGGACTCTGGCTCGGAATGTGTGTTAGCTACGTCATGGTTAGAAGATTGAGGAGACTGAGGAATTGGTTCAGGGACTGTCTCCTCAAGCTCCATGTCATCTCTGGCCTTAAAAACTTCCTCATCACTGTCAAATTCATCATCAGAATACAAAACCGCCTGAGCATCAACTAGGGACTGAATCTGCAAAACAAGGTTATCCGGCTCCTCTTCATAAGAAGACTTGCCTTCGTTGTGGCCAGGTCCTGACCTCTCAAATCCGGTAGATTGGGTTTTATCTACCTGGTCCTCAAGGTCAGTTCCTGAGTTATGCGCACTTTCGGGGGTGGTTGTGGGTTCCATATCAGCGGGTGGCATTTGTCCCTCTGAATCTTTGTCCCCCGTGACCCCTTCAGGCACTGATGGGTGTTTTTCAGTGCCATCCTGAGGAGCCGTGAATGTTTTGTCCCTATCAGCGGGTTGTATGTTTCCCTCTGAGTCTTTGGGATAAGTTTTTGTGCCTTCAGACAAAAGCTTTGATTTGCGAATGTCCTTATCAGGCACCTGAGTGGTTATGCCCCCCTTTCTAACAGGCTTGTGCTGGCCTATCGAAGATTTAGGGGCGAGAACTCCCTGTTGCTTGTGTTGTGATTTACCTGAGCCTTTGGCAGGATGTGAATGTTTGTGGATCCCCTTCTCAGTGGAGTAGTGCAGCCCCACCGAGGGTATAGGACCCTTTACTCCCTGATACTTTGGTTGTGATTTTCCAGAGTCTTTAGCAGGATGTGAAGGTTTGGTTGGTTCCAACCCCACTGACTTGTTTATGTTAGCAGGGCCTTTGGGAACGGGCTCGCCCGAGGACACTGAGTGTGATGTCTCAGTGCCCTCCGTTGGCCTTTGTTTTGGGGCCAAAGATTGGCTAATGATCCTGAGGGTGTCTTCAGTCAGGGTCTGTTGTTGTAGTAGCCCCCTATTGTCAGGTTAGGGGCATAGGTCCCAGTGGCGAGTGGCTTGGGTTGAGCCACCTTCCTGGACCCCTGTCCCTTCTTCCTCTTCACCTTTTTGGTGGGAGAGGGAATTGGTGAAATTATTTTGTCACCCTGGATAGCAGTCAGCATATATGTGGTCAGGGCGACATGTGTTACCTCATTAGGGGCACGTGAGTAATTTGCCTTATGTAAGACATCAGGTTCAAAGCCGACACTGTCAGGCTTGATATACTCAGACCCTAATAGGTCATTCAGGGCAAAGGAAATGAATCTAGGATAAGACATGTGTTTTTACCTAGACTTCCCACCCAATTTTCCTATGAGGTCCCTGAAGATAATTTCTCCAAGGTCAATCTTATTACCCTCAATGAGACAGTACACTATCATTGATTGAGTAGTGTTTAGTTGCTCAGTTGAGGATTTATTCCCCCCCAAGGACCTGAATTACAAATGTCATCAGGATCCTCCAAGGGGCAGGGAACCATGTTTTGATTATGGGGACTTTGTTTAGTAGGGCCCCTGGAGTAACATCAGGATGATGTTTATCATAGGGCCCAAGTTCCAAGAGGAGTTGTTTAACTTCCTCTTTAGTAGGTGGGGCTACAAAGGTCTCAGTGTAGTCAAGGCCAGTGGCTTTGACAAAGGTATTGTAGTCAAGAGTTAGGAACTTGGTTCCATTCTTCACTGAGAACCTGATTTTGGCCTCCTTTGGTGCATCAAGGTTTTCAACCACCTCTATGCACCAAAATTCCCTCAAGTAGTCATGATAGATGACTGAGGGGGTCTTTGTGAATGTGGTGGTGAGAAAACAGTTTTGTAGGAACTTCACCACATTCCTGTATTCAGGAAACCCTTCAGGGTAGGCAAAGTTCCCCACCACATTGTTTTTGGTGAGGTCTACGCTTTCCATTTGGAATTCCACATTGGTGCGTATTTTATGACCTTTGAAGATGCCATTTTAGTTTGATAAAAGGTCTGGTTTTGAACAAAGAAGAAGCACACAATGATTTTGAAAGCAAAAGGATTCTTGAAATAATTTTGCAAGAGTTTTGTTAAGATTTTTAAAGCGTGTGTATGTTCTTTGTGGGGGTATTTATAGGGTGATAATTAGGGTAGTGATGTTGCGGATACCAAAGGTTTATATTATTCAACCGAAGCGGCATAATAACATTGGTTTGATATCCGCATTTAATATCACGATTCCCATTACCCCTGTTTTCTCTCACATCATGGGTGAACAGTTGTGAGGCTCTGCAAATAATGCACTTTTGCAGAGAAAAAATTATCACAACTTTTGTGTGTGAGGGAGCATTTAATGCTCAGTGGTGTTTGGTGAGAGAGATGTGGGGGCCCAAGGAGTAGATGCCAGTTGTGTAAGTGACATATATTCCTATATTTAATAGGAATCAGTTGCCTACCTGGGACATTAACTAACTAAGTACTTAGAGCATTTAGTTAGGGTATTCAATGCCATTTTTCATCCTGAGCCCCCTGAATGACTTTTCATTCAATAAAAATAAGTTTTCGGGAAGGGTATGATCAGGGACCTAGAGAATTTACATCAGGTTGGAACACTTTTGATCAGCTTCCTGATTCTAAGTCCAACATGCCCAATTTAGCTTTCAATCTTGTGAAAGTGGGTTCATCCAAAGGTTTTGCGAAGATATCAGCTAGCTGATACTCAGTGGGGATGAAATGTAGTTCAATTTCTCCATTAGTGATGTGGTCCCTGATGAAGTGGTATCTGATGTCAATGTGTTTGGTTCTTTGATGAAGTACTAGATTGTTTGAGATGGCTATGGCACTTGTATTATCACAAAAGATAGGTACCATCTTATACCGAATGCCATAGTCACTCAGTTGGCTCTTCATCCATAGTACATTTGCACAACATCCTGCAGCAGCCATATATTCAGCTTCAGCTGAGGACATGGCCACTGACTGTTGTTTCTTTGTACTCCAACACACAAGTTTACCACCAAGAAATTGGCAAGATCCTGAAGTACTTTTCCTATCCATATTACATCCTGCGTAGTCAGAGTCAGTGTACCCTTTGAGATCAAATCCTGAACATTTTGGGTAATACAAACCAAGGTTTGGAGTACCCTTCAGGTACCTGATGATTCTCTAGACAGCAGTGAGATGTGATTCTTTAGGGTCAGCCTGGTATCTTGCACACAGGCAGACTGAGAATTGGATATCAGGCGTTGAGGCAAGTAAGTACATCAGGGAGCCAATCATTCCTCTGTATTGGGTTTGATTCACTGATTTTCCTGTGAGATCAAGGCCAAGGTTGTTTGGAGGAACCATAGGAGTTTTCACTGAGGAGCAGTCAGTGAGCTCATACTTCTTCAGTAGGTTCCTGAGGTATTTTTCTTGGCAAATGGATATTCCCTTTTCAGTTTGTTTAATTTGGAGTCCAAGAAAGTATGTGAGTTCACCCATCATGCTCATTTCAAACTTTGTGGTCATCAGTTTCTCAAACTGTTTGCAAAGTTTGTAACTTGTTGAGCCAAAGATGATGTCATCAACATATACTTGGACAAGAATGACATCACTCTTTGTTCTGTAGATGAACAGTGTGTTGTCAATCTTTCCTCTGAGAAACTTGTTTTGGATCAGGAAGGCTGAAAGAGTTTCATACCATGCCCTGGGAGCTTGTTTCAGTCCATAAAGGGCTTTGTTAAGCTTGTAGACATGGTTGGGGTATTCACTACTGATGCGTAGGGATTGCACCAGGCTTTACCTCTCGAGGGATCTCGAGAAGCTTACAACCCCCACCAGGCAGTGTACCTGATCGATGTAGTATAGTATAATGACAAGTAACGGGGGATTGATCATTCAGCTAGGAATAGTGTCGCTAGGATTAGAAAACCTAAACACTAGGTCTAGAGATGGGGGATGTTTCTTTTTGTATTTTTATATTTTTATGAAAGCAAGTAAAATCTCGGGTTTGAAGGAGTTTGGCGAAATTAGTTGCTAGTCAACTAACCCAAAACTAAGATGCAATCAAAATAAAATACTAAAAATGAAAATAAACTATATTAAACTAAAGTTGTGAGCAATATGTGGGAGAATTGTGTTTACTTAGATTTCACTACTCCCTAGATATCTTTTACACGTTAATTACTTGTTATAGTTGCGTGGACGACGGATTGTATTCCTTAATACCATTCATGGGGTGGCGTACTTACTTCCTCAATCCTATGAGCGCCTACTTCACTCCTATGTCGAGCCGGCTAAGAAGCTTCTAACATGGGATCATTAGAATTTACTCATGAATTAAATACAACCAATAAAACCTAGTACACATCGGTTCATGTTTCCTAAGAGGTTCAAGCATGTTACACAATGGAGATCTGCCAGTTTTCTTAAGCCTAACATTGAAATCATTCATCCATTACAACCATAAACAAGTAATCAACACATAATTGACATCTAGGTTTCATTAGATCTAAGCAAACACAAGATAGATCTAGCCTAGCATGTTGAAATCAAGACAAGTAAAAGATATAATCAACCAACACATAGACATATTAATTGAATTAAGAGAAGACTTATCTCAATAGAACATGAAAGGATTCAATGGGTGAAAACCCTTGAAAACACTGTAAAATATGACCTAGGGTTTACAAAGTTCGGCCCTAGTTTTCTCCACACAAGTTCCTCTCTAATGAATGAAAAATAGAAAACTATATATAGAGTTTGATAGGTGACAGCGTCAAGAACAAATGTCTGACGCCGTCATCTCGCCGCCAAATAGTTTCTCGGACTGCCTAGATCTGGGTCTGACGCCGTCATGTATTTCCCTTGTGCAGGCCGTCAACAAAATTAGTCTTGACGCCCTTGTTGTGACACCGTCAGGTTTGCACTGGGTCGTCATGGTTTTAACTCTTGACGCCGTCAGGATTTTCCTCTTGACGCCGTCAGGTACTGTTCTCAGCATGGAAAATTAAGTCTTTGCCGTTTTCTTCACTTTTATGCTCCAAAAACGTCCGAATTGCTTCCTTTTCCAGATTTCACTCCCAAAGTACCTAAAATCACAAAAGGAACGATTTAGGGTAATATTTGATCAAATAAATTCAATTCCGGGCTTAAATGACCCCCTAAAAGTGGTTCATTTTTCGCCTTATCATATACCCTTTCACTTGAGATTTGCTTGTCCTCAAGCAAATGCGCTTTTATTCTAATCAAAATACAAGTTAGGGGTCATTTAACACTAATATAAAAGTAATTACAACAAATAATCGTTTCAGTAAAGACCAAAGACAAGCACGGAGGTCATAAACTAGCACCTCACAAATAGTGTTTAGATACTCACATCTCTCGGGTGTAATAAAGTAATATCACAATATGGAAATGGAAAACATCTCTCACTACGTGTCATAGCAAAATAGATTTCCATAGGCTTGGGAAAGGATCAAACCTCCACCACATGGCGTAAGCACCTAGGATAAACTATCAAAGAGGTCTTTTAAAGGGTTGTAACGTTAGGTGTAGGGATATGGAATACACGGTTTTGTTGGATATAGGCAGTCTTTACTGGTGGCGAGTTAACAATCTTAGTTAATTACATGTACAATATGGCGTTGCTAAGCCAAGACTAGACTCGACTTAAGCTAATAAATGAAAAATAACAAAAACATAAAATAAACATAAAATGAAATGGGATGGTAGTCCGTATGTTTTTCTCTTTTTCTTTTTCTATATATATGTAATTTTTTTTTTTTTTTTTTTTTTTATTTTTTTTTTGCATACACACTTTCCCTACCATCCAAAATAATACATCATAGGGAATGAAAATTCCCCTTACACTTGAATTTTTACATACTTTACAAATAACTAAACTAATGACTCGAATTAAGATAATCAAAACACTTGGAGTACTTTTAAGATTAACGCACATACGGGGGCAATATATGATGTTCTTCCCCATTACTCCATAAAATAAGTACTTTACCCATGAGTCCCAATCGTCCCAAAACAATATGTACAAGGATATGAATCGACTTAGCAACCATGTAATCAATTAGATAATTAACTTAGGGTTTAACAAATAACAATAATGCACTAAAGATAAGTGCATACACGGAAGGCTAAGGCGATTTGGGTGTATATTTAAGTGGGGTGTAACAAATTCTTCCTTTAAGTAAAATGCTTAAAGTTAGAAACGAAAAGATAGGCTCGGAGGGGTGTACTAGGGGTTTCGTGTACTAAAAATGAGTACAACGCTAAGGTGTGAGAAAAATTAATTGACTTAACTAGCCAAGTAATATGAGTTAAATGGTCAAGTAATTATGATACGTGTTTAACACAAGGGTGATTCTAATGCCTCTTATCATGTAGTAAATCCTACTACACGAATGTAGTCTCACTAGCGGTCTCGGGATGCATCACTAACGCAAGTTCTAGAATCTAAATGCTACCGGTACACTCATAAGCACTAATAATAAATGCTTTTCCTATCAAATCTAAAGGCGAACCTCACATATTTGGGTGGAAAATTTTTCTGAATAGTACGGTTATGTGCTAGTCATACAATCTCCTATCCATGAGACGCTTGCTATGGCTAAAGTTTCACTCCTAAATGTTGTAAAAAATTTTAAATTTGGTGCTAAAATTACACTAACAAGTATTTCTCATAGTTTTATTACACATCTACCATCAAACAAACAAACTCAAGCAAAAGTGTATCTGTAAGGTATCATCATTTTACCCTCCCCTTACACTTAGGATGAACATTGTCCCCAATGTTTAAGTAAAGAATGTAAAAGTGAAATAAGTAAAACGAATGAAATCAAATACTCCCCTGATTCGCTCGGTATGGATAATAAGGTGGCCAGGTTAGATCTTCCTCCAAGAAAATGAACAATCAAAGCTTCCCTTCCAGAATAATAATCATCTTCTTGTCATACATAACCTGTAAATCCTGAGAAAACAGACAAGGCAACCTCGCATAAAATCGGCGGCAATCTACATATGCTAATAAATCCTAGAAAACAAGATAAGATATAATGCTTGTGGAATGATGTTTACAGATTTCCTGGAGATTATAAAACTGATAATTCAACAAAAACTTTAAGACTCCGTTAGAAAAACAAAACTGGTAAAATTTCCAGATTTTTACACGTGACGCCGTCAAGAGTAAACTCATGACGCCGTCAGAAGTGACCTGCAAAAATTCTTATGTTAAGTTTCCAGAAAATTTCTGGAAAAACTTCGTCCTACTTCCTAGAAAATCCTGCAAAACTTCATTATGACTCGATACAAGCATTTGACTCTAACAAATACGAATATACATGTTCATTTAGTATTGTGGAGAATCATGATCGGTTTTGTTTTATAAAAAACATATTTGGGGTTTCCCCTTACACTTATGTTTTGCAAAAATACCTTTAGATGAAGTTAAGACTAGGCTAAACAACAAAGTAAAGTATTTTCACCATTTTACTTTTGAAACATGATCTACCAACAATAAAAATAAAGCATGCATACGGAAGCAAATAACAAACAAAAAAAATAAAAATCACACAAAACGTGGGTTGCCTCCCAAGAAGCGCTTTTCTTTATTTACGAGTCTTGTAGCTAGACTCAAGGTCATGGGTTACTACGTAACTTCATCGTTGGTTTCACTCTCTAGGTCGTCTCCTATACCAGTATCGCTTTCATAGTGCAAGTATTTCGGGTCTTCGAACTCAAAGACATCTTTTCGATACTTAGACCCAAGTTTACTAACATCCTTAAAGAATCTACATGATAAATCAGAAGTGTTCTTACATCCTCTCCGAACATCTTCATCACACAAAATAAGTTGGGAACTTATCCTATCAAGCCCGTCACAATCGATATCCTTGAGATCTTTTCTCTTGTACGGCGTTTGGTATGAAACCCTCCTAATTCCATTAGCGAATGTCATGATTCCGTTCCGGTCATCAACTATTTAACTAGTGATTTCACAAAAAGGTGCTCCAAAAACAACTTGTGATAACCTCGGGTCGACATAGTCTTCGATGTTGTCCACAATCGTAAATTCCATAGTGAATGCCATATTTCCTACGAACACCTGGATTTCATGATCCCTACCAACCACTTTCTCGCCCTTATAAATCATTCCCCATCTACATATGTTGTTATAGTGGAATAGGGACATAAAATTCTTAGGTAGGAATACGTTAATGTAGACGTTATCGAAATACTTATGACCGATCATGCAGGGAATTTTGAGATTATTCGGATCACGCCTCCTTATCTTCCCCGATCCTCCAGCCCTTGATCCATATAGATTCCCCTCAAGGGAAGGACGATACTCGTACACCTCCTCATTACCCCTACGAAAAATTACCTTCTTGACACCATTGGTGAACAATGCACTACCATCCTTCTCATCAAGGATTACTCCCGATTCATTGATAAATGGTTTCCCTAGAACAAGGTCGGTTAATGTTTGATTGGTGAAGGGGTCTATGTCATCGACCATAGTGAGGTCAGTGTTGTAAACAAGTTCCCCAATCATGATTGATAAATCTTTTATTACCCTTGCATTGTTGACTCTCTCGTACACCATGCGTTGTGGGAAGGCTTCGTGGTATAGGAAAAGGGGGATTATGTTGATGGGGAGGCTAGGATCTATATAACTATCAGTTAAGAGTCTTTCCTTAATAGTGCAGGAAATCTTGAAAACTTTAGAGTTGCTTTCCTCAGTCCTATCACTACTCCCACTAGTAATATCCTCCATTTTTCTCTCGGGTTCCTCTATAATAGATTTACCCAAAATGGCTGGATTTCTCGTATGCACTTTCGATCCCTCTTTCACCTCATCCGATTTGCTAGACTCTTGCGTGGCGGAGTGCTCGAATGAGTTGGTAGGGCCCTTGCCAATTCATGGTCCAACCTCGAGGTTCCATCTTTAGCTGTATGACCCATACTACCCGTTTGTTGCTGGTTCAGGTTAGGTGTAGAAGCAGATATCGTGGTGATGGTATTTACGAAATGGATCGGTCCTAGCGGGTTGACAGGGTCTTTTACTTTTGGTGATAGATGTTTAAATAGCTTACTAGGACTTTTTATTTTCACAGGAGAGGTTGGCGGATTCATGATGGTGACAGATTTGACCTCTTCAGCTTGAATCGGTTTATTAACAGCGTGCTCTTTGATAGCGGTTAACAGATTACAAATCTTGTTATTCATATCGGTTTGCTGTTGTCTAAATTTAGCCTCGAGCGTAGCGAGCTGTAATTCTTGAGATAGAATGAATTTTCGCAAGGCATCTTCACAGCTTTGCCTAGGAGTGTTCTGTGATGGAAAATGCTCGGACCATTTGAGTGGGGAAGAGTCATTGAAGGATACGCTCCGCGTTTGGTACCCTCTGAAATTAGGTTTGTCCTTCCATGCCTCATAAGCCTCGTCAAAGTTTCGAGGGCCTCGATCAACGTGTGACAATGTGAATTCGTTATAAGCGCGTTTTGGAAGCTTCATGCAGTTATGAGTTTCGTGAGGGCCATTACACAATTTACATGCAGAAGCGATTCTGCTCACTTGGCTTGAATGCTTTTGAACTTCGTAAGATTTCATGAGAGACTTGACTCGACCTTCAAGTTCCATGATCCTACGGTCGGGAGTGCTAGATTTGTTCGAAGGCAAAGATATTGCCTTGACCGTTTTGTTCAAGTCACGGGGATCATTCCAACTTTCGTTGTCATAGAGAGCAAGATCTTCTATGAGTTCCCATGATTGTACCGCACTTAGATCACGTAGCTTACCACCGGCCGATTGGTCAATGGCTCGCCTTGTGGAGAGATCGATATGGTCATAGAAGATTTGGACTTGGAGCCAAAGATCTATGCCATGATGAGGGACTTTTTGGAGTAAGTCCTTGAATCGAGTCCATGCTTCATAAAGAGTTTCACCTTGACGTTGTTGGAACATCAAGATATCATTTCTAAGCTTGGTAGTTCTCCCCGGTGGGAAAAATTGAGCAAGGAAACGAGTGGTGAGATCATCCCATGAGGTGATGGATCCAGCGGGTAAACGTTCAAGCCATTGGCTAGCTTGATCACGTAGAGAGAATTGGAATAGGCGTAATCGGGTTGACTATCTAGTTGTAATATCAAGGTCTATAGAATCTACGATTTTAAGTAAGTCCTTGAGACGTTGGTTTGGATCTTCGGAACGAAGTCCATGGAATGCACATCCGTTTTGCACCAACCGGATGGTGTCGGATCGCAAGGGGGTCACATTGGCTCCTTGGGTGAGTTCAATGGTGTTTCGGTAGCCTTGGTGGCTAGGTTGGGAATACTCTCCTAAGGTTCGGGGCCTAAGAGGTTCTAGTGGTGGGTTTTGTTGTGGTGGGATGACGGGTTCAAAGATGTTCCCATCGTCCATGATGTCGGGTGGTGAAGAGTTACGAACAAAAACACGAAGAAATAAGATAGACTAAAGAGAACCTATAAAATAAAAACAAAATCTTACTAGAAAGGAATCTAGCAAGTAGACCTAATAAAAAGAGATTCTAACCTAGACAATAACTATTCTCCAGGCTGCGGCGCCAAAAACTTGATGCGTAGGGATTGCACCAGGCTTTACCTCTCGAGGGATCTCGAGAAGCTTACAACCCCCACCAGGCAGTGTACCTGATCGATGTAGTATAGTATATTGACAAGTACCGGGGGACTGATCGTTCAGCTAGGAATAGTGTCGCTAGGATTAGAAAACCTAAAGACTAGGTCTAGAGATGGGGGATGATTCTTTTTGTATTTTTATATTTTTATGAAAGCAAGTAAAATCTCGGGTTTGAAGGAGTTTGGCGGAATTAGTTGCTAGTCAACTAACCCAAAACTAAGATGCAATCAAAATAAAATACTAAAAATGAAAATAAACTATATTAAACTAAAGTTGTGAGCAATATGTGGGAGAATTGTGCTTACTTAGATTTCACTACTCCATAGATATCTTTTACACGTTAATTACTTGTTATAGTTGCGTGGATGAAGGATTGTATTCCTTAATACCATTCATGGGGTGGCGTACTTACTTCCCCAATCCTATGAGCGCCTACTTCACTCCTATGTCGAGCCGGCTAAGAAGCTCCTAACATGGGATCATTAGAATTTACTCATGCATTAAATACAACCGGTAAAACATAGTACACATCGGTTCATGTTTCTTAAGATGTTCAAGCATGTTACACAATGGAGATCTGCCAGTTTTCTTAAGCCTAACATTGAAATCATTCATCCATTACAACCATAAACAAGTAACCAACACATAATTAACATCTAGGTTTCATTAGATCTAAGCAAACACAAGATAGATCTAGCCTAGCATGTTGAAATCAAGACAAGTAAAAGATATAATCAACCAACACATAGACATATTGATTGAATTAAGAGAAGACTTATCTCAATAGAACATGAAAGGATTCAAGGGGTGAAAACCCTTGAAAACACTATAAAATATGACCTAGGGTTTACAAAGTTCGGCCCTAGTTTTCTCCACACAAGTTCCTCTCTAATGAATGAAAAATAGAAAACTATATATAGAGTTTGATAGGTGACAGCGTCAAGAACAAATGTCTGACGCTGTCATCTCGCAGCCAAATAGTTTCTCAGACTGCCTAGATCTGGGTCTGACGCCGTCATGTATTCCCCTTGTGCAGGCCGTCACCAAAATTAGTCTTGACGCCCTTGTTGTGACGCCGTCAGGTTTGCACTGGGTCGTCATGGTTTTAACTCTTGACGCCGTCAGGATTTTCCTCTTGACGCCGTCAGGTACTGTTCTCAGCATGGAAAATGTCTTTGCCGTTTTCTTCACTTTTATGCTCTAAAAACGTCCGAATTGCTTCCTTTTCCAGATTACACTCCCAAAGTACCAAAAATCACAAAAGGAACGATTTAAGGTAATATTTGATCAAATAAATTCATTTCCGGGCTTAAATGACCCCCTAAAAGTGGTTCATTTTTTGCCTCATCAACTACTTTCAAAACCAGGAGGCTGTTGCACATAAACATCTTCTTTGATGTTACCATTCAGGAATGCACTTTTAACATCCATTTGGTAAACTTTAAAGTTTATGTAAGTTGCATAGGCAAGGAAGATCCTGATGGCTTCCATTCTAGCAACATGTGCAAAGGTTTCCTCATAGTCTATACCTTCCTGTTGATTATATCTTTTGGCAACCGGTCTTGCTTTGTTTTTGATGACTGTGCCATTCTCATCGGTCTTGTTTTTAAAGACCCATTTCACACCAATGATTAAAACACCCTGGGGGCATTCCACAAGGGTCATGACATCATTTCTGTCAAATTGTTCCAATTCATCTCTCATGGCCTGAACCCAAATTTCATAAGTTAGGGTTTCTTTAACATTTTTAGGCTCAATCTCTGAGAGATAGTAAGCATAAAGACATATATTGGCAGAGGCGGCCTTGTGTTTAGCAGCCTTGCTTCTTGTGAGCATGCCTTCAGTGGGTTCACCACTGATGTTCACAAGCTCAATGATTTTGGATCTAGTCCAGCTATCCTGAGGTTTGGGATAGGAATTTGAGCTTGAAGGAGCCTGATTAGGTTCAGACTCAGGAACATGAGGTGACTCATCACTATGCGCTTTAGTGACATTTGTGGGAACAATTTGCTCTGAGGGTTCCTGAACAATTTGTTCAGTGGTTGCAGTCTCATTGGAGACATGCTGAGTTTCAATGAACTCACTGATAGGTGGTTGGGGTAGGTTGTGAGGGATGATGTAATAGGAGACATCAGCATCAGCTTGGTATTGGGTTGAGGGATTGTTCTCAGGATGATACTCATCAGGAGGATACCTTGATGAGTAATCAGTACCAATTTCTTCAACTGAGGAATTTGAGAACCTGATGGATTCAGTGTTCTCATCAACAGTAATGTGATAAATTTCCTCAGTTTGTTGTCTCCTTGTGTTGAACACCCTGAAGGCTTTAGAAACCAGGGAATATCCCAGGAAGTATCCATCATCAGCTTTGGCATCAAATTTACCCAAGTGATCCTTGTGATTATGAATAAACACAGGACACCCAAATACATGAAAGTAGCTGATGTCAGGAATCATTCCTTTAAATATCTCATAAGGAGTCTTATTGTGCCTTTTCACAATGATTGACCTATTTTGAGTGTAGCAAGCTGTTTTAACTGCCTCAGTCCAAAAATGTTTTGAGAGGACTGAGCTATTTAACATTGTTCTTGCTGCCTTAATGAGTGTTCTATTTCTCCTTTCAGTTACTCCATTTTGTTCAGGAGTATAGGGAGAAGTGAAATTTTGAGAAATTCCTTTCTCATCACAGAAACACTCAAGGTCTTGGTTTTTGAACTCAGTGCCATTATCAGTCCTGATCTATTTAACTTTGACATCATTTTGATTTTCAATGTTCCTGACAAATGACATGATGGTTTCAGCTGCCTGACTCTTTTTGGTCAGGAAGTAAACCCAAGTATATCTTGAGTATTCATCCACTATGACCAGAGTATACTTCTCATGGTGAATGGACATTGGACTGACAGGTCCAAAAAGGTCCATATGAAGAAGATGTAGGCATCTTTTGATGGAAAAGGTTTGTTTGGTTTTGAATGATGCCCTGTGGTGTTTTCCTTTTTCACAAGCAGAACAAGGCTTGTCTTTGGTGTATACCAGGGATGGAAGGCCCAGAACTTTGTTTTGTTTGGCCAGGTTGTTGATGCTCTTGAAGTTGAGATGAGAGAGTCTCCTATGCCATAGCCAGTTGATTGTCTCACTTGCCATTGAGAATAGACAAGTCCCATTTTGAGTCAGGGATGACATGTCTAGAACATATACATCATCCCTCCTGGGGGCAATCAACACAAATTCCTTATTGGCATTAAAGATGGTCCCTCTCTTGTCATCAAACTGAACTATGTATTTGGCATCACATAGTTGGGAAACACTTAACAGATTATACTTGAGACCATTAACATAAGCTATTCTTGTAAAAACTATACCATTGCAGTTTACTGAACCATAACCTTCAGTGGGAGCTGATGAGTTATCACCAAATACTACTTTGGGTCCTGGTTCTTCCACATATTTGTGCAGAAAACTTTTCACACCAGTCATACTTCTGGAGCATCCACTGTCTAGATGCCAGGTAGGATCCTTGATGTGTTTCTGCACAAACAGTAAACTGGGTTAGTTTTTCTTGTTGACCCACTTTCTAGTGGGCTTAGTCCTTAGGGACTTCTTGAACTCAACTAATGAATCATGGTCTGAAGTTGTGTGACCTGAGCTTCCACATGTTTTACATTTTGTGGAGGTTGATGCCTCAGGTGACAGAGAAGTGTTGGTGAGGTTTTTCTTTCTTGACTGAATAACTCTGTCATGTCCCTTGGTTTCATGGGAGGGATCTCCACAGATGTCACAGCAAACTTTCATCATACAATCATCAGGAAGATGATCATTGAAACCACAGTGAGGACATGGCAAGAAAGGCTTAGCCTTCAGTCTTTGTTTGGAAGGTGTGGCATACTGATAGCCTTTGAGTTTTGTATAGACCTCTTGCTTTTAAGGAAGCAGTGTGGGGGATGTGATCACAAGTTTTGTGGTCCTCTTGTTTGCATATCATGCAGAACAGGACTCTGTAGCATTTATCAGTGCTGTGATTTGGATAATTGCACAGTTCACATCTCCCTGAAGGTCTGGGTGTGGTTTTTGGTTTGGAAGAACTTGAGGATACTGAGGGCCTATTAGATTTTGAGTAAGAGTTTTTCTCAGTGGACTCAATTTTCTCACTCAGCATCCTGACAAGTTGAGCAAGCTGCTCAACCTTTGAGTCAGTGCTTTCAGATTTCACATCAGTAGGTACTGAAGGTGTTTGGTGTTCAGTGGGTGCAAGAGTAGGTCTTTTCAGAATAATCTTTCCTAATCCTGATTTCTCCTTGGGAGAATGGGGTTGATAGACTAATGGTGCAACGTGAGAATTAGGTTCAGCTCCCTGAAGTTGTTTCAGAGGAGGGAGTGGTGAATCAGACTTAGACTCAGTGATGGACTCAGTAGGACTAAGTTCATCAGTGACTCCTAGCAGCTCCCTGATAGCCTGACTTTCAGGCTCCATGATACGTGGGAATCGCACCAGGCTTTACCTCTCAAGGGATCTTGAGAAGCTTACAACCCCCACCAGGCAGTGTACCTGATCGTTGTAGTATAGTATAGTGACAAGTACCGGGGGATTGATCGTTCAGCTAGGAATAGTGTCGTTAGGATTGAAATTGATCTAACTAGGTCTAAAGGTGAAGTATGATTCTTTTTGTGTTTTTATATTTTATGAAAAGCAAGTGAAAATCTTGGGTTTTGGAAGAAGGGGCGGAATTAGTTGCTAATCAACTAACCCAAAAGCTACTAATTAAACTAATGTGCAAGAAAACTAAACTAAGGTTCTACAAGATAAGTGAAGCATGTCTACCTATGATATGTTACTCCTTGCTAGCTATCCAATTCTACCTATTGAATTATACCTTGTTTTAATTGACGGGTTGTATTCCTTAATACCATTCATGGGGTGGCGTACTTACTTCCCCAATCCTATAAGCTCCAACTTCACTCCTATGTCGAGCCGGCTAAGAAGCTCCTAACATGGGATCACTAGAATTCGCTCATGCATTAAATACAACCATAAAAACCTAGTACACATCGGTTCATGTTTCTTAAGACGTTCAAGCATGTTACACAATGGAGATCTGCCAGTTTTCTTAAGCCTAACATCGAATTCATTCAATCAAAACAAGACTCAATAGGAAACAAGAATTATAAACTAAACCAACTAGATCTATTGAAGTTGTCACGCCTTAATTGATGGAGATAGACACACACATCAACAAGCCCTCATTGATGGAGATAGACACAAACATCAACAAGAAATCAATGAGATCTAATCAATTATATACAAGTTTCACATAATCATAAGTAGACACAAGGTGAATTAGCAAATCATCATCAAAGAAGAGCAAACAACAATGATAATGAAAAACATAATTAAGATAGAATCATCAAACCAATACATGATGTTTAGGGAGTGATTGAAACCCTCTAGGTTGCTGGAAAAAACACCCACCTAAACCCAAGAATTGACCTAGGGTTTAGGGCTTACAAAAAGTGAAGTTATGATGTTATATTTATAGGCATGTTTTCTGTCGGCCCATCTTGACGGTGTCAGTCCGTTACTCTTGACGCCGTCACGACCATTTTTTCACCAAATTGTAGATCTCTTTTTCCTCTTCGCGTGGGCTTTTGAATCACCTAAATCCGAGTTCGTATGCAAAAGTTATGACCAAAACAATATCAGCTACTCCGCGCGTAAGTTTTGATAAGTTAACACGTGACGGCCTTGGGTAACGCCTTCACGTTTCTTCTGGGCCGTCACCACTTTTACTCTTGATGCCGTCATGAAAAGCCTCTTGACGCCGTCAGGTACTGTTCCCAGCAAGGAAAATTAAGACCCTGTCGTTTTCTTCACTTTTATGCTCCAAAAACGTTCAAAATGCTTCCTTTTCCAGAATTCACTTCCAAAGTACCTAAAATCACAAAAGGAACGATTTAGGACAATTTTTGATCAAATAAATTCAATTCCGGGCTTAAATGACCCCCTAAAAGTGGTTCATTTTTCGCCTCATCATATACCCTTACACTTGAGATTTGCTTGTCCTCAAGCAAATGCGCTTTTATTCTAATCAAAATACAAGTTAGGGGTCATTTAACACTAATATAAAAGTAATTACAACAAATAATCGTTCCACTAAAGACCAATAGACAAGCACGGAGGTCATACACTAGCACCTCACAAATAGTGTTTAGATACTCACATCTCTCGGGTGTAATAAAGTATAAGTTACAATATGGAAACGGAAGATAACTCTCACTACCTGTCATAGCAAAATAGATTACCATAGGCTTGGGAAAGGATCAAACCTCCACCACATGGCGTAAGCACCTAGGATAAACTATCAAAGAGGTCTTTTAAAGGGTTGTAATGTTAGGTGTAGGGATATGAAATATACGGTTTTGTTTGATAAAGGAAGTTTTTACCGGTGGCGAGTTAACAATCTTGGTTAATTACATGTACAATATGGCGTTGCTAAGCCAAGACTAGACTCGACTTAAGCTAATAAATGAAAAATAACAAAAACATAAAATGCTTTTTCTTTTTTCTATTTTTTTTCTTTTTCTTGATTTTCGTTTTTTTTTTTTTTTTTTTTTTTTTTTTTTTTTTTTTTTTTTTTTTTTTGCATACACTCTTACCCTACCATCCAAAATAATACATCATAGGGAATGAAAATTCCCCTTACACTTGAATCGTTACATACTTTACAATAAACTAATCTAATAACTCGAATTAAGAAAATCAAAACACTTGGAGCACTTTTAAGATTAACGCACATATGGGGGTAATAATATGATGTTCTTCCCCATTACTCCATAAAATAAGTACTTTACCCATGAGTCCCAATCGTCCCAAAACAATATGTACAAGGATATGACTCGACTTAATAACCATGTAATCAATTAGATTATTAACTTAGGGTTTAACAAATAACAATAATGCACTAAAGATGAGTGCATACACGGAAGGCTAAGGCGATTTGGGTGTACATTTAAGTGGGTTGTAACAAATTCTTCCTTTAAGTAAGATGCTTAAAGTTAGAAACGAAAAGATAGGCTCGGAGGGGTGTACTAGGGGTTTCGTGTACTAAAATTGAGTACAACGCTAAGGGTGTGGGAAAATTAGTTGACTTAACTAGCCAAGTTATATGACTTAAATGGTCAAGTAATTATAATACGGTTTTAACACAAGGGTGATCCTAATGCCTCTTATCATGTAGTAAATCCTACTACACGAATGTAGTCTCACTAGTGGTCTTGGGTGCATCACTAACGCAAGTTCTAGAATCTAAATGCTACCGGTACACTCATAAGCACTAATAATAAATGCTTTTCCTATCAAATCTAAAGGCGAACCTCACATATTTTGGTGGAAAATTTTTCTAAATATACGGTTTTGTGCTAGTCATACAATCTCCTATCCATGGGACGCTTGTTATGGCTAAAGTTTCACTCCTAAATGTTGTAAAAAAAATTTTAATTTGGCGCTAAAATTGCACTAACAAGTATTTCTCATAGTTTTATTACATATCTACCATCAATCAAACAAACTCAAGCGAAAGTGTATTAGTAAGGTATCATCATTTTACCCTCCCCTTACACTTAGGATGAACATTGTCCCCAATGTTCAAGTAAAGAATGTAAAAGTGAAATAAGAAAACGAATGAAATCAAATACTCCCCTGATTCGCTCGGTATGGATAATAAGGTGGCCAGGTTAGATCTTCCTCCAAGAAAATGAACAATCAAAGCTTCCCTTCCAGAATATAAATCATCTTCTTATCAAACATAACCTGTTAAACCTGAGAAAACAAACACAAAAACCCAAAGCATCAATCCGAACAAAGAAAACTCACAACTAGATGTAATTCCAGACTTAGGAATAAAAACAAAACAATTAAAGATATAATGCTTGTGGAATGAATGTTTGCAGATTTCCTGGAGTTTATAAAACTAAAGAATTAACAAAAACTTTAAGACTCCGGTATAAACAAAACTAGCAAAATTTTCAGAATTTTACACATGACGCCGTCAAGAGTAAACTCATGACGCCGTCAGAAGTGACCTGCAGAAATCTTTACGTTAAGTTTTCGGAAAATTTCTGGAAAAACTTATGTCCTACTTCCTGGAAAATCCTGCAAAACATCATTATGACTCGATACAAGCATTTGACTCTAATAAGTACTAATACACATGTCCATTTAATATTGTTGTGGTTCATGCTCAATTTCGTTCTTATAAACAAATTTGGATCTCCCTTACACTTATTTTTTGCAAAATACCTTTATATGCAATTAAGACGAAGTTAAAAACAAAATAAAGCATTTTCACAATTTACTTTGAAACATGAGCCACAAACAATAAAAATAAAACATGCATACGGAAACAAATAAAACCAAACAAACAAACAAACAAACAAATAAAAACACACAAAACATGGGTTGCCTCCCAAGAAGCGCTTATTTTTGTTCGAGTCACGAGCCTGACTCTACCCTTATTTAACGGAAATAGGGGAGGTTTTCCCTACACTTAGGATTAAGTGTGGGTGAAAGTAGCGATACACACCCTTAGGGTGTGAATATGCCACGTGAGGTGAAGGGGTGAGTGAATGGCTTCCTTCATCCTAAAACTACCCGGATAATATTGGTTAATGGGTGGGTCGGTTCCTCTTTTGTCTTCTAGATGTATATCTAAGGATGGAAAGTTGTGTAAAGGTTGAGGTTCCGGTTCATCAACATTAGGAAATTCCCTAGAACTAGGAGTAAGGTTATCACTACAAGTATTCAAACCTATATCCTCAAGTGGTGCCTGGTCCAAGGGTTCTACCTTTATTGGAATTCCTAAAGTTTCTTCTACTTCTTCCGGGTAAGTCACGGGCGGTGTGTGTGCCTCAAATGATGGTTGAGTATTTTGTGGGCTTATGTTATTGACCTCAGCATTCCATGTGTCAAGATCACCTATATCCTCAACATGTGTTTTATTATAATCTAACCCTAACATTTTCCCAAGTATCTCACGTGCTTCTCTAGGCATCTCAACTTCTATGTCCGAATCATAAGGATCATCCTCAATATTCTGACTGCTATATACAAATTGCCCAAAAGATTCATCATCTGTTTCTTGAGATTCATCATCATCGATCATAAAACCTAGGTCCTTTTGATTAATGTGATCATGCTCGGCTAAATCCTCCTTAATTTTTTCCTTAGGTAGTGATAATAGCTAACCTAGTGCTTCATCCAACTTATGATTTGTTGCAATGGCTCTCTCCATAATTCCTTGGCAAACTAGGTCGCATTTCCTATTGGCCTCACTAAAACTAGATCTTAAACATGGAGGTTGTTCATAAGAATCTATCCTATGTGAAGGCTCATATGATTCATAGGTGTCTCTAAATGAGGTATTTTGAACTCTTTGGTGTGTTAGCCGCTCAACCCTATCTTGTAATCTTAGAAGTCTAAGTGTAAAGTCCATTTGAAGCAAATTACAAACAAAATCACAAAGAAAAGATAGACTACGAGAAAGCTACAAAATAAAAAGAAAAAATCTCACTTGACAGGAATCTAATGAGTAGACATAATAAAAATCAAATTCAACCTAAACAATAACTATTCCCCGGGTTGTGGCGCCAAAAACTTGATACGTGGGAATCGCACCAGGCTTTACCTCTCAAGGGATCTTGAGAAGCTTACAACCCTCACCAGGCAGTGTACCTGATCGTTGTAATATAGTATAGTGACAAGTACCGGGGGATTGATCGTTCAGCTAGGAATAGTGTCGTTAGAATTGAAATTGATCTAACTAGGTCTAAAGGTGAAGTATGATTCTTTTTGTGTTTTTATATTTTATGAAAAGCAAGTGAAAATCTCGGGTTTTGGAAGAAGGGGCGGAATTAGTTGCTAATCAACTAACCCAAAAGCTACTAATTAAACTAATGTGCAAGAAAACTAAACTAAGGTTCTACAAGATAAGTGAAGCATGTCTACCTATGATATGTTACTCCTTGCTAGCTATCTAATTCTACCTATTGAATTATACCTTGTTTTAATTGACGGGTTGTATTCCTTAATACCATTCATGGGGTGGCGTACTTACTTCCCCAATCCTATAAGCTCCAACTTCACTCCTATGTCGAGCCGGCTAAGAAGCTCCTAACATGGGATCACTAGAATTCGCTCATGCATTAAATACAACCATAAAAACCTAGTACACATCGGTTCATGTTTCTTAAGACGTTCAAGCATATTACACAATGGAGATCTGCCAGTTTTCTTAAGCCTAACATCGAATTCATTCAATCAAAACAAGAATCAATAGGAAACAAGAATTATAAACTAAACCAACTAGATCTATTAAAGTTGTCATGCCTTAATTGATGGAGATAGACACACACATCAACAAGCCCTCATTGATGGAGATAGACACAAACATCAACAAGAAATCAATGAGATCTAATCAATTATATACAAGTTTCACATAATCATAAGTAGACACAAGGTGAGTTAGCAAATCATCATCAAAGAAGAGCAAACAACAATGATAATGAAAAACATAATTAAGATAGAATCATCAAACCAATACATGATGTTTAGGGAGTGATTGAAACCCTCTAAGTTGCTAGAAAAAACACCCACCTAAACCCAGGAATCAACCTTAGGGTTTAGGGCTTACAAAAAGTGAAGTTATGATGTTATATTTATAGGCATGTTTTCTGTCGGCCCATCTTGATGGCTTCAGCCCATTACTCTTGATGCCATCACGACCAATTTTTCACCAAATTGTAGATCTCTTCATCCTCTTCGCATGGGCTTTTGAATCACCTAAATCCGAGTTCGTATGCAAAAGTTATGACTAAAACAATATCAGCTACTCCGCGCGCAAGTTTTGACAAGTTAACACGTGACGCCTTCACGTTTCCTCTGGGCCGTCACCACTTTTACTCTTGATGCCGTCATGAAAAGCCTCTTGACACCGTCAGGTACTGTTCCCAGCAAGGAAAATTAAGACTCTGCCGTTTTCTTCACTTTTATGCTCAGAAAACGTCCAAAATGCTTCCTTTTCCAGAATTCACTTCCTAAGTACCTAAAATCACAAAAGGAATGATTTAGGGCAATATTTGATCAAATAAATTCAATTTCGGGCTTAAATGACCCCCTAAAAGTGGTTCATTTTTCGCCTCATCACTCCAGGATTCTTCCAGTATTAAAATTTGGCATTTTACTGTCAGGATTGTTTCTTTCAATCCAATCACTGGGTTTAGGAGCAAGTTCTTTGCTAGAAAGTATGTTGGTTGACAGAAAATTTGTTGAATGACTACTTTCCCAAGAAACTTCAGTGAGTTGATCATCACCCATACCAGCCCTTTTGGAGCTGGGTGTGAGACTCATTGTTTCATAAAGTTTGGGGTTTTTCTGAGTCCATTTCCAAATAACATCCTTTTCTTTTTTAAGTTCTTCCTGAAGAGCTTGATTTTGTTTTACCAGTTCAGAATTTTGAATTTGAAGTGTAACACTTTCAAGCTTGGCTTGTTTTAAAGCAAGTAGTTCATCTCTACTATGATTTAATTCAAAACTCAGTTTGTTAAATTTTGAAAACAAATTAAGTATTTGCTCTACAACATACTTAAGATCAACATTAATATAATCTAAGTAAGATTTCCAATCATCATTATCATCCATAGAAAGTAAAAGGTTTACCTTCCTCATAGTGATGTTAACCCATTCACCATTTCTTGCATGACTCTTCCCCACAGCAAGCTTGCTGTCATCTGATAGGGCCATCAGGGCACTGATGTGAACTTCATCATCATCAGAGGACACTTCAACCTCATCCCAGTCATATGTTTCAGCAACAAGCCCTTTGCTCTTGGCTTGAGAAGGCTTTGGAGCCTGAGGAGGCTGAGAGACTGTTGAGGATGATTCAAGAAGGGCAAGTTTAGCTTTTGCCTTTCTGTACTTGGCTTCAAAGTCAATTTGAGGGACTTTTTCAAATCTTTGACTAGACTGAAGCATTTTTGGTTGAAATTTGCTGGGGCCTGAAAAGGAGTTATTTCCTGAAAATTTGAAAGATGGTTCTGAGGTTGTTTTTGAAAAACAATCTTTAGCACAATGGCTCATTTTGCCACATTTAAAACATTCAGTGTTTTCATTTGCTTTTGAAGGGAATTTGTTTTTCTTAAAAAACCTTTTTGAATTAGCAAGGAGTGCCCTTTCATGAAATTCAATTTGAAGATCATTTAGGTACTCCTCACTGGTTCTTTGGTCAACCTCATCATCAGATCCATCTTGAAAATCCTGCACAACACCTTTTGAATAGAAAGCAGTTGATATGGGTGAAATTGTCAAGGCCTTTTTGGTCTCCTGAGCTTTACCAGGATATCTCCTGGTGATAACATTATCTTCATAGACAAACTTCCCATAGATGGCAGGGAGCTCAAGGTTCCGAATGTGGTTTGCATTTCTCAATCCCTGAGAGAAGTTTAACCACTTCTTAGGGAGACTGTTACAAAACCAACATTGATCTCATGTTTTGACAGTATAACACCATCATTGGTCAGCTCATTCAGGAGGGTCTTATACCGAGTATAAGTCTTAGAGAGACTTTCAGAATCCTTGGCCCTGAAGGTATTGAATTCAATCTTCAGGTCCATGATTCTATTCTCTTTGGTATCAGAAGGCCCTTCATAGCTATGAACCAGGTCAGTCCATGTCTGCTGGTGATGAGGCGAAAAATGACCCGTTTTTAGGGGGTCATTTAAGCTGGAATTGGAATTTATTTGATCAATTATTGCCCTAAATCGTTCCTTTTGTGATTTTAGGTACTTTGGGAGAGAATTCTGGAAAAAGAAGCATTTTGGACGTTTTTGGAGCATAAAAGTGAAGAAAACGGCAAAGTCTTAATTTTCCTTGCTGAGAACAGTACCTGACGGCGTCAAGAGCAATTTTGTGACTGCGTCAGGAGCAAAAATGATGACGGCCTAGAGATAACGTGACGGCGTCAGAACAAGGCTGTCAAGTGTAAAAGTGGTGACGGCCCATAACAGAAATACACATGACGGCGTCAGATCTGGATCTAGGCAGTCCGAGAATTTTATTGGCGGCGAGATGACAGCGTCAGAACTTTCTTCTTGACGCCGTCACCTCATGAAATCTATATATACTTTTCTAATTTTCATTCATTATGGGGGGAACTTAAGAGGAGAATTTTAGGGTCGAACTTTATAAACCCTAGCTCGTTTGTAACAGTATTTTCAAGGGTTTTCACCCCTTGAAACCCTTCATGTTCAATTGAGATAAGTTTCCTTTCAATTCATTCAATATGTCTATGTGTTGTTTGAATATATCTTACGCTTGTCTTGACATGCCAGGCTAGATCTTTTGTGTGTTTGCTTAGATGTAGTGAAACCTAGATGTTGATTATAGGTTGATTGCTTGTTTATAGTTGTAATGGATGAATGATTTCAATGTTAGGCTTAAGAAAACTGGCAGATCTCCATTGTGTAACTTGCTTGAACGTCTTAAGAAACATGAACCGATGTGTATTAGGTTTTTATGGTTGTATTTAATGCATGAGCGAATTCTAGTGATCCCATGTTAGGAGCTTCTTGCAGGCTCGACATAGGAGTGAAGTAGGAGCTTATAGAGTTGGGGAAGTAAGTACGCCACCCCACGACTGGTATTAAGGAATATAACCCCGTCATCCACGCAACTGTAACAAACAATTAACCTGTAAAAGATATCTAGGGAGTAGTGAAATCTAAGTAAACACAATTCTCCCATCTATTGTTCACACCACATTAGTAATTAGTTTAATTTACATTTCTTTTATTGCATCTGTAGTAATTGAGTTAGTTGGCTAGCAACTAATTCCGCCCACTCTTCCAAAACCCGAGATTTTACTTGCTTTCCATAAAATATAAAAATACAAAAAGAATCATCCCTCACCTCTAGACCTAGTTTTAGGCTTTCTAATCCTAGCGACACTATTCCTGAGTTGAACGATCAATCCCCCGGTACTTGTCACTATACTATACTACAACGATCAGGTACACTGCCTGGTGGGGGTTGTAAGCTTCTCGAGATCCCTCGAGAGGTAAAGCCTGGTGCAATTCCCACGCATCAGCCGGGCAGTGGGACAGTTGATCACTGATTCCATTATATCATCAGGAAGGCATGATATAATGATGCTTTTCAGGCGCTGGTCTTGATTGACCACCCTCCTTTCATCTGGGGTCCATTGTGCTTCAGGTTTGATTAACCCTTGGGCTGTTGTTGGGACATATGGACCATCATTAATCAACTTAATGTAATATGGTTCCATCCCAGTTAGGTAGCAAAGCATTCGCTTTTTCCACTTATTAAATTTTCCAACTTCAAGTCGAGGGGTAGTTGCTGAATAACTTCCACCCTTTTTGTTGACAAGTTGGGGAACATCTATGTCATTCATAGTGGGATCTTGATTTTAAAAACTTGAGCACTCTTTAAGTTTTGAAAACAGGTTTAAGTTTTACAAATCAGAGGCTCTAATACCACTTGTTGGTCCCTTTTACTTGGTTAACAGTGACTAAAAACCTAAAGTAACCAAGTTGTATAAGTTTTAACAAAGATGTATAAATGATTAATCAATAAAGAAACGTAAACATAAGAGACAATATTTTTCAACGTTTAATTCTTTATTAGAAGTTAATCAAAAAGAATCGTACCCAAGTGTTTGCGGAATAACACTTGGGATTGAAACGACAAGTGTGGTATTGACTCCTCACTAAACTCAAACAATGTTGAGTGACAACTTTCAGGACCCACTGAGCTATCTCAGGGGTTATGTTGTTCTTTGGAGGAGTAAAAGTGGTTTGTGAATGCTTTGCATTAATTGCACAAACTTGTCAACTTTTACTCCTCACTTATGCTACCTATTTATACACAAATATGAACAACCCTATTATACAATGGATCTAAGTGTTCCTCAATAAAATCTTGATAGGTTTTATTCTCTGGCTTGGGAAACTTCTTTGGGTTAAGTCTAAAAGGCACTTTCTGATGACAGCCTGGTTTTAACCATTTGGGGAAAGTTTGACCTTAAAGTGATAAAGCACTTTAGTGAAACAGATCAAACTTTCCCGCCCAGTCCCGCCAAAACATCAGTCTTCAAGTCATCAGTCTTCAGTGCCATGATAGTTGTTGAGGAGTCTTGGGGTTCAGTGAGTTATTGTCATCCTCACTGAACCCATCACCTTCTTCTTGGCTTAGATCACACTTCACTGAGTTCCGCCTCACTGAATGGAGAACCTTTCTTCTTAGGCTCGGTCTAAGCATCCTGAAGATGACTCACTGAGTTACTGTTCAATCAGTGACTTGTTTATACTTAGATTATTTTACGTTCAAATCCTTGTTAGAAGAAGATTGGGGAATTCAGTGACCCAACAAAGAAAGTAAAAAAAAATTAATAAATAAAAAGTTAAAGAAAAATGGCCCAAGGCCGATTTGTTTTCTTTGGGTTAAATCACACCCATGCCACACACAAACACAAACAAACATAACTCTAGTCTTTCTCTCTCTCTCTCTCTCTCTCTCTCCCATAACATCATCATCATCATCTCCAAACCCAAACCCTAGCCACCATAACTTTCGGCCACTATAGCTGCCGCACCGCCACCTCCCACGATACACCACCACCACCATTAGAATCCACATCATCTCTTCTCTTTGATCCACCCATACATGCGCCCCAACAACCTTCTTTTCATCTCGCTAAAATCACAAAACTGCCACATCTTTTGTATATTTGAAGTATTTTTCATCTTGGTCTTGTGAATCGAAGGTAAGACGAGTTGTGACTCGTATTTTGGTGAAAAACGTGACCAAGGGTCACGAATTTATTGTTTTCTTTTGGGTTTATGGTTAAAAACATAAGGATTCAAGTGGGTTTTTGTTGAAATGGATTAAATAACAAGTTTGGTATCCGGGTTTTGTTGGTGGAAGCGAAGTCGAGGCTCAACCGAGAGCCCATGCTCTCGGCTTGTGCTCTCCGGGTGTAACGAGCCCTCATGGTTATTTTTGGTCCTTGATTAGTTGGTATCGAGGGTGTTTGGATGGTTTTGTTTGTTGAGACTTTCATATTTGGTTGTTTGGTTTTGAGGCCGACGACCCAAAGGGGTCCGTTTTGGTTGGTTCTAGCTCGTTGGAGCAAGCCGAGACCTTAGAGGTCTCGGGTGGACCCACACGTCTGGTGGTGAAATTTGACCCGGGTTTGACTTGGTAGGTCGACCCGTATATATGACATTTGATTTTGGTTGTGGTATATATTCGTTTGATTTTATTGTGTTGGTTTATTTATTATGGTTTCATATATATATATATATATATATATATATATATATATATATATATATATATATATATATATATATATATATATATATATATATATATATATATATATATATATATATATTTGAGTAACGTTGAGATTATTCGGACTCGTGGTAATACTTTCGGAGTTGTGTTGACGAATGTGATAATGGGAACCGATTGTGAGACAGTTACTTAGAATGACGGAGATATATTAGAAAGGTGCCGTAGACGGACCTTATTGTTGTAGTTGTGATTATGGGACTTGATGACGGAGATGGATTAATTTTGATTGAATTTGTTTTATTATTTTGGACACTTGGTTGTGCGAGTCGAAGTCACGTTGACTTTGTAGTCAATAATTGATTTCGGCAAAACACCTTGACTTTTGGATTTGGACAATGAGCCGAGAAGTGATGACTCGGACATGTGACTCATACTTTATGACTCGAACTAATTAATAATTACACGATTAATAAAACTCGCAATAACTTATATATTGATATAAACTTTTATATAAATATATAAATGTGAAAACGTATATATATTTATATAAATGCGTATATAATAAATAGGAGATCACGAGTAACAAAAATAATAACGTTTACGATATATATTAGAATATGAAAATAGTATAATATCGTCGGAAACATTATTATGATTAAACGGTTATAAATAGAAATATAATTAATGCGAATTGTTTGTACGAAATAAAGCAAGCTTTTGGAACTAAAATGTAATTTTGCGAGTTATAAAGTAATCGAGGGCACTTAAATCCAAGATTTGAACGTTTATAAATGGTTGACTTTATGCTTGTCACGTATATGTGACGTTAATATATTCATTTTGTATAAATATGTGACTTATTTAATCGACGGATTAAATAGGACCTATTTGGTTATATAAAAAGGGTTTATTAACGGGTATTGTATCCTACGACGCCCATAGGTTGTGGTAGGTGCACGGGAATAATGAGCTACTAAATATCTCGTGAGGTTTACCAAATTGACGAATTTGGTAAGTTTGACAATATATTTAGGGAACTCATTAACCTTAGATACTTACCATATAGTATTCTACGTGCTATGTGACTTAGGTTTTGGTATGATCTTGGAATAATACATTAGGTAAATAAGTTGTGGAGGATTACCAAGTCGACGGATTTGATAAACTTCGATGATTTATTTAAATAATATATTGGGCCAATATTAGACCTGTAGATCGTTATTTCTTTTGTTGTGATTTTTTGATTTGAGTTGTGTCGACCTTCCACCCGCATGGATACCAAACGCCAAACTTATATGAGAAATGAATTTTTGGAAAGTAATAAGGAATACGTTCGGGGTTGGGAATATTTGATTTTGAGGAAATGATTCTGAGAATAGTTTACATTGTTAGGAAGTGCCAAGTCCGTAGTTGCCGTCTTTTGAGTTGCTATACTTCTTGATTCTACCGGTTTCTTTGTGCTGATATCTGGACTTGAGGTGAGTCATAGCCCCACTTTTACTTTTAAACTTTGTTTTCAATACTTGGGGTGAGAAACGTGCAAATTGTTTTATGTGGACTATTATCGCTGTTTATTTAAAACTTGCTATGCTTATAGAACTAGGTAGGTTATAGCGCATGTCGTATCCTTACGAATGCATGAACATGTCGTATCCTTACGAATGTTGGGCATGTCGCATTCTTGCGAATGCATAGTGATTTGATTTGGTTTTTTTGGACTATAGTGTGCACCTATAGGATTGGTTTAGTGATTCGAGGCCTAGTCTAGCTAGCAAGCGTTTTGCGTATATGTCCACTTGATTGAATTAAGAATTTTAAACCTATGATCTCACCAGAGAAAGCTGACTTTTAGCGCGTTTTTTCAGATAATTAAGTGATGACTTTGGATGCATGGTTTGGAAGGCTTCGCTTTGGCAACCTGGTTTAAGGATCTATTTTCTCAAACTTTGATATGTATTTGTGGACCTATGTTTAATTTATTTTGAGCCTTACTTTGAATAATTTGGGATGAATGTAAACTTTAAAAACCCCGCATGGTTTTGTTTTACTTATGTTTACTTTATCTCGTTCTTTTATGACATGTGATGGATACCAATCCACGTAACACCCCGAAAGCTTGATTAGTCTTCCTCTGTACCAAATTTTGGGGGTGTTACAGTAGGGGAGCGTTCCGCCTTAGAGTGAAGCACCCGCACGAGCGGTAGTGGACGAACCACCTTATACTCCATGAGTTTGTTCATGGTTTGCTCTGTTTTTTTTATATTTTTTGGTGGCAATAAAGAAAGAAGGTTTATAATACCTTTCTCAAGAACTTTTATAATTGTTTGTTACAAGTTTTGAATTCAAAATCTACTGTGTTAACTCATGTATTTGAGTAACATTTCTTAAGATGTCATGATGTACACATCATAAATGAGTAATTTATAGAACTTGAGATGAAATTGTCCTAGTAAAGTGCGTAATTTTTTTTTTTTTTTTTTTCTTTTTTTTTTTTTTTTTTTTTTTTTTTATCTTTATATGTGAATTTGGCACGCAAGTCGAAAAAATTTACACACATTATGCGTTAAGTTCTTATTGGATAAACACTATTTATTGTATAGTTTAGGAATAGTATTTCAAGCAATTTATGGAAGAATATGAATTACAACCACATAAAAAAATTGAGGTTTTGTACATAGATCTGCAACAATGTGCGAACTCATGTAGGCGCATTTTTACCAAAGATAAACCAAATGGATTGGATGAATGAAAAATAGCACACGTTGGTTTGAATCTATGAATAAAGAGAGGTAATTAATTGGGTAGTTGATATGAATATGTAAAAATGGTACTTGTAATAAGTTCTTTTTTCATACATAAATGCACGCTTTACATAAATGTATGCAAAGAACGTAAACTACTGACACTTGAAAAAATTAAAGACCGGTTACAAACTTTAATAGATGTAATTCAATTCTCAACTACTACAATAAATGAGATACATTCAAATATTTGTGAGTGAAGGACACTAAATGAAAATTTGAAATAAGAGTAGCATTCATAAAGCAAAATCAAGTGAAAAGTGGTCTCAAGAGTATATTAACCCATTTTCACAAAATGATTTTTAACTAAAACATGTTTACAAACAACTTTCAAGTTAGAACCATTTATACACAAAATTCTTCTAAGGACATCCCACGATACCCAACATCAAATTATTCATCAATCAACATATATGCGTTCTGTGATGATGATCTAACTTTTAAATGAAACGCGTAAGTTCATTGTAGATTATGAAAAAAAAGCAAGGCTTTAGGGCTTTTTACACAATTTCTGCATGATATGTATGCATACAAATATGCACTAAGTTTTTGTAGTATAGTAAACTTTTGCAAATAACCAAGAGAAAATATATGCTATTTTTCAAACGTAATATAAGTTAGCTAAACTTTTCATTTATGCTTGTACGTCAAATATAGACATCCTTTCATAGAAGGCCTGGGAAAACAAAATGTATGACAAATTAGCATACAAAAGATATAAACTTAAACATCAAACCAATTAGTTAAGCGGTTTGAAACTTTGAATGATTCTTTCGCCAAAAGTCAATCTTAGCATAATCGCTGTTGTAGTTTTTCACTTTTTCTACTTTTGGGCTTAGCTTGAAATTTTGAAAAACCTAGTAAACTATTTTTATCTAGATACATAAATTATTGGATTATTTCTACTTTTCTTGGATATTTTAAAAGGCGTTACAAGTTTGAATTTTGAAACAGGCTATTTTTATTAGGTTATCATCAATGTTTTGAAACCCGGGTTTAGGATCGGCCCGCCGAGTCACCGGGTCAACCGGTTCGACCGCCGGGTCAACCCGGTTAGACCCGGTTTTATGCACATTTTCAAAAATCCATTTTCTATTGTCCAACGTTTAATATACAAACTCCAAACACTACTCTGCAGTGAAAAAAGAGCAAAGAACCTTACGGTTCAAGCACAGGGGTCCTAAACGCCTAATCATGCTAAGCGCTTTGGATATCAGAAACCGAATTCAATCTAATAAGTGGGAACTAATCACAAATATGAGTGAATATACACCATAAGAAAGTCATATCAAACAAAAATAGCACCTTAACAATCGAAAATAAAAAAAATAAAGAGTAAAAAAAAAAAAAAAATCCAAACCCGGCCAGGTTTCAAAACCCGGGTCACTCAAAACCCGGCGGGTCTAACCGGTTGACCCGGTTTTAGAAACACGGGTTATTTTGACCGGGTACCGGTCCAACATTGGTTATCACTATGAGCTTAACAATTAGTAGGATCTTGAAAGCCTAATAGCTTAACTGACTTTACTAACTAATCTTGGAGTATATATATGCGCGCAGTTCCAAAAGAAATGTCTTAGGGTATATATAGTTCAGAATATATTTACATTAATGATGGCTAATATGAAGTTTTCACCATCTGAAAACACAAAATTGTATTATTGTTAATAATTCAAAATGACAATAATAAATAACAATAGATCTTTTCTAGTAACTTCACAGAATAACAGACACAGTAATTCACATTGTAAACTTTTCTCTCATGCAACATAAAAAAAGAAAAACAAAGACATAAATAGATGAATTATTAGACATAACATGCCCACACCCTCGCATCTGATCTCCTTATGCCATCTATAGTACCTCCCCCAACAACCTTACTAAAGCTGAGTCAGTGTGTTAAGTTATCCACCAATCATTACAGAGCACACAGATTGAGATGTAATAAGTGAATATCAACCGTTGGATTCATTTTGACACGGATAGGAAAACTTTGAACCGCTAAGATGATATTGGTTTGGTTTTGTTTGTACACACCCACATACCACTACATTATATATTGTTCACTATTCAACACATTTCCACAATCACATAAAAACCAACGTTCAACACATTCTCCTCTTTTTCAAGAGCCACTTTGGCTTCTGCAGCTAGGGCTTTGGCGGCCTCATCGACTATTGGGATGATGTGATCGTCTTCGGCAACAACGGGAGGTGGAGGAGGAATTGACGTCCACTACAAAAATAGAATGTCAATCACCAACAAAATGGAGACGGTAATCATTAAGAAATGATAGTCGTCTTTCATTATATGGTAAAAACAAGAAATCGGAGCCACCGAAGTATGGCAAATAAACTCAATAATATTCAGACATACGAACAACAACCCACTCTTAACAATTCTCGCAGAGAAGAAGGCAAGTGCACTGACAAGGGTAAGGATCACCAAGTAATACATGGTTTCGGATGAGTAGTGAAGTCGTGCTCGATACCAAACAGACCCAGAGCACAAGTTCCTAAGAACTTCCATGCATCATCAAACATCGTTCTAAACAATCTTTCAATGCCTTTAAGTCGCTACAACAATGCATAAATGTTTTGCAACGACGAAAGTCATTCTATCATTGCAAAACATTCCGCCTCTTGTTGCAACAAATTAGAGGTAGTTGGATTGAGAAAGTGTTTAAATCTATGTTCGACGACGCATGGAAGTGCTTAGGAACTTGTGCTCCGGGTCTGTTTGGTGTCTGGCATGTCTCCACTACTCGTCCGAAACAATGTATTACTTGACAATACTTACCCGGTGCACTTGCTTTCTTCGCTGCAAGGATTGTTAAGAGTGGGTTGTTGTTCGTCTGTTTGAATACGGCTGGGTTTATATGCCATACGTCGATGGCTCTGATTTCTTGTTTTTACCACATAATGAAATACGACTATCATTTCTTAATGATTATCGTCTCCATCCTGCTCATGATTGTTATACTATTTTTGAAGTGGATGTCAGTTCCGCCTCCCCTTCCCGCTGTTGCTGAAGACCAACACAGAATCTCTATAGTCGATGAGGCCTCCGAAGCCCTAGCTACAGAAGCACAAGTGGCTCGTGAAGAAGAGTACTCAACAATGGGCCAAATAGGGGATTTCTTTTGCTACAGGAACCGGTCTCGGGTTGTTCATTAATGATGGTAAATGGGCGGAAAGGGTTCAAAGAAATTTAGCATCTTTTGTCTTGTTATCATCTTGCAATATCATCATATTAATTATCTGCTTTTCTTGCTTCCGGTTTCATTGAGAGGGGTCGAATTTGCAACTTTCTAAATGAGATGGGCCTAATTATGATGATTACAACCGCTGCAGGTGTTAAGCTTTTCCCCATGTATGATCCGTTAATCTTTCTAGATACTATGTTGTGTGCAGTGGCGGATCCAGGATTCCGGAGCACGGGGGCAAACCTTTTTTATATTATTATTTTTTTATAAAATTCGTGATTCACTTTAATAAAAAGGTAATTATAAAATTGTTAACTATAAAAATTGATATTTTTTAAGATTAAGATAGATATCTAAAGTTTTTACATTGTTTGACTTTAAGATGGGGGCAATTTGATTTTGTATTGGTTTGCACTTGATGACGGAGATGGATTACTTTTGATTGAGTTTGTTTTATTATTTTGGACACTTGGTTGTGCGAGTCGAAGTCACGTTGACTTTGTAGTCAATAATTGATTTCGGCAAAACACCTTGACTTTTGGATTTGGACAATGAGCCGAGAAGTGATGACTCGGACATGTGACTCATACTTTATGACTCGAGCTAATTAATAATTACACGATTAATAAAACTCACAATAACTTATATATTGATATAAACTTTTATATAAATATATAAATGTGAAAACGTATATATATTTATATAAATGCGTATATAATAAATAGGAGATCACGAGTAACAAAAATAATACTACCTCCGTCCCATTAGAAGTGTCAACTTTGACTTTTTTTAGTCTTTCTTATTCAACTTTGACCATGAATATTTTTATTGATGTTATATAATGCTTGATGAAAAATATATGAATGGATTAAGTTTTAAAAGCCTTTTCTATTGGTATAATTTTCATCAATTATTATATAACACAAATAAAAATATTAATGGTCAAAGTTGAACAAGAAAGACTCAAAAAAGTCAAAGTGGACACTTATAATGGGACGGAGGGAGTAACGTTTACGATATATATTAGAATATGAAAATAGTATAATATCGTCGGAAACATTATTATGATTAAACGGTTATAAATAGAAATATAATTAATGCGAATTGTTGTACGAAATAAAGCAAGCTTTTGGAACTAAAATGTAATTTTGCGAGTTATAAAGTAATCGAGGGCACTTAACAAGATTTGAACGTTTATAAATGGTTGACTTTGTGCTTGTCACGGATATGTGACGTTAATATATTCATTTTGTATAAATATGTGACTTATTTAATCGACGGATTAAATAGGACCTATTTGGTTATATAAAAAGGGTTTATTAACGGGTATTGTATCCTACGACGCCCATAGGTTGTGGTAGGTGCACGGGAATAATGAGCTACTAAATATCTCGTGAGGTTTACCAAATTGACGAATTTGGTAAGTTTGACAATATATTTAGGGAACTTATTAACCTTAGATACTTACCATATAGTATTCTACGTGCTATGTGACTTAGGTTTTGGTATGATCTTGGAATAATACATTAGGTAAATAAGTTGTGGAGGATTACCAAGTCGACGGATTTGATAAACTTCGATGATTTATTTAAATAATATATTGGGCCAATATTAGACCTGTAGATCGTTATTTCTTTTGTTGTGATTTTTTGGTTTGAGTTGTGTCGACCTTCCACCCGCATGGATACCAAACGCCAAACTTATACGAGAAATGAATTTTTGGAAAGTAATAAGGAATACGTTCGGGGTTGAGAATATTTGATTTTGAGGAAATGATTCTGAGAAGAGTTTACATTGTTAGGAAGTGCCAAGTCCGTAGTTGCCGTCTTTTGAGTTGCTATACTTCTTGATTCTACCGGTTTCTTTGTGCTGATATCTGGACTTGAGGTGAGTCATAGCCCCACTTTTACTTTTAAACTTTGTTTTCAATACTTGGGGTGAGAAACGTGCAAATTGTTTTATGTGGACTATTATCGCTGTTTATTTAAAACTTGCTATGCTTATAGAACTAGGTAGGTTATAGCGCATGTCGTATCCTTACGAATGCATGAACATGTCGTATCCTTACGAATGTTGGGCATGTCGCATTCTTGCGAATGCATAGTGATTTGATTTGGTTTTTTTTGGACTATAGTGTGCACCTATAGGATTGGTTTAGTGATTCGAGGCCTAGTCTAGCTAGCAAGCGTTTTGCGTATATGTCCACTTGATTGAATTAAGAATTTTAAACCTATGATCTCACCAGAGAAAGCTGACTTTTAGCGCGTTTTTTCAGATAATTAAGTGATGACTTTGGATGCATGGTTTGGAAGGCTTCGCTTTGGCAACCTGGTTTAAGGATCTATTTTCTCAAACTCTGTTATGTATTTGTGGACCTATGTTTAATTTATTTTGAGCCTTACTTTGAATAATTTAGGATGAATGTAAACTTTAAAAACCCCGCATGGTTTTGTTTTACTTATGTTTACTTTATCTCGTTCTTTTATGACATGTGATGGATACCAATCCACGTAACACCCCGAAAGCTTGATTAGTCTTCCTCTGTACCAAATTTTGAGGGTGTTACAGTAGGGGAGCGTTCCGCCTTAGAGTGAAGCACCCGCACGAGCGGTAGTGGACGAACCACCTTATACTCCATGAGTTTGTTCATGGTTTGCTCTGTTTTTTTTATATTTTTTGGTGGCAATAAAATTTACTTTTTTCCAAAAAAAAAAGAAAGAAGGTTTATAATACCTTTCTCAAGAACTTTTATAATTGTTTGTTACAAGTTTTGAATTCAAAATCTACTGTGTTAACTCATGTATTTGAGTAACATTTCTTAAGATGTCATGATGTACACATCATAAATGAGTAATTTATAGAACTTGAGACGAAATTGTCCTAGTAAAGTGCGTATTTTTTTTTTTTTTATCTTTATATGTGAATTTGGCACGCAAGTCGAAAAAATTTACACACATTATGCGTTAAGTTCTTATTGGATAAACACTATTTATTGTATAGTTTAGGAATAGTATTTCAAGCAATTTATGGAAGAATATGAATTACAACCACATAAAAAAATTGAGGTTTTTTACATAGATCTTCAACAATGTGCGAACTCATGTAGGCGCATTTTTACCAAAGATAAACCAAATGGATTGGATGAATGAAAAATAGCACACGTTGGTTTGAATCTATGAATAAAGAGAGGTAATTAATTGGGTAGTTGATATGAATATGTAAAAATGGTACTTGTAATAAGTTCTTTTTTCATACATAAATGCACGCTTTACACAAATGTATGCAAAGAACGTAAACTACTGACACTTGAAAAAATTAAAGACCGGTTACAAACTTTAATAGATGTAATTCAATTCTCAACTACTACAATAAATGAGATACATTCAAATATTTGAGAGTGAAGGACACTAAATGAAAATTTGAAATAAGAGTAGCATTCATAAATCAAAATCAAGTGAAAAGTGGTCTCAAGAGTATATTAACCCATTTTCACAAAATGATTTTTAACTAACACATGTTTACAAACAACTTTCAAGTTAGAACCATTTATACACAAAATTCTTCTAAGGACATCCCACGATACCCAACATCAAATTATTCATCAATCAACATATATGCGTTCTGTGATGATGATCTAACTTTTAAATGAAACGCGTAAGTTCATTGTAGATTATGAAAAAAAAGCAAGGCTTTAGGGCTTTTTACACAATTTCTGCATGATATGTATGCATACAAATATGCACTAAGTTTTTGTAGTATAGTAAACTTTTGGAAATAACCAAGAGAAAATATATGCTATTTTTCAAACGTAATATAAGTTAGCTAAACTTTTCATTTATGCTTGTACGTCAAATATAGACATCCTTTCATAGAAGGCCTGGGAAAACAAAATGTATGACAAATTAGCATACAAAAGATATAAACTTAAACATCAAACCAATTAGTTAAGCGGTTTGAAACTTTGAATGATTCTTTCGCCAAAAGTCAATCTTAGCATAATCGCTGTTGTAGTTTTTCACTTTTTCTACTTTTGGGCTTAGCTTGAAATTTTGAAAAACCTAGTAAACTGTTTTTATCTAGATACATAAATTATTGGATTATTTCTACTTTTCTTGGATATTTTAAAAGGCGTTACAAGTTTGAATTTTGAAACAGGCTATTTTTATTAGGTTATCATCAATGTTTTGAAACCCGGGTTTAGGATCGACCCGCCGAGTCACCGGGTCATCGGGTCAACCGGTTCGACCGCCGGGTCAACCCGGTTAGACCCGGTTTTATGCACATTTTCAAAAATCCATTTTCTATTGTCCAACGTTTAATATACAAACTCCAAACACTACTCTGCAGTGAAAAAAGAGCAAAGAACCTTACGGTTCAAGCACAGGGGACCTAAACACCTAATCATGCTAAGCGCTGTGGATATCAGAAACCGAATTCAATCTAATAAGTGGAAACTAATCACAAATATGAGTGAATATACACCATAAGAAAGTCATATCAAACAAAAATAGCACCTTAACTATCGAAAATAAAAAAAATAAAGAGTAAAAAAAAAAAAAAAATCCAAACCCGGCCAGGTTTCAAAACCCGGGTCACTCAAAACCCGGCGGGTCTAACCGGTTGACCCGGTTTTAGAAACACGGGTTATTTTGACCGGGTACCGGTCCAACATTGGTTATCACTATGAGCTTAACAATTAGTAGGATCTTGAAAGCCTAATAGCTTAAGTGACTTTACTAACTAATCTTGGAGTATATATATGCGCGCAGTTCCAAAAGAAATGTCTTAGGGTATATATAGTTCAGAATATATTTACATTAATGATGACTAATATGAAGTTTTCACCATCTGAAAACACAAAATTGTATTATTGTTAATAATTCAAAATGACAATAATAAATAACAATAGATCTTTTCTAGTAACTTCACAGAATAACAGACACAGTAATTCACATTGTAAACTTTTCTCTCATGCAACATAAAAAAAGAAAAACAAAGACATAAATAGATGAATTATTAGACATAACATGTCCACACCCTCGCATCTGATCTCCTTATGCCATCTATAGTACCTCCCCCAACAACCTTACTAAAGCTGAGTCAGTGTGTTAAGTTATCCACCAATCATTACAGAGCACACAGATTGAGATGTAATAAGTGAATATCAACCGTTGGATTCATTTTGACACGGATAGGAAAACTTTGAACCGCTAAGATGATATTGGTTTGGTTTTGTTTGTACACACCCACATACCACTACATTATATATTGTTCACTATTCAACACATTTCCACAATCACATAAAAACCAACGTTCAACACATTCTCCTCTTTTTCAAGAGCCACTTTGGCTTCTGCAGCTAGGGCTTTGGCGGCCTCATCGACTATTGGGATGATGTGATCGTCTTCGGCAACAACGGGAGGTGGAGGAGGAATTGACGTCCACTACAAAAATAGAATGTCAATCACCAACAAAATGGAGACGATAATCATTAAGAAATGATAGTCGTCTTTCATTATATGGTAAAAACAAGAAATCGGAGCCACCGAAGTATGGCAAATAAACTCAATAATATTCAGACATACGAACAACAACCCACTCTTAACAATTCTCGCAGAGAAGAAGGCAAGTGTACTGACAAGGGTAAGGATCACCAAGTAATACATGGTTTCGGATGAGTAGTGAAGTCGTGCTCGATACCAAACAGACCCAGAGCACAAGTTCCTAAGAACTTCCATGCATCATCAAACATCGTTCTAAACAATCTTTCAATGCCTTTAAGTCGCTACAACAATGCATAAATGTTTTGCAACGACGAAAGTCATTCTATCATTGCAAAACATTCCGCCCCTTGTTGCAACAAATTAGAGGTAGTTGGATTGAGAAAGTGTTTAAATCTATGTTCGACGACGCATGGAAGTGCTTAGGAACTTGTGCTCCGGGTCTGTTTGGTGTCTGGCATGTCTCCACTACTCGTCCGAAACAATGTATTACTTGACAATACTTACCCGGTGCACTTGCTTTCTTCGCTGCAAGGATTGTTAAGAGTGGGTTGTTGTTCGTCTGTTTGAATATTACTGGGTTTATATGCCATATGTCGATGGCTCTGATTTCTTGTTTTTACCACATAATGAAATACGACTATCATTTCTTAATAATTATCGTCTCCATCCTGCTCGTGATTGTTATACTATTTTTGAAGTGGATGTCAGTTCCCCCTCCCCTTCCCGCTGTTGCTGAAGACCAACACAGAATCTCTATAGTCGATGAGGCCTCCGAAGCCCTAGCTACAGAAGCACAAGTGGCTCGTGAAGAAGAGTACTCAACAATGGGCCAAATAGGGGATTTCTTTTGCTACAGGAACGGTCTCGGGTTGTTCATTAATGATGGTAAATGGGCGGAAAGGGTTCAAAGAAATTTAGCATCTTTTGTCTTGTTATCATCTTGCAATATCATCATATTAATTATCTGCTTTTCTTGCTTCCGGTTTCATTGAGAGGGGTCGAATTTGCAACTTTCTAAATGAGATGGGCCTAATTATGATGATTACAACCGCTGCAGGTGTTAAGCTTTTCCCCATGTATGATCCGTTAATCTTTCTAGATACTATGTTGTGTGTAGTGGCGGATCCAGGATTCCGGAGCACGGGGGCAAACCTTTTTTACATTATTATTTTTTTATAAAATTCGTGATTCACTTTAATAAAAAGGTAATTATAAAATTGTTAACTATAAAAATTGATATTTTTTAAGATTAAGATAGATATCTAAAGTTTTTACATTGTTTGACTTTAAGATGGGGGCAATTTGATTTTGTATTGGTTTGCACTTTAATAAAATGGTCCTAATTTTTTTTTTGTTTTACACTAAAAATTGATTATGCCCCTGGTTGTGTGTTATAATGTACTAGCAGGGTAGCCGCGCGATGCGGCAGCGGGTACCCTGTGACTATATTTTCTGATAATGTGATGTTATGCGGCCATATTTTTTTAACAATTAATTCATAAATAACAATAATTTTAGGGTTGGATCAGTTGGAAAATCTCTTTCATCTTAACCTAGAGGTCAATGGTTCGATCCTCACTTCTTACAAAAGGCCGGAGGTCCTTTCCTATCTTAGATAGAACTGGAAGCAGTATCTCTACCTTAGGTAGGGGTAAGCAAAGGCGACCGACATTTATATTTTTATTTTTATTTCAAAAAAATTCATTTTTTTACACTATATATATCCTCTACATCTTCATTTTTATTATACACTATTCACATGAACCAAATATCAAAATTAGCTCAAAATCAACAATACCATACAAATAATATACGGCTCAATTGTCTAAAACCATTTTCAGCCAAAACAAACTTTAATCATCTATATCTATTAAGGCCCATGATAAAACTACCAAACAATTTGTGATATCATTTGGCTAGCCCAATTAACAACCAAACCGTTATATAACCCAAATGTTAGGACTGATAAATACGTTTACAAAACTTAAATTACCTCATTCCTGCCTTAATTTCCCTCACAAAAATACGTAGCCATGATTTACCACCACACAAACATCACGTACTCTTCCTTTCTTTCTTATCTTGATAACCGAACATAACCAACAATCTATGTTTGCAAGAAAATCAGACCCTTTTCTTGAATATCAAACGAAAACTCTCTCTAAGGTTTTATGTTGTGTTGACCGTGATGGTGGTTTTGAGATGGGTTAGAACTGAGGTATATGTAGATGTTGGGTTTTGTTGTTGATGTATACTTTCTGTTCGTGGACCATAGACGGAATAAGTTTGATGTTTGTTTTGGCTTGATTGATGATTGTTCTTTTCTTCTTTCGTTTCATCTTTGTTTTTTTTATACATTAATTGGTCGGGGGGGGGGGGGGGGGGGGGGGGGGGGGGGGTTGACAGGTTTGTGAATTTTGGAGTTGTCTGACCTTCATCGATCTTGTGGTTGCAGTGGCGGCGACTCGGTCAGCGCAGGGGCGACCGGTCCGGTCGACCGACCACTGTGCCCAGCCTAATGGCTTTATTTTTAAGTACTTGACTTAGTAGCTTGATTAGCTTGTACATTATAGTTAAATGATTGTGTATTTTGGTGAAGGGGTGAATTAATTAGTGTATTAATTATATATGTTGAATAGATTGTTGACCTTAAAATCATTATGCTTTACATACTTGTGCTTTGTGTTTTATGACTTATATTTACTTAAAATCTATTGTACATTGTGCTTAAATGGTTGTAATTTTTGGTGAAGGGGTGTTTTTAATAGCATTAATGTTGTTTGGTAGAATTTGGTCTTAAAATGACACCATGCTGTTTTTTGTTGTACAATATGCTTACTTTGTTGTAATTCTGAAAATTGGGTGCATTAAAATGTTGTAAATCATGCATTATTTCTTGTAAATCTGAAAATTTTGGAGAGAAAGTGTTTCATGTATTATATGTAGTATAGATTATCATTGGAGGCGGGTTGTCTCGTGGATTCATATCGTTGTTGACATGGCACAACGTTACATTTCTTATAGAGTGTTACAGAAATAGCACAGTGTTACGGATTAATTTCTATTGATGTAATATTGGTTAGGCTTTTTTTTTTTTTTTTTTTTTTTTTTTTTTTTTTTTTTTTTTTTGGTATGGAGCTAGTGATACAATGGTAGTTTTTAGTTTGTAATTCATCTTTTTATATTTATAGAAATGCAATTCCAAATAGGGTACAATTGTCTTGCGATAAAAAGTAATGGCAATCACCATATATGTGTATTGTATATCGTTTATTCAAAGTATGTAATGCATACAAACCATTACATTTGAATGCTCAGTTTTGAACCTGTTTCCAGGTGAGTTTACCTCACTCTTATGTGAGTACTCAAAACAAGTTTGGGTGTATCCAACTGGAAATAGTATCTATCGTGTGGTTAGCAACTTAGGATTTGCTACTATTGTCTAATTTATATGGCAAGAAAGCAACTCTACACTTTTTAAAGGAGTCCACAGAAGTTGATGCGTTATCCACAACTATAATTAAGACTATTGAACTCAAACTAATGAGTTTATTAGTTACGCCTTCAACTGCAGCGAATCAAGTAGGTGCTATGTGGGATGATCAACTGAAAATGATGATGTCATGTTGAGAAATCAAATTTACAAAGTAGCCATTGGCCGATTTGGTATTCAGTTAAGAAATGGTCTCACAGGATTACAATCTAGTCTTATGGTCTTATTTGTTCTGGTATATCATTACTTCGCCCGGCCTAACTAATTATTTTTACCAACATGACCAATGAGCAGTTTTTTTGCTGAAATAAAAAGGTTAGTGAATCAGTTTGTAAGTCACCCCTGCAAGTTATTTGCATTTGTTGTTGTATGCAGCTGTTGGGCACATCCTTGGTTTGCCTAGTTTTGATCTTGTTTAATAAGTTTAAAGAGTCTTGTGGATCAAATCAGTGATACTATTGATCTATAGTTCTAAAATGTAACACATAATAAATTAAAAAAAAAAAG